>CM077669.1:447992251-448608387 GCA_039707655.1 Elymus sibiricus
AAACGACTACTCTTGTCTACATTCATGCCACAAGTTAAATCTAAACAAGCAAGTAACAAAGGCAAGAAAGGTTCTTCATCTAGTAGCAACAATAAAAATGCCAAACCTAATGATGTTGCTTCTAGTAGTTCTATTGATTCCACTAATGATGATTCTCTTAGCCAAGTTACACTTGAGCAAGAAAATGCTTTATTGAAAGGAATTATAGAGAAAGGTATCTACAAGAGTCTTGCCGGATGTAAGCAATTTGAGAAAATTGTATGCAAGCACAGAGGATACCGGAAGAACCATGGCATTGGCTACTTCAACGCTAATGGAGTTGAATGGGAAGAAGGTCAATACCCCAAGCCCAAGTTTGTTCCTCAAAAGGAGAAGTATGCAAATACTCTTCCCAAGGGAACAAACACTCAAGATGACCTTCCACCACAAGACCACAAGCTCAAGGGCAAGAACAAGCTTCAAGAGGACATTGTCTCATATGAAGATGAATCCCTAGCTTTGGTGGAGTGGGTTCCCAAGGCTACTTCAAGCTCAACTTCTACAAAGGCTACTTCAACACCAAGGATCCCCATCAAGTTGATGTGGGTCCCCAAGAAGAAGAACTAGAGAGTTCTTGAGGGGTGACTCCGCCAATGAAATTCACTCACATTCATAATTGGCAAGAACTATTTGCAATCAACATCAACTCTATGCAATAGTTCAAGGAGTCACACATTCCCTCAAAGGTAAGCAAGGGACAAGGTAATCAACAAATCCATGGACATCATCACACATGCTTTGCACTCCATGTCCATAGATATCCTTGTATTTGTCTCTTGTGTGTTGGGACTAATCCATGTAGGTGAGAAGAGTAAGGAAACAACAAGGATGCTCCCAACTCATGGTGATCTTCATCAACGTTGAGCATCCACCACTACCTCACCAACATGAAGTCTTCTACGACAAACCCAAGGTTAGTTTATCCCTCCTATGGGGGGATGTCACATCAAGGGGGAGCTTTACTCTAAGACTTGAGTCAAAGCATCTCTTAGTATGTGACAACATTAAATGCTTTATGTAAAAGTGGTAACCCCACTTGTGCTTAAACGATGAGTATGACCTATGATCAAGTATTCTTACTTGGCTCCTAAGTCAATATACTCATATATAGATGACTCCGTCATCGCCAAAATGCTTGTTAGATGCTAGTATGTATGTGCATGTTTGCCACGATTTCATTTGACATCTTATTGTGTGAGCATGTTGGTCTGCATTTATTTATCCATTCGAGGACATCCAATTGTTGCTATTTGGCTTTTGTTTTCTCTTTTGCCAATTGGATGGACAAGAATGCCTAGGACCACTCTCTAGCTATCTATGCTTTCTCACCTCATATTCTATTCATGCTACATCACAAAATTTGAACAAGTACTTTTCGATCCCTCTGTGTGTGGAGCACTCGGAGTTCCGTATCGACAAAGTACTGACCATTAAAACCTCCCAAGTGCATCTCGGTGGAACCAACTCCAAAATCTCGGTCTCACCGAATGCCTAGGGTTGATTTGGTTTTCAATCTCGGTACTACCGATTCCATATTCTCGGTTACACCGAGTTTCCCTATCAACTGACAGTTGAGGAACTCGGTGACACCGAAAATTTAGAATCGGTGTCACCGACAGCCGAGGGTATATAAGAGGCGGACCCGACCTTTGAAAATTCCTTCAAACCGTCGCCCCTCCAAAACCCTACGCTGCCGATTCGTGACCCCTGGTCGTCGCCTTTGCTTCCCCGTGCGTCTCCGTCGCTGGGAATCGCTGCCGCCGACGGAATCATCACCCCCGTCGCCGCCGTAGCGGATCCGTCGCCAAGTTAGGGTATGGATCCGACCTTTCTTTGCGCTCCCCGTCCAAATCTTGCGCATTGAAGTTTATTCCATTGATAATCCACCATTTGCAAAACTCCATCCACTGGAAATCTCATTAGAATAGCGAACCAAAATTTTTAGTTTTAGTTGCCCGCAAAATCGTATCTCGGTGATACCGAGTCAAAAAAACGGCTCCACCGATTTTATTTTTTGTGCTACTGAGGACAGTACTCGGTGAAACCGAGTGGCAGTTTTCGGTCCGACCGAAACTGCTGCCAAGTTTCTGTTAAGAGTATTGTGAGTCTCGGCAGTACCGAAAGTTTTGACTCGGTGACACCGAAATTCCATTTTGTAGTGAACTACATCTAAGATTTTTCTGTTCAAACTTTCAAAAATAGCTGCATTTTGTGATGACTTATCCTCTTCTACTCTTCTACACTCTATTCACAGGGTCAGATATGTCAGAGGCTGAGGACAGTGAGAACAACTTCAGAGAGCAGAGTGTTGATTTGGATTCAGGCACTAGTCCTGAGTCTAGTTCCTCTTCAGATCCAGGCACCCCCAGTTCTCATGGGTTGCCCAAGGCTGCTACTAGGGCCAGGAAGAAGCTCAATTCACATGAGGAGGATTCAGATTTTGGGCCAGAGGAAGTTCTTGCCAAGAAGCAAGACAAAGCTGCTAAGAAGTCTGCAAATGAAGCCACCTCTTCCAGGAGAGTAGTCAGCAAGACATATGCCAGTTATGAGGCTATGAGAGCACCTGAGAGTGCTAGGGCTACCATGACCATTGAGCCCCCAAGGAAGTCTATGCCTAAGAAGGCAGGAGAGAAGAAGCATGCCAGAAAGAGGATTGTCTATGTCACTGGCAGGGCCACATCCATGTATGAGGACCCAGAGGAGACTGCTGGTGCTGCTGCTGAGGAGGAGGAGGAAGAGCAAGTTGTCAAGGCCCCTCCCAAGAAGAAGCAAAAGAAGCTTTTGGTAGATGCTATGCCAAAGCAAGGTCCCTCCAAGAGCACCAAGTCTGCCCCCAAGAAGGCTGCTGCAGAAAAGTCCAAGAGGTCATCCAGATAGATTCCAGCTTCTGAGAAGAACAAGGGAACTACCTCCAGAGATGAGGATGAGGATGCCATGTCTGCATTGATGAAGCTTAGACCACACCTTCCTGAACACAATGCCAGCCATCCACTTGCTAAAGACATGAAGAACAGGAAGGATTCTGGTTTGAGGGCATGGAGAGCTATTGATCCTTATGCCCAAAGGAGAAAAGCAGCTGTGGACTACAGGTTCTACACCAAGGAACAACAAGATTTCTATGAGACTATCTTACTTGACAAGAGTCCAGCTATCAGTGATATGAGATATGTTGACTGGAAATACATCAAGGCTAATAAAGATTACTTTCCAAATGTTCAAGACAATTTCCACTGCATTGGCCTAGACAAGTTTGTTGGCAAAGAATTCACTGCATGGAATGACGAGATGATCATGCAATTCTACTCCACTGCTCACTTCTATGGAGATGGTAGAATTGTATGGATGACAGAAGGAGCAAGATACGAGTCAACTGTTGAGGAATGGGCTGCCATCTTAGGAGTCCCAGAGGTGCAAGATGGTGACTTGGATGTCTACTCTGAATCCAAGGAGAGCCATGATGCTATGAAGGACATGTACAATGCTATCCCTGCTGCTAACTTGAAATCTCACAAGTTAGGATCTATTTACTTCCTCCGGGCTGGCCTCCGCACCATGAACACTATCTTGAGGCATACTTTGATGCCTAAGTCAGGAGAGGAGAAGATGATTAGAGGCTATTCCATCAACATGCTGATCCACCTTGATAGACACACCAGGATACGAGTGATGGACTTGATAATAGAGACAGTGAAGAGGGTTGCTGCTGATCAGAAGCGCTCATGCTGCTATGCACCCTACATTCAGATGCTCATCAACTCCAAGCTGGAGAAGCACATCTTTGCTCTGGACAGACCCCATTTACCCCTACAGTTAGACTTAGAGGACAACATTGTGGTGATGGACCCAGAACATCCCACATCAGCTGCAGCTCAAGCACAGGCAGAGGCAGAGGTAGCTAGAGCCACTAGTGCTCCAGTCCCTAGATCTAGGAACGAGCAAATGGATCTTTTGATCTCATCCGTTCAAGTCATGCAGAAGGACATCAAGGACATACTGGAGAACCAGAACAGTCTTGTCAGGATCTTTGAGAATAGAGTCAAGACCCTCAATGACAAGGTGGATGGGCTGACCAAGACAGTTAATGAGCTCAAGAAGGAAGTTGACTCTGTGCCTCTTCCTCACTCTACAGATGATGATGATGATGATGATGAGGATGACTCTCCTCTCAGGCCAGGCACACACTTCACTACCCAGGCCAGATTAGCCACAGTGCCAGCTCTAGAGTTGAGGCCTTCTTCATCAGCACCTACTACAGTCACTTCAGCTCCATCAGCTCCGCCAGTGCCTCCCGTTACTACACCAACTCCATCCATGATGTCTGCCGACATCTTCACCGACGCAGTTCTCTCGACTCCTTCATCAACAACCGGAGGAGATCTACCCAAGAACGATTAGATATATGCCTTTGAACTTTTTGGTAACTTGTTGCCAAAGGGGGAGAAGTGTATATAGATCTTTAGGCTTCGAGTGAGAGAGCGTTTGGTTTTTATCGCTTTTTCAAAAACATTTGATCTTTTGGTTTTGATTGTGTTGAACTATGTGGTGTTTGATCATACGCTTAATGTGTGTTGCTACTATTTCCTATCATCTTAATGCTTTATGAGATGATCATTCACCTTTGCTTGATTGTGTTGTGCTATGATGTTCATTCTAATTATTCTCGCACACCAACAAGTTGTATGTAATATGGAAGAAGTTCCCCATGTACCTAATCGATTGTGCATTTGCATTCAAACGCAAATTTAAAAATAATGCACAAATTTAGGGGGAGCTATTGCTTATCACATACTTCTCAAAGCGACGATTATATTCATTGATTATATCATATGTCGAAGCTTTGATCTATATCTTGTCATCAATTACCAAAAAGGGGGAGATTGAAAGCACATTTGCTCCCTTGGTGGTTTTGGTAATTAATAACAACATATATGTCATTGAACTAATGTTTCCACTAAGTATATTTCAGGAAAAGTTCAATGATAGGGATGGTAAAAGGATTGTGGATAACCCCAAGATGCAAGGAAATAGGTTGGCAAAGCTTCAAGCAAGAGGACTCTACATTTTACTTTGTGAGAAATCACTTTGAGTCCATAGGAAAGCCAATACTATTAAAAGGGGGTAAGGTATTGTTGGTGAACAAAATGCTCATACGTGCACAAGTGATAGTCACCAAAAACATCCACAAGCTCTTCCACAAAAGTCTGTCCAAAGTCAAATATCCAAAATCGATGCAACCAACACTTTCCACTCGGTGCCACCGATTCCCAAACCCAGACAGACCCATGCCAAACCCTAGCACATCGGTGCAACTGATTCCACTTCGGTGCCACTGAGTTTGGGTTGCCAACTTTCTATTACCCAATTTCACAAAATCGGTCCGACCGAGTTTGTTGAATCGGCGTCACCGAGTTTGGCAATCTGACCGTTGGTCACCTAATCGGTGCAACCGAGATTTATATATCGGTCTCACCGAGATTCAAAAGTTGCTACCTTTGGAGCAACTCGGTACCACCGAGATTCACACATCGGTGTTACTGAGTTGGTCACTTAAGGTGTAACGGTTGGATTTTTGGAGATGTCTATATACACCCCTTCACCACCACCCACTTGAAAGTGAAGCACTCAGAACTATTCCATACTTGCCCCATCCAGTTTTCTGAGAGAGAGCCACCTACTCATGTGTTGAGATCATGCCATTCCATTCCAACCATATGAATCTTGATCTCTAGCCTCCCCAAGTTGCTTTCCACCAATCCAATCTCTTCCACCAAGCCAAATCTGTGAGAGAGTGATTGTGTGTTGAGGAGTCTATCATCTTGAAGCACAAGAGCGAGGAGTTCATCGTCATTGCCGAGCCTATTACCTTTTGGAGGGTGGTGCCTCCTAGATTGGTTAGGTGTCGCTTGGGAGCCTCCTACTTTGTGTTGTGGAGTTGAACCAAGAAGTTTGTAAGGGCAATTGTGGACGGAAGATCTACCCATAGTGAGGCTAGTCCTTTGTGGACGGAAGCCGTTATGGAATAGTTAAGGTTGCTACTTCGTGGACCCTTATGGGTGGAGCCCTCCGTGGACTCTCGCGACCGTTACCCTCCATGGGTTGAAGACTCCATACACGTGGACGTACGATAGCACCACCTATCGAAACCACAGGAAAAATCATCGTGTCTACAAATTGCGTTTGATCCTCCTACCCTTCCTTTACTACTCATGCTTGTTGCTACTTTCCGCTGCTATACTCTTAGACATGCATGTGTAGGGTGTGCTTGACTTGCTATGAATGCTAAAATCTGCCAACACTTAAAATTGGGAAAAAGTAGATTTTTATTTAGTCAAGTAGTCTAATCACCCCCCTCTAGACATACTTTCGGTCCTACATTGAGTCACTTGGGATTTATATCAATTTATCACTATGAAGAATCTGAAGGATCCAAGGACCAAGATTTTTCCCTCTACTACGAGGGGAGGTAAGGAACTGCCATCTAGTTCTGCACTTGATTCACCTTCTGTTATGAGTAAGTTTGCAACACCACCACATGCAAGTAATCCTGATATGTCACAAGTTATTGATGATGCTACTTCTGCTATCAATGATGCTTATGATGATGCTAGTACCATGCTGGATGATAATGTGCTGCTAGGAGAATTTTTTGGTGAACAAATTGCTAGAGCTAAAGAAAATGAATTTCCTGAAATTGATGAAGCTTATGAAACTGATTATGATTATGAAACTCCTATTAGTCCTAGCTCTCCTAAGTTTGAAATGCCTAAGATACCTGAAGGTTATGTTATGGACGAGGAGATATCTAGAGAAATTCTTTCTTGCAAGGATAGACACGATCTTAAGAAATTGCTATGCAAGTATAAGGAAAAAACTTTGAATGCTAGAATGAAATGTGATCCTAAGTTTGCTACTTCACCTATCCATGTTACTGTCGGGGATATACCCCACGCTATGACCCAGGAGACAGTTATAAGCCGGTAGACAGTTAACCCGGCAGACAGTTAACCCAGCAGACAGTTATAACCCGACAGACACTTATAACCCGGCAGACAGTTATAACCCGACAGACAGTTATAACCCGGCAGACAGTTATAACCCGGCAGACAGTTATAACCCGACAGACAGTTATAACCCGGCAGACAGTTATAACCCGGCAGACAGTTATAACCCAGTAGACAGTTATGACCCGGCAGATAGTTATGACCCGTCAGACAGTTATGACCCAGAGAGAGTTAAGTCCCGGAGACGAGTCCCTAAGAACGAGTCTTAAAGATAAACCCTGGTTGTAAGCCGCCCGGTTAAGCCGCCCGTCTGAGATAAGAAGCCCGGGACTCAGAAGCCCATGAAGAAAAGCCGACGATGGGAAGTCATAATAAGTTAAGTCTCAATCCGACTTAGACTCTACATGTAAACCGCCCCTTCAACTTATATAAGGAGGGGTGGGTCACCCCAAGAGGGTCAAGTTTTTTAGACGTCTCCATAGACAGGTCTTAGACAGACAAGTCATTAGAGATAGTCAGGTTAGAGGTTCTCGAGATTAGAGGTAGCGACTCCGCACCCTTGTAACCGAGATCGTCATCGTCATCAATGCAAGACAAGCAGGACGTAGGCTTTTACCTCCATCGGAGGGGCCGAACCTGGGTAAACTCACGTCTCTCGATTCCAACCAACCCCTCTCAAGCCGCCACATAGTTGTGATGGCCTCACACCTAAGTCCGCTAACCCGGACATCTTGCCGTGACGAATCCACGACAGTTGGCGCCCACTGTGGGGCCGCGCACAGTGGTGTTGAGTTTTTGAAGGGATCTCTTCTAGGGATCGGGGAGTTCGCAATTTTCTGGATGAAGAAGAGCTAGTTTGAAAGGATCTGCGGTAGTTGCGAGTTCATCAGGAAAAATTAGGATAGCGGATTATCCCGCCCCCACTATCTCGCAAGTTGCCAGGATTGACAGAAGAGTTTTCGCCACAACCAAAGCATACTTCAAATATCCATCGAAATCATCAGGAATCTTCCGCTGCAAAAATTGGCAGCCGGGTCTGACAGCTGCTATGTCAACATCAGCTATCATCAAAGATCAAAGTCAATCCATCAAAGGAATCTCCCGGTAGTATTTGCGGAGAACCGCATGAAAAAATAAATCAGCGTCAGGTCGAGCCGCCGTCGCCAAGGATGTTATAACCAAGTCGCCGTCGCCTCCGTCGATGGCTTTCAATTCACTGGCCGGAGCCTTGAGCCGCTGCCGACCGCGAGCCGCCGTCGCCCCCGCTCTGAGCCGCCGGCTGCTTTCCGCCCGCCTCCACCGCCAAGTCAATGGCTGCACTCCGAGCCGTCGCGGCTTTCGTCACCTCCACGGCGTCGTCGCCTTCGACCGTGCGCCGTGCTTTCCTCCTATGGTGGTGATCTCAAGCCGCCGGCCATCTCAACGCTTCTGCTGCGAGTCCCTCCGCCGGTCTCTGACCCTACACCCGCCTCAGAGTAGCTGGACCCGCCGCTCTGATCCGAGTCGCCGTCTCTGAAGCCGCCTCACTGCGGGAAAATACATCGAACCGGCCACGGTTCCGAATCACGTTCGATTTGTTTCTTTCCAAACCACCGTGTTTAAGCCGCCTTGGCCTCATCAAGCCGGCCCCGCCTCGTGGGGAGGCTCAAACGCAGCTGCGACCAGCTCGCTTCCGCCATTGCAGAGCCGGCCCTGCCGTCGTGGCCCTCCTCCGCGCTGCCCCTGCCTTCAAAGTCGTCGCCTGCGCCCGCCTCTGCAACCGCGGCCCTTGCCTCCGCCGGCCGCGTCGAGCCGCCTCGCCCCGCCTCAGCCGACACTTCTCCAAGCCGGCCCCGTCTTGGTAGCGCCCCGCCTTCACCGGCGTCTCTCCGAGCCGGCCCCGTCTCGCCTCGCCCTTGCGCGTGCCTGTGCCCGACCAGCTTTGCCTCCATTCTCCGAGCCGCCGCCTCCGCCATGACCGGCTTTGAGTGCTGCCTCTTGGGGTGCCTCTGCCGTGGCCTTGCCTCGCCGACCCCGACCGCAGTCTCTGCAGGCCTTGTCTCCGAGCCGCCGCCTCCACCATGCCCGGCCTCGAGTGCTGCGATCCGCCGCGCAAAGCCGCCTCCGCCCTCGCCGGTACGGCCTCGAGCCTCCGCCTCTGCAGCTCCAAGCCGCCTCCGCCCTCGCCGGTACAGCTTCGAGCCTCTGCCTCTGCAGCTCCAAGCCGCCTCCGCCGTCGCCTCACCTCGCCGCTCCTGCTTCCGCCATGGCTAGTTGACTCAGCCCCGAGCCGCCTGCTCCGCTCCGCCCGCCGGGTCAGCGCGCATGCCGGCCGTTGCCTCGCCTCGCTCGCCGAGCCGCACAATAGTTCAGCGCGCACGCCGGTCGCTCGCCCCTGCCACCAAATCGCCGCGCCAGCTCTGCCTTGGCAACCACGCCGGCCCTACTCCGGCTCGCGCGTGCCCATGCCCGCGCTGACCCGGCCACCTCGCCTGGCCTTGAGCAGGCCACCCACCTGCCGCCTCCACTAGGTGCTGCCCTCGCTGCCCCGAGCTGCCTCTGCTCAACCGCGGCCTCCCCTCGCCCACCCCATCGCTCCTCCGCTCCAGCTCCATGAGCCGCTGCACGCCCCGCTCCGCTGCGGCCGCGCTCGGCCTTGAGCCGCCCCGGCCGTAGAGTCGCCGCCTTGGCCTCACAATGGGCCGGCTTGCCTCTGCCTTGCACCACCTCTACCGGTGGCCACCCCGGCGGCCGTGCCAAGCTTCTACGCCTACCAAGCCGCCGCTGCAACCCGCCGAAGCACGGGAATGTCGAAAGGATGAGTCGTCCCCGCATCATGCTGCCTCCCCAAATCCGCCTCGGTGCTCACCACCATCGCCCAAGTTGTCACCGTCCGAGCCGCCCTGAATTCGGAGCTCATGATTGTTACCTCTGCGGTCGAGGACCCATCTTCGCTCGATCCGCCGTGGCCCACTTCATCAACCCAGTCGCCTCGAGCTTGGTGGCTCCTCTCTGCCGCCACGCTGTAAGCCTGCAGAACCGCCGCCGCCTTTGAGTGGCCCGCTCCCGAGTCGCCGAGCTTCTCCCGCCGTCCTCAGAGTGCCTCCGCTTCTGCCCCGGCCCGGCGCCGTCTCTGAACCGCCGTGGCCAAACTGCCGCCTCTCCTCCGCAGCACTCGACTCATCATTACAGCCGCCTCGTTATCACGACTGGCTCGGCATCCCGCACATATACCAGGACAATCATACACTGCAAAAGTGATTATCGTACCATGGATACGGAGAGCGTGCTGCTGACATCATTCGACACCGACGTTCGTCCATGCCGCACTGCTCAACGGATGCGCGCCAGCGGCCACCTCCTGTGGTTCGGTCTACATCAAGTCGCCAGGACAGCGCCCGCTTGCATAAGCTGCTCAACGGACGCGCGCAAGCCGCTGTTCCTGTGGTCCGATCTACATCAAACACGCGGCCGACTCATCCGTCTGCGCCGGCTTACAACGCCGTGGCCGTCTCTCACGACCGCACTGGCTTACAACGCCGCGGCCGTCTCTCGCGACCGCGCCGTCTTCAAACGCTGCGGCTGACTTCTACGTCTACATCAACACACCAGGGGTCGCATACACCAGTCCGGGCCGCCCAACGGACGGTTCTGAATCGCCGCCCTGCGGTCCAATTTACATTGACATATCGGTGCAGTGTTCGCCTGTACGAGCCGCCCGACGGACAGGTGCGCAAGTCGCCACCACTGCAGTTTGGTTAACTTCAACAACCAGCCGGGACGAACCATCGACCGGATTATCGAAACAATTCGTACGGGATCATCTATAACCCGCCACAGTCAACCTCAACCTTCAGTGGGGACATTCAAGCCCCTTCTTCGAGACGAAGATTCGGGGGCTACAGACATGGCTCGACACATTTGGTCGTTTTCAACAAGAACCCCGGGTCATTGCAAGGAAGTTAACCCGATCCCAGGGGCTACTACATTATTGGCGGAACAATTAAAAGTCGCCCAAGAGGACGAACCGCCATGATGCACCATTCAAACATGGGTGCCCAGATTTATTGGATCATCATAAAGTCACTTGGAGGCTTCTGCCGTTTCTTCATACAAGATGGCGGCTTACAAGATGGTGCAACAAGTTGACTCCGTCGACAAGGTCATTTGGGGGCTTCCAACCCGCCGGGTTTAGCTTACACACCCTCTTGATCGGCTCTTCAGCCACCGTAAGGCCGGGTTGTATACCCAAAAAGTTGACTCCGTCAACAAGGTCATTTGGGGGCTTCCAACCCACCGAGTTTAGCTTACACACCCTCTTGATCGGCTCTTCAGCCACCGCAAGTTCGAGTTAAACCTGCGTGTATGCTGCTGCTGCTCTGCTAGGTGACCCGCCAAACTCTTACCAGTTAATCTCGATTAGAGACCCTGAGCTGTTCAAAGTATTTGACAGTCACTCTCACTAGAGACCCTGTACTGGTCAAGGTTAAACCGGCGGCTCTTGTCACGTGAGGGCCGGCTTACGGAAAGCGAGGATAAACTCACCCATCTGCTGCATACTCTCCGCTATGTGGCCTATTCGTACTCTTAGACAGTTACTCTTTTAAAGACCCTGCACTGTTTAAGGATCAAACGACGGATTTACGTCACGTGAGAAGTAGCTTATGGGCCCTGGGGCCATGAACTGCCGTTTGATGCGTCTCTCTCTGGTTCGTTACGCTCTTATCAGTTAATCTCGCCTAGAGACCCTGAGCCGCTCAAAGGAATTGACGGTCACTCTCACTAGAGACCCTGTACTGTTAAGAGTTCAAGCAGCGAGTCCACCCAGAAGAACCGACATATGAGTTTTCGAAAAAGAACAAGCAAGAACATACACAAGAGTTGATCTCTTCTGGTTGTGCCTTCAAAGCAAGAACATCATACATTGCATCATACATGGCATCATCATTGCATCATCTTACCATGCAGCATATATGCATGGATATCCTAGTTTATATTGAAGGAACCTGGTTTTTTCAAAGCGGGTTATATTATTCAAATCTTAAATAGCCAACATGGCTGGATTTTTCATTATGGTTGTCATAACCAGCATTGAATGATTGAGGCTTTCAAAGCCCCTTCAGAGTAATGGCTATTATTCCTTCATTCCAAAAATACCAGCTTACAGCAAGGAGCATGGTTCAACATTGATATGTAAGGCTTTCAGCAACATCATTAGGAGAGTGGATAAGATTTTATTCTGCAATGGAAGGAATAGTCCCGAGTCGCCGCAGGCATGCAACCCGGCACTTGGGGGCTACATTATTCAAGTGCAGTTTATATCAAATATGCAAGTCCCATGTCACTGCAAGCACGCACCACGGCACTTGGGGGCTAATGCAAGCTGTTTTTCAAGTCATTACATTATCAACAGACCCTGTTATCTCAAGGAGATGAGCCGGCCTTTATATCTTTTTCTAAGTCCCAGCCTAGTATTGTCTTACCGAGCCGGCCCTTGGGGGCTACACATTGCTCCTCAAGTTTATATGATCAGATCTACAACAAGTTCCTGCTCATTATTGCATAATGACCCGACCCTTGGGGGCTACACTGGCTGAAGTTTTATAAGCACAAGACATTTACAAGTCCCAGGTTGCTGCAGGCAAGACAACCCGGTACTTGGGGGCTACATATGTGGAACATTCAACTTATGACTGGTGACTCAGACGAGCAATCCAGATTTCTCTAGGTTTGCACTATGTTGAAGCAAGTCTTAAGGCTATCACTACGTTTCCCTTCTTAAGACTTGGGGGCTACAGGTAATATGAATATGAGGAAGATATGCCTTCGGATTCTCAGTTATGAGGGAACCAGACGAATTTTTCAAACCAAGGCAGTTGATAATAAGGGTTATTTTTTCTCCAAGGAGCCAGCGTCAGTGTATTGATATGACAGAGTTTCAGAATTTTCAGGAGCTGGTCAACTGGTATTTTTGAGTGAACCAGTCCCTTTACATATTCTTATTTCAGGAGGTTACCATGAATAAATTCAAGCTAACCTGGGGGCTAATGTCGGGGATATACCCCGCGGTATGACCCAGGAGACAGTTATAAGCCGGCAGACAGTTAACCCAGCAGACAGTTAACCCAACAGACAGTTATAACCCGGCAGACAGTTATAACCCGGCAGACAGTTATAACCCGACAGACAGTTATAACCCAGCAGACAGGTATGACCCGACAGATAGTTATGACCCGTCAGACAGTTATGACCCGGAGAGAGTTAAGTCCTGGAGACGAGTCCCAGAGAATGAGTCTTAAAGATAAACCCTGGTTGTAAGCCGCCCGGTTAAACTGCCCGTCTGAGATAAGAAGCCCGGGACTCAGAAGCCCATGAAGAAAAGCCCACGATGGGAAGTCATAATAAGTTAAGTCTCAATCCGACTTAGACTCTACATGTAAACCGCCCCTTCAACTTATATAAGGAGGGGCGGGTCACCCCAAGAGGGTCAAGTTTTTTAGACGTCTCCATAGACAGGTCTTAGACAAACAAGTCATTAGAGATAGTCAGGTTAGAGGTTCTCGAGATTAGAGGTAGCGACTCCGCACCCTTGTAACTGAGATCGTCATCGTTATCAATGCAAGACAAGCAGGACGTAGGATTTTACCTCCATCGGAGGGGCCGAACCTGGGTAAACTCGCGTCTCTCGATTCCAACCAACCCCTCTCAAGCCGCCACATAATTGCGATGGCCTCACACCTAAGTCCGCTAACCCGGACATCTTGCCGTGACAAATCCACGACAGTTACCGATAAGGATTATGAATTCTCTATCGACCCAGAGTTAATTACTTTGGTTGAATCTGATCCTTTCCATGGCTATGAAACTGAAACTGTAGTGGCACACCTTACTAAGCTGAATGATATAGCCACCCTCTTTGCTCATGATGAGAAGATTCACTACTATTATATCCTTAAGTTGTTTCCGTTCTCATTAAAGGGTGATGCTAAGACATGGTACAATACTCTTGCTCCTGGTTGTGTGCGTAGTTCCCAGGATATGATTTACTACTTCTCTGAAAAATATTTTCCTGCTCATAAGAAACAAGCTGCCTTACAAGAAATATTTAATTTGTGCAAATTGAAGAAGAGAGTCTCCCACAAGCTTGGGGGAGGCTTCTCCAGTTGCTTAATGCTTTGCCTGACCATCCTCTCAAGAAAAATGAAATACTTGATATCTTTTATAATGGACTAACCGATGCTTCTAGGGACTTCCTAGATAGTTGTGCTGGTTGTGTTTTCAGGGAACGAACTGTCGAACAAGCTGAAGAATTATTGAATAATGTATTGAAGAATTATGATGATTGGACTCTTCCTGAACCACCGCCTAAACCCACTCCGAAGAAGAGGGGGTATCTTATTTCTCTGTCCTGAAGATATGCAAGAGGCAAAGAAATCTATGATGGAAAAAGGTATTGAAGCTGAGGATGTCAAGAATTTGCCACCTATTGAAGAAATACATGGCCTTAACACACCACCACCTCCTCAGGTGGTAGAGGTAAATTCTTTATTAAAGTTCAATGAAAGTGACATTCCTCACAATAAACCTCCTAGTCAATGCTTATATGAGTTTGATAACTATATTATGAAGCAAGATCATTTCAATGCTCATGTTCTGAAACAACTGAAATACAATTGTGATATGATTGCTCGCTTGAGTGACTTGTTATTTAGAATCAGTAATGATGTTAGAGGTGTAGGAAAGCATGCCTCTATGGTTCAAACCCAATTAGAACAAGTAGCTAAGTCTCAAAAAGAATTGCTTGATGAAATGGATAGTAATATGCTATACTTTGCTGCTAGAGTAGTAACTAGAGGAGGTAGAATGACCCAAGAACCACTCTATCCTGAGGGTCATCCTAAAAGAATTGAACAAGACTCTCAGAGAATTAATCCTGATGCACCTAGTCCTTCTAAGAAGAAGAAGAAAAAGAAAAATGATAGGACTTTGCATACCTCTAGTGAACCTGAGACACAAAAACCTCTTGATAAAAATGATGTCTCTATTTCTGATGCTGAAACTCAATCTGGTAGTGAACACCAACCTAGTGATAATGAAAATAATAATGATGATGTTCACAATGATGCTCAACCTAGTAATTATGTAGAACCGGATAATGATGGTGAAATAGAGCCTGCTCCTGATCTTGATAACCCACAACCTAAAAATAAACGGTATGATAAGAAAGTCTTTGTGGCTAGGAAACATGGTAAAGAAAGAGAGCCATGGGTTCAGAAACCCATGCCATTTCCACCTAAGCCATCTAAGAAAAAGGATGATGAATAATTTGAGCGCTTTGCTGAAATGATTAGGCCAGTCTTTTTGCGTACCCGTTTGACTGATATTTTGAAGATGACCCCTTATACAAAGTATATGAAAGACATCATCACTAATAAAAGAAAAACACCTGAAGCTGAAATCTCCACCATGCTTGCTAATTATTCTTTTAAGGATGGAGTACCTAAAAAACTTGGAGATCCCAGAATACCAACTATACCTTGCTCCATCAAAAGAAACTATGTTAAAACTGCTTTGTGTGATTTGGGGGCCGGTGTTAGTGTTATGCCTTTCTCCTTATATAAAAGAATTGATATGAATAAACTCACACCTACTGGGATATCATTGCAAATGGCTGACAAATCAAAAACCATACCTATTGGTATTTGTGAGGATGTGCCCGTTGTTGTTGCAAATGTTACTATCTTAACGGACTTTGTTATTCTTGAGATGCCCGAGGACGACAACGTGTCGGTTATCCTTGGTAGACCCTTTTTGAATACTGCAGGAGCTGTTATTGATTGCAATAAAAGCAAGGTCACTTTTCATATTAATGGTAATGAGCACACGGTGCACTTTCCAAAGAAACAATTTCAAGTGAATGGTATAAATGTTATTGAAGAATCTCCGACCATCACTATTGGAAGTTTTCAATTACCTCTACCTACTGCCAAAAAGAAATATGATATACTTATTGTAGGGGATATGCACATCCCATTGAGCTAACTTAGCGTTTTACGAAAGTTCTTCGGTTTCATGCTAATTGGAAGTGGTTGTTAATAAGACTTGATCAACCTTATTAATGAATCATTTTTGAGAGGTATGAAGTCGATGAATCTAGTAAGCACAACTCTCTGCTCCCACCTTTTATTTTCTGTTTTAGTTAGTCAAATAAACTAAAATGCCATGTTTATCCTGTTTTCTGTTTTCCCCGTGCAATAAAAAATGACCCAAAAATAAAAATTCTCAAAATGCCCTGAAAATTTAACACGGTTTTTTTCCGAATATTTCTGATTTTTTGGTGCAAATAACACCTGAGGGGAGTGCACAGGGTGCGCAGCACCCACCAGGGCGTGCCAGCACCCCCTAGGCGCGCCCTGGTGGGTGGTGACCCCCACGTAGGCCCCCTCACTTATCTCTTTAGCCCACATTGTCACCTACCTCCAGCAAAAAATCACCACAGCCACCATTTTCGTGTTCTTGCTCTCAAACCCGCGGATTTCGATCTCTTTGCTCGAAGCTCCGTTTCCGAAACTGTTTGGAGGGATTGCTACTTGGTATGTGACTCCTCCATTGCTCCAATTAGTTTTTGTTTTTGTGGGTTATTTTTAGAGTAATTAGCTACTCTTGGTGCTGCTGTAGATGAGCTTGCATGTTGAATTCTTAGAGTTCTAAGTAGTTTGAATGCTCAATATGGCCTCTATGCATGCTTAGGAGTAGTTGCTAGCAATCTTACAAAGTTTTGTTAACAAATTTTTGTGGACTAAAAAAAAATTCAGAATTTTTATAGGAATAAAAATGCAATTCTTTAGGAGTTCTTCGAGGATGAGATCCTCGAGAGCCTCGTCAAGTGGAAGCTCAGTTCGACAGTCTTAGGTTGAACCAAGCGAAAGCTCGATGCGAGATGCCACTACCAAATCATGCTTGTGGCCTTGCGACGAGTTCATGGAAGGTGCAGGTATTAAGGAGGGATTTTATCAATTTATCCACAACACAGGGCTTGCTTCCTTCATTGCATATAAGTGCCCCCAACGCCTCGAACTCACGAAAACCTTCACAAAGAAATTTAAATATTTTCCTCATGAGTCTAGAGTCTCATTCAACCTGTACGATCATTCCTTTACCATGCCATTAGAAATGTTTAGCGATGCATGCAAACTTCCATATGAGGGTTCCTTCGATGAACCCACAAAATCTGAGTACGTGTCAATTTTAGTTAATCTTTGCTTTGGCGAAGATAGAGGGGTTACACAAGGGAGAATTAACAACATCCATTTTCCTTCACTCCAATATTTTGTGCTCTTTAACGGTAAATGTATTGTAGGCAAACAAGACTGTAGCACCTTATGTGCTCATGATTTAAGTCTCTTACAAACTGCCATAACTGGGAATAAGGATTATAATCTTGGTGCAATTGTTGCACGGAGGTTGCAGCTTAATGCTGCTAATGGTAATTTTTATGGAGGAATTTATGCCTCCCGTGTAGCTGAGAGATTAAATGTTTCACCTTGGCCTAATGACCCCATCCTACCCACTCAATATTTAGACTTTGATGCTACGAAGCGTCATAAGTTCCTTACGAGTACAACCACCAACTACACCTATAACTTGAGATTTAACAAAAAACCTTTTGTGCCTATTGTTTTGCCTGCTCCTTCTCTCTTTGATTTCACACTAGGGGAAGATATTATGTTCTTGAGAGCGAAGCTTATGAGTACAACGCGGAGGTTGAAGCTGCCAGGAGGGCCGCGGAGTCTGCTCTGAGGTTCTCGATGAGCCATCGCCCAGATTATTATTCATACGGATGGTGATTACCAAGCTAGGCCAAAAGCCTAAGCTTGGGGGAGTACGTATTTCCACCGACATTACATTCATGTTCGCACATTTTCATTCCAGTTGTCGGTGTTCAATACTTTTTCATTGTAATATCCATGCTAGATTTGTTTTCTCGCTTTCTTCTTGTGTGTTTGAAAAACTTTGAGAAAACCCAAAAACATTTCCTACTTCTTTTTAGTTTTTCTTTCTAGCTTAGTTTAATTGTTGCATTAAAAGAAAATCCAAAAAGATTTCTCGCTTCTTCTTTTGTTTGTTGGGAGCTATCCCGTGTAAATAGTTTTTCTCGTTTTAGTTTTTGTTCTTTGATTTGCTTCCTTCAAGAAAAACCAAAAACTCCAAAAAAAATAGTGTGTTTCTCTGAAATTCTTTTCTTTTACTCGAGTCATACCTAGGAGAAGACCACGATGAAATTGTTGAGTGGTTCTCATATGCATTATCGTTTACTTGACAAAGAACCCATATTGTCTTGTCTTCTCCTCTTGAATAAAATATTTGCAGATTCTAGCTTAGTCCACGGCACCCTTGCACTATTATTATTCTCTTATCATTCAGTTGTGCAAGTGAAAGGCAATAATGACGACATTTGATGAATTGACTGTGGCAGAGAAAGGCGGGTATGAACTCAACTTGTTATTGTTTTTGTAAATATGTTTAACCTAGTATCCCTTGATTCAGCTCATTATGATCAAACATGTTTGCAATGACCATTAGAGATTATAGTTGTTCATGCCATGCTTAAGTAGCTAGGAGTGGATAATGATTTATCTTGGGTGTCAGCATTCATTTAAAATGGTTGTGATGCGGTATGATGATATGGTATCCTCCTCTGAATGTTTCAAGTGGCTTGACTTGGCACATGTTCACGCATGTAGTTGAATCAAAATCAACATAGCCTTCATGATATTTATGTTCATGGTGTCCATATCCTACTCATGCTAGTATTCAATGTTGATTATATGTAATGCAGGTTCATGACCGTCCTCGCTCTCTAGCTGTCCGCTTCTCAATCTAACTGCTAGCCTTCGCCTGTACTAAGCGGGAATACTGCTTGTGCATCAAAACCCTTAAACCAAGTTATACCAGATGAGTCCACTATATCTACCTATATGCGGTATTACCCTGCCGTTCCAAAGTAAATTTGCATGTGCCACCTCTAAAATTTCAAATACACATCTGTTTTGTGTGCCTGGACCGCTCATGGAGCGATAGGGGGTGGTCAGTATATTCCATGCTAAGCGGGTTATTCTCATGACGAGTGTTTCTTAACTTGTCCTTACACGAGAGGGGCGGTAATAGGGATTCCCAGTCCTGAAATAAAAAATCAAAAATAATTAAACAAAACTCCCCCAGGAATGTTGTTGGTTTGGACGGTACCCGTGGATGCGGCTCGCCGTGGAGTGTGATTGTTGGTGGAGGGTGAGTAAACCTTTACTTTTACCGCTTGGGAACCGCCGCTAATTTGTTTAGCATGGAAGATATTGATAACTCTTGGTCGTGACATTGACAGAAAGGGTGTACCTCCCAAAATTATATCTATCTCTGTTTTAAACTTTGAGCTCTGGCACCGCTGCAAATCCATGCTTCCCTCTGCGAAGGGACTATCTATTTACTTTTATGTTGAGTCATCACCTTCTCAAATAAGCGCCAGACCAGAGAGCACTATTGTCATCCTCATGCATTGTGTATAGTTGATGTTGGGTGCAACATGACTAGATCTTTTCTACCATGAATTACAATGTTTAGTCGCTGCTTGAACTTTGGAGGTGCTCTGCATTTATGTTTTGCGGTCTCAGAAAGGGCTAGCGAGATACCACTATTGTCATATTGTATCACGATTGTTTTGACAAAATGTTGGTGCTTGAGATGTATTATTATTGCTCGCTAGTTGCTTATGTTATTGATATGAGTAAATATAATTCCTAAGAGTTATTGTTAACCTGGTTAGTCATAATCTTTGCTGAATACCTGGGTGCTACTTAAGCATATATATGTAAACAAGAACAAAAGAGTTCATAAAAGTTATTCTTTATCACTTTCAGTTTATCAACTGAATTGCTTGAGGACAAGCAAAGGTTTAAGCTTGGGGGAGTTGATACGTCTCCAACGTATCTACTTTTCCTCACTGTTTTGCCCTTGTTTTGGACTCTAATTTGCATGATTTGAATGGAACTAACCCGGACTGACGCTGTTTTCAGCAGAATTGCCATGGTGTTGTTTTTTGTGCAGAAATAAACGTTATCGGAATGGAACGCAACTTTCGGGAGATTTATTTTGGAAAATATAAAAAACACTGGAGTCAGAAACCACCGGAGAGGGGGTCCAGGGTGCGCAACACCTACCAGGGTGCGCCAGCCCCCTCCCGGCGCGCCCTGGTGGGTGCTGGGCACCTCGGGGCCCCACTTGCCCTATCTCCGCCACTATAAATTCCTAAATTTGGAGAAAAAATAGTAGAGAAAGAATTATCGCGTTTCACGAGACGGAGCCGCCGCCACCTCCTGTTCTTCATCGGGAGGCCAGATCTGGGGCCCGTTTGGGGCTCCAGAGAGGGGAATCTTTGGTCTTCGTCATCACCAACCTTTCTCCATCGCCAATTCCATGATGCTCCCCATCGGGAGTGAGTAATTCCTTCGTAGGCTTGCTGGTCGGTGAGGAATTGGATGAGATTCATCATGTAATCGAGTTAGTTTTGTTAGGGCTTGATCCCTAGTATCGATTATGTTCTGAGATTGATGTTGCTATGACTTTGCTATGCCTAATGCTTGTCACTAGGGCCCGAGTGCCATGATTTCATATCTGAACCGTTTATGTTATCATCTCTATATCCATGTTCTTGATCCGATCTTGCCTAGTCATATGCACCTATTACGTGTTATGATCCGTCAAACCCATAGTGACAATATTTGGGATACTTCGCGGTGATTACCGTAGTTTGAGGAGTTCATGTATTCACCATGTGTTAATGCTTTGTTCCGGTTCACTATTAAAAGGAGGCCTTAATATCCCGTAGTTTCCTTATGGACCCCGCTGCCATGGGAGGGTAGGACAAAAGATGTCATGCAAGTTCTTTTCCATAAGCACGTATGACTATTTACGGAATACATGCCTACATTACATTGATGAACTGGAGCTAGTTCTGTATTGCCCTAGGTTATGACTGTTATATGATGAATATCATCCAACGAGTTACCGATCCAGTGCCTACGACCTTTTCCACTTATTGTTCTTGCTAAGGTACTACTGCTGTTGCTGCTATTCCAACTGCTACAAAACTATTGCTACTACTGTTACCTCTATTGTTACTATTGCTATTGCTATCCAAACTATCATATTACTGTGCTACTGATCACTCTGCTGCAGATATTTAATCTCCAGGTGTGCTTGAATTGACAACTCAACTGCTAATACTCTCAAGTATTCTTTGGCTCCCCTTGTGTCGAATCTATAAATTTGGGTTGAATACTCTACCCTCAAAAACTGTTGCGATCCCCTATACTTGTGGGTTATCAGGCACCTAATAGCTAGTCTTCGTCTTACCCCAGCGCGGAGCATAGGGCTTCCACATTGCGTGGGCATAGCCATTGGAGGACCGTGTCGTCCGCCAGTGCGGAGCATGGGGCTTCCACTTGGGCGTGGGTGGGGGCCCCTCCGCGTCCTCGGGGGACCCCGGGCGTATACAACCCACTCATTTTTACGTGAGAGTGTGACGGTCGTAGATAGCTGGGTGAACACCCAAGCACAAGGCTCAGGGGTCCCCAACTTAGTTCTTGAGTCACCCCGCGCCTTTCGGAGCGGTTGCGCACCCCTACGACCCAAACATGAGTGCATTGCTCCCCGTGTAACGCGGGATTGCGCTCCCGTGGCCCAAACATGAGCGCAACGCACCTCGCGTGACCATAGGAGTATTGTGTCGATGTAGCCGCCTCGGGGGGCGCCAGGGCACCTGCCAAGCCGCCGCTTGGAGGCCTCGCCGGGCCCTATCTCCTGAGGGTTGTGCCGGCGCCCCTCGAGCCACCGGCGCATGGGACCCTCTAGAGCGTGACGCGGTTGGCGCGGAGCCCTCGCAGCGCTTGCCGCGCGTGGCCCGCACCTCTTGCGTCCTACCGATTTCCTAGATGATGGCTCCTGCTACCCGGGCGTCCGGCGCCACATTCCCTGCTCGCGAGGGCACCGTCTAGCGACGAGCCCACACACGCCCCCGGGCGCCCTCTTCGTCGCGTCGACCGAGCCAGGTACTTCCTCAGCGGAAGCCCCCGAGCTCGACCTGAAGAGGGGCCCCGGGAGTGGCCCCCTATGCCAAGGGGGGGTGGTGGTGCCTGTGGCGAGTGCAAGACCCGCAGCGCCGACGCCTGCCATGATGCCGCTTGGAATGTATGCTTCCACGTGAGGGCCTTGGTCCCCCTCTGACCCTTCACTGCCTGCCTCGTAGTTGAATCCTCTCCCGGGCAACAGGGTGTAAGAGCACATTTCTCCATGTGTGGTTTTGGGTAATTGATGACAATCCCTATGGACTAATGGTTGCCTTGAGTTATATTCGAAGGATTTGTCCATAGGCACTTCTCGAAGTACATGTGTTGGTTTCAAGGAGTTTATATGGTGACCAAGGTGGTATGTAAGGTTTTATCCAAAGATTGGTCATGTGAGAGTTGATCTCATTGCAAGCATGTCTTGAAGAAGAAGATTGTGTGAACATTCATGTTTACCTTCAAGACATCATCTTTATGAAGAGAGAAGATAAGATACAAGGTTGATCAAGACCAAGTCAAAGAGTGAACCAAGTTGATCAACACACAAAGCGTACAAGATGTACCGAGAAGGATCAAGTGATCCCATGGTATGGTAAGCATTGTCCATTACGCTTTGTGTACTAACCCATGTTCCCTGTGAGTGTTCTTTGTGGGGTTAGGTATGTTTCCATGGGCGAGCATCAATAAGAAGATCCCATACAATCCATGAAGGATGACATCAAGTGGTGATCGTCATCAAGGTTGCGGTGTGCAAGTTCAAGTGAAGCATCACGGAGAGATCATGCTTGAAGCTTGCCATCCATTGTGGTGACAATGGACTTGTGAAGATGTGCCGAAGAGTGGCTCACCCATAGCGAAGTATGGGGGAGCAATCATCTAGTCTTCATCGAGCCAATGCAATCAAGAAAGGTGGTCCATCTTTAGGAAGTCAAGATCGTCGTCATCTAGCTCAAGTGGACTATGCGCAAGGCTAAGGTTTGACCTTGATAGGGTTTTCTATTTTACCGGTCTCATAGTGGTAGTTGGGAGACTGGGTTATAGGATAGATAGCCGTACTATCAAGGGGGCTCTCAAGTGAGTAGCTTGATCGTATCGTTCGTTGAGAGCTCAAACCATTGCATTCTTGGCATCATCATCTTTCTTGGTTCTTGGTTGGTTTTTCTCTTTGAGGTTTCTTGAGCTTATGGTCAGCTTCATGACAAGCACGAGTTCATCGAAAACGGAGTCCATATGCATCTTCTATGATGTTTTTGATGTTGGAGTTTTTGCCGGTTCTTCATTGATAGAGGTTTCGCTGTTGGATAGCTCTTGTCGTCCTGAATCCAACAAGCTTGAGTTTGCTCAATTCGGAGCTCATATGCGAAAGTTATGGCAGTTTCAGTGCCAGGGCAGTTTTTCTCTGAACTAGAGGTAGTACCGCTCGGTACCACGGTAGTACCGCTCCGGCGGTACTTCCGCTATGTACTACCGCTGCTACTACCGCTTATATTTTCTTCTGGCTTCTGGGATTTCTGGGCGGAAGTACCGCTCCCTCCAGAGCGGTACTACCGCCCCAAGCGGAAGTATCGCCCCGTCCAGAGCGGTACTACCGCTCTGTTGTTCCTGGACGAGTGTAAGCGGAAGTACCGCTCCCTTGAGCGGTACTACCGCTTGTGTGCGGGCTGTGGGGGTAACGGTTGGATTTTCCCCCACCTATAAAAGGGGGTCTTCTTCCCCATTTCTATCTATCTCTTTAGCTCGTGTTCTTCCCCCATTGTTGACCTTCTTCGAGCTTGCTAACTCTCAATCCCTCCAATGATTCTTGCTAACTCTTGAGGGAATAGAGAGAGGAGATCTAGATCCACATTTCCACCAATCACTTTCTCCTCTTTGTGAGGGGAACCCCTTGGATCTTGATCTTGGAGTTCTTCGTGTTCTTCTTCGTTCTTCCTCTCATTTTCCTCCCTAGCATTAGTTGCTTTGGTGGGATTTGGGAGAGAAGGACTTGGGCACTCCGTGTGCCCTTGCCATTGCATTTGGTGCATAGGTTTGAGTTCTCCACGGTGATACGTGGAAGTGAGAAGTTGAGAAGCTTATTACTCTTGGGTGTTTGAGCACCCTAGAGCTTGTTCCTCTTGGGTGCCTTGGTGCCCTAGACGGTTGGTGGTGCCTCGGAGCTCAATCATTGTGGTGTAAAGCTCTGGGCAAGCGTCGGGGTCTCCAATTAGGTTGCGGAGATTGCCCTGAGCAATTTGTACGGGTACTGGTGAACCGCCCCCAAGGGTTGCCAAAGTGTACGGGTACCGGTGACCGCCCCCAAGGGTCGGCATTTGTACGGGTTCGGTGACCGCCCTCAAGGGCCCCTTAGTGGAATCACGGCATCTTGCATTGTGCGAGGGCGTGAGGAGATTACGGTGGCCCTAGTGGCTTCTTGGGGAGCATTGTGCCTCCACACCGCTCCGAACGGAGATTAGCATCCGCAAGGGTGTGAACTTCGGGATACATCATCGTCTCCTCGTGCCTCGGTTATCTCTTACCCGAGCCCTTTACTTATGCACTTTACTTTGTGATAGCCATATTGTTTCTTGTTATATATCTTGCTATCACTTAGTTGTCTATCTTGCTTGGCATAAGTTGTCGATGCACATAGGTGAGCCTAGTTGTGTTAGGTTTTGTGCTTGACTAATTAAACGATAGTTTTATTCCGCATTTGTTCAAGCCTAAACCGTAATTATTTTAAAGCGCATATTCACCCCCCCTCTAGGCGACATCCACGTCCTTTCACAGGGCGACGCCATCGTGGGCGCGCGGCCCGCGAACCCGCCTGCGCCGAGCCTCTGCCCAAAGTTGGCTGGCCCCACCGCCGCCGCGAGGTTGGTCGCGCCCATCTTGGCGAAGGTTGTTGCCGTGGGTATCCTCCACGCCTCTACCTTGTCGTCCTCCAGGTCCAGCGGCTTGTGCTGCCCGGTCACTGCGTCGGTTGGCGCGCTCACAATGGGCAAGCCCGAGCAATTGGTGATCCGCCGGGTCGTAGGCGTGCGGGTCGTGGGGAGCGCAGAACATCCCGCCACCTCCTTCGTGCGTGCCTTCGCCGGGGCCGAGCGGCGGCCCGAACCCGGTCACCGGGACCCTAAGGAGAAGAAGTACAGCCTGGGTCGTACCTTGCTCGGGCTCCCCGGGTTGGTGGCCGGACGCGTCGTCGTGCGACGGTGGGAACGGCTCGCCGGCCGAGCCCCCCGCTTCTTGCGCCGATGGTCGGAGAGGAAGGTACGGAGCCAAGGCCCTTCTCGCGACAGTGACAAGCTCGGCAATGTGGTCGGCCCAGGCGTCGTAGCGCCCATGCGTTGGACGATGGCGAAGCATCTCACTTGCCATGAGCAGCGCATCCTGCGCATTCAGGTCTCCCACGTGGGCACAGGCAGAGGAGGACCCTGCGGGAGGTACGGCGGGGCGGGCGCCTCGCCACAGAGGAGGGTGCGCGTGGCCCGGCTACGCATGGGCGGCACAAGCGGTGTCGGTGGTAGCGACGATGCTGGTGGCCTGGTAACGGCCGTCCAGCACCGAGTCCCCGGAGCGCATGTGTTGTGAGCAGGACATGAGGTTGATGAAGAGGAAGTCATCGGAACGAAAGGACGACGATGCACCCCCTACCTGGCATGCCAAATGTCAGAATTAGGGCTTCCCAGACCCAAGAAAGGTTCAAACACAGGGGTGCGCTCGCCCTCAGATCCCGCTCAACTAGCGGCTACACAACCTCGCCCTGCCGAAGATGTTCGAGGACGCGAGAAGATGAACACCGAGAGATTTACCCAGGTTCGGGCCACCTTGCGGTGTAAGACCCTACTCCTGCTTTGGTGGATTGGCCTCACGAGGAGGTTTGTGGATGAACTAGTACAGTGGTGAGCGTCCTCGCGAGGGCTCTTCGGTGTGTTTTTATCCCCCCCATCTCTATGGTGATGGCTAGTCCCTATTTATAGCGGGCCTCGGTCCTCTTCCCTTACCACATAGGCGGGAAGGGATCCCACAGCGGACAAATTTGAAGGGGGACAGGAGGTACAACTTATCCTGGCTAAAGGTGGTCTTCGCCTACAAAGCCCATGGCATGACGCGGAGGTGGGCTCGGTGATGACATCCGTCCTGCCGAGCCCGTGGTCTTGGTCTCGTTGCACCGGAATGGAAACCTTTGGGGGTGTCCTCGGGAACCCACGTACGTCCTTGCCTCCTTAGCACCAAAGGGGAAACTGTCCCCCCTGCGCCCGCTGGCGCCCATCTGTCATGGTCGTCATAGCTCACGTCATCCTAGCCTCCTGAGACTGGGCACCTGCATAGGAATCTCCGCTCCTCGGGAGGCGGCCTCGGGAGGCCGCTCCCCTCGAGGTCTTGGCACCGCTCCCTCGCGAGGCTGGGGCCCTCGCGAGTGTCTTGTCTTGAGGGGTTTACCACCAGCCCGTACTGGGCCGTTGAGGTGGGGCGTGCGCTGGGCCGCAGGCAGGCAGGTCTGGGTACCCCCAAACCTAGAACGCCGACAATATCTATAATTTTTTATTGTTCCATGCTGTTATATTATCATTCTTGGATGTTTTATAATCATTTTATAGCAACTTTATATCATTTTTTGGGACTAACCTATTGACATAGTGCCCAGTGCCAGTTGTTGTTTTTTGGTTGTTTTTTACTTCGCAGAATATGAGTACCAAACGGAGTCTAGCTGTCACGAAACTATTTGGAGATTTTTTTGGACGAGAAGACAACTTGGGAGCCAAGGAAGCACCTGGGGGGAGGCCCGTGGAGCCCACGATACACCAGAGCGTGCTAGAGGCCCCCAACGCGCCCTGATGTATCGTGTGGCCCACGAAGGTCTTTTCCACCACCTCTCAGCTCTATAAATCCCCAAAAATTCCAAAAACCCTAGGGGAGTCGACGAAACACAATTCCAGCTGCCACAAGTTCCAGAACCACGAGATCCAATCTAACACCATCACGGAGGGGTTCATCATCCGCATGGGTGCCTCTCCGATGATGCGTGAGTAGTCCACCATAGACCTACGGGTCCGTAGGCAGTAGCTATATGGCTTTCTCTCTCTCTCTTTTGATTCTCAATACAATGGTCTCTTGGAGATCTATTTGATGTAATGACTTTTTGCGGTGTGTTTGTTGGGATCCGATGAATTTTGAGTTCATGATCAGTTTCTATCCATGAATATTATTCGAGTCTTCTTTGATCTCTTATATGCATGATTATTTATAGCTTCGTATTTCTTCTTCAAATCTTTGGTTTAGTTAGTCCAACTAGACCGATTTTTCTTGCCATGGGAAGAGGTGCTTTGTGAAGGGTTCGATCTTGCGGTGTCCTCTCCCAGTGACAGAAGGGGCAGCGAGGCACGCATGTATCGTTGCTATTAAGGATAACAAGATGGGGTCTATTCCTACATGAATAGATCTTGTCTACATCATGTCATCGTTCTTATTGCATTACTCCATTTCTCCATGAACTTAATACACTAGATGCATGCTGGATAGCGGACGATGTGTGGAGTAATAGTAGTAGATGCAGAATCATTTCGGTCTACTAATCTTGGACGTGATGCCTATATATTGATCATTGCCTTGGATATCATCATGATTATTTGATCTTCTATCAATTGCCCAACAGTAATTTGTTTACCCACCGTGTGCTATTTTCTTGAGAGAAGCCACTAGAGAAATCTACGGCCCCCGGGTCTATTCTTTTGATATATTGTTTCCAATCTATCTTTTTTTGCATTTGTTTTCAGATCTACTATTCCAAAAACCTAAAAATACCTTGCTGCACTTTTTATTTGCATCTTTTATTTTGTGTTCTTGTGCGATCTATTTATCCAATCTAATACAAGCCAATCTATCTTTTTACCATTGAGAGATTGACAACCTCTCTTACGCGTCGGGTTGCAAGTATTTGTTCTTTGTGTGCAGGTACTGTTTACATAGTGTTGCGTGGTCCTCCTCCTGGTTCGATAACCTTGGTTTCATAACTGAGGGAAATACTTACCGTAGCTATGCTACATCATCCCTTCCTCTTTGGGGAAATACCGACGCAGTCTCAAGCCACGTCAAAGGAATTTCTGGCGCCGTTGCCGGGGAGGAGGTATGAAAGTAGTCTCCCGTCAACTTGCCAATTTCTGGCGCCGTTGCCGGGGAGACATCATCAACATCTATCAGGTTCCTAATCAAAAATCTCATCTCCTTCCAATTTACATTATTTGCCATTTGCCTCTCGTTTTCATCTCCCCCACTTCACAAAATTTGCCGTTTTATTCGCTCTCTTTTTTGTTTGCCTTTTTCTCATCAGATCTCTTGTTTGCTTGCAATCTTATTTGCGTAGTCACGATGACTCAAGAAAATACAAAATTTTGTGATTTTTCCAATACCAATATTAATGATTTTATTAGTACTCCGATTTCTCCTCCCACCACTAGTGCGGAGTATTGTGATATTAATGCCGCTTTGTTGATTCTTGTCATGAAAGATCAATTTTCCGATACTCCTAATGAGGATGCTGCGTCCCATCTAAACACATTCGTAGAATTGTGTGATATGCAAAAGAAAAAAGATGTGGACAATGATATAGTGAAGTTGAAATTATTTCCTTTCTCCTTGCGGGATTGTTCAAAAATTTGGTTTTCTTCTTTGCCTCGCAATAGTATCGATTCTTGGGATAAGTGCAAGGATGCTTTTATTACTAAGTATTTTACGCCCGCAAAAATTATTTCCCTTAGAACTCAAATCATGAATTTTAAGCAACTTGAGCATGAACATGTTGCACAATCTTGGGAAAGAATGAAATTGATGCTAAGAAATTGTCCTACTCATGGTTTAAATCTTTGGATGATCATACAAAAAATTTATGCGGGGTTGAATTTTGTCTCTAGAAATCCTTTAGATTCCACCGCGGGTGGTACTTTTATGGAAATTACTTTGGGTGAAGCTACTAAATTGCTAGATAATATTATGGCAAATTATTCACAATGGCATACTGAAAGAGCACCTACTAGTAAAAAAGTTAATTCGGTTGAAGAAATTAGTACTTTGAGTGAGAAAGTTGATTCTCTTATGAAGTTGGTTGCTAGTAAAAATGCTCCTATTGATCTTAATGATGTGCCTTTGTCTACTTTGATTGAGCAAAATAGTGATTCCGTAGATGTGAATTTCATCTCGCGAAACAATTTTAATAACAATGCTTATAGAGGTAATTTTAATCCTAGGCCTTTTCCTGGAAATTCCTCTAATAATTATGGTAATTCCTATGGTGATTCTTCTTACAATAATAATAGGAACCCCTTTGATCTTGAGATTAATATTAAAGAATTTATCAATGCTCAAAAAGTTTTTAATACTACGATAGAAGAAAAGTTGAATAAGATTGATGATATGTCTAGAAGCATTGATAGAATTTCCCATGATGTAGAAAATCTCAAGTTGAAAGCTTTTCCACCTAAGATTGATGAATCAATTAAAGCTTTATATGTTTCTATGGATGAAAGTAAGAAAAGAACCGCTATGCTTAGAGCTAAAAGAGAATTTTAGAAAACGAGTTTTCTAGTGATTGCTTTCATAAAAATGATGAAGATCTTAAAGTGATTGGTGCTTCTTCTATTGATTCCTTGTTTATTAATATTAAAATTGATGATAAAGGGGCTGAAGAAGAGTCAGCTTTAGATAGAAGGCGTCTCAATGATTTGGAGGGTGAAAATCTTGATGAAAAAATTGATGAAAGTGGGTTTGAAGAGGTCAAAACTTTAACTAGTGTTGTGCCCAGTATTTTGGATTACAAAGACTTTAATTATGATAGTTGCTATTAAGTTGAATGTATTTCTTTGGTACAATCCATGATAAATTCACCCCATGCTTATGAATCAAATAAAGCTTTTACTCTACATATTTTTGATGCCACTACTACAGAATGGTCCAAAGACGACACATCAATCAGAGACCCTTCGTGGAAACTATGTGCGATCCATCAATCGCAAACAATATAGTTCAAGCTCCGTCGCTAATGACACGAACTGTGTGCGATGGCGGATCCATCAAATACGATTTAGAAAATAGTTGCGTGTGTGATGTTGGGCATACAATTGGTGCCTATGAACTGTTTGCGATTAGACAAGATAACACAAACGGTTCTAAAAATACATATGTGTGTGAAGTATGACATATGGTTTATTCAGACAAACTGTTTGCATTGATCGAGCTAGAACACAAACGAGTTACCATAACAAGGTGTGTGTGATACCAGGCAAACAGTTCATTCATCAGAATTGTGTGGGAAGACCAATAATAACCCAAACGATTCATACTGACAAGCTGTGTGGGTTGTTGGCAAACGGTTGCTGCCAAACAATTGTTAGTGATGGATGAAATCATTACCGACACTTCATTGGGAAGTGCCGTTTGCCTGTATTAATGTCGCAGACGTTTTATAATTATGACCCGTGTGCCTGCGCATCACCCCGTCCTCCTCTCTCGCGTCTTGTCACCGCGTGGCCGCATGAGGATTCCAGTGCACGCTTCCGCACCACTTTTGGCCACGCGGCCGCTTGATGAGCCCGTTCTCCCGCAGGTTCCCGCGCACAAAACCGTCCTACGGCTCTAGCTTCCCGCCCGGCTCGGTGAAATCCCCAATGATTGCCGGCCTGCTATATAAACCCTCACGGCCGGCCACTCCACATTGCCTTCATCCCCTCCCTCCCCGTAGCTTGTCTAGTTTGATTCTCCCCCAATCGCCAATGGCACCGACTGTTCGTCGTCGCCCAGCCACTCCGCCAGAGGACATGCTTCACCGCGTCGGCGTGGCAGTCCTCTGAAGCGTGTGGTGCACGTAGCGTCCCTGGTGGGTGTGCGCACGCCACCAACTACACGCTCATCCACCGCTGCCCGAAGGCAGCTGCTGCCGGTGGCCGCCAACACACCGGCAGCCGCCGGGGCCGCCACCCCACCGTCGTCCGTCTTTGCCATGACCCCGCCGTCAGGCGGTGGGGTCATCACCCGCTCCGCCACCAAGGCCGTCAAAGGCCCGCCGCCGGGCTTCTGCGTCGCAACCCTTGCGCGCTACATCTACTTCCTAGAGAAGGAGGTGGAGCGCCAGGTCGCGCACGCGAAGAAGCTCACCAAGGCCATGGTCGCAGGAGAAGCCGCAGCGGCAGCGCGGAATGCGGAGATCTACGCCGAGTCCCGTCGCTTCGAGGAGGGGCGTCTTGAGCGCCGGAGGGCAGCACTGGCAGGCCACGGACACGACTCCAGCAACTTGTCGGCAGGCTCCTGCTCCACTTGCTCTTACTGAGCACGCTCGATTCTGCTGGAAGTGGTACAAAGCCCCTCCGTAGTACTAGTATTTAGGGGCTATTTTGTTCAGTTCATCTAACTATAGATATGGTTGAACTGTACCACGTACTTTAAATTAGCTAGTATATATAGTTGAACTAGCTATTTCTGTACGTGGTTGGCAACAATTGGGGAAAAGTTTGTTCGATTCAGCTATTGAGTTGAACTATTTTGTACAAAGACCAATGGTTAATCTATGAATGAAATCCATGTTTGCTGAATTTCAGTTGCAAAAGTGCACCATAATAGTGATTTTGTTCCTGCGAAATTCGACAAATGCCAGTGCTACAATGTTGACAAATGCCAATGTTACTAGATCGACAGATGCCAATGCTTCTGATTTGACACATGGCAATTTACCCAATATGATAGATGCAAATCTTCCTGGATTGTATGTACTAGGCACACAGATCATATTAGAGAAACGTTTGCGATGACGCATTGCACCAATCCTGCGCGCCAATATTTTCACTTGGCTTACGGGCGAAGGAAAGATAGCTGTCGATCTGTATACGGGTATTCAACCTGAACCGTTTGTGATGAGTGTTTATTCAGAGAAAACGATGATGTTTTTTTGTTTGCTATGTGAATTCAGAGATAAATACTTAGTTCATCAAAACATAGATTTCATTCAGTCAAGCTTTGACTTTACATTCATACAATCTAGATACAATATAAAGAAAACTAGTTGCAGCGGCGGCGGTTGCGGCGTCCTGTGGCGTCGTTCTCGTGCTCCGGGGCGAAGTTGTATAGTTCTTCAAATGAGACCAGAATGTTATGGACTTCACAATCAAAGAGCCGGTCGTTGCACGATCGACGGGCGCGGGGCCCGGGGGGCGGCGACTAGCGGTGCTGCGAGGAAGCTGTCGACGGCGGCGTCCCAATCCACTGAGGGGCCCATGACGGGTGCAGGCGCGCGCACGGGGTTGGGCGCCGTGGGTGCGGGCACGCGCACTGGTACCGGTGTGGCGTGTGCAGGGGCGCGCACGAGTACGGGCGAGGGAGGAGGCGCTGGTGCTTGCACGTACATGAGCTCGCGCAGGTCCGCGGGGACGTCCCTGATGCCCGCGGTTTCCAGCGCTGCGATGATGCTCGGCGGCCAGCCCGTCAATGCCATGAGGATGGTTGCTGGCGTGGGCGCGGGGATGGTTGCTAGCGAGTGCGTCGGGGCAGCATCCGCTGCGGCATGCAGCTCTTCCAGGGCCATGTCCATGGCGTCCCATTCGTCTGTATGTTCTATCTCTTCCGGCTCGGTGTCAACTTCACCAAACCGGAAGACTAGTGGCATATGATCCTTGTGCACCAAGGTGTAGGTCGCCGTGGAGGTCTGAATGATGGAGGGGAATGGGAGGCGAAGATGTAGAGAGGATTGTGAGTGAGTGGGCAGTAAAGCCGCCTATTAAACAGCGGCTCGGGCGCCATTGATGGACAGGTTGGAAGTGAGGAGGGCGGATAAGGAGGTCAAAGGGCTCGCTTCCCGGTGAGCCTGCGTCGTACATCCCGCACGCCTCCCAGTGAGCCTGCGCAGCGGAGGCCAGGTCGCACGCCTCCTGTCAACTCTAGCAGCTGCTTGCACGGCACCTCCTAAGCCCTAGCCAATAGAAGAGTGCGACGCTTGGCAGCATGTAAGGGCAGTAGAATGCCCATGGTTTGAAAATAATGCAACCATTTTCGTGGAAACGTGACAGTTCTTCGTTCCAAAAAGATTTTGTTAGCTGTGTTCGTCTTTTTCCAAAATGGACACGAAAAATACCACAACATATTTGTGATATATCATGACGCCATGCCCAATTTCTTGAATTTTGTGTCAGTTTTAGATTTACTATGATTTAACGTAATATTCTCAATGTTGGCTCTAAAAGAAAATATATATTAAAAACGAGTCTCAAATAGGAAAACAAAATGATATGACGCCTTTATGTGCCATGTTCATGACAGCAAGCCAAGTTTCATGAATCTTCTGATGAGTTTTTTGATTTACATGATTTAAAACCCGAGTTTCTCAATGTTTCTCTCACCTTGCCAAGACACCGAGATGATTGAAATTCATTCCCATATCTTGCATGGAACCTAAAGATGCATGCACACTAATATGGTTTTCTAACCATTTTGATGCACCGGACCTTGTGTTAGTAGTTCAAATTAGAATTATGCATATTAAATAATGCATATAAAAGTCAATTAATGTATAAAAGGTCCAAACGAACCATGTATAATTTCATATTTTGGCACGACACTCATTTTGGTATATGTTGCCTCTGGAAATATATAGTTCAAGATGAGAAGGTGCAGCGGATGTCGATTCGCCCACATAAGGTGACGTGTTCCATATCGAAACCACAAAAGCTTCCCGTGAGAAGCTTAGGTTTGTTACAAGCTTGTGACAAAACTTGTCCCAAATTGGATATCATTTTACTAGGGCACATATGAGCCATGCATCTCATGACACCATGCCAAGTTTCATGACTTTTCTCACGAGTTTTTGATTTATACATGATTTAAAACCCGAGTTTCTCAGTGTATGTGTGCCCGAGCCAAGACCGTGTGAGATGTTTGAAATTCATTCCCATATCTTGCATGGGATCCTAAAGATGCATGTACACTTATATTATTTTCAACCCATTTTGATGCACCAGACCTTGTGATTGTAGTTCAAATTTGAATTATACACGTTAAATAATGCATATAAAAGTCAATTAATGTATAAAAGGCCAAACGAACCATGTATATTTTTCATATTTTTGGAACGACACTCATTTTGGTATATGTTGCCTCTAGAAATATATAGTTCAAGACGAGAAGATGCAACGGATGTCGATTCGCCCACATAATGTGACACGTTCCATATCAACACCACAAAAGCTTCCCGTGAGAAGCTCAGGTTTGTAAGGGGCTTGTTGCAAAACTTGTCCCAAATCGGACATTTTTTCACCAGGGCGCGTATGAGCCATGTCATGACACCATGCCAAGTTTCATGAAATTATGACGAGTTTTTGATTTATACATGAATGTAAACCCAAGCTTCTCAATGTATGTGGCCGAGCTAAGACCCCGAGATGTTTGAAATCCATTCACATATCTTGCATGGGGCCCAAAGTTGCCATGGACACTTATATGTTTTTTCAACCCATTTTGACGCACCGGACCTTGTGATTTTAGTTCAAATTTTAATTATCCACATTAAATGCCTAGAGAACTCAATTAACATATGAAAATGCAAAAAGAACCCTAAATAATTCCATATTTTAGCAAGACACTCTTACTGGTCTATGTTGCCTCTAACAAAAGTTCAAGGCGAGAAGATGAGCGGATGTCGTTTTGCCCACGTACTTAAGGTGACGTGTTCCTTATCGGAATCACAAAGCTTGTAGTGAGAAGCTCCGGTTTGTAAGGGACTTGTGCCTATAATTGTCCCAAGTTGGACAATTTTTTTTCAATGGCACATATGTGCCATGTCATGACAACATGCCAAGTTTTTAGAATTTCTGACGTGTTTTGGATTTACAGTAATTTAAAAAACAAGTTTCTCAACATTTGAGGCCGAGACAAGACCCCGATATGTTTGAAATTCATTCCCATTTCTTGCCCGTGACCTAAAGATGAAGCCATGGACACTAATATGATTTTCATCCCATTTTGACGCACTAGACATTGGGACGATGGTTCAAATTTGAATTATACACATTAAATGCCTAGAAAACTCAATTAATGCATAAAAATGCCAAACGGACCCTGAATAATTCCATATTTTAGCACGACCCAGCTATTGGTAAGTTTTCACTGCAGATAAATCTTATTGCAATCCAAACACCATCCTTTGTCGAAGTAACCTCATTTTTTGTTTTAAAAACATTTTGAAAATCAAGTCTTTCACAAACAGTTCAAGTTCATGAATCGTGTGTGATGCAGTACAAAACATCTTGGGCCAATCCTCATAAAGTCATAATGCATGGCTTAGGACGGAAGCTTCGTCGGCTATAGTACACCGCCGGCCAGTTTACCGCATGGACTCCCTAGAGCATTTTACTTTTCAATCGTCGTCGGTGAAAGATGGAGACGTGGATCCCCGTTGTGAGGGCAACTTCGGCAACCCACTCCAGCCCGAGTGCGGTAGCATCAGCCATGAGCGCGCTCTCAAGATGCTTGAACGCGGTCGCTACCTCCGACAAGGCGGCTGCAGCAACCGAAAGGGCAGCTGCTGCAGCTGAGAGGGCGGCAGCAACAACCGCGACGGGGATAGCAAATGGCGAGAACGGAACATCAGCTGTCAGTTTCTCGGCGGTCGCTGTAGCCCTGATGGCGGACGCCCAGTCCCATCTCGAGGCCGCCCACGCCCATCTCGTGTCGGTCACTGCACAAATCACATCTGCCTTCTCCAACACCGGTCAACAACCCACGTCCGATGAGTTGGTAATCGCTGAGTGTGCTCGAGCAGGCGTCCGTTCGTCGGCGGCTTCCCTAGCCAAGATTGTGGCCGTCCATGCACAGAGCAAGGCCGCCCACGCCCGGCTCATGGCGGCCTTATCCAAAGAGATGGTGGAGGAAGACTGCGAGGTGTTGGAGTATGTGGCGACAGATCCCATGGATCTCCTTACCCCGGAGGTCGTCGAGTGGAAGCTGGTCATCGAGGAGGCGGCGGAGATCGACGAATGCCAGGCAGAATATTAGTCTCTGTCTAGCACGATGGTCTTTTGTTAGAGTAATGATTTGGTCAACTAACTAATGTTTATTAGTTGCTCGATTAAGTAAGTGCGGGCAGTGCTGTAGGCTCTTTTGTGTAGTGCTCAAATTTGCAAGTGTTGTTAAATTAAGCAATGACGTCGATGACCAATGTAACGAGGGAAATTCGTACAAAAAATTACCACCGTATCCCCATTTTCTCTTCCAAATGAAAATGAAATGCAAGTACCGTGTGCAATGTAGTATCCGATATCTTACGCCGGAAGCTTGGAGACCAAAATTTCCACGTTCAGTCTCATCACACACGGGATCAACTATAGGATTCGTTTGTGTTGTTAAATATCTCACACAATTCTGGTAAAGGGACTGTGTCCCATGTGACTGTGCACGCTACTTTTTCGCCGCACCGAACGAAATTTTGGGCTACCGCACAAATATCTACCTCCCCCGCCCCTCGTACCAACCAAAAGCCATACCCACTGCTTCCCCCTTCCTTTCCTAAGTTCAAACCTGCACAGCTTGCTTGCAGCGTCGCCTCCTCACCGGCGACGCTCCTTCCTACTGCTCGCCCTCCTCCATCTAGTCAGGTAATCCACACCTTACCCACACCCCTCCCCCTCCACCCCCTGCTCCTCCATTCCACATGCCCCAACCGCCGGCACAACACATTCCACCAAAATCACCGGCCCACCCGCACATAATCGCCGTCAAAAGACAAGGTGCACACAGTATAGCCAGGATCTCAAGGAGCACCTAGCAGCGGAGAAACAAATCGCGACCGCACGCGTGGATGAGGCCGCGATGGCTGCCATGCATGCCGACCCCCAGATCTTGGAGCAGCACATCGTCGTCAAGGCCACTGTCGACGCCTCACGCGCGGACGCCTCCACGTGGTTGTCTTTTTTGAATAACAACTCGTTGTGTTTTCTCGAGAGATCCACTTTTGCCTTCAACGACGACTACGAGTTGTTTTCTCAGCGTGCCTGTGCTTTCCGCAACTCCAGAGCTGGCAGGTTGGTGCCCGGACAGGCTGAGGCCACTCACCACTACGAGGAGGGCACCCACGATGTGGAGGCCTTGCTCTCTTCCAAGCCCATCGTTATCGATATCTCCGACAATGAGGAATAGCTTGTTTTTTTAGCTTAATTACTAATGACATGTGTTCATGTAGCTACGCCTGTTAAGCATGTTTGCTTTACCTGTTGCATGTGCTGCTCCTGCCTTTCCTTAAGAAATTCTAGTGAAATATGCAAGTAATGCTACTATGCAATCTGACCTTCTAGTATGTTCTATTGTTCAATGTGATGCTCAGTTAACTGTTTGGTTCATTTGTTTTGGTGATCATCTGCAATGTGATGTTCGATTATTGTTGGTACAATTTTGTATTGTTATGCATGTGAAACATACAATTGCTATATTTCATAGTTCTTAGCATGCTTGGCTTTTCCATGTGGCTTGAATTAATATGTTGGATCTGCAATGCGTTTATTTTTCATTAACATATTTTACTGATAGCACGCCAAATCTCACTTAAAACATGGTCAATATCTATCTTAAATGCGTTACAGGGGGAACAATGGGAGACACTGAAGTTTACCATCGAGGTTTGCACTTTCATGATCCTTTGGCTAATAGTACATTATTGTGCAAATGCAGGAACCATTCTAATATTTAGGTTTCTAATAATAATTTGGTCTTGCACATGTAGGTCCTGCTGTAAGAGGTTTAGACCCACTGTTCGACCCATTTTGCATGTGGGGAAATGATGTGTTCATGAATATCAGTCAAATCAAGAAACTCAGAAAGATTGTTAAGATAAAGAAACTTGCGACGAAAAAAAACAAGCTATTTGTCTGCACAATGAAGAAGACATCAGTGAACTATAGGATGGTACTATCACTTTTACCTTGTCTTTTTTCCCTTTGTGACATTACAATTTTTCGAAATGAAATGTATGCATATCTTTGTTTGTAGTCCTTTCCAAAGTAGTTCATTGATGAGTACGTCTCAAACCACTTGTATGGTCCAGAGGCGAGGAAGGTATTCATACAACACCCACAGTATAATCTTGAAGTCTTCCTCAAGAGGATGAAGGATGGGCGGGCAACCATCCACAGGTACTGGCATAAACTTGCAAGGACCTTCGACATCAGCGAAGGCTCAATATTTGCCTTCCGCTTCAATAGTTTTCTAGATGAGATTCATCTGTCTATTTACCGTATATGATGTTATTTTCCAAAGGTTTTAGATGTTGGATGTGAAACTCGGTCCTGTCGTGTAATTGGGTAGCTAGGTAGTATATGCCTATATGATGTTGTACTCTGATGTATTCCAATTATGAAATCCTGGTTGCCGTAATACGAAATGAAATATATTGTGTGCTTGATTTGAAGTGTCAATTTGTTTACTAGCTAGATTATAAATAATAGAGCAATTAGACTGATTATTGTGGTTTCATATTGCAGACGGTTTGTCATAGAACACCGTGGGCGATTACCTCACCAAACCCATACGGTTCCTGGAAATTTGGCGTGTTGGATCAATGAAAAATCACACAAACCTTCCGGCCTTAAACTGTGTGCGTTGGAAGACAGATTCGCAAATGTTTTCACGTAAAACGTGTGTGTGTGTGTGATGGACAGCTCTATGCCAAACAGTTTCTTCTAGGAACCGTGCGTGATGGCCACCCATAACACAGATGATGTTATGTAGAAAATTGTGTGTGATGTAGAATGTGAATGGAAACGTACGTTTGGGATTCACCGTGTGGGATGCTAAGCACATGTCACACGACTTCCCAAAAATATCTATTTGTGATGGCCCCTCCAATCACACACGACATATTTTTGCTCATCGTGTGTGACCGGGCGCAGCCATCGCCGACAGGTTTTTCGTGTCGTGTGGGATAGCCCCCCTATCGCCCACACATGCAAGGCAACGGTTTCAGACTACGTCACGGAAAGGGGTTAAAACCGTTTGTATAGCACGCGCATGCACTAGTGTGCCATGATGAAATATTTTGAAGAAAAGTTGGAGTTAGAGATTTGAATTCCTAGAAAATTACATGATGAGTGGGAACCTACCATTAAAGTCAAGATTAAAAATTATGAGTGCTTTGCTTTATGTGATTTGGGTGCTAGTGTTTCCACAATTCCGAAATCTCTATGTGATGTGCTTGGTCTTACCAATATTGAAGAATGTTCTCTTAATTTGCACTTGGCGGATTCTACTATTAAAAAGCCTTTGGGAAGAATTAATGATGTTCTTATTCTTGCAAATAGGAACTATGTGCCCATAGATTTTATTGTTCTTGATATAGATTGCAATCCGTCTTGTGCCATTATACTTGGTAGACCATTTTTACGCACTATAGGTGTCGTGATTGATATGAAAGAAGGCAATATTAAATTTCAATTTCCACTAAGAAAGGGTATGGAACACTTCCCTAGAACAAGAATTAAGCCACCATATGAATCAATCATGAGAGCATCCTATGGAGCAAAACTAAAGATGACAATACTTGAATCTATGCATTATGCCTAGCTAGGGGCATAAAACGATAGCGCTTGTTGGGAGGCAACCCAATGAATAAAATTTATTTTTGTTTTTTTCTTTCTGTTCTTGAGTGTTTGCACAATTATGATACTGTTATGATTATGTTTTTATGTTTTAATTAGTTTTTATGCCAAGTAAAGCCTTTGGGGTCATGTTGGGTGATAGTTGATTTGATCTTGTTGAAAAACAGAAACTTTTGCGTCTAGTAGAAAAAAAACCACAGAAGTGACGAAAAATTCTGCATTTTTTACAAAAGATTGATATACAAATTTCTAACATTTTCCTAATTGTTCAGAATTTTTTGAGTTACAGAAGTATGGTTAGAGTACAGATTACTACAGACTGTTCTGTTTTTGACATATTCTGTTTTCGTTGCATTGTGTGCTTATTTTGATGAATCTATGGTTTGTATTGGAGGGTATAAGCCATGGTAAAGTTAGAATACAGTATATATAATGCAATAATAAAATATGAATGGGTTTGCAACAGTACTTAGAGTGGTGATTTGCTTTATTATACTAACGGATCTCACGAAGGTTTTGTTGAGTTTTGTGTGATTGAAGTTTTCAAGTTTTGGATGAGATCAAGATGGATGAAGGAATAAGGACTGAAAAGAGCCTAAGCTTGGGGATGCTATGGCACCCCAAGATAATATCCAAGGAGAAACAAGCAACTAAGCTTGGGGATGCCCCGGGTGGCATCCCCTCTTTCTTCTAACAACCATCGGTATTTTACTTGGAGCTATATTTTTATTCGTCACATATCATGAGTTTTGCTTGGAGAGTCTTGTATTATATAAGTCTTTGCTTGATTTGCTTTTTAGTTTGTCACAAGTATCCTTGCTGGACACACCTAATTGAGAGAGCCCAAAATTATGCTATGATTTTTTAGAATTGCTCTATATGCTTCAGTGAATTTTTTTTGAGCTATGGAATTGCTCTAGTGCTTCACTTATATCTTTTTGAGCACGGTGTGCTTTACTTTTTGAAGAAATACTCTCATGCCTCACTTAGATTAATTTGAGATTTAGTAAATTTTGAAGAAATTCTCTGATGCTTCACTTATATAATTTTGAGAGATGAATTTTTTATGCTCATGTTCTTCATTTAAATTTATTTGAGCTTATCAAAAGCAATGGCAATATATGAAACTAGTCCCAAAGTGATAGATATTCAAGAGGGCTATAATAAAAACTTTCATGAAGATTATTGGACAAATTAAACCCGATTCCTTATAATAGTTTTGAGACATGATGATAGTAATATGTGAGTCATGTTGGTGAGTAATTATGCTTTAGTAAGAATATTGGTGTTAAGGTTTGTGATTCCCTATGCAAGCACGAAAGTCAATAGTTATGCAATGAAATTACATCCTACTTGTGGTGCATTATTTGGTGTTAGTTATGCTTAATGCCCATTTATGTGAATTTTCAGTTCTTGGTTGGTTGCTTCTCAATCTATTTGCTAGCCTCCACTTGTACTAAGTAGAAATACTACTTGTGCATCCAAAATCTTTAAACCTAGTTTTGCCATATGAGTCCACCATACCTACCTATATGCGGTATTTCCGTGCCGTACGTTCTAAGCAAATTTGTATGTGCCATCTTTAATTTTCAAAATTAATTTCCTTTTTTGTGTGCCCGTACCGCTCATGAAGCGGCAGGGGGTGGCCGATATTTTTCCATGCTAGATGTGTTATTCTCAAGACGAGTGTTTATTCACTTGTCATTGCACGAGAGTACGACGGTAATAGGGATGCCCAGTCCCAAAATGAAAAAGAAATTTACTTTATGTTGTGAAATAATAAATTCCTTGGGAAGTGTTGGTATGGAAGGCAACCATGGATACGGCTAGCCATGGATTGTGAAAGAATGGTGGAAAAAGGAATAAACTTTATTTTTTGTTTGGGAACCGCCTATGATATATCTAGCATGGAAAGTATTGAGAACTACTCGGTCGTTTTCGTTGACAGGAAAAGCATGCCTCTCAAAAAAAAATCTCTCAGTTTAAGCTTTGAGATCTGGCACCTCTACAAATCCCTACTTCCCTCTGCGAAGGGCCTATCTATTTACTTTATGCAACTTGTACTTTTATTTGAGTCTCCATCTTCTCTTATAAAGCACCAATTAGGGGGCACTGTGATCATACTTGTGCATTGGGTGTAGCTAATATCCGATTGTGTTTCATGAATGGATCAATGATTGAGCATGATGGGCTAGGGATAACTTTTAGTGTTGATATTTTGAAAGACATGGTTGCTTGGTGGTATGCTTGAGTATTAAAGTCTTCATGTCAAAACTAGACTATTGCTTTGAACCATCTAAAAGTCCAAATGTCCATGCTACAAAAGAAAATAATATGTGATGAACATGTTAGGCAACATTCCACATCAAAAATTCTGTTTTTATCATTTACCTACTCGAGGACGAGCAAGAATTAAGCTTGGGGATGCTGATACGTCTCCGACGTATCTATAATTTTTGATTGTTCCATGCTGTTATATTTTCATTCTTGGATGTTTTAAAATCATTTTATAGCCACTTTATATAATTTTTTTGGACTAACCTATTGACATAGTGCCCAGTGCCAGTTGCTGTTTTTGCTTGTTTTTTACTTCACATAATATCAATACCAAACGGAGTCCAACTGTCACGAAACTTTTTGGAGATTTTTTTGGACCAGAAGACAACTTGGGAGCCAAGGAATCACCTGGGGGAGGCCCGTGAAGCCCACGATACACCAGGGCGCGCCAGAGGCCCCCGGTGATGTCTACTACGCAACCTTCTTCTTGTAGACTCGTGTTGGGCCTCCAAGCGCAGAGTTTTGTAGGACAGTAGCAAATTTCCCTCAAGTGTATGACCTAAGGTTTATCAATCCGTGGGAGGCGTAGGATGAAGATGGTCTCTCTCGAACAACCCAGCAACCAAATAACAAAGAGTCTCTTGTGTCCCCAACACACCCAATACAATGGTAAATTGTATAGGTGCACTAGTTCGGCGAAGAGATGGTGATACAAGTGTAATATGGATAGTAGATATAGATTTTTGTAATCTGAAAATATAAAAACAGCAAGGTCACTAATGATAAAAGTGAGCACAAACGGTATTGCAATGCTTAGAAACAAGGCCTAGGGTTCATACTTTCACTAGTGCAAGTTCTCTCAACAATACTGACATAGTTGAATCATATGTAAATCCCTCACGTGCGACAAAGAGTTCACTCCAAAGTCACAAATAGCGGAGAACAAACGAAGAAATTATTGTAGGGTACGAAACCACCTCAAAGTTATCTTTTCCGATCAATCTTATGAGCTATCCCTATAAGTGTCACGAACAGCCCTAGAGTTCGTACTAAAATAACACCTTAAGATACACATCAACCAAAACCCTAATGTCACCTAGATACTCCAATGTCACCACAAGTACCCATGGGCTTGATTATACGATATGCATCAAACAATTTCAGATTCATCATGTTCAATCCAACACAAATAACTTCAAAGAGTGCCCCAAAGTTTCTACCGGAGAGTCAAGACGAAAACATGTGCCAACCCCTATGCATAGATTCCCAAGGTCACGGAACCCGCAAGTTGATCACCAAAACATACATCAAGTGGATCAATAGAACATCCCATTGTCACCACGGATATCCCATCGCAATACATACATCAAGTGTTCTCAAATCCTTAAAGATTCAATCCGATATGAAAACTTCAAAGGGAAAACTCAATTGATCACAAGAACATAGAGAGGGGAAAACTCCATATGATTCATCTATATTAATAAAGCTCGTGGTACATCAAGATCGTGTTATCTCAAGAACTCAAGAGAGAGAGATCAAACACATAGCTACTGGTACATACCCTCAGCCCCGAGGGTGAACTACTCCCTCCTCGTCATGGAGACCGCCGGGATGATGAAGATGGCCTTCGGTGATGATTTCCCCCTCCGGTAGGGTGCCGGAACGGGCTCCCGATTGGTTTTTCGTGGCAACAGAGGCTTGCGGCGGCGGAACTCCCGATCTAGGTTTCTTTCTGGGGCTTTTGGTATTTATAGGAATTTTTGGCGTCGGAAACAAGTCAAGGGGGGCCGCGAGGCGGCGACAAGCTAGGAGGGCGTGCCCTAGGGGGGCGCCCTGCAGGCTTGTGGTGGCCTCGTGGCTCTTCTGGCCCAACTCCAATGCTTCGGGGGGTCTCTTTTGGTCCATAAAAATCACCGTAAATTTTCAGCCCATTCCGAGAACTTTTATTTCTGCACAAAAAAACGACACCATGTCAGTTCTGCTGAAAACAGCGTTAGTCCGGGTTAGTTCTAATAAAATCATACCAAAATCATATAGAATTATTGTAAACATGGCATGAATACTTCATAAATTATAGATACGTTGGAGACGTATCAGCATCCCCAAGCTTAATTCCTGCTCGTCCTCGAGTAGGTAAATGATAAAAGAAATAATTTATGAAGTGTGAATGCTACCAAGTGCACAAGTTTGATCAATGATAATTCCAATCACTTTTTATAGCATCAATATAAACCATAAACAGTAGCTCATCTCATAAAACTTCTCATGATCAAGTAACAAGCTATTCACATGTTAAAGTATAGACCAGAAAGTTTCTTGAAAACTAACAAACCATATTCCTAGTCACCGAACAATTGCAATTCATCTTATTTTCAGGAAGGGTCTATGTAAGAGCTTTGATTTAGCAAATTCCACATACTCAACTATCATATAGTCTTCCATGATTATTGACACTCAAAGCATATTTTTAGAACAAATAGCGTCCATCGAACACAGAGGAAGATAGGGGCTTAATGTTTCGCCTCCCAACTTATTTATCATATAGATAATTGTAAACAATAATAATTCATGATCAAATATATTTGTGTGGATATATATGTCTAGATCATTCCCCAACACATGATGTTTGCCAAGAGAAAAAGGCAAAATATAGGACTAGTGAAGATCACCATGACTCTTGCATAAAGGTAAGTACTAGAAAGTAAAAGATAGGCCCTTCGCAGAGGGAAGCATTGATTTGCAAAGGTGCCAGAGCTCGAGCTTTTAAAACAGAGATGAATAATAATTTTGAGCGGTATGCTTTCATTGTCAACATAACAATCGAGAGATCTCGGTATCTTCCATGCTAGATACATTATAGGCGGTTCCCAAACAGAATGGTAAAGTTTTTACTCCCCCTCCACCAATCAATCATACTCCACGGCGAGCCGAATCCACGGGTACCGTCCATACAAACAACAATCTTGGGGGAGTTTTGTTTCATTATATTTTGATTTGATTTTTGAGCATGGAACTGGGCATCCCGAATACCAGCCACTTTCTCATGAATGATAGTGAATCAACACATATCGTGAGAATAACCCACCTAGCATGGAAGATACTGACAGCCCCTAGTCACTATATGAGCGATTCGGGCATACAAAACAGAATATTTTTTGAAGGTTTAGAGTTTGGCACATGCAAATTTACTTGGAACGGCAGGTAAATACCGCATATAGGTAGGTATGGTGGACTCATATGAAACAACTTTGGGTTTAAGGGTGTTTGGATGCACAAGTAGTATTTCTACTTGGTGCGGAAGTTTTGGCTAGTATGAGGTGGAAGCAAGCACCACATGTTGGAGGATCCATAACAATATAACTTCTATACAAATATACCCAAACATAACTCATTAAGTTGTCTTCCTTGTCCAATTTTAACTAATTTGCTCGAGTTTGAAAATAATTAATGAGCTCACAATCATAGAAGATGTCCAAGATAGTATATTTATATGCAGAATCTCTCTTCCTTCAATATTCTTTCATGAATTGTTCAAGTGACCAATGCGGTGTTTGCTAACTTTCAATAAATTTTACCACCTATACTTATTATGTGTGAAGTCATTACTCCCCATGGGATAAGTATACGAGGCATATTTAATTTCAGATTTATGATATTCAATTCATTCAACCATTTACTCATAGGATATAAGTGAAGCACGAGAGTGAATGACAAACTACTCCAAAAAGATATAAGTGAAGATCAATGAGTAGCCAACATTTAAATAACTATGTGAGGACTCTCTCATCTAAGAATTTCAGATCTTAAGCATTTTATTAAACAGCAAGCAAAATAAAAATAGCACTCCAAGAATAGCACGCATCATGTGAACGAATAAAAATTTAGGCTCTACATAGGCTAACCGATAATTGTTGATGAAGAGAGGAGGGATGCGTAGCATCCCCAAGCTTAGATGCTTGAGACTTCTTGAAATATTTACTTGGGGTGCCTTGGGCATCCCCAAGCTTGAGCTTTTGTATCTCGTTCAATCCTCTCATATCATGGTTTCACCTATTCTCAAAAGCTTCATCCACACAAAACTCGAAAAGAACTCGTGAGATAGGTTAGTCCACATAATAATAAATCAACTCTTTATGTCCTGCCAAGACAAGTTGCATAATAATTTTCAAACATTAGGTACTGTATACTATCATTTCCACAATTTATATCTACCAATATAGGCTATGGAAACTATAGGATAAGTAGATAACAAAACTATGACAGCAATCTGTCCAAACAGAACAGTCTGTAGAAATTTATGAAAACAGTGTACTTCTGTAAATCAAAAAATTATGAAAATTTAGGACAAGATAACTAATTTATATGACATCACTTTGTAAAAATTTCAGAAACTTTCCACGTTCAAGTAAAATATGAAAATTCAAACACTACAGCCAAAGTTTCTGTTTTTACACAGCACTCATCAAAACATGCAATGCAAGCATCCTAAGGCAATTCTTGGAACTTTTTATTGAAAAACAAGATTATAAATAACACCTAACATAAAAAAACAAAATAATATGACGCTCCAAGTAAAACTCATATTATGTGACGAATAAAAATATAGCTCCAAGTAAGATATACCGATAGTGTTGAAGACGAAAAAGGGGATACCTTCCGGGGCATCCCCAAGCTTAGGCGCTTTAGTCTTCCATGGATATTAACTTGGGGGTGCCTTGGGCATCCCCAAGCTTAGGTTCTTGTCACTCCTTATTCTCCTCATATCGGTGTCTCACCCAAAACTTGAAAACTTCAATCACACAAAACTTAACGGAACTTCGTGAGATGGGTTAGTATAATAAACAAAGATCATTCACTTAGGTACTGTCAAGACAAGATTCATAATTGTTTACACATGATACCTACTGTATTATATTATTCCCATAATTTATATTGCTAAATATAAGCTATGGAAACACTAAAACTAGCAAACTATGCATGCAAAACAGAATCTGTCAAAAACAGAACAGTCTGTGAAGATCTGTAGTGTAACCATACTTACCTGTCTCTAAAAATTCTGAAAAATTAGTAAAACCTGAATAATTTGTATATCAAGACTGTATAAAAATTTCAGATCATTATCACTCCCCAGTAAAAAATTAAAATTCCTGTACTTGAGTGAAAAGTTTCTGTTTTGGTTCAGCATCAATTCTACTCATCTTGTGAGTCATCCGAAAGGCTTTACTTGGCACTTTATTGAAATAAAAGGCATAAACATGATTACTACAGTACCTTAATCATGTGAACACTCAAAAACAGAAAGGAAAAGCGTTGGGTTGTCTGCCAACAAGCGCTTTTCTTTGAAGCCTTTTAGCTAGGCATGGTGATTTAAATGATGCTCACATAGGAATAGTATTTGAAACATGTAAGAGAGCATCATGAATCTCATGACAAGCATATTTAAGTCTAACCCACTTCCTATGCATAGGGATTTTGTGAGCAAACAATTTATGGGAGCAAGAATCAAATAGCATAGGAAGGCAAAACAAGCATAACTTCAAAACTTTGGACACATAGAGAGGAAACTTGATATTATTGCAATTCCTACAAGCATATGTTCCTCCCTCATAATAATTTTCAGTAGCATCATGAAAGAATTTCACAATATAACCAGCACATAAAGCATTCTTTTCATGATCTACAAGCATAGAAAATTTGTCACTCTCCACATAAGCATATTTATTCTCATCAATAGTAGTGGGAGCAAACTCAACAAAATAACTATCATGTGAAGCATAATCCAATTGAAAATTAAAATAATGATGACAAGTTTCATGGTTATCATTATTATTTATAGCATACATGTCATCACAATAATCATCATAAATAGGAGGCATGCTTTCATCATAATAAATTTGCTCATCAAAACTAGGGGGACTAAACATAGCATCTTCATCAAACATAGCATCCCCAAGCTTGTGGCTTTGCATATCATTAGCATCATGAATATTCAAGGAATTCATACTAACAATATTTCTATCATGCTCATCACTCAAAGATTTAGTGCCAAACATTTTAATAACTTCTTCTTCTAACACTTGATCACAATTTTCCTTTCCATCATTTTCACGAAAGACATTAAAAAGATGAAGCATATGAGGCAACCTCAATTCCATTTTTTTGTAGTTTTCTTTTATAGACTAAACTAGTGATAAAACAAGAAACTAAAAGATTCAATTGCAAGATCTAAAGATATACCTTCAAGCACTCACCTCCCCGGCAACGGCGCCAGAAAAGAGCTTGATGTCTACTACGCAACCTTCTTCTTGTAGACTCGTGTTGGGCCTCCAAGCGCAGAGTTTTGTAGGACAGTAGCAAATTTCCCTCAAGTGGATGACCTAAGGTTTATCAATCCGTGGGAGGCGTAGGATGAAGATGGTCTCTCTCGAACAACCCTGCAACCAAATAACAAAGAGTCTCTTGTGTCCCCAACACACCCAATACAATGGTAAATTGTATAGGTGCACTAGTTCGGCGAAGAGATGGTGATACAAGTGTAATATGGATAGTAGATATAGATTTTTGTAATCTGAAAATATAAAAACAGCAAGGTAACTAATGATAAAAGTGAGCACAAATGGTATTGCAATGCTTAGAAACAAGGCCTAGGGTTCATACTTTCACTAGTGCAAGTTCTCTCAACAATACTGACATAGTTGAATCATATGTAAATCCCTCACGTGCGACAAAGAGTTCACTCCAAAGTCACAAATAGCAGAGAACAAACGAAGAAATTATTGTAGGGTACTAAACCACCTCAAAGTTATCTTTTCCGATCAATATTATGAGCTATCCCTATAAGTGTCACGAACAACCCTAGAGTTCGTACTAAAATAGCACCTTAAGATACACATTAACCAAAACCCTAATGTCACCTAGATACTCCAATGTCACCACAAGTACCCATGGGATTTATTATACGATATGCATCACACAATTTCAGATTCATCATGTTCAATCCAACACAAATAACTTCAAAGAGTGCCCCAAAGTTTCTACCGGAGAGTCAAGACGAAAACATGTGCCAACCCCTATGCATAGATTCCCAAGGTCACGGAACCCGCAAGTTGATCACCGAAACATACATCAAGTGGATCAATAGAACATCCCGTTGTCACCACGGATATCCCATCGCAAGACATACATCAAGTGTTCTCAAATCCTTAATGATTCAATCCGATAAGAAAACTTCAAAGGGAAAACTCAATTCATCACAAGAAGATAGAGAGGGGAAAACTTCATATGATTCATCTATATGAATAAAGCTCGCGGTACATCAAGATCGTGTCATCTCAAGAACTCAAGAGAGAGAGAGAGATCAAACACATAGCTACTGGTACATACCCTCAGCCCCGAGGGTGAACTACTCCCTCCTCGTCATGGAGACCGTCGAGATGATGAAGATGGCCTCCGGTGATGATTTCCCCCTCCGTCGGAAAAATTCCAGAAACCCTAGGGGAGTCGACGAAACACAATTCCAGCCGCCGCAAGTTCTAGAACCACGAGATCCAATCTAACACCATCACGGAGGGGTTCAAAATCCGCATGGGTGCCTCTCCGATGATGCGTGAGTAGTCCACCATAGACCTACGGATCCGTAGGTAGTAGCTAGATGGCTTTCTCTCTCTCTCTTTTGATTCTCAATACAATGGTCTCTTGGAGATCTATTTGATGTAATGACTTTTTGCGGTGTTTGTTGGGATTCGATGAATTTTGAGTTCATGATCAGTTTCTATCCATGAATATTATTTGAGTCCTCTTTGATCTCTTATATGCATGATTATTTATAGCTTCGTATTTCTTCTTCGAATCTTTGGTTTAGTTAGGCCAACTTGATCGATTTTTCTTGCCATGGGAAGAGTTGCTTTGTGATGGGTTCGATCTTGCGGTGTCCTCTCCCAGTGACAGAAGGGGCAGCGAGGCACGCATGTATCGTTGCTATTAAGGATAACAAGATGGGGTCTATTCCTACATGAATAGATCTTGTCTACATCATGTCATCGTTCTTATTGCATTACTCCATTTCTCCATGAACTTAATACACTAGATGCATGATGGATAGCGGTCAATGTGTGGAGGAATAGTAGTAGATACAGAATCATTTCGGTCTACTAATCTTGGACGTGATGCCTATATATTTATCATTGCCTTGGATATCACCATGATTATTTGATCTTCTATCAATTGCCCAACAGAAATTTGTTTACCCACTGTGTGCTATTTTCTTGAGAGAAGCCACTAGTGAAATCTACGCCCCCCGGGTCTATTCTTTTGATATATTGCTTCCCGATCAATCTTTTTTCGCATTTGTTTTCAGATCTATTATTCCAAAAATCCAAAAATACCTTGCTGCACTTTTTATTTGCTTCTTTTATTTTGTGTTCTTGTGCGATCTATTTATCCAATCTAATACAAACCAATCTATCTTTTTACCGTTGAGAGATTGACAACCTCTCTTACGCGTAGGGTTGCTAGTATTTGTTCTTTGTGTGCGGGTAGTTTTTACATAGTGTCGCATGGTCCTCTGACGTGGCTTGAGATTGCATAGGTATTTCCCCAAAGAGGAAGGGATGATGCAGCACAGCGACGGTAAGTATTTCCCTCAGTTATGAAACCAAGGTTAACGAACCCGTAGGAGGAGCACCACCACCCAATAAGCAGCACCTGCACACAAACAACAAATACATGCAACCCGACGCGAAAGAGAGGTTGTCAATCTCTCTACGGTAAAAAGATAGATTAGGTAGTGATGGATAGGAGAGATAGATCTCGCAAGAACACAAAATATAAAAAGGCAAATAAAAAGCGTAGCAATATATTTTTGGGTTTTGGGTTTTGTAGATTTGCAAACAAAGATGCAAAAAGATAGATCGGAAAGCAATGTGTTGGAAAAGTAGACCCGGGGGCCATAGGATTCACTAGTGGCTTCTCTCATGAGTATTGCACACGGTGGGTGAACAAATTATTGTTGGGCAATTGATAGAAAATCGAATAGTCATGACGATATCCAAGGCGATGATCATTATATAGGCATCACGTCCAAGATAACTAGACCGACTCCAGCCTGCATCTACCACTATTACTCCACACATCGACCGCTATCCAGCATGCATCTAGTGTATTAAGTTCATGGAAAAATGGAGTAATGCAATAAGAACGATGACATGATGTAGACAAGATCTATTCATGTAGGAATAGACCCCATCTTGTTATCCTTAATGGCAACGATACATGCGTGCCTTGCTGCCCCTTCTGCCACTGGGAAAGGACACCGCAATATCGAACCCATCACAAAGCACCTCTTCCCATGCAAGAAAAATCGATCTAGTCAGCCTAACTAAACCAAAGATTCGAAGAAGAAATATGAGGCTATAATTAATCATGCATATAAGAGATCAAAGAAGACTCAAATAATGTTCCTGGATAGAAACTGATCATGAACTCAAAATTCATCGGATTCCAACAAACACACTGCAAAAGTTTACATCAAATAGATCTCCAAGAGACCATTGTATTGAGAATCATAAGAGAGAGAGAGAGAGAGAGAGAGAGAGAGGAAGCCATCTAGATAATGCCTACGGACCCGTAGGTCTATGGTGGACTACTCACGCATCATCAGAGAGGCACCTATGAGGAAGATGAACCCCTCCGTGATGGTGTTTAGATTGGATCTCGAGATTCTGGACCTTGCGGCGGCTGGAATTGTGTTTCGTCGACCCCCTAGGGTTTTTGGAATATTTGGGAATTTATAGGCATCAGAGGCGGTGGAGAGGGGCCCCGTGGAGGGCACAACCCATCAGGGCACGCCGGGGGCCCCCTGGCGTGCCCTGGTGGGTTGTGCTCTCCACAGCCCACCTTCCTGGCTCTTTTTTGGCCCACTGGATGTCTTCTGGTCCAGAAAAATCTCCAAAAAGTTTCGTCGCGATTGGACTCCGTTTGGTACTGATATTCTACAAAGTAAAAACACAAGCAAAAACAGCAACTGGCACTTTCGCACTATGTCAATAGGTTAGTCCCAAAAAATGATACAAAGTTGTTATAAAATGATTGTAAAACATACAAGAATGATAATATAACAGCATGGAATAAGAAAAAATTATAAATACGTTGGAGACGTATCAGCATCCCCAAGCTTAATTCCTACTCGTGCTCGAGTAGGTAAATGATAAAAACAGAATTTTTGACATGGAATGCTGCCTAACGTGTTCATCATATTCTTTTCTTTTGTATAACATGGACATTTGGACTTGTAAATGATTCAAAGCAATAGTCTAGTTTTAACATAATGACTTCAATACTCAAGCATGCCAACAAGCAACCATGTCTTTCAAAATATCAACACTAAAGAAAGTTATCCCTAGCCCATTATGCTCAATCATTTATCCATTCATGAAACACACTCAAATATTAGCTATGCCCAAAGCTCAAGTACGATCATAGTGCCCCCTAGTTGCTGCTTTATAAGAGAAGATGGAGACTCAAAGTAAAAATAAAATTGCATAAAGTAAATAGATAGGCCCTTCGCAGAGGGAAGTAGGGATTTGTAGAGGTGCCAGAGCTCAAAGTTTTAAATTGAGAGATAATTTTTTTTGGGTGGCATGCTTTTCCTGTCAACGAAAACGACAAAGTAGCTCACAATCCTTACCATGCTAGATATATCATAGGCGGTTGCCAAACAGAAAATAAAGTTTATTCCTTTTTCCACCAAACTTTCACTTTCTATGGCGGGCCGTATCCACGGTTGCCTTCCATACCAACACTTTCCAAGGAATTTATTATTTGACAACATAAAGTAAATATTTTTTCTTTTTCATTTCGAGAATGGGCATCCCTATTACCATCGCACTCTCGTGCAATGACAAGTGAATAAACACTTGTCTTGAGAATAACACATCTGGCATGGAAAAATATTGGACAATCCCCACCATTTCATGAGCGGTACGAGCACACAAAAGAGAAAATTTGTTTTGAAAATTTAGAGATGGCACATACAAATTTTCTTGGAACGGCACGGAAATACCGCATATATGTAGGTATGGTGGACTCATAAGGCAAAACTTGGTTTAAGGTTTTGGATGCACAAGTAGTATTTCTACTTAGTACAAATGGAGGCTAGCAAATAGATTGAGAAGCAACCAAACCAAGAAATGAAAATTCACATAAGTGAGCATTGAGCATAACTAACACCGAATAATGCACCACAAGTAGGATGTAATTTCATTGCATAACTATTGACTTTCGTGCATGCATAGGGAATCATGAACCTTAACACCAATATTCCTACTAAAGCATAATTACTCACCAACATGACTCACATATTACTATCATCATGTTTCAAAACAATTACAAGAAATCAGGTTTAATTTGTCCAATGATCTTCATGAAAGTTTTTATTATATCCTCCTTGGATATCTATCACTTTGGGACTAGTTTCATATATTGACATTGCTTTTTTGACAAGCTCAGACAAATTTAAGTGAAGCACATGAGCATAGAGATTTCATCTCTCAAAAAGGTATAAGTGAAGCATGAGAGGATTTATTCAAAATTTACTAACTCTCAAATTAATCTAAGTGAAGCATGAGAGTATTTCTACAAAAATTTCCAAGCACACCGTGCTCACAAAGATATAAGTGAAGCACTAGAGCAATTCTATAGCTCAAAAGTTTAAGTGAAGCATAGAGAGCAATTCTAACAAATCATAGCATAATTTTGGCTCTGCCAAATAGGTGTGTCCAGAAAGGATACAAGTGACAAACTAAGAAGCAAAGAAATCAAAGACTAAAATGATACAAGATGCTCCAATAAAACTCATGATATGTGACGAATAAAAATATAGCTCCAAGTAAAATACCGATGGTCGTTAGAAGAAAGAGGGGATGCCACTCGGGGGCATCCCCAAGCTTAGTTGCTTGTTTCGCTTTGGATATATCTTGGGGGTGCTGTAGCATCCCCAAGCTTAGGCTATTTTCACTCCTTATTCCTTCATCCATCGTGATCTCACCCAAAACTTGAAAACTTCAATCACACAAAACTCAACAAAATCTCCGTGAGATCCATTAGTATAATAAAGCAAATCACTACTTTAGGTGCTGTTGCAAACCCATTCATATTTCGTTATTGCATTATACCTACTGTATTTTAACTTTACCATGGCTCATACCCTTCAATATAACCCATAGATTCATCAAAACAAGCACACAATGCAACAAAAACAGAATATGTCTTAAACAGAACAGTCTCTAGTAATCTGTACTCCAACCATACTTATATAACTCTACAAATTCTGAAAAATTGGGACAGCGTAAAGAATTTGTATATCAATACTGTGTTAAAATTTCAGCTCAAGATCACGTTCCAGTAAAAAATGAAAATTCAAATACTGGACGCAAAGTTTCTGTTTCAGATTCAGCATCGCTTCTACTCATCTTATGAATCATCCTAAAGGCTCTACTTGGCACAAACACTAAATAAACCATAAAAACACAATCATAACAGAGGCATAATTGTGTCAACACTCAAAAACAGAAAGGAAAAAGAAAAAATAAATTTATTCATTGGGTTGCCTCCCAACAAGCGCTATCGTTTTACGCCCTAGCTAGGCATAATGATTTCAATGATGCTCACATAAAATGTAGTAATTGAAATATGCAAAAGAGCATCATGAATAACATGGAAAACACATTTAAGTCTAACCCACTTCCTATGCATAGGGATTTTGCGAGCAAACAATTTATGGGAACAAGAGTCAACTAGCATAGAAAGGCAAAACAAGCATAACTTCAAAACTTTGAAAACATAGAGAGGAAACTTGATATTATTGCAATTCCTACAAGCATATGTTCCTCCGTCATAATAAATTTCAGTAGCATCATGAAGTAATTCAACAATATAAGTATCACATAAATCATTCTTTTCATGATGCACAAGCATAGATTTTTCATTACTCTCCACATAAGCAAATTCCTTATCATTCATGGTAGTGGGAGCAAACTCAACAAAATAACTATCATGAGACACTTGATTGACATAACCACATTCCAAATTAAAACCATGATGATAAGTTTCATGGTTATCATTACTCATTATAGCATACGTGTCATCACCATCATCATAAATAGGAGGCATGCAATCATCATAATAAATTTGCTCATCAAAACTTGGGGGACTAGAAATATCATCTTCATCAAACATAGCATCCCCAAGCTTGTGGCTTTGCATATCATTAGCATCATTGATATTTAGAGAATTCATACTAGCGACATTGCAATCATGCTCGTCATTCAAGGAACTATCATGAATCACCTTATAAATTTCTTCTTTCAACACTTCATCAAAATTTTCAGATTCATGATTTTCAAACAAAACTTCATAGAGATAATCATGTGCACTCAACTCACTAGCAATTGGTTCATCATAATTTGGACTTTTGAAAAGATTAGCAAGTGGATGAGGATCTATATCAATAGATTTTTAGCAAGCGAATATGCAAGCAAATAGAAGGCACATGGCAACACAAGCAAAGATAGCAAACAAGCAAAAAGGCAAACAAAAAACAGGGCAAATAAAGCGGCAAATTTTGTGAAGTGGGGGAGAGGAAAACGAGAGGCAAATGGCATATAATGTAATTGCAAGGAGATGAGATTTGTCATTAGGAACCTGGTAGATGATGATGGTGTCTCCTCGGCGCCTGAGATTGGCACGTAGAAGAGACCTCTTCCTCCCCGGCAACGGCGCCAGAAATTCCTTTGACGTGGCTTGAGACTGCGTCGGTATTTCCCCATAGAGGAAGGGATGATGCAGCACAGCGACGGTAAGTATTTCCCTCAATTATGAAACCAAGGGTATCGAACCAGTAGGATAAGAGAGGAAGCCATCTAGCTACTGCCTACGGACCCGTAGGTCTATGGTGGACTACTCACGCATCATCGAAAAGGCACCTATGAGGAAGATGAACCCCTCTGTGATGGTGTTTAGATTGGATCTCGAGATTCTTGAACTTGTGGCGGCTGGAATTGTGTTTCGTCGACTCCCCTAGGGTTTTTGGAAAATTTGGGAATTTATAGGCATCAGAGGCGGTGGAGAGGGGCCCCGTGGAGGGCACAACCCATCAGGGCGCGCCGAGGGCCCCCTGGCGCGCCCTAGTGGGTTGTGCTCTCCACAGCCCACCTTCCTAGCTCTTTTTTGGCCCACTGGGTGTCTTCTGGTCCAGAAAAAATCTCCAAAAAGTTTCGCCGCGATTGGACTCCGTTTGGTACTGATATTCTGCGAAGTAAAAAAGAAGCAAAAACAACAACTGGCACTTTGGCACTATGTCAATAGGTTAGTCCCAAAAATGATATAAAGTTGTTATAAAATGATTGTAAAACATCCAAGAATGATAATATAATAGCATGGAACAAGCAAAAATTATAGATACATTGGAGACGTATCATCATCCTCCTGGTTCGATAGCCTTGGTTTCATAACTGAGGGAAATACTTACCATAGCTGTGTTGCATAATCCTTTCCTCTTTGGGGAAATACCAACGCAGTCTCAAGCCACATTAGTTCTTACTACCAACAACAATTTCATCTTATGTTCTCCGCTAGATATGAACTTTGGAGTGATTTTTTGTTGCACGTTGAGGGATGATCATATGATTCTATTATGTTAGCATTGTTGAGAGATTGCACTAGTGAAAGTATGAACCCTAGGCCTTGTTTCCAAGCATTTATATAACATTTTGCTCGCTGCTTGCCACTTGCTACCTTGTTGTTTATATATTTCAGATTACAAAAACCTATATCTACCATCCACATTGCACTTGTATCACCATTTCTTCGCCGGACTAGTGCACCTATACAATTTGCCATTGTATTGGGTGTGTTGGTGACACAAGAGATTTCTTGTATTTGATTGCAGGGTTGTTTGAGAGAGACCATCTTCATCCTACACCTCCCACGGTTTGATAAACCTTAGGTCATCCACTTGAGGGAAAATTGCTACTGTCCTACAAAACTCTGCGCTTGGAGGCCCAACAGAGTCTACAAGAATAAAGTTGTGTAGTAGACATCACATGCATATAGGTATCACGTCCATAAACAAGTAGACCGACTCCTGCCTGCATCTACTACTATTACTTCACCCATCGACCGCTATCCAGCATGCATCAAGAGTATTAAGTGAAACAGAGGAATGCTTGGAGAATGATGACATGATGTAGACAAAGTAAATCCAATTAATATGAATAAACCTAATCGTTTTATCCTTAGTGGCAGCAATACAAATACATGTCTTGTCCCCTACTTTGTCACTGGGATATAGAGCACCATAAGATTGAACCCACTACAACGCACCTCTCCCATTGAAGATAAACCAATCTAGTTGGCTAAACTAAACTAATAGATCGGAGAGAATTACAAAGCTATACCAATCATGCAAATACGAATTCAGAGGAGACTCAAATCATTTTCATGATTAATCTGAACATAAGCCCACAATTCATCGGATCCCAACAAACACACAATAAAGATTGGTTGCATAAGATAAATCACCGCGGGAATCGCGGTGATCATGGCAACAAAGAACATAGAGAGAGAGAGAGAGAGAGAGAGAGAGAGAGAGAGAGAGATCTAGGTACTAACTACGGTCCCGTACCTCTATGGTGAACTACTCACACATCACCATGGGAGCAGCAAGGTTGATGTAGAGGCCCTCTGTGATCGATCCCCCCTCCGACAGGGCACTAGAATAGGGCTCCAGATGGAAGATGTGGCTTGAGAGTGCGTCGGTATTTCCACAAAGAGGAAGGGATGATGCAGCACAGCGACGGTAAGTATTTCCCTCAGTTATGAAACCAAGGTTATCGAACCAGTAGGAGGATCACCACCACCCAATAAGCAGCACCTGCAAACAAATAAGAAATATTTGCAACCCGACGCGAAAGAGAGGTTGTCAATGTCTCTACGGTAAAAAGATAGATTAGGTAGTGATAGATAGGAGAGATAGATCTCTCAAGAACACAAAATAAAAAGAGCAAATAAAAAGTGCAGCAATATAATTTTGGGTTTTTTGTTTTGTAGATCTGAAAACAAAGAGGCAAAAAGATAGATCGGAAAGCAATATGTTGGAAAAGTAGACCCGGGGGACGTAGGTTTCACTAGTGGCTTCTCTCATGAGTATAGCATACGGTGGGTGAACAAATTACTGTTGGGCAATTGATAGAAGATCAAATAATCATGATGATATCCAAGGCGATGACCATTATATAGGCATCACATCCAAGATAAGTAGACCGACTCCTGCCTGCATCTAACACTATTACTCCACACATCGACCGCTATCCAGCATGCATCTAGTGTATTAAGTTCATGGAAAAACGGAGTAATGCAATAAGAACGATGACATGATGTAGACAAGATCTATTCATGTAGGAATAGACCCCATCTTGTTATCCTTAATGGCAACGATACATGCGTGCCTTGCTGCCCCTTCTGTCATTGGGAAAGGACACCGCAAGATCGAACCCATCACAAAGCACCTCTTCCCATGGCAAGAAAAATCGATCTACTTGGCCTAACTAAACCAAAGATTCAAAGAAGAAATACGAGGCTATAAGTAATCATGCATATAAGAGATCAAAGAAGACTCAAAAAATATTCATGGATAGAAACTGATCATGAACTCAAAATTCATCGAATCCCAACAAACACACCGCAAAAGTTTACATCAAATAGATATCCAAGAGACCATTGTATTGAGAATCAAAAGAAAGAGAGGAAGCCATCTAGCTACTGCCTATGGACCCGTAGGTCTATGGTGGACTACTCACGCATCATCGGAGAGGCACCCATGAAGAAGATGAACCCCTCCGTGATGGTGTTTAGATTGGATCTCGAGGTTCTGGAACTTGCGGCGGCTGGAATTGTGTTTCATCGACTCCCCTAGGGTTTTCGGAATATTTGGAAATTTATAGGCGTCAGAGGCGGTGGAGGGGGGCCCCGTGGAGGGCACAACCCACCAGGGCGCGCCGGGGGCCCCCTGGCGCGCCCATGTGGGTTGTGGCCTCCACAGCCCACCTCTCTGGTACTTCTTTGGCCCACTGGGTGTCTTCTGGTCCAGAAAAAATCTCCAAAAAGTTTCGTCGTGATTGGACTCCGTTTGGTACTAATATTCTGCGAAGTAAAAAACAAGCAAAAACAGCAACTGGCACTTTGGCACTATGTCGATAGGTTAGTCCCAAAAAATGATATAAAGTTGTTATAAAATGATTGTAAAACATCCAAGAATGATAATATAACAGCATGGAACAAGCAAAAATTATAGATACGTTGGAGACGTATCAATGGACACACTGCGGAACAGAGACTTGCGGTGGCGGAAAAAGTGTTTCGGGAGGCTCTCTAGGGTTTTTGGAATTAATGTGAATTAATAGGCCAGAGAACAATGCCAAAGGGCAGGGGTGGTGGTCCCAAGCCATCAGGGCGCGGCCACTCCCCTGGGCACGACCTGTTGGCTTGGGGTCACCTCGTGTGGCCCCCGGTCTCCCTCCGAAGCTTCGAGGTCCTTATTTTGTCCAGAAAAATTCTTCAAAAAGTTTCGGCGTATTTGGACTTCGTTTGGTATGGTATTCCTGAAAAGCCAAAAACATGCAGAAAATAGCAACTGACACTTGGCACTAGTTTAATAGGTTAGTGCTCAAAAATAATATGAATCAGCAAATAAATGCCCAAAAAGTATCCTAGAATGATAATATTATAGCATGGAACAATCAAAAATTATAGATACGTTGGAGATGTATCAGCACCCCCAAGCTTAATTCCTGCTCGTCGTTGATACGTCTCCAACGTATCTACTTTTCCTTACCCTTTTGCCCTTGTTTTGGACTCTAATTTGCATGATTTGAATGAAACTAACCCGCACTGACGCTGTTTTCAGCAGAACTACCATGGTGTTGTTTTTCTGCAGAAATAAAAGTTCTCGGAATGGAACGAAACTTTTTGGAGAATTATTTTAGAATAAATAAGAATTATTGGAGCCAAAATCCACCGAAGAGGGGGGCCAGGGTGAGCATCACCAACCAGGGCGTGCCAGGGCATGGCCCCACTTGCCCTATCTCCGCCACTATAAATTCCTAAATTCGGAGAAAAAAATCACGGAGAAAGAATTATCCCGTTTTACGATACGGATCCACCGCCACCTCCTGTTCTTCATCGGGAGGCCAGATCTGGAGCCCATTTGGGGCTCCGGAGAGAGGAATCTTCGGTCTTCGTCATCATCAACCTTTGTCCATCGCCAATTCCATGATGCTCCCCACCGGGAGTGAGTAATTCCTTCGTAGGCTTGCTGGTCGGTGGAGAGTTGGATGAGATTCATCATGTAATCGAGTTAGTTTTGTTAGGGCTTGATCACTATTACCCATTATGTTCTAAGATTGATGTTGCTATGACTTTGATATGCCTAATGCTTGACACTAGGGCCCGAGTGCCATGATTTCAGATCTGAACCGTTTATGTTATCATCTTTATATCCATGTTCTTGATCCGATCTTGCCTAGTCATATGCACCTATTACGTGTTATGATCCGTCAACCCCATAATGACAATATTTGGGATACTTCGCGGTGATGACCGTAGTTTGAGGAGTTCATGTATTCACCATGTGTTAATGCTTTGTTCCGGTTCTCTATTAAAAGGATGCCTTAATATCCCTTAGTTTCCTTATGGACCCCGCTGCCACGGGAGGGTAGGACAAAAGATGTCATGCAAGTTCTTTTCCATAAGCACGTATGACTACTTACGGAATACATGCCTACATTACATTGATGAATTGAGCTAGTTCTGTATCGCCCTAGGTTATGATTGTTACATGACGAATATCCTCCAACAAGTTACCGATCGAGTGCCTATGACCTTTCCACTTATTGCTCTTGCTAAGTTACTACTGTCGTTGCTGTTGTTCCAACTGCTACAAAACTATTGCTACTACTGTTACTATTGCTACTACTATCAAAACTATCATATTACTGTGCTACTGATAACTCTGCTCCAGATATTTAATCTCCAGGTGTGGTTGAATTGACAACTCAACTGCTAATACTCTCAAGTATTCTTTGGCTCCCCTTGTGTCTAATCTATAAATTTGGGTGGAATACTCTACCCTCGAAAACTGTTGCGATCCTCTATACTTGTGGGTTATCAAGACCTTTTTCTGGCGCCATTGCCGGGGAGCATAGCAATATTTGTTGAGTCACTTGGGATTTATATCAATTTATCACTATGAAGAATCTGAAGGATCCAAGGACCAAGATTTTTCCCTCTACTACGAGGGGAGGTAAGGAATTGCCATCTAGCTCTGCACTTGATTCACATTATGTTATGAGTAAGCTTGCAACACCACCACATGCTAGTAATCCTAATATGTCGCAAGTTATTGATGATCCAGCCTCTGCTATGAATGATGCTTATGATGATGCTAGTACCATGCTTGATGATAATGTGACACTAGGAGAATTTCTTGATGAACAAATTACTAGAGCTAATGAAAATGAGATTGCTGAAACTGATGAAGCTTATGAAACTGATTATGATTATGAAACTCCTATTAGTCCTAGTTCTCCTAAGTTTGAAATGCCTAAGATACCTGAAGGTTATGTTATGGACGAGGAGATAACTAGAGAAATTCTTTCTTGCAAGGATAGAGACGATCTTAAGAAATTGCTATGCAAGTATAAGGAAAAGACTTTGAATGCTTGAATGAAATGTGATCCTAAGTTTGCTACTTCACCTATCTGTGTTACCGATAAGGATTATGAGTTCTCTGTCGACCCAGAGTTAATTACTTTGGTTGAATCTGATCCTTTCCATGGCTATGAACTGAAACTATAGTGGCACACCTTACTAAGCTGAATGATATAGCCACCCTCTTTGCTCATGATGAGAAGATTCGCTACTATTACATCCTTAAGTTGTTTCCGTTCTCATTAAAGGGTGATGCTAAGACATGGTACAATACTCTTACTCCTGGTTGTGTGCGTAGTCCCCAGGATATGATTTACTACTTCTCTGAAAAATATTTTCCTGCTCATAAGAAACAAGTTGCCTTACAGGAAATATTTAACTTTGTGCAAATTGAAGAAGAGAGTCTCCCACAAGCTTGGGGGAGGCTTCTCCAGTTGCTTAATGCTTTGCCTGATCATCCTCTCAAGAAAAATGAAATACTTGATATATTTATAATGGACTAACCGATACTTCTAGGGACTTCCTAGATAGTTGTGCTGGTTGTGTTTTCAGGGAACGAACTATTGAACAAGCTAAAGAATTATTGAATAATATATTGAAGAAGTATGATGATTGGACTCTTCCTGAACCACCGCCTAAACCTACTCCGAAGAAGAGGGCTATCTTATTTCTCAGTCCTGAAGATATGCAAGAGGCAAAGAAATCCATGAAGGAAAAAGGTATTAAAGCTGAGGATGTTAAAAATTGGCCACCTATTGAAGTAATACATGGTCTTGACACGCCACCACCTCCACAGGTGGTAGAGGTAAATTCTTTATTAAAGTTTAATGAAAGTGACATTCCTCACAATAAACCTCCTAGTCAATGCTTATATGAGTTTGATAACTATATTATGAAGCAAGATCATTTCAATGCTCATGTTCTGAAACAATTGAAATACAATTGTGATATGATTGCTCGCTTGAGTGACTTGTTATTTAGAATCAGTAATGATGTTAGAGGTGTAGGAAAGCATGCCTCTATGGTTCAAACCCAATTAGAACAAGTAGCTAAGTCTCAAAAAGAATTGCTTGATGAAATGAATAATAATATGCATGACTTTGCTGCTAGAGTAGTAACTAGAGGAGGTAGAATGACCCAAGAACCACTCTATCATGAGGGTCATCCTGAAAGAATTGAACAAGATTCTCAAAGAATTAATCCTGATGCACCTAGTCCTTCTAGAAAGAAAAAGAAGAAGAAAAATGATAGGACTTTGCATACCTCTAGTGAACCTGAGACACAAAAACCTCCTGATAATAATGATGTCTCTATTTCCGATGCTGAAACTCAGTCTGGTAGTGAACATTCACCTAGAGATAATGAAAATAATAATGATAATGTTCACGATGATGCTCAACCTAGTAATAATAGAGAACCAGATAACGATGTTGAAATAGAGCCTGCTCTTGATCTTGATAACCCACAACCTAAAAATAAACGTTATGATAAAAAAGACTTTGTGACTAGGAAACATGGTAAAGAAAGAGAGCCATGGGTTCAGAAACCCATGCCCTTTCCACCTAATCCATCTAAGAAAAAGGATGATGAAGAATTTGAGCGCTTTGCTGAAATGATTAGGCCAGTCTTTTTGCGTACCCGTTTAACTGATATTTTGAAGATGGCCGCTTATGCAAAGTATATGAAAGACATCATCACAAATAAAAGAAAAATACCGGAAGCTGAAATCTCCACCATGCTTGCTAATTATTCTTTTAAGGATGGCGTGCCTAAAAAACTTGGAGATCCGGGAATACCAACTATACCTTGCTCCATCAAAAGAAACTATGTTAAAACTGCTTTGTGTGATTTGGGAGCCGTTGTCAGTGTTATGCCTTTATCCTTATATAAAAGACTTGATTTGAATAAACTCAGACCTACTGAGATATCATTGCAAATGGCCGACAAGTCAACAGCCATACCTATTGGTATTTGTGAGGATGTGCCCGTTGTTGTTGCAAATGTTACTATCTTAATGAACTTTGCTATTCTTGAGATGCCCGAGGATGACAACATGTCGATTATCCTTGGTAGACCCTTTTTGAATACTGCAGGGGCTGTTATTGTTTGCAATAAAAGCAAAGTCACTTTTCATATCAATGGTAATGAGCACATGGTGCACTTTTCGAAGAAACAATTTCAAGTGCATGGTATAAATGTTATTGAAGAATCTCCGACCATCACCATTGGAAGTTTTCAATTACCTCTACCTACTGCCAAAAAGAAATATGATATACTTATTGTTGGGGACATGCACATCCCCATTGAGGTAACTTAGTGTTTTTACGAAAGTTCTTTGGTTTCATGCTAATCGGAAGTGGTTGTTAATAAGACTTGATCAACCTTATTAATGAATCATTTTTGAGAGGTATGAGATCGATGAATCTAGTAAGCACAACTCTCTATTTCCACATTTTATTTTCTGTTTTAGTTAGTCAAATAAAATAAAATACCATGTTTATCCTGTTTTCTGTTTTCTCCGTGCAATAAAAAATGACCCAAAAATACAAATTCTCAGAATGTCCTGAAAATTTAACACGATTTTTTTCCGAATATTTATGAATTTCTGGTGCAAATAACACCTGAGGGGGTGCACCTGGTGCCCACAAGACACCAGGGCGCGCCAGCACCCCCAGGCGCGCCCTGGTGGGTTGTGGCCCCCACGTGGGCCCCCTCACTTATCTCTTTAGCCCACATTGTCACCTACCTCCATCAAAAAATTAGCACAGCCACCATTTTCGTGTTCTTGCTCTCAACCCTGTGGATTTCGATATCTTTGCTTGAAGCTCCGTTTCCGAAACTGTTTGGAAGGATTGCTACTTGGTATGTGACTCCTCCATTGCTCCAATTAGTTTTTGTTTTAGTGGGTTATTTTTAGAGTAATTAAGTACTCTTGGTGCTGCTGTAGATGAGCTTGCATGTTGAATTCTTAGAGTTCTAAGTAGTTTGAATGCTCAATATGGCCTCTATGCATGCTTAGGAGTAGTTGCTAACAATCTTACAAAGTTTTGTTGACAAATTTTTGTGGATTAAAATTTTTCAGAATTTTTATAGGAATAAAAATGCAAATGTTTAGGAAGGTCTCCTCCAAGAGAAATGCCAAGGGAGTCATTGGGGAATCATCGGACCGTGACCTTCACATTCCAAGAAAGGTGGAGGTGCGGCCGTGCGAATGGCCGCATGATGCCTTCATGGAGGAGGCAGGGATCCATCAAGAGTTCGCTCAGTTTGTCGCAAACGCTGGGTTAACCGAGTTCCTCGCAGATAAGTGTGACCAATACCACATCCTTACAAATTCCTTCATGCAAAGTTTTACTTATTTAGGGAGAAACAACCGCCCTGAAGTGCAGTTCAACCTTTATGCTGAACCTCACACATTGTCGCTAACTGACTTCTGTAACATATGCTTGATCCCTTCTGATGGGCACTTGAGAGAACCTAGGCCGTCTGAGTTTGAGGATTTTCTCCTCGCACTAACCGTGGGTGAGGATAGAGGCGTGTCGGGCGCCACTGCTATTAGCTTGCAGTTTCCCTTAGTACATTATTTTGCCTTAGTCATCACTAAGTGTTTAACCGCTAGGGAGAAGGTTGGTGCACTCAGTGCTCCTGACCTCGCTATTTTACGTCGCGCACTTTATGATGATCACACCTTTAGTATGGGGGCTATTATTGCTCGGCGCTTACAGCTCAACAAAACTAAGGGAAAGATAATGGTGGTATTTATGCTACTCGCTTAGCGAACCACTTTATAATCCCCTTTCGCCCACATGATTACCTCTTATCCCGAGTTTACCTTGATCATAAGTCACTGCAGGCTCACCATTTTCTTGATGTAACTGACTCTCCACGTGATATTCATTATAACTTAGTATTTAGCAAGGAAACACGTGATATTATCCCGTTGCCTGCACCTGCTTTGTTTGATCCTATTGCCAGGAATGGATACAGGATTATGCCAGATGACATTATAGCTTACCGGAACAACCTAGCAACTGCTGAGGAGGAGCCCCAGGGGTGGGATGCTCAGGTGCCTCCTCTGCCTCACTACGACTTGGGATCGGACGGCTACTACGGATGGTGATTACCAAGCTAGGCCAAAAGCCTAAGCTTGGGGGAGTACGTATTTCCATCGACATTACATTCATGTTCGCACATTTCATTCCAGTTGTCGGTGTTCATACTTTTTTTCCATTGTATTATCCATGCTAGATTTGTTTTCTCGATTTCTTCTTGTGTGTTTGAAAAACTTTGAGAAAACCCAAAAACATTTCCTACTTCTTTTTAGTTTTTCTTTCTAGCTTAGTTTAATTGTTGGATTAAAAGAAAACCCAAAACGATTTCTCACTTCTTCTTTTACTTGTTGGGAGCTTTCCCGTGTAAATAATTTTACTTTGTTTTTGCTTTTCTTCTTTATTTGCTTTCTTCAAGAAAAAACAAAAACTCCAAAAATATTTCAGTGTGTTTCTCTGAAATTCTTTTCTTTTTACTCGAGTCATACCTAGGAGAAGATCACGATGAAATTGTTGAGTGGTTCTCATCTGCATTATCGTTTATCGAACAAAGAACCCATATTACTTTGTATTCTCCTCTTGAATAAAGTGTCTGCAGTTTCCAGCCTAGTCCACAGCATTCTTGCACTATTATTATTTTCTTATCATTCGGTCGTGCAAGTGAAAGGCAATAATGACGACATTTGATGAATTGACTGTGGCAGAGAAATGCGGGTATGAACTCAACTTGTTTTTGTTTTTTGTAAATATGTTTAACCTAGTATCCCTTGATTCTGCTCATTATGATCAAACTATTGGGGAACGTTGCATGGGAAACAAAGTTTTCCTACGCACACGCAAGATCTATCCATGGTGATGAGCATCTACGAGAGGGAGAGTGGATCTACATACCCTTGTAGATCGCTAAGCGGGAAGCGTTAAGAAACGCGGTTGATGTAGTCGAACGTCTTCGCGATCCAAATCGCAATCCGTCCCGCGATCCAATCACGATCCGTCCCGATCTAGCGCCGAACGGACGGCACCTCCGCGTTCAGCACACGTACAGCTCGATGATGTCTCTGCCTCCTCGATCCAGTGAGCGAGGGCAGAGTAGTAGATGAGTTCTTCGACAACACAACGGCATGGTGTCAGTGGTGGTGGTGCCATCCCGGCAGGGCTACGCCTAGCGCTACCGAAACCGCAAACGGAGGAGAAAACGATCTAGGGAGAGAGAGGGGCGCCAAGGGCTTCGTTTGTGCTCTTGGGGCGCCCCCTCCCCACTATATATAGGTGGAGGGGCGTGGAGATCAGCCCCTCCAAGCCCTAGGGCGCAGCCAAGGGGGAGGGGTTGGACTCCTAGTCCAATTCCCTCCCTTTCCATAAACAGGTCGACTTTTCACCTCTCCCAGGCCACATGGGCCTTGAGGGACTTGTGCGCCTGGCCCAATAAGGCCAGGGCGCCTCCCCTCAGCCCATGCAAACCCTTGGGACGTGGTGGAACCCTTGGTGGACTTCCGGACTCCTTCGGAAGTTTCCAGAACCTTCTAGAAGCTTCCCGGTACAATACCGGAAAAACTCAAAACTTTTCCGGTCGCCAAAATATGACTTCCCATATATAAATCTTTACCTCCGGACCATTCCGGAGCTTCTCGTGACATCAAGGATCTCATCCGGGACTCTAAACAACCTTCGGTCATCAACATATATAACTCAACAATACTATATCGTCACCGAACGTTAAGTGTGCAGACCCTGCGGGTTCGAGAATCATGTAGACATGACCGAGACACCTCTCCGGTCAATAACCAATAGCGGGACCTGGATGCCCATATTAGTTCCTACATATTCCACGAAGATCTTTATCGGTCGAACCACGATGCCAAGGATTCAATCAATCCCGTATGCAGTTCCCTTTGTCCATCGGTATGTTACTTGCCCGAGATTCGATCGTCGGTATCTCTATACCTAGTTCAATCTCGTTACTGGCAAGTCTCTTTACTCGTCCCGTAACACAAGATCCCATGACTAAATCCTTAGTCACATTGCTTGCAAGCTTCTTGTGATGATGTGTTACCGAGTGGGCCCAGAGATACCTCTCCGTCATACGGAGTGACAAATCCCAGTCTCGATCCATGCCAACCCAATAGACACCCTCGGAGATACCTGTAGAGCACCTTTATAGTCACCAAGTTACGTTGCGACGTTTGATACACACATGGTATTCCTCCGGTGTTAGTGAGTTGCATGATCTCATGGTCATAGGAACAGATACTTGACATGCAGAAAACTATAGCAATAAACTGACATGATCATATGCTATGTTCATAGTTTGGGTCTTGCCCATCACATCATTCTCCTAATGATGTGATCCCGTTATCAAATGACATCTCATGTCTATGATTAGGAAACCTTGACCATCTTTGATCAATGAGCTAGTCTATTAGAGGCATACTAGGGACACAGTGTTGTCTATGTACCCACACATGTATTTGAGTTTCCAATCAGTACAATTATAGCATGGATAATAAACGATTATCATGAACAAGGAAATATGATAATAACTAAATTATTATTGCCTCTAGGGCATATTTCCAACACAAACATGTTTGCAATGACCATTAGAGATTATAGTTGTTCATGCCATGCTTAACTAGCTAGGAGTGGATAATGATTTATCTTGGGTGTCAACATGCATTAAAATGATTATGATGCGGTATGATGATATGGTATCCTCCTTGAATGTTTCAAGTGGCTTGACTTGGCACATGTTCACGCATGTAGTTGAATCAAAACCAACATAGCCTTCATGATATTTATGTTCATCACTACTGGAATCAGGGACTTTGCCATCTGCCAGCTCTTTGCCGTCTGCTGGAAGATGGCAAAGAGGATATTTGCCGTCTGCTTTTATAAAGCAGATGGCAAAGAACATGCTGATGGCAAAGAGGCTTTTTGCCATCTGCACTTCTGTGTCGTCTGCTGGCAGACGGCAAAGAGTTCTTTGCCGTCTGCCAGCAGACGGCAAAGAACAAAGTGGGCCCCACTTGGTACTGCACTTGCCAGGTCACACGGGCCACTTCTTTGCCGTCTGCTGGCAGACGGCAAAGAGGTGAGGGGGCCCCACAGTGTAACGGCGGGGACGGGCTAACGGCCCCCCTCTTTGCCGTCTGCTGGCAGACGGCAAAGAACTTTGCCGTCTGCCAGCAGACGGCAAAGAGGGGGCTTAATTTTCGCCATCCCCCCGCGCCTCCCGCCTCTCTCTCTTTCTCTCACCTCTCTCTCTCTCACACCCGCGCCCGTTCCCCTCTCTCACCGCCACCGCCGCCGCCGCCCCCTCCCCGCCCTCTCGCCGCCGCCCCCTCCCCGCCCTCTCTCACCGCCGCCGCCCCCTCCCCGCCCTCCACCACCACCTGCCCCCCTCCCCGTGGCGCACCTCCACCACCGCGGCGTCGCCCCCTCCTCACGGCCCTCCTGCCGCCGCCGCCCCCTCCCCGGCGGCCTCCTCTCCTCGCCGCCGGCCGCCCTGCCCCCTGCCCCTCTCTGGTGAGCTTCCCCTGCCCCCCTTTTAATTTTTTTTTCTGTTTTTCTAATTAGATTTTTAGTTTTCTGTTTTTAGATGTTTTGCAAATAGTTGTTTAGGTGTTTGGGTAAATAGGAAAAAATATTTAGACATTTAGGTAGAAAAAAAACCTAGAATAAAAAAAAGAAGAAAAGAAGATGAAAAAAAAGGAAAAAGAAAAAAGAAAAAGAACAAAAAATAATAATAAGAAGAAGAAACAGAAGAAGAGGAGGAGGAGAAGAAAAAAGAAGAAGAAGAAGAAGAAGAAGAAGAAAAAAAGAGGAGAGGAGGAGAAGAAGAAGAGGAAAAAAGGAAAGGAAGAAGAAGAAGAGGAGGAGGAGGAGAAGAAAAAAGAAGAAGAGGAAGAAGAAGAAGAAAAAAGAGGAGAGGAGGAGAAGAAGAAGAGGAAAAAGGAAAGGAGGAAGAAGAAGAAGAAGAAGGAAAAAAAAGGAAGAAAAGGAAGAAAAGAAAGAAGAGGAAGAAGAAGAAAAGAAAAAAAAGAGAAAAAACCCCGACCCCGACACGGCATCTCGACCCCGACCCGACAACCCGACCCCGACCCGACACCCCGACCCCGACACCCCGACCTCGATCCCGACCCCGACACGGCACCCCGACCCCGACCCGACAACCCGACCCCGACCCGACACCCCGACCCCGACCCCGACCCCGGCACGGCACCCCGACCCCGACCCCGACCCGACACCCCGACACCGACACGGCACCCCGACCCCGACCCGACACCCCGACCCCGACACGGCACCCCGACCCCGACACCCCGACACCCCTGACACCGCGACACCACGACACCCAGACACGACACCCCCCGACACCCCGACCCCGACCCCGACCCCGACACCCCGACACCCCTGACACCCCGACACCACGACACCCAGACACGACACCCCCCGACACCCCGACCCCGACACGACACCCCGACACCCCGACACCACGACACCCCGACACCACGCCACCCAGACACGACACCCCCGACCCCCGACACCTCTTCGGCCTCCTGTTGACCGAAAAGGTGCTCTTCGGCCTTCCAGAGGCCGATGGGGTCATATATTTGTGAATTATGAGTTAGGAAGTATATTTCTCGATTTTGTTAAGAAAAACATGATATATATTTGTGTTGATCGGGTGGATTTAAATGTGCAGTTCTTTCGGGGCTGCGAGGGTCTGGTGTTCGACGACCTCCCCGTGCGTTCGACGAGCTCTGCCCCTGCGTTCGTGGGTGAGCACAAATGACATCTCCTCCTCCCCCCTTCATTTGCTCTGTTCCGGTCTTCGTGCCGATGAAACTTGCTAGCTATAGGTGTCAATCATCAGTATGCGTGACCACTATGCATCTCCCGTTCGAAAGGGTTACATCTATAAATATGCATGCATTTGCATATTTATAACCGTGATTCTTTCGAATTGTCCAACGTTATCCATGGACAGCCCGAGTATGTGTAGATTGGGTTCGTTTTCCCATATGCTCTGCTCCGGATCCGATGCAGAATTTCGTCAGTGCCTCCCTGTTGTTCTCCGGGTACACATCCTCTCTGCTTATTGCCGAGACGTGTATCAGGAGAACAGCGGGGAGGTGCTGCCGAAATTTTGCGTCGGATCCGGAGCAAAGCATGGGAAAACGAACCCAATCTACACATACTCGGGGATTAGGACCTCTCTTTACCTACTAGCGTCTAGGTTGCATGGACGTAATAAAACTGACAAACTCTATTAACTGATGAATATGGTTTGCTGAATTATGTATATATTTCTTGTGTGTCCAGTAGCTAGGCAAGATGAGTGATCGTGCGTGGATGTACACCGGTCACACTAGTCAGAAAGACATGACCCATGAATGGCTAAGAAAAACCAAGGGGTTTGTGAGAGCCGCATTTGCAAATGGACAGGAAACAAACTGGTGCCCCTGTGTCGACCGCGACAACTTTCATAAGAAGTCCGAGTTTGAAATGATCAAACACCTGCAGAAGTTGGGTTTTACGCCTGATTATACGGTCTGGACATTTCATGGTGAGTCTGCCCAACGTGCCAGAGCTGAGGAGGGCCGTCGTCGCACCGACGAGCATGGTACCGGGATGGAAGACATGGTGGAAGACTTTGATGATGCTCGGGATTCGGATGATGAGATGGAGGAATCTGCAAAGGCCTTCAATGATATGTTGGAGTCTTCAAAACGTCCTCTCCACGAGCACACTGAGCTTTGTCAGCTGGATGCAATCGCACAAGTAATGGCTCTGAAGGCTCAATTCAACTTGGGCAGAGAATGCTACGACGCGATGATGACACTATTTGGACGCTTTCTACCCAAAGGCCATGTAATGCCTGCAAACCTGTACCAGTCGGACAAAATCCTCCGTGCACTTAAGATGCCCTATGAGAAGATAGATGCCTGTGAGAAAGGATGTGCCTTATTTAGGCTTGAGTATGCGGACTTGAAGTATTGTCCCGTTTGCCAGTCTTCCAGGTATGTTGAGGTAGACAACGGCATGGGTGAGAAGAGTCAGACAAAAATCCCAGTTAATGTTCTTCGGTACTAATCCGTGTTTTCTTGTTTGATTGCAGACCTTCTACATGTGTGCTGAGGGACAGGAGGAGGCCGCGGCTCGGGTTATCGACAACGAGTGCAGGCGCCTACTTCAAAACTTTCGGCACGAGGCTCGGACGTAGGCTATTCGAGACTACTACGCCTCGACTGGTATTCGGAGGAAAAAAGAGAAGTGCCGCCTCAACTATCTGAGTAAGGAGAAGTACATGAAGGTAATTACCTATTCTTAAGGCCTTGTACTTAGTTCCTTGATTTGATTCGTATGCGTAGCGCTCAAATTTCTCTTGCTTAACTTAGGTGCCCCCGAGATGGTGTGCGGATAGGATGGACTGTTGGGAGGCGTTGGTGGATGAGTGGTGCACTCCCCAATGGCGCAACGTCCACGACGGTGCAAAGGAGAAGCGTGCCCAAATGAAAGGTGTCCCACACCATCTAGGCAGCGTCAACCTACGTGGGTTCGGGGAAAACTGGGTATGTGGTTTGCTTCATGATTCATGCAAATTCATTCTTCATGCTAGCTTGAGCCCTTAACTAATACTCTGTTCCTCTCTTTTAGGCGCGGCACAACAAGGCTCCAGTGCCAGAGCTGTTCGACCTCTATGCCATGTCCAATACTGCCTCGTACAAGAAGGCCAAGGCATTCTCTGAGTCTGACCTCGATGATCCAGAGAAATTCAGCAACCGCGCCTCCCACAACAAGCTTGTGAGGTACAGAGACGAGGGGAAGGCGAGGAAAGGGCCGGAGTTTAACCCGAGCCAGCAACCTCTTGATCCAGAGCTGGTGATGATATCTGGTGGCAGGAGGCACCATGGCTTGTTAGCCATTGGGGATGGACTGATACGTTGTACTAGCACTCTCCCGCAGATCAAGAAGCGCCAGACCAGCTCCGATCCTGAGATAAGGCCTCATGCACGGCCAATGGAGCTCGAATTCCAGGTTAGTTATACGGACTCAGATACCTTTCCTCCATTACATTGTGTGTGCGGCCGTCGATGATTACAATGCTAACGAGTGGTGTTGCAGGCTGCTATTGAGGCAGAGAGAGCGAAGACCCAGGCTGCTCTTGAGGAAGCAGAAGCGAGGACCCAGGCGCTTCTAGAGGAAGAGAGACGGCAAGCGGCGGTGAGGGAGAGGGAGGCGGAGGAGAGGACGGCTAAGCTATTGGAGGAGGAGAGGAACCGGAACGAGGCGGGTCAACGGGCCCTATACGAGCTCTTCGTGGTAAGTTTCGTCTGCATATTAGCCAAATCATGCACGTAATGTTCCTTTCATTACTAACTAATATGACTGACTCGAGAAAACCAAATGTGCAGAGCATGTGCGAAAAGAATGGCACGACCCCTCCGCCGATGCCAGTCATTGCTCCGGCGGGCACGGTGAGTTTCATTTGAATGGTCATTAGTTACTAGTCTTCACATTTGAGTTGCATCATGCTAACGATACACTGCAAATGATCTTTGGTGCAGCATAACTCCCGACAAGCATCGACCGATGCTTCTCCGTCTGCCACTGGCGCGACCGGTCCTTCACCTACATCTAAGTGATGACGGTAAGTTTTCCCAAGTGTTTAGCTTAACAAAATGACTCAATATGCTTAGCTAGCTAAAAAATGACATAACAACATTAATTAGCTCCAAAATGACCTATTTAACCTAGGATAGCTCTAAAATGACGTATACTTAACATTAATTAGCTCCAAAATGACATATTTAGCTCCAAAATTACTTAATATGCTCCAAAATGACCTATTTAGCTCCAAAATGACTTAATATGCTCCAAAATGACCTATTTAGCTCCAAAATGACTTAATATGCTCCAAAATGACCTATTTAGCTCCAAAATGACTTAATATGCTTAATTAGCTAAAAAATGGCATAATTACTTATGTTAGCACAAAAATGACCTATACTTACCTTATTTTCCTCCAAATTGACATAATAAGCTTAGTTAGCTCAAAAATGGCATAATTACCTATGTAAGCTCTAAAATGACACAAATAAGGAATAAGAAGAAGAAAAACAAGGAAGAGGAGAAAAAGAAAGAATAGAAGAAGAAAGAGAAGAAAAGGAAAGAATAAAAGAAGAAGAATGAGAAGGAAAAGGGTAAACACCTTCTTCTTCTTCTTCTTCTAGTCTTTTTCTTCTAGTCTTCTTTTCTTCTTCTTCTTCTTGTCTTCTTCTTGTCTTCTTGTCTTCTTCTTCTTCTAAAATGGCATATACTTACCTAATTTAGCTCAAAAATGGCATAATTACCAAGGTAAGCACAATAATGACCTATACTTACATAATTTTCCTAGGTTAGCAAAAAAATGGCATACTTAGATAGGTTAACTCTAAAATGACACAAATAATGAATAAGATGAAAGAAAAACAAGGAAGAGGAGGAAAAGAAGGAATAGGAGGAAGAAGAAGAAGAAGAAGAAGAGCTCCTCTTCTTCTGCTTCTTCATCTTCTTCATCATCATCTTCTTCTTCTTCTTCTTCTTAGCATTTATTCCTCCAAAATTACTTAATATGCTTAGCTAGCTCAAAAATGACATAATAACCTTAATTAGCTCAAAAATGACCTATTTAACCTAGGATAGCTCTAAAATGACCTAAACTTAGCATTTATTTCTCCAAAATGACTTTAATATGCTTAGCTAGCTAAAAAATGACATAACAACCTTAATTAGTTCCAAAATGACCTATTTAACCTAGGATAGCTCTAAAATGACCTATACTTAGCATTTATTCCTCCAAAAATGGATTTATATGCTTAGCTAGCTCAAAAATGATATAATAACCTTAATTAGCTCCAAAATGACCTATTTAGCTCCAAAATGACTTAATATGCTCCAAAATGACCTATTTAGCTCCAAAATGACTTAATATGACCTATTTAGCTCCTTCTTCTTCTTCTTCTTCTCCTCCTTCTCCTTCTCCTCCTTCTCCTTCTTCTCCTTCTCCTCCTCCTGCTTCTCCTGCTTCTCCTGCTTCTCCTTCTCCTTCTTCTCCTTTTTCTCCTTCTTCTCCTTCTCCTTCTTCTTCTTCTTCTTCTTCTTCTCCTTCTTCTCCTCTATTCCTTCTTCTTCTTCTTCTTCTTCTTCTTCTCCTTCTCCTTCTCCTTCTCCTTCTCCTTCTCCTTCTCCTTCTTCTCCTCTTCTCCTTCTTCTTCTTCTTCTTCTCCTTATTCTTCTTCTTCTTCTCCTTCTTCTTCTTCTTCTTCTTCTTCTTCTTCTCCTCCTCTATTCCTTCTTCTTCTTCTTCTTCTTCTTTCTTCTTCTTCTTCTTCTTCTTCTTCTTCTTCTTCTTCTTCTTCTTCTTCTTCTTCTCCTTCTTCTTCTTCTTCTCCTTCTCCTTCTTCTTCTTCTCCTTCTCCTTCTTCTCCTTCTTCTTCCTCTTCTTCTTCTTCTTCTTCTTCTTCTTCTTCTTCTTCTTCTAGTCTTCTTCTTCTTCTTCTTCTTCTTCTTCTTCTTCTTCTTCTTCTTCTTTTTCTTCCTCTTCTTCTAGTCTTCTTCTTCTTCTTCTAATTTCTTACTCCCATTTTTGCAGGTTTGATTCACTTCATGGAAGGGCAGAATGCTAGTGTTTACATATTAGATGTTTGTGAAACTATGTATATATGAATTGGATGTATGATGTTTGATGACGATGGTGAAACTATGTTTGATGTTTGAAACTACGTTTGATGTATGATGTTTGATGTTTGAAACTATGTGATTCTGAATATATATATATATATATATATGTGTTTGAATTTCTATGAAAATGAATTGATATAACAAAAAATAGAAAAAACAGGGGCTATATAGCCACTTTGCCGTCTGCTGGCAGACGGCAAAGAGGCCACGTGGCAGCAGCCTGTGCAACCTGGGCTGGCCTATGTGGCCTCTTTGCCGTCTGCTGGCAGACGGCAAAGACGGAAAGTTCTTTGCCGTCTGCCAGCAGACGGCAAAGAGCCTGCCTGGGCCCAGCTGAAGCCTGACGTCAGCTGACGTCATCTACAGCTCTTTGCCGTCTGCTGGCAGACGGCAAAGAAGGAAAATTCTTTGCCGTCTGCCAGCAGACGGCAAAGAGCGCCGTTAGCCACCTAACGGGGATGGAACCTTTTCTGTGCCGTCCACGCTCTTTGCCGTCAGCTGGCAGACGGCAAAGAAGGAAAGTTCTTTGCCGTCTGCCAGCAGACGGCAAAGCGGCCTTTGCCGGCAGCCGTTCAGCCGGAGTGTTTGCCGTCTGCTGGCTGACGGCAAAGCCTTTGCCGTCCGCCAAGCATGCCTTTGCCGTCTGCTATAGCAGACGGCAAAGTGCCTGATTCCAGTAGTGTCCATATCCTACTCATGCTAGTATTCAATGTTGGTTATATGTAATGCATGTTCATGACCGTCTTCGCTCTCTAGCTAGCCGCTTCTCAATCTAATTGCTAGCCTTCGCATGTACTAAGCGGGAATACTGATTGTGCATCAAAACCCTTAAACCAAGTTATGCCAGATGAGTCCACTATATCTACCTATATGCGGTATTACCCTGCCGTTCCAAAGTAAATTTACATATGCCACCTCTAAAATTTCAAATAAACATCGGTTTTGTGTTCCTGGACCGCTCATGGAGCGACAGGGGCGGTCAGTATCTTCCATGCTAAGCGGGTTATTCTCATGACGAGTGTTTATTCACTTGTCCTTACACGAGAGGGGCAGTAATAGGGATTCCCAGTCCCGAAATCAAAAATCAAAAATAATTAAACAAACCCCCCCCCCCCAGGAATGTTGTTGGTTTGGACGGTACCCGTGGATGCGGCTCGTCGTGGAGTGTGATTGTTGGTGGAGGGGGAGTAAACATTTACTTTTACCGCTTGGGAACCGCCGCTAATTTGTTTAGCATGGAAGATATTGATAACTCTTGGTCGTGACGTTGACAGGAAGGGTGTACCTCCCAAATTATATCTATCTCTATTTTAGACTTTGAGCTCTGGCACCGCTGAAATCCATGCTTCCCTCTGCGAAGGGACTATCTATTTACTTTTATGTTGAGTCATCACCTTCTCAAATAAGCGTCAGACCTGAGAGCACTATAGTCATCCTCATGCATTGTGTATACTTGATGTTGGGTGCAGCATGACTGGATCTTTTCTACCATGAATTACAATGTTTAGTCGCTGCTTGAACTTTGGAGGTGCTCTGCATTTATGTTTTGTGGTCTCAGAAAGGGCTAGCGAGATACCACTATTCTCATATTGTATCACGATTGTTTTGACAAAATGTTGGCACTTGAGATATCTTATTATTGCTCGCTAGTTGCTTATGTTATTGATATGAGTAAATATAATTTTTAAGTGTTATTGTTGACATGGTTAGTAATAATCTTTGCTGAAAACCTGGGTGCTACTTAAGCATATATATGTAAACAAGAACAAACAAAAGAGTTCATAAAAGTTTTTCTTTATCACTTTTAGTTTATCAACAGAATTGCTTGAGGACAAACAAAGGTTTAAGCTTGGGGGAGTTGATACGTCTCCAACGTATCTACTTTTCCTCACCCTTTTGCCCTTGTTTTGGACTCTATTTTGCATGATTTGAATGAAACTAACCCGGACTGACGCTGTTTTCAGCAGAACTACCATGGTGTTGTTTTTGTGCAGAAATAAAAGTTCTCGGAATGGAACGAAACTTTTTGGAGAATTATTTTGGAATAAATAAGAATTATTGGAGCCAAAATCCACCGAAGAGGGGGGGCAGGGTGAGCATCACCCACCAGGGCGTGCCAGGCCCCCTGGGCGCGCCCTGGTGGGTTGTGCCCACCTCGTGGCCCCACTTGCCCTATCTTCGCCACTATAAATTCCTAAATTCGGAGGAAAAAATAAGGGAGAAAGAATTATCACGTTTTATGATACGGAGCCGCCGCCACCTCCTGTTCTTCATCGGGAGGCCAGATCTGGAGCCCGTTTGGGGCTCTGGAGAGGGGAATCTTCAGTCTTCGTCATCATCAACCTTTCTCCATCGCCAATTCCATGATGCTCCCCACCGGGAGTGAGTAATTCCTTCATAGGCTTAATGGTCGGTGAGGAGTTGGATGAGATTCATCATGTAATCGAGTTAGTTTTGTTAGGGCTTGATCACTAGTACACATTATGTTCTGAGATTGATGTTTCTATGACTTTGCTATGCCTAATGCTTGACACTAGGGCCCGAGTGTCATGATTTAAGATCTGAACCGTTTATGTTATCATCTTTATATCCATGTTCTTGATCCGATCTTGCCTAGTCATATGCACCTATTATGTGTTATGATCCGTCAACCCCATAGTGACAATATTTGGGATACTTCGCAGTAATGACCGTAGTTTGAGGAGTTCATGTATTCACCATGTGTTAATGCTTTGTTCCGGTTCTCTATTAAAAGGAGGCCTTAATATCCCTTAGTTTCCTTATGGACCCCGCTACCATGGGAGATGTCATGCAAGTTCTTTCCCATAAGCACGTATGACTACTTACTGAATACATGCCTACATTACATTGATGAATTGAGCTAGTTCTGTATCGCCCTAGGTTATGACTGTTACATGACGAATATCCTCCAACGAGTTACCGATCCAGTGCCTACGACCTTTCCACTTATTGCTCTTGCTAAGTTACTACTGTCGTTGCTGCTGTTCCAACTGCTACAAAACTATTGCTACTACTGTTACCGCTACTGTTACTATTGCTACTGCTATCAAAACTATCATATTACTGTGCTACTGATCACTCTACTAAATATATTTAATCTCAAGGTGTGGTTGAATTGACAACTCCACTGCTAATACTCTCAAGTATTCTTTGGCTCCCCTTGTGTCGAATCTATAATTTGGGTTGAATACTCTATTCTCGAAAACTGTTGCGATCCCCTATACTTGTGGGTTATCAGTCCTCGAGTAGGTAAATTTTAAAAACAGAATTTTTGATGTGACATGCTACCCAACATGTAATCTCTTTCAGGTATGATCATTGAGAAACGATGAATCAATAAACATTAACATAGTAATATCCATAAGCATAAATAACACAATCATCAACTTTCAAAATATGCGATCCTTAAAGAATGTTTACCCCCATTCATTTTATCATATTAGCATGGCGTGGCTCCGTCTTCACCACATAAATAAAAATGTCAAGCACCACGGTGTTAAGTCAGGCAATTGGATCGTACTTTTTAACGCGCTTCAGCTTTTTATTCCTCACTCAATACATGAGCATGAACCATGGATATAACATATAGATGGAATAGAATATGGTGGTAGATATCAAAGGGGTAAAAAGTGGAGAAGAAAGTCTCGCATCAACTAGGTGTATCAACGGCCTATGGATATATCCATCAATAGATATCAATGCGAGGAGTAGAGATTGCCATGCAACGGATGCACTAGAGCTATAAGTGTATGAAAGCTCAACTGAAGCTAAGTGGGTGTGCATCCAACTTGCTTGCTCATCAAGACTGAGGGAGTCCTGGTTTAAGGGGTCCTCGGGAGGCCGACCTATTTATTATGGGCCGGACTATATGGGCCGCATACCGAGCACTGAATTGATCGAAGGCCCTGTCTCCAGGAAGGAACCTTCGAGAATCGTGGCGTATTCTCCACGTTTGGAGTAGTGAATAGGCATGTTTATCCCTTCGACGTGTAACCGACCATTTGTAAACCCTAGGTACCCTCGGCGTCTATATAAGCCAGAGGGTTTTAGGTTGTAGGCCAACAGAACTCATCTAGGGTTTTAGTCATACGATCTCGAGGTAGATCAACTCTGTAACCCTTATACCATCAATATAATCAAGCAGGACGTAGGGTATTACCTCCATAGGAGGGCCCGAACCTGGGTAAACATCGTCTCCCACTTCTCCTGTTACCATCGATTCTAGTCTCACAGCTCGGGACCCCCTACCCGAGATCCGCCGGTTTTGACACCGACATTGGTGCTTTCATTGAGAGTTCCGCTGTGATCACCAAAGGAATCGATGGCTCGCCTTGTCATCAACGAAGATGTCCGCAATACGGGCACTTTCATCCCCGGACAGATCTTCGCTTTCGGCAGCATTGTGCTGCACGCCGACCCGACCGGCCATCTAGGCCGTGTTGGAAGTTTCGCCCCTGATCAGGAGATCAGATTCGGGAACCTAGAGTTCTCCGTAGACTCTCGAGGCGACCTGTCACTAACCGGGCTCGCAGTCTTGCCTGCCGCGCCCGAAGACTCTAAGGCTTTAACCTCAGATCCATCTTTCGGTCCCGCCCACGGGATCGGCCCCGGCGAGGACCAAACTTTCAGTCCATATCCGGTCATAGTGCCAGACGTCCGGACACCTGTTCTTACCGAACACTCCCCCTGCGCGGACGCATCGGAGGTTAACTCCGGAAGCTCTGAGCAGGCCGATCCGATCGAGCTCCCGATACTCAACGAGGCCCTAGATCGGATCTCGTCGATGAAGATTACCGACGACCCAACCCTGATCTATGCTCAGATCGGGCTCAAGGCGGGTCAGGACGAATTTTTTGTCCCACCCACCACCCACTTAGTAGCCACTGTCGAGGATTTAACCGACATGTTGGACTCTGCCTCTGAGGAGGCAGATTACATGGATGAGGAGGATCACGCCTTCACCCCCGTTAACACCGGGCGGTGGACTGCCACCTCCACATACGACGTCTACATGGTGGACACGCCGAAAAACGATGGCGAAAAATCGGATGAAGCGTCGTCAAGAGGCCGAAAGCCGCATAAAACGTCAAAAGGGAAAAAGGGAAGAAAAGCTATCGAGAGCACCGGGGACGGAGACACCCCGAAAGACCTTGGCGATCCCGAAATCCCCGAACAACTGTTAGAGGGTCAGGAGAGGCCGGAAGACCAGCGCAACCCCAATGATCTAAATGATTCCGAGGACGACAATTACCCCCCCCCCCCCCTGTCGAGGAGGAGGACATCCCGGAAGCCGATGACTTCGCCATCCCTGATAATCTTGAAGATCAGGAGCTGTTCAGGCAATAGCTTATAGCCACGGCCCACAGCTTGAAAGCAAAAGAACGGCAGCTTAAAGCCGAGCAAGACGACCTCAATGATCGATGGACGAGAGTCCTCTCAGCTGAAGAACGATACGGTACCGGTCTATCGGACCAACCCAAAAGCTACCCACGCAGAAGGCTGCTGCCACAATTCGATGACGAGCTCACTGATACACCGTCCCCTAAACATACCCCATACGACAAGCCAGACCGCCCTCCTCGAGGACAAGACAGGACGGCTGACAACACCGGCTATGGGCCGACGATACCCCGTAGACGGGGAAAGGAGCCACTAGAGCCCGATGATAGGTTCAACCTGTGACACGACCTGGACGACAGAGCAGGTCATACGCGATCCATCTACGGATCCAGAGGATACTCACCCGATAGACAGGAAGGGTACCGGTCTTGGCTCGACCGCAACCATAATGGACGGGAACAAAATCGGGCTAGGACAGACGCCGATCACCGGCGCGTCATAGCTCGGGTTAGAGGCGCTGCCCACCCACTGTGCTTCACGGACGAGGTGATGCAGCATCAGTTCCCGAAGGGGTTTAAACCCGTAAATATAGAACAATACGATGGGACAACTGACCCAACCGTATGGATCGAGGATTTCCTCCTCCACATCCACATGGCACGAGGAGATGACCTCCACGCCATCAAGTACCTACCCCTGAGGCTCAAGTGGCCAGCTCGGCACTGGTTAAATAGCCTCCCCGAAAACTCTATTGGGTGCTGGGAGGACCGAGAGGATGCATTCCGATCTAACTTCCAGGGCACTTATATTCGGCCGCCGGACTCCTCCGACCTAAGCAACGTCGTCCAGAAGCCAGCAGAATCCGTGCGGCTATTCTGGAATCTTTTCTTGACCAAGCAAAACCAGATCGTGGACTGCCCGGACGCCGAAGCAAAAGCCTCTTTCAGGCACAATATTCGGGATGAGTGGCTGCCTCGTCAGCTCGACCAGGATAAACCGAGGACAATGTCCGCCCTTACATCACTCATGACCCGCTTTTGCGCGGGCGAGGATAACTGGCTAGCAAGACGTAGCCACAACCCCGAAGACCCCGGAACCTCCGAAGTTCGGGATGGAAACGGGAAACCAAAGCGCAACAAGAATAAGCACCGGCACAACAATAGTGATGCCGATGACACGGCCGTTAACGCCGGCTTCCGCAACTCCCGGCCTGGGCAGCGGAAGAATCCTCCTAAAGGCAATTGCGACGGACCCATCCCGCTCGACAAGATCATGGAGAGGCCTTGCCAGATCCATGGCACTCAAGAGAAGCCCGCCAACCACACCAACCGTAACTGTTGGGTATTCAAACAGGCCGGCAAGCTCGCATCCGAGGACCAAGGCAAGAGCCCACGCAGCAAGGACGAGGATGAACCCCGCGGTCCGATCGGTGTCGGACAAAAGAAATTCCCTCCAGAGGTAAAAACAGTAAATATGATATACACCACTCATATACCCAAAAAGGAGAGGAAGCGCGCCCTTCGAGATGTCTACGCCATAGAGCCTGTAGCCCCGAAGTATAACCCATGGTCGGCATACCCGATCACCTTCGATCGACGTGACCACCCGACCAGTATCCGTCATGGGGGTTCGGCCGCCCTCGTCCTAGACCCCATCATAGACGGGTATCACCTCACTAAAGTCCTAATGGACGGAGGAAGTAGCCTGAATCTGATTTACTCAGATACGGTGAAAAAGATGGGCATAGATCCGTCAAGGATCAAACCCAGCAACACTACCTTTAAAGGAGTGATCCCAGGCGTCGAAGCCCGGTGCACGGCCTCTGTAAGCCTGGAAGTAGTGTTCGGCTCGCCCGATAACTTTTGAAGCGAGGAGTTGATCTTCGACATTGTACCTTTCCACAGCGGCTATCACGCCCTGCTCGGTCGTACAGCGTTCGCTTGCTTTAACGCCGTCCCGCACTACGCATACCTCAAGCTCAAGATGCCCGGCCCCAAGGGGGTCATTACTGTCAATGGCAACACAGAGCGCTCCCTCCGAACTGAGGAACATGCGTTGGCCCTGGCGGCCGACTTCCATTACACTGATGATCGGTAAGCGCTGACATCTGCCGTAAAGGCACCCAAGGCTGGGAAGCGAGCTCGGTCTCAACCCGAAGTACCAGAACCTTCTTCTCCCCATAAATAGGGACTCGCCCCCCATCGCACGGCCCTAGAACCGGCAAAGTACATGCCGAGGAGGCACAACTTCGCGCTCAAAATTCCATGGGCAGCGGTGGGGAAAATTATTAAAGGGTAAGTGTTCGGCTGGACCGAACTATCACCATCAAAACGTCTTCGGACATACTACAGGTACCATAAAGTACATGCTAAGGCGTAATGCCCATCCAAACTTCGGCAACTTCTCAAGATTTTTCCCCAAAGTCCGCTCGCCGAACAGTACACCTATAGCGGCATACAACTCCTTGGGAGACGCAGGAGTGGACAAGCGACAGGGCACATCGAGGACGTCAGGTCACCTATCGAAAGACCCTTGGTACAACCCCTCCTGTAAGGTTTACATTTCATTTTTAATACCTATAAACAGTTATATCGGCAATTTGAATAATAAGAGTTGTTGAGTTAAATACAGATGTATCATGAATGATCGTTTCGCTGTTTTTGGCGCACTCTCTATTTTCCCTCTCTTCTTGCGAACCTGTTTGGTATACTATACGATGCAACTGGCTAATAGACCGGGGGCTCGAACTAAAGAAAATCGCCTTAAGCACAACTAATTTTTGCGTTCGGCGTCTTGGAATTCCGCTTTATATGCATTGGTTCCGAACTATGTCTTGGGTCAATAGTTGGGTTGCCCGGCTCCTGTGCTTGCCCCTTTATGTTCCACTTGTTCGGCTAAAAGGGCAAAGGGAGAACCGCTGCGATTGTGCTTCCGGCTAGCCTGGTCAAGCACCTTAGCGGAGAAAGACGAAAACTGACTGTCATGGTATGCGAGAACCGGTCTGCGAATCCGAGCTTAACTAAATCTCGTCAGAGGTTATTCCGTGTCATATGATGGGTTTGGTATTAGTACAAACCATGTGATATAGGCTTTGGCCACGGTTCATCCGAACATCACAAACACCTGGGGGCTAGTCATCAGCCCCCCCCCCCCCCCCCGCACTCCTTTCTCGCGCCCCTACGGCTAAGTGAAAGCAACAAAGCATTATGGTCCGATTGCCTTGTCCGCCCCACACTACCGCCTTCGGGTACAGATAGCTCGGCTAAGGGTCACAGTGCGTTGGCAGAGACACCCCGCGTAGTATCTACATGGGGGCTGAAGCCGACGACTCGCAGCTTTCAGTTTTAATGGCTACATAGGAGTTATAAAGGATGCAAAACACGAAAGACATGATAAACCATGCATCTTAAATATAAACGCATTAAAAGGTCTTCGGACATATTACAACGCTTTACTCATACATGTTCTCTCTCGAACACTGTGACTCTATGGCCCGAGCACCCTCCATTACTCCGGAGAAGTATAGCTAGGGGCGCCTAAGTTCCTTTCCAGGAGGCGGAGGGGCGGTGGCTATCTTCATCGGATCCAGCCCCGGCCAGTGCACCTTGGCCTTCGCAAAGGTCATCCGAGCTCCCTCGATACAGGAGGATCGCCTTAGCACGTCGATCCGGGGCGAGGCGTCGCTCAGCTTCTGCACCAGGCCGAAGTAGCTGCCCGGCAGTGGCTCGTTGGGCCATAGCCGGATGCAGAGATCCTTCATGGCCGGCTCCGCCATCCGGTGTAGCTCCATCAGCTGCTTCAGCTGCTCAACAAGGAGAGGAGAGCGCTCGGGGGCTTCAAACTGCGCCCAAAACAGCCGAGCTTCATCTCCTTCTCCCCGCGAAGCATAGAACTAGTTCGTGTCCGCTGTGCTGTTCTGGAGGTCCGAACAGGCGCCTGAGGAACGCCATACTTGGGTAAGTAATTTGAACTTGCTATCCCCTAAGACACACTGCAATAAAAATGGCTTACCATCCATGATAGCCTTGGCCTGGTTGACTTGCTCTTCAAAAGACCACCTATCCACCCGCTCCTTTTGGAGATCAGTTTTCAGGGTGGATAGTTCGGCGGCCTACTCCTTGTCTTTCCGCTCAAGGTCCTCACATTTTTGGCCGGCGTCCTTGAGCTCCTGTTGGATTTCCTCCACCCGAGCCTCATGCTTGTCGCTGGTGGCTCTCAAGGCGGATAGCGCGGTAGCCGCTTCTTTGGCCGCCGCCTTCTCAACCGCAGCCTCCTGCTTCGCCTTCTCAAGCTAGGCCTTGAGCTTCTCAATCTCCTTCGCCGAGGCGGCATAAGCATTAAAACATATCAAAACATACTACGTTGACAGTATGGTAATGAAGAGTTTGGATACTCTAATCCGGCTTACCTTGTGCCTCGTCGAATCTCTTGTTCAGAGCGTCAAGCTCGTCTTCGGAGCTCTTGAGCTTCTGATTTAGCTCGTCCAGCTCGGCAGCGTTAGCAGCCGCCGCCGTCGACGAAGCCTGTAAAAAACAAAACCATATCAAGTTACATGGGTTCAAAACTTCCGAACTATCATAAATATGATCCTGTGTCTGGTCCCCTTAAGGGCTGTTAGAACGTTCCAAACAGATATTGTCTTGTACATAGTTCGGATATTGATCTATGATTGACCCCCAAGTAAGTTTTTCCAAACTCCCCTGGGGCTCGGGGGCTGCCATGTATATAATAATAAGAAATTAATATTTCAGACAGAGCATTACGTGGCTCACCTGAAAGCCCGTTAGGAGACCGCTGAAGGCCTCCTTCAGTCCGTTGTCTATGGACTGAATGCTCTGCAATACCGCACCCATAAGGGTGCGGTGCTCCCCGGAGATGGAGGCGCTTGACAGAGCCTCCCCCATAGCCGGCCACCCAATGGTCGGTGGTGCCGGTGGGGATCGGTTGACCCGATCTCCAACCGGGGATTGAACTGCTGCCTCCGGAGGCATGGTGCGCTCCGGAGACAACCTTGGAGGTGACTGGACATCTCCTCATCCGGTCTCCTCAGTATCCGGGAGGGGATTCTCCCCCGGGTCTTCGGCGGCCAAGGTGTTAGCCTCGACCATGACGTCGTCGCCCCCACCGCTGGTGTTCGGCTCCAAAGGAGCCTGTTGGGATGACACCTCTGCGGCGTCCTTCGTGGTGTTCGGAGGAGTGGGGTGCGACGCGGTCCTGCTCTCCGCTAGTTCGGCGGGCGGGGTCTCCCCGTCCAAAACTTGATCGGTGGGGAGAACGCGCGGTGGGCTGCAAGTCAATAGGCGTTTACAAGTTAGCAACATTCAAAACTTAGCACTGATAGCTCGGGAGGTCCTCGGATCTTTACCTTCGAGCTGGGGGCTTGACCCTGAGGTTCCTTCGTGGAACACTCTCGAAGTCCTCGGACTCGGTATCCGAGTCCGAACTGTCGTCGGACAGAACTACCTGTGTCCGACGCGCTTTCTTCTGGGCGGGAGGACGTACATCCTCTGAGGCGTCCGATGACGCCGCCCTCTTTCCTGTGAGGGGGGAATCGCCTCCCCCCTCACCCTCGTGCTCCTCCTCTTGATTCGAGGAGGCGTGGGTTTCCTCGGACACAGCCCCTGGCTGGTCCCTGAGGCGCAGGCCTGCTCGGCCTGGTTTCTTCTTCTGCTCCTTCTTCTCTGGCGCCTTGTAGGGCGCCGCGACGAGCATCTCCGACAGCAGCTGGGACCTAGGGTCTTCGGGCTGTGGAGCCGGGCACTTGATGCCCGTGGCCTTGCTCAACCATTCCCGCGGAAATGATCGGAAAATAATTAGATTTTCTTCAGGAAAACAAAGCCGATCAAGCGAAACTGTGTTATACCTCGGAAGGGAGCTTATCGGCACGCAGGCACTGGTCCTCCTTCTTGGCTGGCCACTTCTCCTGTGCCTTGAACAGCGCCTTCCACAGCTTCTCCCGAGTGGTGCGGAAGAGCTGACGAATCGTAGGATCATCGTCAATCCGGTAAGTCCACATAGGAGAGTCCCGGCGCTGGCAGGGGAGGATGCGCCGCCGGAGCATAATCTGGACCACGTTGGTTAGCTCGATGTTGTCCTTGATCATGGAGGCGATGCCCCTTTGCAGGTCATCCACCTCGGTATCCGACCCCCAGTCGAGGCCCTTTCGGACCCATGAGGTCAATCTGGTCGGGGGGGCGGATCTGAATTCGGCAGGAACAGTTCCGCCCTCCTCCCTTGGCTCGGTGATGTAAAACCACTCTTTTTGCCAAGTCTTGATGGTGTCGATGAAGGTGCCGGATGGCCATACTACGCGGGGAAGCTTGCTGATGACCGCCCCGCCGCAGTCTGCGTGTGCGCCTGCGACACACTTCGGCTTGATGTTGAATATCTTGAGCCATAGTCTGAAGTGTGGTTCGACCCGCAAGAAGGCCTCGCAGACGATATTGAAGGCCGATATATGCATGAAAGGATTTCGGTGGGAGGTCGTGGAAGTCGAGACCGTAGAAGAACATGAGGCCCCTCACGAAGGGGTGGAGCGGGAAGCTCAATCCTCGAATGAAGTGAGGAATGAAAACCACCCTCTCGCCTGGTTTGGGGGTGGGGATCACCTGGCCCTCCTCCGCAGCGCGGTGGAAGATATTGGCGGGGAGGTAGCCGGCGTCCTTGAGGTCCCGGATGTCCTGGTCTGTGACCGTGGAAGCCTCCCACTTGTCGTTGGAGCCGGAGCTGGCCATGGCTGAGCTCGGAGGAGGAAGGGTGGAAAACCTAGATCTGGGCTCTGGAAGCTCGGGAGATTGGGGAAGCAGGGATGCGAATGGGAAGTGCGGTTAAGCCTTGGGGTTTTCTTTCCCTTTTATTAGGCTTGTTGCCGGTTAGCCTCCCTTCACTGCGCCATGAATCCCTCCGCTTCCCAAGACGTGCATGCCGTTATACGCGCACGATTAAACATACCCCGTGTGAAATGGAGCACGATCTGTGCATCGATGGATCGTGCTGGTGAAAACGGCCTCGAACCGCGAATCGAGTCTTTACGACTGGTTCAGTGGTCGTGGTGGGCCGTGACCTTTCATCTGAAAGGTTGTCAGGGAGCACTATTTACTCCTTGACGGTTGGCCTTCGGGACCGAGTTATTCTTGGTGTTTGGACGGTCAATGATCGGGAAAACTACACGTCGTCGGAGGCCGAACTAAACTTGGCCGATCACTATTTGGAGAAAGGAACTCGCCTCGCAAGCCGAAGACTCTGATCATATGAAGCAGCTGGAGCTAAGACCCTTGGCATTGGAGGCTAGTTCGGGGGCTACTAAGGGAGTCCTGGTTTAAGGGGTCCTCGGGAGGCCGACCTATTTCTTATGGGCCGGACTATATGGGCCTCATACTGAGCACTGGATTGATCGAAGGCCATGTCTCCAGGAAGGAAGCTTCGAGAATCATGGCGTATTCTCCACGTTTGGAGTAGTGAATAGGCATGTTTATCCCTTCAATGTGTAACCGACCATTTGTAAACCCTAGGTACCCTCGGCGTCTATATAAGCCGGAGGGTTTTAGGTTGTAGGCCAATAGAACTCATCTAGGGTTTTAGTCATACGATCTCGAGGTAGATCAACTCTGTAACCCTTATACCATCAATATAATCAAGCAGGACGTAGGGTATTACCTCCATAGGAGGGCCCGAACCTGGGTAAACATCGTCTCCCACTTCTCCTATTACCATCGATTCTAGTCTCACAGCTCGGGACCCCCTACCCGAGATCCGCCGGTTTTGACACCGACAAAGACCTCGGGCATTTGAGGAAGCCCCTCATCGGAATATACAAGCCAAGTTCTATAATGAAAAATTCGCACTAGCATATGGAAGTGACAAAACATGAGACTCTCTATATGAAAGACATGGAGGTACTTTGAAGCACAAGTGTGGAAAAAGAGGTAGTAGCACTGTCCCTTCTCTCTTTTCTCTCATTTAATTTGTTTTTCTTTTATTTTTCGTTCGGAGTCTCATCCCGACTTGTGGGGGAATCATTATCTCCATCATACTTTCTTCACTAGGACACTGCCCTAATAATGAAAAGCATCACACTTTTATTTACTTACAACTCAATATGAAAAACTACTAAACAATATGACTCTATATGACTGCCTCTAGCAGTGTACCAGGATGTGCAATGATCTAGCGTAACCTGTAAACAATGATGAACGGTGGCTTTGCCACAAATACTATGCCAGTTACATGATCATGCGCAATATGACAATGAATTTAGTAGTCATATGATGTAACGGTGGAAGTTGCATGTCAATATATCTCGGAATGGCTATGGAATGCCAATATAGGTAGGCAAGGTGGCTGTTTTGAGGAAGATGTAATGAGGCTTATGTGCAACAGAGCGTATCATGCAGCGGGGTTTGGATGCACCGACGAAGTTTGCACTGATCCTCAAGGTGAGAATGGGCAATGCATGGTACCGAAGAGGCTAGCAAATATGGAAAGGTGAGAGTGCATACATCCATGGATTCACATTAGTCATAAAGAACTCACATACTTATTGCAAAGTTTTATTAGCTCTCTCGAAGCAAAGTACTACTCGCATGCCCTTGGGGAGGAGGTTGGGAGGATTTAACCATCGCGCGCCTCCAACCTAAACAACACTAGGTTTTCAATGAGGAGTAAGAATGCTCACACATCATCACCATGCCATAACCAATATTTAGATGAACAGAAAATTAACATCCTTTAACTATCGATATTCCTACTAACCGACAACCATGCACTCACGCTCCTTCATATTACCACATCAATATCATTAACCCACAATTTCTCTTTTATGTGCTACATGTGGTTTTGTTTATGCACTCCTTGATTACCTATAATTTTGGACTAGTCTTATAACCCATGGAAATTACCATCACTATTTATTAACTTTCAAACAAATTTAAGTGAAGAACGAGAGTGCAATTTTTTTTATAAAATCTATACGCCACCGTGCCCTAAAAGATATAAGTGAAGTACTAGAGCAACTGCTTGGCTCAAAAGATATAAGTGAAGCACATAGAGTATTATAACAAATCATGGTGAACATGTGTCTCTCTCAAATAGGTGTGTCCAACAAACAATGATTGTGGAAACTAAAACAAAAGCAAACGACGCTCCAAGCAAAACTCCTATCATGTGATGAATAAAAATATAGCTCCAAGTGACATACCGTTGGATTGAGACAAAAGAGGGGATGCCTTCCGGGGCATACCCAAGCTTAGACGCTTGAGTCTTCCTAGAATTTGACTTGGGGTGCCTTGGGCATCCCCAAGCTTATGCTCTTGCCGCTCCTTATTCCTTCATCCATTGTGATAGCACCCAAAACTTGAAAACTTCAGCACACAAAACTCAATAGAAACCTTCGTGAGATTCGTTAGTATAATAAACATATCAAATATTTTAGGTACTATTATAAATTGATTCATATTTTATTATTTCATAAGGTACTGTATTCTAACTTCTCCATGGCTTATACTCCCCGATACAATCCATAGCATCATCAAAACAAGCAAACTATGCAAGCAAAAATAGAATATGTCTAAAAAAGAACAGTCTGTAATGATCTGTAGAGAAACTATACTTCTGTAACTCCAAAATTTCTAAACAATTAGGACAACCTGGGGAATTTGTATAACAATATTGTGTAAAAAATCAGATCAAAAAGATGTTCCATTAAAATCAGAGAAATTCTGCACCGAATGCAAATGTTTCTGTTTTTGCACTGTAATTCTACTTATCATGCAAGTCACCCCAAAGGCTTTATTTAACACAAACACTGATTCAAACATAAAAACACAATGATTACATTAGCAACAATCATTTTATCTAAAACAAACAGAAAGTAAAATAGGGAAAATAAGATAACTATTAGGTTGCCTCCCAACTAGCGCTATTGTTTTATGCCCCTAGCTAGGCATAATGCATAGTATCAAGTGTTGTCATCTTTGACGCTCAATCCATAAGTAGCCCTCGTGATAGATTCATAAGGTGGTTTAATTCTCTTCCTAGGGAGGTGTTCCATCCCTTTCTTTAATGGGAATTGGAATCTTATGTTTCCCTCTTTCATATCAATAATGGCACCTATAGTTCGTAAGAAAGGTCTTCCAAGTATAATTGGACAAGACGGATTGCATTCAATATCAAGCACAATGAAATCTACAGGCACATAATTCCTATTAGCAAGGATAAACACATCATTTATTCTACCCAAAGGTTTCTTAATGGTAGAATCTGCAAGATGCAAGTTAAGGGAACAATCTTGAATATCGGTGAGACCAAGCACATCACAAAGAGATTTAGGTATAGTTGAAACACTAGCACCAAGGTCACACAAAGCATTGCATTCATATTATTTAAGCTTTATTTTAATATTAGGTTCCCATTCATCATGCAATTTTCTAGGTATAGAAACTTCTAGTTCAAGTTTCTCATCATAAGCTTTTATCATCGCTTCTACTATATGTTTAGTAAAAGCCTTGTTTTGTTCATAGGCATTGGGTGAGCTAATAATGGATTGTAAAAAGGAAATACATTCTAATAAATAACAACTTTCATAATCAAAGTTCTTGTAATTGAAGATAGTGGGTACATCACTAGTTAAAGTTTTGACCTCTCCAAGCCCACCTTTTTCAATTTTATCATTAGAATCATCACCCTCCGAACAAATGGGACGCCTTCTACCTAAATTTGAATCATCTCCAGTCCCTTTATCATCTATTTTCAGAGAAGTAAACAAAGATTCAATGAGAGAAGTATCAATCATTTTAAAATCTTCATCATGATTACGGTAAAAACCGGGTGGAAGTGCCTTTTCTAAGAATTCTCGCTTGGCACTCAACCTCGCGGTCCTCTCCTTACTCTCATTAATAGATATTTGGATGGATTTAATGGACTCATTGATATCATGCTTAGGTGGAATTCTTTTATTTTAAGAGTTTCCACATCAAGAGCAATCATATCCATGTTCCTAGCCATATCATCAACTTTATGCAACTTCTCTTCTACCAGAGTATTAAATATCTTTTGAGAACTAATAAATTATTTAATGGTGTTTTAAAAATCAGAGGATATCCTATTATTATTTGTAGAAAAATTTCCATAAGAATTACCATAATTATTTGAGGAATTACCAGGATACGGTCTAGCATTGAAATTTCCTCTATAAGCATTGTTGTTGAAATTGTTTCGCGAGATAAAGTTCACATCAATAGCATCATCATTTTGTTCAATCAAGGTAGACAAAGTCATATCATTGGGATCCACATGAGCATTTTTACTAGCAACCATATTCATAAGAGCATCCACTTTGTCACTCAAAGTAGCGATTTCTTCAACATAATTTACCTTCTTACCAGTTGAAGCTCTCTTGGTATGCCATTGAGAATAATTTGTCATGATGTTGTCCAGAAGTTTAGTGGCCTCTCCTAATGTAACCTCCATGAAGGTACCACCTGCAGCAGAATCTAGAAGATTTCTGTACACAAAGTTTAGTCCAGCATAGAAAATTTGTATAATCATCCATAAGTTCAAGCCATGAGTTGGGCAATTTTTAATCATTAATTTCATCCTCTCCCAAGCTTGTGCAACATTTTCTTGGTCATGTTGCTTAAAATTCATAATTTGATTTCTAAGGGAGATGATCTTAGCAGGAGGAAAATACTTGGTAATAAAAACATCTTTACATTTATACCATCTTCCAATACTTTACGCGGTAAAGATGAAAACCAAGCTTTAGATTTTATATCTTAGTGAAAAAGAAACTAATTTTAATTTTACCACATCATTATCCATATCCTTTTTCTTTTGCATATCATATAATTCAACAAAAGTATTGAGATACGCAGCCGGATCCTCATTAGGACTTCCGGAAAGTTGTTCTTTTATCACAAGATATAGCAATGCAACATTAATATCATAGAACTCCGCACTAGTGGCGGGTGGTATAGGAGTACTAATAAAATCATTTTTATTAGTATTCGAGAAGTCACACAACTTGGTATTATCTTGAGACATGATGACCAAGCAAGCAAAGTAACAAGCAAAGCAAGTAAACTAGCAAGTAAAGCAAGCAAACAAGTAAACTAACAAAGATGAATATTTTTGTATTTTTTGTTGGCCCAGACCATGTCGCCAAGTACTTTCCGATGACACGGCATGACTAACTATGAACGAAGCAATGCTGGTTGAACTTGGTTCCTGCCCCAAGTCGGCTATACGTGCACGCTCCAAGCTATGGACGTGTACTACTTGCTACTAGCCAAAGCTAGCTAGCTAGACGTCCAAGCCTGATTAATCGATCTCGTTACTAAACCTCACAATGCTCGTACACAATGGCTAGTCAGCCGGAAGCACCACACGTACGCACACGAAGCTGGGGTATTGCCACATGCTCGTATCGAGCATGTTTTGATCTGTATTAACTTCACAAATCGATGGTACAAGTTACAGGGCTGTTTGCACGTGTATAAATAGTACCAGGCTAACTAGCAACCAGAGGAAAGCTACTCGGATGCTAATTCTAATACTACTCGGACAATACATGCAAACCTACCCGGACACGTACCAGGTTGGGGGGCTATGTCGTGTTTACTATCAACAATCACCCCCCTAAATACGACATCGTTGATACGTCTCCAACGCATCTATAATTTTTTATTGTTCCATGCTCATATAGTATCATTCTAGGATACTTTTTGGGTCTTTATTTACCAATTTATAATATTTTTGAGCACTAACCTATTGACCAAGTGCCAAGTGCCAGTTGCTATTTTCTGCATGTTTTTCACTTCTCGGGTTTACGTACCAAACGAAGTCCAATTGCCACGAAACTTTTTGATGATTTTTTCTGGACCAAAAGAAGACCTGGGAGATTCGGAAGGAGGCTGGGAGCCACACCTGGGCCCCACAAGCCAATAGGGCGTGCCTTAGGGGGGCGCCCTGATGGCTTGTGGGCCCCTGGTGGCTCCCCCGACCTCGTTCTCTTGCCTATAAATTCTCATATATCGTAAAAACTCTGGAGGCAGTCCCAAAACCCTTTTTACGCAGCCGCAAGTCTCTGTTCCATCGCAAGGCCATCTGGAGCTCCGTTTCGGCACCCTACCAGAGGGGGGATCGATCACAGAGGGCCTCTTCATCAACCTTGCTGCCCTCATGATGATGTGTGAGTTGTTCACCACAGACCTACAGGTCCATAGCTAGTACCTAGATGGCAATCTCTCTATCTCTTGATCTTCAATACAATGATCATCGCATCTTCGCTTTGATCTATCTGATGCAATCCTATTGTGCGGTGTGTTTGTTGGGATCCGATGAATTGTGGGTTTATGTTTAGATTATTCATGAAAAGTATTTGAGTCACCTCTGAATATTAAGATTCTTATTTGCATGATCATTATAGCTTCGTAATTCTTTCCGGTCTATTGATTTGCTTTGGCCAAGTAGATTGATCTATCTTCACTGAGGGGAGTGCGTTGTGGTAGGTTCAAGCAGACGAGTTTCTATATCCCAGTGACAGAAGGGGACAAGTTGCGTCTTTGTGTTGTTGCTACTAAGGATAACACGATGGGGTTTATTCATATTGCTTGAGTTTACTTTGTCTACATCATGTCATCGTTCTCCACGCATTACTCTGTTTTACTTAATACTCTAGATGCATGCTGGATAGCGGTCGATGAGTGGACTAATAGTAATAGGTGCAGGCAGAATTTGGCCTATTTGTTTATGGACGTGATGCCTATATACACATGATCATTGCCGTGAAAATCGCATAACTATCCGCTTTTCTATAAATTGTCCAACAGTAATTTGTTACCCACCGTGTGTTGCCTACATGAGAGATGCCGCTAGGGAAAACTATGGCCCCCGGGTCTATTCACTTATAAATTCATAAACGCTACTATTACCTCGCTGCCTTTATTTATCTTTTATTTTATTTTGCAATTTACAATTATCTACACAACTCATTTGCTTGCAAATAACGAGATCAAGGGGATTGACAACCCTCTTGCCCGTGTTGGGTGCAGGTTGTTTGCTCTTTTGTGTGCAGCCGCTGAAGACGGTTGAGTATTGATATTCCTAATGGTTCGATAAACCTTGGTTTCATAACTGAGGGAAATACTTACCCACTTTGTGCTGCAATTACCCGTTCCTCTTCACGGAAAACCCAATGCAGATCACAAGTATCAGTCGTCATGTCACATTTCGGACGTCGATCCATCTTCGCATCTTCAAAAACTTCTCTCAATCCAAAGTCTTGGTTAAGATGTCCGCGAGCTCATCATCGGTTCGAATTTAGTTGACCTCTGTCTTGCCTTCTTCCACGTCGTCCGTCATGTAGTGATACATCGTATCAATGTGCTTGCTCCTGTCACGCCACACTGGATTCTCGTGTAGAAAAATCATAGACTCACTGTAAACGTTGAACACCACTTGTTTCGGATCTCGATCCATGAGATCACCATGTAGCCTCCCTAGCCACACACCTTGACACTCTGCTTCACCTGAAGTTGATGTCACCACTTTTTGCTTTCGTGATAGCCAACTTACTATGCTCCCACCAAGGAAATATGCCACGTCTGAGGTACTCTTACAGTTGTGAACAATCCCTTCCTTGTCACTACCACTGTAGTCAAGTAGTTTCACCATCTCCTTCTTGCTTAGCTAAAGATGAGATTCCATTGGAACACCAATTGGATTGCAATATTTCATGCCACAACTTTCAAGTCCCTTTCTTGTGCATGCCTCCTGGAATGTCGTGATCTTGTCCGGCTCTTGTCGTACCTCGGTCCCGCGGTAGTAACTCAATATCCCTAGATCATCCATCTTGAAAAGCTCCTCCATTTGTAGCTTGAACTTTGCAATCACCTCTTCATCTGCTCTAGTTATCAATAGATCGTCATCGTAGATGCCAACTAGTAGACGATCCCTTCCTTTACCTCTCTTGTACATTGCATGCTCTAGTGGGACTTTCTCAAATCCAAGAGAAATCAAAGTCCGATCAAATTTGATGTTCCACGCCTGAGGGTCTTGCCGTAGTCCATACAAGACTTTGTGTAACTTCAGTACCTTATGTTCCTCTCCCTCTTTGACGAATTCCGGTGGTTGGTTCATGTAAACTTCTCCTTCTAACTCTCCGTTCAAAAATGTGAATTTTACATCCATGTGATGTATTTTCCATGATTCCTGAACCCCGAGAGGGATTAGTAATCTCATCAATTTCATACTTGCAACGGGAACGAACACTTCTTCGAAGTACACACTTTCCTCTTGCACGTAATCTTTGGCTACTAGGATTGCTTTGTGCTTCACATAATTTCCTTTGGCATCTTCCTTAACCTTAAATTCGCACTTGAGATCCATGGCTTTATGGTTGTCAGGAAGATCAATGAACTCCCATGCGTTGTTGTCGTTGATCGACCATAACTCCTCTTCCATAGCTTGATGCCAACACTCATCTATAGTTGCATCTTCAAAACACGCCGGTTTCTCGGTGCTAAGCAAACACTATCCTCTTTCTGCTATGCACTTTTCTTTTAGCACAACAAAATATCCAACCCAAACTTTTAAAGTTGGGCTTCCTGTTCTCGGTACAGTACACTTGCTGCAGTGTTCCTCTTCTCGCAACTCTGGCTTGCACCTTTGCTTTGGTTTGTCAAGCTCACCGCGTGAGCTAGCAAGCCATCCTGCTACTATGGTGCCGCTGAACTTTAGGTCTTGAAGCCCAATGTCTAGTCCAGTAGGCAGTGATAGCACATCACCAGCACATGGGCCGAGCTCCTCTGCAGCGTTACAGTTTTCGTGTCCACCTAGGGCAGAGCCATCCGCGTACGCTGTAGCATCACGCACACAAGGGCACGGCTCGTGTACCAATTTTGACATTGTTTCTTCAACGTCATAATTGCGTGCACTCGAAAAGCCTTCACCATGTATGCAAGTTCCACTCACGTACGTCTTTGCACCAACATCAACAACACTTATACTTCTGTATGTTGTTTCTTCTTGGAACTCCGGCGCCACAGGCGCCTTTGTTTTCTTTGGAAGCATCACAAAAGGACTGCTTCTCCATGGCCGAGAACATGCGGCAATCATTGCTTCCGCTCCAGCAAAGATAGCACTTACGCCCGTAGCATTGACATAAGTTTCGGAATCATCCCCGCATCTGTAGCATCAACACAAGTTTCCAAACCATGATCATGATGGAAAAAATTTTCTTCCGCAAACGTGACAGTTTCTTTAGTCAACAATTGAGAGTCTGGATCCTCCTCGTCCACAAGTTTACACATCAACATCATGTCTCCATCATCGTCTTCCTCGGCCATGAGCGCCTTTTGCTTTGGTGCTTCCTCGCAGTTAGCCTTGAAGTGACCGAGGAGGCCACATTTGTGACACCTCACTTTCCTGATGTCAATTTTTCTCCTCGGTGGGGGTGCAACCTCGTCGTCCGAGTCATCTTTTGAGTCGTCATCCGAGACAGCGAATTTCTTTCTCGCCGAATGCTGCTTCCCCTTCTTCTTGTTGCTGCTTTCGAATCCGCCTTGCTTTTCTTTCGACAGGGCGATCCATTGCGCCTTCGTGAGCATCACAAGCTCATCATTCATCCCGTCCTCAAGACTGTACCGCATACACTCGTCGTGAGCCTTGTAGCGTCCGACGAGATCATCAATGGAGAGGGTCGCGAGATCAATGCACTGCTCGATCGCCGTGACAATTTGCAGGTACCAGGGAGGAGCTGCGCGGAAGAACCGACGGACAACCGAGGCCTCCATGAGGTTTTCTCCAAGTGTGTGGATCTGATTGACGAGAGCAGCTACCCGTAAAGCGAACGCGTCCACAGACTCATTGTCGCCCATGACCAAAGTCTCGTAGTTCCTTAAGAGAGTTTGAAGATTGACTTGCTTGATGCGGGTGTGTCCCTCGAACATGAGCTCCAAGGTATCCCACGCCTCTTTCACCGTTTCTTTGGCGATCAGGTGTTGGAGGACATCCATCGGCATCACCGAATAAATCGCCGCCGCCGCCTGCCGATCCTTCCGGTATCCGACTCCCTCCTTCTTGAAAGCATTGCCTCCTGGATCGACTACCTCCCACAACTCATTTGCGTGGAGACCACACTCCATGTGGGCCTTCCAGAGTCCGAAGTTCTCGCGATCAAATTGTGGGTACGACGAACTCGCCGGGGCAGCAAATACTTTAGCTGCACCGGAGTATGTCGCCATCTGCTTGTTCCTCTCGTCGTCCGACATGACCTCCCGTCACTGGAAGATCAACCTTGCTCTAGATACCAATTGTTGGCCCAGACCACGTCACCGAGTACTTTCCGGCGACAGGCGACGACCGACAACGAACGACGGCGAACGAAGCTCACTGACGAACTCGATGAATTGCAGTACATAGACTTGGTTACACAAGATATGTACACGTACAAGGATAAGTAGGCATGCAGGGAGGTGGATTGATTCTGGCCGGTAAGCACACGTACTAGTACCAGCAAGCAGGTTGTCTGCTGGATGCTAATTCTAATACTACTCGAAACATACATGCAAACCTACCCGGACACGTACCAGGTTGGGGGGCTATGTCGTGTTTACTTTCAACATTTTTATCGCAAGCAAAATATAACTACAAATAAAAAGTAAAACAAGTGATGATAATTTGTGAGAAGGTACTTGATAGTAAGTTGATGACACTCCCCGGCAACGGCGCTAGAAATCCTTCCTGATACTTGTGATATGTGTTGGGTTTTTCCCCAAAGAGGAGGGGATGATGCAACACAGTATAGATAAGTATTTCCCTTAGTGAGAATCAAGGTTATCTAACCAATAGGAGGATCACGTAACTCCCGTATTCAGCGCCTACACATAAAAGAGCACACACTTGCACCCAACGGGGGCAAGAGGGTTGTCAATCCCCTTGAACTCGTTTCTTGCAAGCAATAAATAGTGTAGATGATAGTTGAATAAATACTAATTGCAAAATAGATAAAAAGTAAATAACGGCATCAAGGAAATAAGAAGGTTTGTAAATATATGTGTGAATAGACCCGGGGGCTATAGTGTTTGCTAGAGGCTTCTCTCCTGACGAAGTCATACGATGGGTAGACAAATTAATGTTGGGCAATTGATAGAAAAGTGCATAGTTATGCAATATTTATTCACGGCAATGATCATGCATATAGGAATCACATCCATAAACAAGTAGACCGACTCCCGTCTGCATCTACTACTATTACTCCACCCATCGACCGCTATCCAGCATGCATCTAGAGTATTAAGTGAAACTGAGTAATGCTTGGAGAATGATGACATGAGTAGACAAAGTAAATCCAATTAATAGGAATAAACCCCATCGTTTTATCCTTAGTGACAACAATACAAATACGTGTCTTGTCCCCTACTTTGTCACTGGGAAATAGAGCGCTGCAAGATTGAACCCACTACAATGCACCTCTCCCACTGAAGATAAACCAATCTACTTGGCCAAACTAAACCGATAGATCGAAGAGAATTATGAAGCTATAACAATCATGCAAATAAGAATTTAGAGGAGACTCAAATCTTTTTCAAGAATAATCTGAACATAAATCCACAATTCATCGGATCCCAACAAATGCACCGCAAAGAGTGATTACATAACATAGATCACCGCGGGAATCACGATGATCATGGCAACAAAGAACATGGAGAGAGAGAGAGCCATCTAGGTACTAACTACGGACCCATAGGTCTGTGGTGAACTACTCAGACATAACCATGGGAGCCGCAAGGTTGATGTAGAGGCCCTCCGTGATCGATCCCGCCTCCGACAGGGCACCAGAACATGGCTCCAGATGGGCACATGGCGGAACAGAGACTTGCGGCGGCAGAAAAAGTGTTTCGGGAGGCTCTCTCGGGTTTTTGGGATTAATGTGAATTTATAGGCCAAAGAACAACGCCAGAGGGCCGGGGAGGTGGTCCCAAGCCATCAGGGCACGGCCACCCCTGGGCTCGCCCTGTTGGCTTGGGGTCACCTCGTGTGGCCCCGGCCTCGCTCCAAAGCTTCCAGGTCCTTATTTTGTCCAGAAAAAATCGTCAAAAAGTTTTGGGGTATTTGTACTTCGTTTGGTATGGTATTCCTGAAAAGCCAAAAACATGTAGAAAACAACAAGTGGCACTTGGTTAATAGGTTAGTGCTCAAAAATAAGATGAATTAGTAAATAAATGCCCAAAAAGTATCCTCGAATGATAATATTATAGGATTGAACAATATAAAATTATAGATACGTTGGAGACGTATCAGTAGCTAGATTAACTATGCGGGGCGTATGAAGCACGAGATAAAAGATCTTGAGACCCATACCGAGACTTTGTCATATGCAAGAACCCAATGTAGGTCATATCCGCATTGCCTTTTAGTCTGCGAAATATCCATCTTTCTTAACTATGGTGGAACCCAAATAAATGAAGCACATCATTGATTTGTCAACCTACATACTCAGGAGCAGCATAGAAGGATCGCAGATAGCCAGAATTTTGAACCAAAATTCCATCATGTCGTCAAGATCAGGACTATGCAAATTCAAGGGAAGCAACAAGAACATCAGGTAATATATTTCATCTACTACCATGCTGCTCCCGCATGAGTTGCTGGATTTCCCCGAAGAGGAAGGTGCTACTTCTCGAGCATGCGTTAGTTTTCCCTTGAAGAGGAAAGGGTGATGCAGCAAAGTAGATAACTATTTCCCTCAGTTGTTGAGAACCAAGGTATCAATCCAGTAGGAGATACAAGCAAGTCACCAATGGATGTACCTACACAAATAATCAAACACTTGCACCCAACGCTATAAAGGGGTTGTCAATCCCTTCACGGTTACTTGCAAGGATGAGATCTGATAGAGATAGATAGATATGATTGCTAAAACGAAAAGTAAAACAAAAGTAAAAAAGAATTGCAGCAAGTATTTTTGGTATTTCTGGTTTATAGATCTGAAAATATAATGTGGAAAATAGACCCGGGAGCCATAGGTTTCACTAGAGGCTTCTCTCATGAAGGAAAATAATACGGTGGGTGAACAAATTACTGTCGAGCAATTGATAGAAAAGCCAATAATTATGAAGATATCCAAGGCAATGATTATGCATATAGGCATCACGTCCGTGTCAAGTAGACCGAAACGATTCTGCATCTACTACTATTACTCCACACATCGACCGACTCCTGCATGCATCTAGAGTATTAAGTTCATGAAGAACAGAGTAACGCATTAGGTAAGATGACATGATGTAGAGGGATAAACTCAAGCAATATGATGAAAACCCCATATTTTTATCCTCAATGGCAACAATGCAATACGTGCCTCGCTACCCCTACTTTGTCACTGGGTGAGGACACCGCAAGATTGAACCCAAAACTAAGCACTTCTCCCATTGCAAGAATTACCAATCTAGTTGGCCAAACCAAACCAATAACTCCAAGAGACTTGCAAAGATATGAAATCATGCATATAAGAATTCAGAGAAGATTCAAATAATATTCATAGATAATCTGAACATAAACCCACAATTCATCGGATCTCGACAAACACACCGCAAAAGAGTATTACATCGGATAGATCTCCATGAAGATCATGAAGAACATGGTATTGAAGAACAAAGAGAGAGAAGAAGCCATCTAGCTAGTAGCTATGGACCCGAAGGTCTGTGGTAAACTACTCATGCATCATCGGAGGGGCAATGGAGTTGATGTAGATGCCCTCCGTGATCGAATCCCCCTCCGGCAAATTATCGGAAAAGGCTCCAAGATGGGATCTCACGGGAACAGAGGCTTCCGGCGGCGGAAAAGTATTTTCGTGGCTCTTTTTAGTATCCAGGGAATATTTGGGAATTTATAGGCCGAAGAATAGGGTTAGGAGGGCTACCGTGGGGCCACAAGCCAGGGGCGCCCCCCCCCTAGGGCGCGCCCCTGTGGCTTGTCGCCTCATGGCGGCTCTACCTGCCTTCATCTCCAAGTTTGTTGGGTTGCTTCTGGTCCAAGAAAAATCATTCCGAAGATTTTATTCCGTTTGGACTCCGTTTAATATTCCTTATCTGCAATACTCAAAAACATGGAAAAAACAAAAACTGGCACTAGGTTCTAGATTAATAGATTAGTCCCAAAAATAATATAAAATAGCATATTAATGCATATAAAACATCCAAAACAGATAATATAATAGCATGGAACAATCAAAAATTATAGATACGTTGGAGACGTATCAAGCATCCCCAAGCTTAATTCCTACTCGTCCTCGAGTAGGTAAATGATAAAAACAGAATTTTTGATGTGGAATGCTACCTAACATATTTATCCATGTAATATTCTTTATTGTGGCATGAATATTCATATCCATAAGATTCAAAACAAAAGTCTAATATTGACATAAAAACAGTAATACTTCGAGCATACCAACAAGGCAATTGTGTCCTTTCGAAATAACATGGCCTTAGAAAGTTATCCCTACAAAATCATATGGTCTGGCTATGCTCCATCTTCCCCACACAAAGTGTCTAAATCATGCACAACCCCGATGACAAGTCAAGCAATTGTTTCACACTTTTAATGTTTTCAAACCTTTTCAACTCCCACGCAATACATGAGCGTGAGCCATGGATATAGCACTATAGGTGGAATAGAATATGGTGGAGGTTGCAAGGGAAAAGGAGAAGATAGTCTCACATCAACTAGGCGTATCAACGGGATATGGAGATGCCCATCAATAGATATCAATGTGAGTGAGTAGGGATTGCCATGCAACAAATGCACTAGAGCTATAAGTGTATGAAAGCTCAAAAAGAAAACTAAGTGGTTGTGCATATGATGAAAAATTCCACTAGCTATATGAAAGTGACAAAATAGGAGACTCTCTATCATGAAGATCATGGTGCTACTTTGAAGCACAAGTGTGGAAAAAGATAGTAGCATTGTCCCTTCTCTCTTTCTCTCATGTTTTTCCTTTTTTTTATTTTTTTATTTTGGTGGGCATCTTTGGCCTCTTTTTTTTATTTGGGCTTCGCTGGCCTCTTTTATTTTTTTGTAAAGTCCGGAAACTCATCCCAACTTGTGAGGGATTCATAGCTTCCATCATCCTTTTCTCACACGGGACAAATGCTCTAATAATGGAAATCATCACACTTTTATTTACTTACAACTCGATACCTAGAACAAAATATGACTCTATATGCAATATGAAAGTGATGATGCATGTCATGAAAAACGGAACGGTGGAAGTTGCATGGCAATATATCTCGGAATGGCTATGGAAATGCCATAATAGGTAGGTATGGTGGCTGTTTTGAGGAAAGTATATGGTGGCTGTTTTGAGGAAGGTAGGTTTTATGCACCGGCGAAAGTTGCGCGGTACTAGAGAGGCTAGCAAAGGTGTAAGGGTGAGAGTGCGTATAATCCATGGACTCAACATTAGTCATAAAGAACTCACATGCTTATTGCAAAAGTCTATTAGTTATCAAACAAAGCATTAGACGCATGCTCCTAGGGGAGAGGTTGATAGGAGTTAACCATCGCGCGCTCCCGACCCTCACACAAAGGTTGACAATCAATTAACAAATCATGCTCCGACTTCGTTACATAACGGTTCACCATACGTGCATGCTACGGGAATCACAAACTTCAACACAAGTATTTCATCCAATTCACAACTACTCACTAGCATGACTCTCATATTACCATCTTCATATCTCAAAACTATATGCAAGGAATCAAACTTCTCATAGTATCCAATGCACTTAATATGAAAGTTTTTATAATATCCCTCTTGGATGCCCATTATATTAGGACTAAATTCACAACCTAAACCAATTACCATGCTATTTAAAGAGACTCTCAAAATAATATAAGTGAGGTCCGAGAGTTCAATAATTTCTATAAAATAAAACACCACCGTGCTCTAAAAAGATATAAGTGAAGCACTAGAGCAACATTGCCTAGCTCAAAAGATATAAGTGAAGCACATAGAGTATTCTAATAAATTCACGATTCAGCGTGTCTCTCTCAAAAAGATGTGTGCAGCAAGGATGATTGTGGCAAACTAAAAATCAAAGACTCATAACATACAAGACGCTCCAAGCAAAACACATATCATGTGGTGAATAAAAATATAGCCTCAAGTAAATTTACCGATGGATTGAAGACGAAAGAGGGGATGCCTTCCGGGGCATCCCCAAGCTTAGGCTCTTTGGTATCCTTAAATATGGCTCGGGGTGCCTTGGGCATCCCCAAGCTTAGGCTCTTGCCACTCCTTATTCCATAGTCCATCAAATCTTTACCCAAAACTTGAAAACTTCACAACACAAAACTCAACAGAAAACTCATGAGATCTGTTAGTATAAGAAAAATAAATCACCACTTTAGGTACTATTGTGAACTCATTCTTTATTTATTTTGGTGTAATATATATTGTATTCTAACTTCTCCATGGTTCATACCTGTGACGCCCCCAATTTCGACCGTACGCTAATCAAACACGCAATGCGTGCGATCAAGATTATGGACTCACTAATCGATATCACAACACAACACTAGACACAAATTAAAGTCATACAGCTTCATATTACCAGCCAGGGGCCTCGAGGGCTCGAATACAAAGCCCGACAAGCACGAGTCAGCGGAAGCAAAAAAAATATCTGAGTATAGACATAAGTTAAACAAGTTTTGCCTTAAGAAGGCTAGCACAAACATAAGCAGCGGATCGAAAGAGGCGATGCCTCCTGCCTGGGAACCTCCTAACTACTCCTAAGCGTCGGCACTCTCCACGTAGTAGTAGGCTCCAGCGGCGGTGTAGTAGTCCTCTCCGGCGTACTCCATCTTCTGGGCTCCATCGTCTGAACGCAGAATCGTATCGAGGGGGAAAGAGAAAGCAAAGCAGCGGTGAGTACTCATCCAAAGTACTCGCAAGACTGACATCAGAACTATGCTAAGTATGGATCAGTATCAAGGGGAGGGGTTATATCTAGACTGACTGCAGAAAGCAAGAATAGGGAGAAGGCCTAGTCCTATCGAAGACTAGCATCTTCAACATGTTGCAAAATTAGAAGAGTGCAGATTGGTATCTCACATATAGTCATATTATTGTAGCAATTTTATTAAGTAACCATGCCCAGAGATTCTTCCTCGACTCCCTGCGAGGAAGCAATCCCGGATCCACATTCATCTCAATTTAATTCACAGTTATAGTTGTATAAGGTCAAGGTACAACTCCAAGTCGTCCTATTACCGTGGACACGGCTATTCGAATAGATTAATCATCCCTGCAGGGGTGCACCGCATCTCCAACATGCCTGATCACCTACGGCCGGACAGACTTTCCTGGGTCATGCCCGGCCTCGGGATAGCAGCACGTCGTCGCCCCACCTAGGCTCAACGAAGAGGCCAGCCCGCCGGTCTAAATCCTAAGCGCGCAGGTTCGTGGGCCCACTTGCCCTTGCACTCCTGCACGATGCGAACGCGGTCGGAAGCAGAACTAGCACATTCCAGTCCAAGAGATGTACCGTCCAGTCCAATCCGGCGCGCGCCGCTCCATTGCTGACGTCCGAAGAACTTCGGCTGATACAACGACGCTGAGTGTCCATAACTTTCCCACGTGATGGTTTGGTGCGCAATAAGGCCAACGACCAACTCAGATCAAATACCCAACCCATTAGCATTTTATTAATGCGGGGAAAGCGCGACCCACGAAGTGCGGTCCGTTGCCCCGCCTCGAGGATGTGTGGCAAGGGCCTCTCCTGCCCGTCCACGCCTCGTCATCATCAAACCGTGGGTACCCCTCGGGGCCGACCCATCACCAACATGTTTCGGTAACCAGGTCATAGTAACTGTGTGTATAAAACATCAAGACGGAACCTGAGGAATCACCCTCAAGGGGCCCCGCTCGATGAAATCCGTCAAGGTGGACTTAGAGGAATCACCCTCGAGGGTACCACACTTGAGGGGTTGCACGACAGAGTCAGCATCGGGAGTGGTGAAGGAGGAACCACCCTCGATAACCACGACCGACTAGCTGCACTACAGAGCTAGCATCATGAGTACTTCATGAGGTGTCACCCTCGGTACTCGATAGTAGCGCTGCAGAGTCGTACATCTAAGGGAAGTGCGGTGATGTGAGGGGCCTGGCTTGTCTGTCGGTTGACCGAGTCGTCGAGTCGTCGATGAAGAAGCAGGGGCAACTGGGACTAAGGGGTCACTGGGGATTCATTGATCAACCTATACTAAGCAGTTGATATGATTGCAGGTATTGTAGCAGTTTATCAAAAACAGGCTATGCATCAGAATAGGAGCTAACTAATACAGTAGCAAAAACTAATGCAAGAATAAGAGGGAAGAATGGGCGATATCGGAATGCTCAAGGGGGGTTTGCTTGCCTTGCTACTCTGCGGCAAAAGGCTGATCATCAACGGTGTAGTCGTACCCGGCAGCACCGTCAGTCTCGGAGTCTACCGGAGAGAAGAAGGGGGAAGAAACAATAAATATAAAGCAGACAAATGCATCACGATGCATGACATGACAATATGCAGAGCTAGGTATGCACTAACGCGGTACTACACGTTGCAGACGGGTCGGGAGAATATCTGTCGATATTTCCCGGGTCTTTGGATTTATCGAACAGACGATCCGGAGGGGAAATGTTCCATGTTCATCATGCTAGGAGCATGTGACAGATGAACGGATGGCATAATCAGATTCGTGGGATTTTTCTGATCAACTTTCATGTATAAAACTTTATCATCTGAGCTACGGATTATTTTCTATTATTTTTTAAAGTTTTAATCATTTTCTGGAATTAACAGATTTAACTAAATTCGAAAAAGGCATTTATAGCGTCAGCATGACATCAGGATGACGTCAGCAGCCAACAGTGGGGCTGACTGGTCAAACCTGACCAGTGGGCCCCACCTGTCATAGACTCTGGGCTAAACAGAGTTTAAATTAAACTAAACTAAGTTAATTTAACAGGTAGGCCCCACATGTCAGTGACTAATTAGTCTAATCTAATTACCAGATTTAATTAAACTAATTTAATTAATTAAAATGGGGTTGGGCCCACATGTCATACACAGGAGGGGTCGGGCCCCACCTGTCATTGACTGGCCCGAGCCCAGTCAGCAGTTGACCAAGTCAACTGGTCAACGGGGTCGGCCTGGCCCACTGGCCAGTGACCCTGGGGGTGGCCCCTACCGAGCCAGGTCAGCGGCGGCGCCGGCCGGCCACCGGAACAGCTCCGGCGAGCTCCTGAAACGGCGGCCGGGCTCGGAAATCGTCCATGGTGCACCAAATCGGAACGTTCTTGTCGCGTTCGAAAGCAGGCGTCGTCGCCATTCCGTTCCGGCCATTAAGGCGAGCTGGGACGGCCTGTGGCATCGCCGGCGTCGAGGTTGGCGGAGGCGAGCTTCGGGCGCCGGTGGCAAACATCTAACCGAGGCGCAAACGAGCCATCTAGCGGTACTACGCGGGACTACGCGGTGCGTGGAGTCTAATGGCAATGACGGCAGGACCAAATGGTCACCGTTTGGTCGTCGGCGTCGAGCTTCCGCGGCGGCGGGATCGGGTTCGCGTGCAGCTATGGCTACGGCGGCCTAGGGGAGCAATGCGAGGGAGAGGAGGATGTGGGGGAGCTCACTGGGGCCTGTAGTTGCGCTAGGTGGGCTCGAGGGGGGCTCGGTGGTGCAAATCGATGACGGCGAGTGGCGGCGTCCCGAGGAGGAAGATGACGCGGTGTAGGCGATGCAGGGGCTCCGGGGCTCGATCCAGCTGACGAGGAGGAAGGAGTGGTCGCGGCGGAGCTCGTGGGCGTCTCAGTGAGGCACGGGAGGCACGGTGGCCGCGTCTAACCGGTTGCCATGGCGGCGGTGGCGCTCGGGAGAGAGTGGAGCGGGCGAGGGAGAGGAGGAGAGGCGAAGCAGGAGCGTCCAGGGGGGGTGCGGGGGCTCGTTCTTATCCATCCACGCCAGCGGACAAGGACGAGCGATCGAGGAGGGGCCGGGCGAGCGAACGTGCTCTCCCTGCTCGACAGCGAGCCTGCGGGCGTCAGGAGGTTGGGGACGACCGCCAGGTGGGCTCGGTTGCGCACTGTAGCACTGGGCCTAAGTGCACAGTGTGCTTTTCCTTTTTATTTCTCTTTTCCTTTTCTGTTTACTCCACAACTCTTATTTTAATTCCTTTTGGCATTATTACTTCTCAGTAAAAATGTGCCACTTGTTCCAAATAATAACTTGCAATATTCCATATGGCCACAAAAAGTTTGGGGGTTATTGGAATCTGTTTGTATTTTCCAAAAGTATTTAAAAGCACTTTTAAATGCAATTTTGTGCTGTTTTGGATGGTGGGGTCCATAGCAACATCAAGGTGATGTTGTTTTCCTCAACAACATTTGTTTTGTGATTTTTCACAATTGTGCAACAATTTGTTCTTGCTGTTTGCAACTTTATTTTATCACAATAAAATTCAATGCCCTTTTAAAGTGGAATTTGAATTGAGATATGATTTTCAACTTGATCATATTCTATTTAGCAAAATGATTAGGCACTGATCATGGTCATCACTGTGTTTAATTACAATGATCACTGTAGCCAAAATCCAGGGTGTCACAATTCTCCCCTACTAAAAAGAATTCTCGTCCCGAGAATCAAGAAGTAGAAGGAAAGAGCCCGGGGTATTCTGCACGAAGATGATCTTCGCGTTCCCAAGTGGCTTCATCTTCACAATGATTTGCCCACTGCACCTTGAAGAACTTGGTAACCTTCTGACGAGTCCGACGTTCAGTTTCATCAAGAATGCTGACTGGTTGCTCTTTGTAAGAAAGGTCCTGTTGCAGCTCAAGCATATCATGATCCACTGCTCGGATAGGATCCTTGAAGCAGCGACGGAGTTGCGACACATGGAACACATCGTGAACCTAAGAAAGGTTTGGCGGTAGTTCCAGTTGATATGCCACCTTACCATGCCTTTCGAGAACAGTGAATGGACCAATATATCGAGGAGCCAGCTTGCCCTTGATCCCAAAACGGTGTGTACCTCTCATTGGCATGACTCGAAGATAAGCCTTTTCGCCAGGTTGATAGACCATATCTTTGTGATGACAGTCATACTGACTCTTCTGACGAGACTGAGCAGCCTTCAGATTTGAATGAATAATGCGGACTTGATCTTCGGCATGTTGGATAATATCCGGACCGATAAGTGTACGTTCCCCAGTTTCTGACCAATTCAGAGGAGTCCGACACTTACGTCCATACAATACTTCAAAGGGGGCCATCTTCAGACTAGCTTGATAGCTATTGTTGTAGGAGAACTCAGCATACGGGAGAGATTCCTCCCATTTCTTGCCGAAAGAAATGACACAAGCTTGAAGCATGTCTTCGAGAATCTGGTTGACTCTTTCAACTTGCCCCTGGGATTGAGGGTGAAAAGCAGTGCTAAAGGACAAATGAGTTCCCATAGCTTCCTGGAAACTTGCCCAGAATCTTGAAGTGAATAAACTGCCACGGTCTGAACTGATAACCAGTGGAATACCGTGAAGTGAAACAATTCTGGACATGTAGAGAGTTGCCAGCTAACTAGCAGTAATAGTTTCCATGACAGCCAGAAAATGTGCAACTTTGGATAGTCGGTCAATGACGACAAGAATAGCATCATTACCTTTCTGCGACCTGGGAAAACCAGTAATGAAGTCCATTTCAACATGATCCCATTTCCATTTAGGAATAGAAATAGGTTGTAGAGTTTCAGCAGGCCTTTTATGTTCTGCTTTGATCCGACGGCAAATGTCACATTCTGAAACATAGCGTGCAATGTCTTGCTTCATGTTAGACCACCAGAATCTTCGACGAATGTCTTGGTACATCTTGGTACTACCAGGATGAATAGACAGCGGAGGGTCATGTGCTTCCTTCATGACCTCCTGAGTCATATCATGGTTTTTCTCCCTACTCGGTACCACTAGGCGGTCTTTGAAGTACAAAGCGCCATCCTCAGCAATAGTGAAGGGTGAGGGCTTTCCTTCTGCAAGATCGAGTTTAATCCTCTCGACTTCATTGTCACACTTCTGGATCCACTTGATGACGTCCACAAGATCTGGTTTAGCAACCAGGGTATTAAGAGAACCCTGGGAAACAACGTGGAGGTTCATTTTGTAGGACCCTTCAGGAGGGGGAGCGAGATAACCCTGAGGGACAATATGGAGATTCAGCTTGCGAAATTCTTCTTGAAGGAGGGGGTGAACTTTATGAACCTGGAGGTGATTGCAATAAGACTTGTGGCTCAATGCATCAGCCATTACATTAGCCTTGCCTGGGGTATAAGAAATACCCACATTGTAGTCTGCTATGCGCTCCATCCATCTCTGTTGACGGAGGTTCAGATCTGGCTGAGTAAACAGATACTTCAAACTTTGGTGATCGGTGTAGATCTCGCAACAATTTCCAACAAGGTACTGCCGCCACTCTTTCAGTGCATGAATTACTGCAGCAAGTTCAAGGTCATGAACTGGGTAGTTCTTTTCATGAGGACGCAATTGACGAGACGCATAAGCAACCACTCTACGTTCTTGCATTAGGACACAGCCCATGCCTTGACGTGAAGCATCACAATAGATGACGAAGTCCTTACGAGTATCCGGAGGAGCAAGCACTGGAGCAGACGTCAGTTTGTCCTTAAGTGCCTGAAAGCTCTCCTGACATTTTTCTGTCCACTCATATTTAACACCTTTGTGAAGCAAATTGGTTAAGGGCTTTGCAATCTTGGAGAAGTTCTCGACGAATCGACGGCAATAGCTGGCGAGTCCGAGAAAACTTCTGACTTGCTTGACATTCTTCGGGGGAGTCCAGTCAAGAATAGCCTGAACTCGTTCAGGGTTGACCGCAATACCATCCTTGGAGATCACATGACCAAGGTAGGTTACTTCGTCCATCCAGAACTCACACTTTGAATACTTTGCATAAAGTTGATGTTCTCGAAGCCTCTCCAGTATAAGACGAAGATATTCAGCATGCTCTTCTTTATTCTTGGAGAATACCAGAATATCATCCAGATAAACCATGACGAATTTATCGAGGTAGTCCATAAAAATATAATTCATCAAGCGGGAGAAGGTTGCTGGAGCATTGGTTAAGCCGAAGGACATGACGGTGTACTCGTATGAACCATAGCGAGTAACAAATGCAGTCTTGGGAATATCCTCTTCACGAACCCGGATCTGATGGTAACCCAACCTCAAGTCGAGTTTTGAAAATACTGATGATCCAGCAAGTTGATCATACAGATCGTTGATCCGAGTAAGCGGATATTTGTTTTGAATCGTTGCTTTGTTGATGGGACGGTAATCTTGGACCAATCGATTCGTACCATCTTTCTTCTTGACAAAGAGGGAAGGTGCTCCCCAAGCAGAGGAGCTTGGACGAATGAACCCTTGACGAAGCGAATTGTCAATTTCTTGCTTAAGTTCTAGGAGTTCATGTGGTGGCATCTTATACGGACGCTTGGCAATAGGAGTGGTACCCGGTACCAAGTCGATGACAAACTCGACAGCTCTAGCAGGGGGGGGTCCCTGGGAGTTCTTCCGGAAAAACATCTTGGAAATCCCGGACAACTGGAATGTTTTCAATCCCTTCAAGAGGTGACTCATTTAATGCATTCAAGGCATATAGTCAGGCTTCAGCATCTCGAACAAGATGAGCATGGTAGTTGACTATCTCATTCGAAGGATGCAGAAGGTGGACAATTTTGGTGTCACAAACGACGGAAGCAGTATGTGCCTTCAACCAATCCATTCCCATAATAAGGTCGATCTTGGAAGACTTTAATATTATGGGGGAGGCATGGAATTCCAGGCCTTCTATTTCAATGGGGACATCTGGACAAACCATGGAGGTTTGGCATTGGACAGCGGGCGTGTTTACCACTATTGGAATGCTCATCTCCTCGTACTTAATGCCATGCATGTATGCAAATTCTTCAGACATAAAAGAATGCGATGCTCCTGTATCAAATAATATAGAAGCTGGTACGGAGTTAACAAGGAGTGTACCCATCACGATAGCAGGCTGGTCTTGAGCTTCATTCAGATCAACATTGTTAGCCTGTGCATGACCCTGAGCAGGCCTGGCATTATTGTTGCGAGGCTGGTTGGAAGGCAGTGCAAGTTGATTCTGATTCTGCCTGCATTCTCTAGCACGGTGTCCTGGACGACCACACTTGAAGCACAGCCCATCCTCAGGACGAGAAGGGGGAACAGGAGCTCGTGGTGGCGGAGCTGGTAGCCTCGGCTGCCTAGGTGGGGGTGGAGGCAGACGAGGTGCAGCATAGGACGGCCTCGGAACAGGAGGCGGTGCATGGTACATGTTGTGGGGGATCCAGATCTTGCGTTTCTGACTTCCTGAGCCCGAAGATGAGCCCATGTCACGGTTGCGCTTGCTGCTGTCCTTGTAGTCCTGCAAACCTGTTTCCACCAGAATGGACTTGTTTACCAAGGTGGCAAAGTTATCGAAGTCTTGAACAAGGAGTGCCAGCTTGATATCCGGGTGGAGGCCTTCACGGAACTTCTCCTGTCTACAAGCATCAGTTGCAACGTCTTCTTCAGCATAGCGAGATAAGTCTAGAAATTCCCGCTGATAAGCATCCACAGTCTTGTTGCCCTGGACTAGGTTGCGGAATTCACGCTTCTTCATATCCATCAGTCCCTGAGGAATGTGGCGAGCACGGAACGCAGCTTGGAACTCTGGCCAGGTGATGATTGTTCCAACACGCTGTGAGTGCCTGTGACTGTCCCACCATTGAGCAGCGGGACCCTTCAGAAAGTACGAGGCAAAGTTGACATAGCTAGCCACTGGGGCGCCAGAAGATTCCAGCTCATAAGTGATGTCACGGAGCCAGTCATCTGCGTCAAGCGGCTGAGTTGAGCTGTGGTAGGTCGTAGGGTTGAGACGCATGAAGTCTTGCAGAGTCATTGGGGCTGGCTGCTGATTCATATTCGGCCTCGGGAACTGGTCCATAAGCACTTGCATAAACTCGCGATTCAGTTCAAACTATTGCATCATACCAGCCATGTATTCCGGTGGTGGTCGTGGTTCAGGTGCACCACGACCACGACCCGCTGGCCTAACCATTCTGTCAAATTTTAACAGTGGTAGTTTAGCATTTGGTAATTGCAAAAACAAGGAATCATTCATGAAGTAAATTGCACAAGAAGGCAGTGCAATAGATACGACATAGTAGTTCAAATTTCAACATACAGATCCATACATAGGTCTATTACAAACCATAAGTTCATTACGAAATAGATGATAGGTCGGGCATGAAAATAACCTAGACAACTAGGCGGCACGCAGGCACGCGGTGGAGGGATACAACAACGAGACATAGCGATATGCTACCTCAACGTCGGGGACAACGAAAGTAACCACGGAACTGCACGTGACCCTAAATGTGAAACCTGGTGGCAGGGTCCTACATCCCGTGCACACTCTGATGCAGAACCTACATATCAAGCGGGAGTGCGGGTCCACGTGCCGGGGTACGACCCCCAACCTCAGGCCATTCAAGACCCGGAGGAAACTCTGTCCGGCATGGGTAAAGGATGTACTCCGGATGTATCCTCGCACGGACTGCTGGCATCAACTGCTCCAGAGCCTGATGAAGACGAGCTCGGGTGGCGTACAGCTCGAAGTTAAGAGCCATGACAGTGCGATCCAGTGCCTCAGTGTACTGGACCAGAACATGTGGGTCGTAACGACGACTCACGTATGGGGTGCAGACAGCAGTGTAGGACCGGTCGGTACGCTGCCGTGCGAAAGGGGTCAAGAGCTCAGCGTTGGCTGCCATATCAACTCCAGCAGGGACATACGGGATGTATCTGTATGCCGTCTCCTCCAAGCAAGGGTTCGCTGCACGAAGACGAACAATAGCAGCATAGGCAGCATCCTGTACTGCCATTTCAACAGTCACTCCAATGTCACGGAAGGTGTGCAGCTCAGTGATGGAGAGGTCCTGTCGATCCCAAATAACCATCTCAGCCTCATACTGTTCCTGGTTGAACTCGCGGTAGTCCTCGTAAACAGTGTACTCGGGGTACCAGCGATATCCCAGCTTCTTCAAGAGGTCGACCAGAATGGTCGGGAACCTAGTCGTGTCGTGAGCAAAAGTCAGATGAATGACCTGCCTAGCGGGACGCATCTGTAATAAGAAGATTAACGATGTCAAATGATAGTGTGTGCATCACACTTCAAGGGAAAACAATTGTCGACGAAACAAATCTCCGGTGGATGTGATCACGAGAACCTAATGTTAGATTTAGCAAAATCTTTAGCCCGAAAGAGAAGAGAGATGAGAACCCAGAGTATAGATGAGGAATAAAAGATCCTAATACCACCCGATTGAGATGTGGGCCCGTAAGCCACACAACAATGTTAGTAAAAGTTTTTCAAGTACTAGACTCAACTTCGGCCAAGGAGTTGGAAAGGGGGCTACCTACAGGCAGTCGGCTCTGATACCAACTTGTGATGCCCCCAATTTCGACCGTACACTAATCAAATACGCAATGCGTACGATCAAGATTAGGGACTCACTGATCGATATCACAACACAACACTAGACACAAATTAAAGTCATACAGCTTCATATTACAAGCCAAGGGCCTCGAGGGCTCGAATACAAAGCCCGACAAGCACGAGTCAGCGGAAGCAAAAAAAATATCTGAGTACAGACATAAGTTAAACAAGTTTTGCCTTAAGAAGGCTAGCACAAACATAAGCAGCGGATCGAAAGAGGCGAGGCCTCCTGCCTGGGAACCTCCTAACTACTCCTGAGCGTCGGCACTCTCCACGTAGTAGTAGGCTCCAGCGGCGGTGTAGTAGTCGTCTCCGGCATACTCCATCTTCTGGGCTCCATCGTCTGAACGCAGAATCGTATCGAGGGGGAAAGAGAAAGCAAAGCAGCGGTGAGTACTCATCCAAAGTACTCGCAAGACTGACATCAGAACTATGCTAAGTATGCATCAGTATCAAGGGGAGGGGTTATATCTAGACTGACTGCAGAAAGCAAGAATAGGGAGAAGGCCTAGTCCTATCGAAGACTAGCATCTTCAACATCTTGCAGCATTAGAAGAGTGCAGATTGGTATCTCACATATAGTCATATTATTGTAGCAATTTTATTAAGTAACCATGCCCAGAGATTCTTCCTCGACTCCCTGCGAGGAAGCAATCCCGGATCCACATTCATCTCAATTTAATTCACAGTTATAGTTGTATAAGGTCAAGGTACAACTCCAAGTCGTCCTGTTACCGTGGACACGGCTATTCGAATAGATTAATCATCCCTTCAGGGGTGCACCGCATCTCCAACACGCCTGATCACCTCCGGCCGGACACACTTTCCTGGGTCATGCCCGGCCTCGGGATAGCAGCACGTCGTCGCCCCACCTAGGCTCAACGAAGAGGCCAGCCCGCCGGTCTAAATCCTAAGCGCGCAGGTTCGTGGGCCCACTTGCCCTTGCACTCCTGCACGATGCGAACGCGGCCGGAAGCAGACCTAGCACACTCCAGTCCAAGAGCTGTACCGTCCAGTCCAATCCGGCGCGCGCCGCTCCATTGCTGACGTCCGAAGAACTTCGGCTGATACAACGACGCTGAGTGCCCATAACTTTCCCACGTGATGGTTTGGTGTGCAATAAGGCCAACGACCAACTCAGATCAAATACCCAACCCATTAGCATTTTATTAATGCGGGGAAAGCGCGACCCACGAAGTGTGGTCCGTCGCCCCGCCTCGAGGATGTGTGGCAAGGGCCTCTCCTGCCGTCCACGCCTCATCATCATCAAACCGTGGGTACCCCTCGGGGCCGACCCATCACCAACATGTTTCGGTAACCAGGTCATAGTAACTGTGTGTATAAAACATCAAGACGGAACCTGAGGAATCACCCTCAAGGGGCCCCGCTCGATGAAATCCATCAAGGTGGACTTAGAGGAATCACCCTCGAGGGTACCACACTTGAGGGGTTGCACGACAGAGTCATCGTCAGGAGTGGTGAAGGCTGAACCACCCTCGATAACCATGACCGACTAGCTGCACTACAGAGCTAGCATCATGAGTACTTCACGAGGTGTCACCCTCGGTACTCGATAGTAGCGCTGCAGAGTCGTACATCTAAGGGAAGTGCGGTGATCTGAGGGGCCTGGCTTGTCGGTCGGTTGACCGAGTCGTCGATTCATCGATGAAGAAGCAGGGGCAACTGGGACTAAGGGGTCACTGGGGATTCATTGATCAACCTATACTAAGCAGTTGATATGATTGCAGGTATTGTAGCAGTTTATCAAAAACAGGCTATGCATCAGAATAGGAGCTAACTAATACTGTAGCAAAAACTAATGCAAGAATAAGAGGGAAGAATGGGCGATATCGGAATGCTCAAGGGGGGTTTGCTTGTCTTGCTGCTCTGCGGCAAAAGGCTGATCGTCAACGGTGTAGTCGTACCCGGCAATACCATCAGTCTCGGAGTCTACCGGAGAGAAGAGGGGGGAAGAAACAATAAATATAAAGCAGACAAATGCATCACGATGCATGACATGACAATATGCAGAGCTAGGTATGCACTAACGCAGTACTACACGTTGCAGACGGGTCGGAAGAATATATGTCGATATTTCCCGGGTCTTTGGATTTATCGGACAGACGACCCGGATGGGAAATGTTCCATGTTCATCATGCTAGGAGCATGTGACAGATGAACGGATGGCATAATTATATTCGTGGGATTTTTCTGATCAACTTTCATGTATAAAACTTTTTCATCTGAGCTACGGATTATTTTCTATTAATTTTTAAAGTTTTAATCATTTTCTGGAATTAACAGATTTAATTAAATTCGAAAAAGGCATTTATGGCGTTAGCATGACATCAGGATGACGTCAGCAGCCAACAGTGGGGCTGACTGGTCAAACCTGACCAGTGGGCCCCACCTGTCATAGACTCTCGGCTAAACAGAGTTTAAATTAAACTAAACTAAGTTAATTTAATAGGTAGGCCCCACATGTCAGTGACTAATTAGTCTAAACTAATTATCAGATTTAATTAAACTAATTTAATTAATTAAAATGGGGCTGGGCCCACATGTCATACACAGGGGGGGTCGGGCCCCACCTGTCATTGACTGGCCCGAGCCCAGTCAGCAGTTGACCAAGTCAACTGGTCAACGGGGTCGGCCTGGCCCACTGGCCAATGACCCTGGGGGTGGCCCCGACCGAGCCAGGTCAGCGGCGGCGGCAGCCGGCCACCGGAACAGCTCCGGCGAGCTCCCGAAACGGCGGCCGGGCTGGGAAATCGTCCATGGTGCACCAAATCGGGCCGTTCTTGTCGCGTTCGAAAGCAGGCGTCGTCGCCGTTCCGTTCCGGCCATCAGGGCGAGCTGGGACGGCCTGTGGCGTCGCCGGCGTCGAGGTTGGCGGAGGCGAGCTTCCGGCGCCGGTGGCAAACATCTAACCGAGGCGCAAACGAGCCATCTAGTGGTACTACGTGGGACTACGCGGTACGTGGAGTCGAATGGCAACGACGGCAGGACCAAATGGTCACCGTTTGGTCACCGGCGTCGAGCTTCCGCAGCGGCAGGATCGGGTTCGCGTGGAGCTATGGCTACGGCGGCCTAGGGGAGCAATGCGAGGGAGAGGAGTATGCGGGGGAGCTCACTGGGCCCTGTAGTTGCGCAAGGTGGGCTCGAGGGGGGCTCGGTGGTGCAAATCGATGACGGCGAGTGGCGGTGTCCCGAGGAGGAAGACGATGCGGTGTAGGCGATGCAGGGGCTCCGGGGCTCGATCCAGCTGACGAGGAGGAAGGGGTGGTCGCGGCGGAGCTCGTGGGCGTCTCAGCTAGGCACGGGAGGCACGGTGGCCGCGTCTAACCGGTGGCCATGGCGGCGGTGGCGCTCGGGAGAGAGTGGAGCGGGCGAGGGAGAGGGCGAGAGGCGAAGCAGGAGCGTCCAGGGGGGGCGGGGGCTCGTTCTTATCCATCCACGCCAGCGGACGAGGACGAGCGAGCGAGGAGGGGCCGGGCGAGCGAACGTGCTCTCCCTGCTCGACAGCGAGCCTGCGAGCATCAGGAGGTTGGGGACGACCGCCAGGTGGGCTGGGTTGCGCACTGTAGCACTGGGCCTAAGTGCACAGTGTGCTTTTCCTTTTTATTTCTCTTTTCCTTTTCTGTTTTCTCCACAGCTCTTATTTTAATTCCTTTTGGCATTATTACTTCTCAGTAAAAATGTGCCACTTGTTCCAAATAATAACTTGCAATATTCCATATGGCCACAAAAAGTTTGGGGGTTATTGGAATCTGTTTGTATTTTCCAAAAGTATTTAAAAGCACTTTTAAATGCAATTTTGTGCTGTTTTGGATGGTGGGGTCCATAGCAACATCAAGGTGATGTTGTTTTCCTCAACAACATTTGTTTTGTGATTTTTCACAATTGTGCAACAATTTGTTCTTGCTGTTTGCAACTTTATTTTATCACAATAAAATTCAATGCCCTTTTAAAGTGGAATTTGAATTGAGATATGATTTTCAACTTGATCATATTCTATTTAGCAAAATGATTAGGCACTGGTCATGGTCATCACTGTGTTTAATTACAATGATCACTGTAGCCAAAATCCAGGGTGTCACAATTCTCCCCTACTAAAAAGAATTCTCGTCCCGAGAATCAAGAAGTAGAAGGAAAGAGCCCGGGGTATTCTGCACGAAGATGATCTTCGCGTTCCCAAGTGGCTTCATCTTCAGAATGATTTGCCCACTGCACCTTGAAGAACTTGGTAACCTTCTGACGAGTCCGACGTTCAGTTTCATCGAGAATGCGGACTGGTTGCTCTTTGTAAGAAAGGTCCTGTTGCAGCTCAAGCATATCATGATCCACTGCTCAGATAGGATCCTTGAAGCAGCGATGGAGTTGCGACACATGGAACACATCGTGAACCTAAGAAAGGTTTGGCGGTAGTTCCAGTTGATATGCCACCTTACCATGCCTTTCGAGAACAGTGAAAGGACCAATATATCGAGGAGCCAGCTTGCCCTTGATCCCAAAACAGTGTGTACCTCTCATTGGCATGACTCGAAGATAAGCCTTTTCGCCAGGTTGATAGACCATATCTTTGTGATGACGGTCATACTGACTCTTCTGACGAGACTGAGCAGCCTTCAGATTTGAATGAATAATGCGGACTTGATCTTCGGCATGTTGGATAATATCCGGACCGATAAGTGTACGTTCCCCAGTTTCTGACCAATTCAGAGGAGTCCGACACTTACGTCCATACAATACTTCAAAGGGGGCCATCTTCAGACTAGCTTGATAGCTATTGTTGTAGGAGAACTCAGCATACGGGAGAGATTCCTCCCATTTCTTGCCGAAAGAAATGACACAAGCTTGAAGCATGTCTTCGAGAATCTGGTTGACTCTTTCAACTTGCCCCTGGGATTGAGGGTGAAAAGCGGTGCTAAAGGACAAATGAGTTCCCATAGCTTCCTAGAAACTTGCCCAGAATCTTGAAGTGAATAAACTGCCACGGTCTGAACTGATAACCAGTGGAATACCGTGAAGTGAAACAATTCTGGACATGTAGAGAGTTGCCAGCTGACTAGCAGTAATAGTTTCCATGACAGCCAGAAAATGTGCAACTTTGGATAGTCGGTCAATGATGACAAGAATAGCATCATTACCTTTCTGCGACCTGGGAAAACCAGTAATGAAGTCCATTTCAACATGATCCCATTTCCATTCAGGAATAGAAATAGGTTGTAGAGTTTGAGCAGGCCTTTTATGTTCTGCTTTGATCCGACGGCAAATGTCACATTCTGAAACATAGCGTGCAATGTCTTGCTTCATGTTAGACCACCAGAATCTTCGACGAATGTCTTGATACATCTTGGTACTACCAGGATGAATAGACAGCGGAGTGTCATGTGCTTCCTTCATGACCTCCTGAGTCATATTTACAGAAGTAATAATGTGCAAAACACACAAAAACAGAAACAAAACGAAAGCATAAAAATAAAATTGGGTTGCCTCCCAACAAGCGCTATTGTTTAACGCCCCTAGCTAGGCATAACGCAATAGATCTAGGTATCGTCATCTTTGGTGCAATTCCTCAATTGCACTCTTATAAACCCTAGGAGATTCTTTAGTTTTATCAATAATCACACTCCTTGGCAAGAAGTCAAGAAACTCACTTGTAGCAATTGGTTCCCGGACAATAAAGTTAGGGTGAACACTTATCATCTTAAGATCTTCCCCTCTACTAGAGGATTCACCCTTATTCTTGGGGACATAAATAAACTTGATAGTCTTAGGAGGAGGAGATTTTGGGGTGGTTTGGACAGAAGCAAAAGCGGAACCCAAGTTGGTAATAATGTCATCTAACTTTCCAATTCTAGAGGAATCTTGATCCCGTTTTTCATTAACTATGGGTTCTTTTTCCCGTAGGTTTTTTAGGGTAACTCCTACCTTAGATCCATATTGAGTAATATGATTATGGATCTTTTTATCTAAGTTTTCAATGAGCTCTATAGTAGCAACTTTATTTTCAATGATATCAAGCCTTCGCATCACATGTTCCAAAGTTAAGATAGTTTCATTAACCATAAGCGGGGGTGAACCTACCAAATTTATCATAGCATTATAAGAATTAAAAGTATTGCTTTCCAAGAAATTCCCTCCCGTAATGGTATCCAAAACATATCTATTCCAAGGAGAAACACCCACATAAAAATTGCGAAGGAGAACGGTAGTAGATTGCTTACGAGTAGATCTATTTTGAGCATTGCAAATTCTATACCAAGCATCTTTTAAATTTTCTCCCTCCCTTTGCTTCAAATTGAGAACTTCATTCTCGGGAGTGCTAGCGATAGTAGCAAGGCTAGCCATGAGTTTAAGCGATCTAACACACAAGCAAACAAAAAGGCAACGAAAAGACGAACGGAAGAAGGGCGAAGAAAAAGGCAAATCTTTTCTGAAAATCGTTTTAGAAGTGGGGGAGAGGAAAACGAGAGGCAAATGGCAAATAATGTAAATGCAAGAGATGAGTTTGTGATGGGTACTTGGTAGGCTTGATGTAGATCTCCCCGGCAACGGTGCCAGAAATCCTTCTTGCTACTTCTCGAGCATGCGTTGGTTTTCCCTTGAAGAGGAAAGGGTGATGCAGCAAAGTAGATAAGTATTTCCCTCAGTTGTTGAGAACCAAGGTATCAATCCAGTAGGAGATACAAGCAAGTCACCAATGGATGTACCTACACAAACAATGAAACACTTGCACCCAACACTATAAAGGGGTTGTCAATCCCTTCACGGTTACTTGCAAGGATGAGATCTGATAGAGATAGATAGATATGATTGCTAAAATTAAAAGTAAAACAAAATTAAAAAGAATTGCAGCAAGTATTTTTGGTATTTTTAGTTTATAGATCTGAAAATATAATGTGAAAAATAGACCCGGTGGCCATAGGTTTCACTAGAGGCTTCTCTCATGAAGGAAAATAATACGGTGGGTGAACAAATTATTGTCGAGCAATTGATAGAAAAGCGAATAATTATGAAGATATCCAAGGCAATGATATGCATATAGGCATCACGTCCGTGTCAAGTAGACCGAAACGATTCTGCATCTACTACTATTACTCCACACATCGACCGACTCCTGCCTGCATCTAGAGTATTAAGTTCATGAAGAACAGAGTAACGCATTAGGTAAGATGACATGATGTAGAGGGATAAACTCAAGCAATATGATGAAAACCCCATCTTTTTATCCTCGATGGCAACAATGCAATACGTGCCTCGCTACCCCTACTTTGTCACTGCGTGAGGACACCGCAAGATTGAACCCAAAACTAAGCACTTCTCCCATTGCAAGAATTACCAATCTAGTTGGCCAAACCAAACCAATAACTCGAAGAGACTTGCAAAGATATGAAATCATGCATATAAGAATTCAGAGAAGATTCAAATAATATTCATAGATAATCCGAACATAAACCCACAATTCATCGGATCTCGACAAACACACCGCAAAAGAGTATTACATCGGATAGATCTCCATGAACATCATGAAGAACATGGTATTGAAGAACAAAGAGAGAGAAGAAGCCATCTAGCTACTAGCTATGGACCCGAAGGTCTGTGGTAAACTACTCATGCATCATTGGAGGGGCAATGGAGTTGATGTAGATGCCCTCCGTGATCGAATCCCCCTCTGGCAAATTACCGGAAAAGGCTCCAAGATGGGATCTCACGAGAACAGAGGCTTCCGGCGGCGGAAAAGTATTTTCGTGGCTCTTTTTAGTATCCAGGGAATATTTGGGAATTTATAGGCCGAAGAATAGGGTTAGGAGGGCTGCCATGAGGCCACAAGCCAGGGGGGCGCCCCCCCCCCTAGGGTGTGCCCCTGTGGCTTGTCACCACACGGCGGCTCTCCTGCCTTCATCTCCAAGTTTGTTGGGTTGCTTCTGGTCCAAGAAAAATCATTCCGAAGATTTTATTCCGTTTGGACTCCGTTTAATATTCCTTATCTGCAATACTCAAAAACATGGAAAAAACAGAAACTGGCACTAGGCTCTAGATTAATAGATTAGTCCCAAAAATAATATAAAATAGCATATTAATGCATATAAAACATCCAAAACAGATAATATAATAGCATGGAACAATCAAAAATTATAGATACGTTGGAGACGTATCAAAAGGATGGTGGAGAACAGAAGTAGAAAGTATTTCATTCAGTTAAGAACCAAAGTTTACCGAACCAGTAGGAGGCACTAACAATGTTAGCAGTACCTGCACACAAACACAGCAGATGCTTGCACCCAACAAAGGCAAGGGGTCATCACTCCCCTTGTTCTTGCCAGTTACAAGATTAAAGCTGGTAGTGGAAGGCAAAATAATAAAACAGTAAATAGTAACAGGCAGAAACTGTAGAATCTTTTGTATTGATGGAAAATAGACACTGAGGCGATAAGTTCACTATTGGCATCTCTCTCGAAAGCATAGCGATGATGGGTATACAAATTACTGTTGGGCAATTGACATAACTGAACATAATTATAATTGTGATCATTAATGGCATAATCAAATATATTCATTATGTCTGTGACAAGTAGACCTTTAATCCAACCGCATCTACTACTATTACTCCATCCCAAGACCGCTATCCAGCATGCATCTAGAAGTATTAGGTTCATAAAAACATAGTAACGCAGTAAGCAAGATGGCATAATATAGATAGGAAAAGATCAATCAATATGATCAAACCCTGTCGTTTCCCTCTCGGTAGCAACACAATACGTGCTTTCGCCCGTTCTATTCACTAGGTTGAACTTACTACCATGTACCACTCCCTCCATCTAGTTGGCCAGAAAAGACTCATATATTGGAAAGCATACATAACTATGAAATTACATGTCAAAGAGACTTCAAAAGAATCAAATATCTATCTTGTGACGCCCTGGATTTGCAGCTACAGTAATCCGTGTAATCAAGCTACACTAACCGCGGATTATGCTAATCCATTTTGCTAATCTTCACTTGATCCAAATCACAATTCAAATTCAAATCCATTCTAAAGTGAAAATTCAAATTTGTCAGACATGAAATCTAAAATGTTCATCTTGTGGCAATTAACCCATAACTAATTATGGTGGTGAACCAACATTTTTGTAAAGTGGTTTAATGCACAAAAACAATTAAAACAGTGGTTAAAGCAATTAATTAATGCCTTTTATAATTAATAAAATGTTAAACTATTTTATTAGGGTGCCATAATTAATGTGGCAGTAGTACATTTAGTTATACTAATTTTAGCAACTGTTTTTGTATTTTTAAAGTAAAAAGAAATTAAAATAAATAAATGGAACAGAAAAGAATAAATAAAAAAACTAAAAAATAAGCAGACCCCCCCCCTGCTGGGCCAACCGGCCCAGTTGGCCTGCGGCCCCAACCGGCCCACCCCGGGGCGCCATACCCTCCCCCCCGGAACCCTAGCCCCCACTCCCCATCGCCCCACTCCCCCCCCCCACTCCCCCCGATCCCCTCGCTCCTCTCTCCTCCCCCTTTTGCGCCCGATCTAGATCGGGGTCGACGCCCCGCCGCCCCGTCGCGCCTTCCCCTGCTGCGTGTCGCCGCTCACCCCTCTGCCGCGCACCGCCGCGCACGCGCGCACGCCTTGCGTGGCTGCGCCCAGCCACGCCGTCCCTCGTTGCTCCACCCCGATGCCGCCTGTCCCCCCCCCCCCCCCCCGCGCCGCCCGCACCCCGGCCCCGCTGCTGCTCCACTCGCTCCCCGCCAGCCGCTGCAGCTGCCATGGCCGGACGGCCCAGCGGCGTGTGTGTGTGTGTGTTGCGTGTGTGTGTATGGGGATGGCCCAATGACAGACGGGGCCCAGCCCCCTGAAAATAGAAATGAAAATAAATAATAATAATTACATTAATGAATGAATTAATTAATTATCTTAATTAATCAACACTTTAGTCTAACAGTCATTGCCAGGTGGGGCAAACCCCCCCTAGGCCACTAACATGTGGACCCAGACTATTTAGACTTAATTAAAATTGTTTAATTAATTCCGATAATTAGTTTAAACTAAATAATCACTGACATGTGGGCCCCCCGTACTAATTAATCTGTTTTTATTTAAAGTAAACATTGATTAACCCACCATCTATGACAGATGGGTCCCACTGGTCAGTTTGACCAGTCAGCCCCACACTTGACTGCTGATGTCAGCATGGCATCATGCTGATGTCATAATTCTGTTTATTGAATTAAAATAATCTATTTTAATTTCTGAATATTATTAAATCTTTAAAAATTAATATAAAATAATCTGTAACTCGGATGAAAATATTTTATACATGAAAGTTGTTCAGAAAAATCCCACGAATCCGAATACGCAGTCCGTTTGTCTGTCACGCGCTCCTATCTTAACGAACATGGAACATTTCCATCGTTTTCGTGTGTCCGGTAGTAGCCCGAGACCCGGAAAATATCGTCAGATATTCTTCCGACCCGTCTGCGACGTGTAGTACTGCGTTAGTGCATGCCTAGCTCTGCATATTGCCATGTCATGCATCGTGATTGCATCTGTGCTTTATATTTATTGTTTCTCCCCCCCCCCCTCTTCTTACCGGTAGACCTCGAGACTGACGCTGCTGCCGGGTACGACTACGCGCCTGACGATCAGCCTTTTGCCGCAGAGCAGCAACGCAAGCAACCCCCCCCCCCTTGAGCATTCCGATATCGCCCATTTCTTTCCCTCTCATTCTTGCATTAGATTTTGCTACTGTATTAGTTAGCTCCTATTCTGATTCATGGCCTACTTTTGATGAACTGCTACTGTACCTACTGTCATATCAACTGCTTAGTATAGGTTGATCAATGAATCCCCTGTGACCCCTAGTCTTAGTTGCCTCGCTTTAATTATCAGTTACTTGATCTTCATGATCGACGAGCCAGGCCCATCACATCATCGTACTCCCCCTTAGTTGTACGACTCTGCAGAGCTACCATCGAGTACCGAGGGTGACACCTCGTGAAGTACTCATGATACTAGCTCTGTCGTGTAGCTAGTCAGTTATGGTAATCAGAGGGTGATACCTCTCTGCCACTCCCGATATCGACTCAGCCGTGCAACCCCCTCAAGTGTGGGACCCCCGAGGGTGATTCCTCTAAGTCCACCTTGACGGATATATCGTGCGGGAACCAATGAGGGTGATTCCTCAGTTTCCGCCTTGATGTTTTATACACACGGTTACTATGACTTGGTTACAGAAACATGTTGGTGATGGGTCGGCCTTGAAGGGTACCCACGGTTTGATGATGACGAGGCGTGGCCGGGCAGGTGAGGCCCTTGCCACACATCCTCAAGACGGGGCGACGGGACCGCACATCATGGGTCGCGCTCGTCCCGCGTTAATAAAATGCTAATGGGTTGGATATTTGATCTGAGTTGGTCGTTTGACCTTTTACGCACTAAACCTTCACGTGGGACAAGTTATGGGTACTCAGCGTCGTTGTATCAGCCGAAGCTCTTCGGACATCAGCAATGGAGCGGCGCGCGCCCGAGTTGTTGGGGATATTCCCCACGACCAAGACCCGGTTCATAAGGATAAGCCGCCCTAAGGCTTAAGACATTTCTGGGTCTAAGTTGCCCTGACGTTAAGTCATCTTTGGACTCAAGCATCCCTGTTGAGACCCGGCAGGTGAGACCCGGCAGGTAAGACCCGGCAGGTGAGACCAGGCAGACAGTTATGACCCGGCAGACAGTTATGACCCGGCAGATAGTTATGACCCGGCAGATAGTTAAGTCCCAGAGATGAGTCCCTGAAGATGAGTCCTGAAGATAAACCCGGTTGTAAGCCGCCCGGTTATAAGCCGCCCGTCTGGAGATAAGAAGCCCAGAACTCAGAAGCCCATGGGGAGAAGCCCGTAATAAGAAACCTGTGATGGGAAGTCAGAATAGGTTAAGTCCTAATCCTACTAGGACTCTACATGTATCCCGCCCCTTCAATTTATATAAGGAGGGGCTGGGCACCCCAAGAGGGTCAAGTTTTTTAGACGTCTCAATAGACAAGTCTTAGACAGACAAGTCATTAGAGATAGACAGATTAGAGACTCTCGAGATTAGAGGTAGCGATCCCGCACCCTTGTAATCAAGATCATCCTCATCATCAATATACACAAAGCAGGACGTAGGCTTTTACCTCCATCGGAGGGGCTGAACCTGGGTAAACTCGCGTCTCTCGATTCCAACCAACCCCTCTCAAGCCGCCACATAGTTGCGATGGACTCACACCTAAGTTCTCTCACGAGGACATCTTGTCGTGACAAAACCACGGCAGTTGGCGCCCACCGTGGGGCACACACACGGTGGTGTTGAGTTCTTGGAGGGATTTTTCTCAGGGTTTCGAGAAGTTCGCAATTTTCGGGTTGAACGAAAGCTGGTTCTGGAAGGGTCTACATCAACGTCGAGTTCACTAGATCAAAATCAGATATTTTTTTGTTGATGGTGTTCAATAGTTCGGTTTATAAGATTATCAGAGAAGATCCCGAAGGTTTAGCATGGTGGGAGTCTCCGCTTTTGTTTAGCGTTTGGATTCGCCGGGTCTGATGGATGTAAGTTGCCAACACGCACAAGGCTAAAGTCCCAATCGAGCATGTCAAATCAGACTATGGGTCAAACCAACACCAACCCGGATTCAGTTGCCGGCCACCTCCGATTCACAACACGCTGAGCCGCGTTTGGCCTCGCCCAGGACAGCCATATGGCCTTGACAGAGTCGCCTGTTTTCGATTCCGACCCGGCCCCTTGCCTCTGAGCCGCCTCCTACCGCTTCCGTCTCTGCGGCTGCAAGCTGCTGCTTGCTTAAGCGGCCGTGGCACCTCTCCCTGCTGAGCGACGCCTCTTCCAGGGCTGCACCAGCCACCCCGGCCTCCTGCATCATGCCGGTTGAGCCCCATCGCTGGCTCCGCTCCAAGATGCGACTACGCCTTACTACCACGACTACGAGCCGCCACTTCAAGCTCCGCTTCCGCCGTGGCTGAACCGCCGCGTTGGACCGTTTCCGACAGCGCTAAAGTTTCCGCCGTCACCTCAACGGCTTCCGGACGAGCCGCCGTGCCGGGTTACGCCTGCCTTTGAAGCCACAACTGCGCCGCCACTTGCGGGCCGCTAAGCTTCAAGCCCGCCGCCGAGTTGAGTCGCCGGCGCTACACCTCCAACAAGCCTGCTCCGGCCCTGCCTCCGCCCTCGACTGCCTCCCTCGACCCGCCTGCCGTGCTGTCACCGCGTTGCCGTAGCCCCGTCAGGGTGCCCCGCTTGAAACCGCCGTCGCCGGCGTGCCAAGTCGCTGCCGCGCCTTGCCTCAACTCGCCGCTCCATCGTGGCCGGTTACCGCTGCCGCCCGGTTGTCTTCACTCGCCGGCGTCGCCAAGCCGCCTCTACCTTCACATCGCCTCCTGCTGCCGCTCTGCCGTGAGCCTCCTCGTCGGCGCCTCTCCGCAGCTGCATTGAGCCACCGGCCGGCGACCCCTGCGAGCTGCCCCGGGTCTCGCTCCACATCGCCGTCCACCTCCACCACGACGGCACCAGTGCTGCCTTCTAACTCCTCCACGACATGTAGTTATCTAGTTATCCCCTTGAGATCTGGACTTGCGTTCAGTGTTGCTGGAAATCTTTGGGCAGTGTTTTCCGGAGAAAGGGATTGACCATGGCCACGAGTGATAGTAATCTTGATCTCTGAGTCAGACCGATGGGTTCAGTTTCGGACTTTGAGTTCAACACTTGAGCTTGTACTTTCAGTTGGATCGTCAAGAACAGTGCAGAAATGATGTGTGAAACTTGAGCCTTCGATTGCGCGCCCGAGCCACCTCCGTTGAGCCGCCATGGCCCGATCCGTCGGCCGCACCCAATTCGCGACGCGTCGAGCTACCGTACCTCTTTCCAAGTCACCCCGTCGATCGAGCCGCCTCACTTCACCTGCCTCGGCCGCCGAGAGCCGGCCTCCACCGTCAAACGATGCAACCGGAGCAAGCTCCGCCTCGCCAGCATCCGCTGTCGCACGTCGAGCCGGACTCGGCCTCGTCTCTGAACCTCGTCTCCACCCCAAAGCTAAGCCATTGCGGTCTCTGAACCTCGCCCCATGTTATAAGTCGCTTACCGCCAAGCCGCCCGGCCTCGCGCCTAAGCCGCTGGCGTCTGCCGTCATGGCCTAGCTGCGCCCTTGCCAACTCGCCTTTGCCGAACAGCGTTGCCAGCGCACTGGACCGCGTCACCTAAGCCGCCTTCGCTATGAGCCCCGATGGAGTATTTTCTGCTGTGGCCCCGGCTTCAAACACTGCTGCTGTGACTCACTTCCTGTCACATAAGAGGGGGCGTTGACTCGCTGGAATATAAGAAGAGAGATTTCATGCTTAAAAAATTTCAATGGCTGGTTCTGGATTCTTGAGGACCTCTTGTCCATTACAATAGTCAAGTTCTCGGAAATTATCACGGATGACTGCTAAAAGATACTCAGTGGGAGGACAGACCGTGGTTGAGGCATGGAGTTGTTAAAGAGGAATAGAAGTGGTTCAAGCTATAAGTTCAGCCGCCTTGTTGTCACGGCCGGCTCACAACAGCAGCTGATCCGCTGTTGTTGCTGGTTAATTGTGCCTGATGATTCATCTTCATAATCGCCTCGTCATGATGATTGGCTCGACATCCCATAGAAATATCAGGTGCTGTCCGCCTTATCTACTTTTCAGTATATATTTTTTCTTTCGAGAACAATTACTCTGGCTTGCAATCTCTTTAATGCAGGACAATAGTCTACTGCAAAGGTGACTGTCATGTCACGGAGTTTGTTGAATGACTTATGCCGGGAATATATAACAAGTATTGCGAGGATCATCAACTCGCCTCAAGCCTCTGGTTTACATAAATTTCAGCGTTCCGCTGTTCAAAATATATGGCGGTTTATATCATGGCCGAGTTTGAAGAGTTTCAATCCGACTTATCCGTCCGCGCTCGTGACCGACTCGCTCGTGTCCGCGCCACCTCCAACACCACGGGCATCTATACCGTCTGCCCCCGCGGTCCAGTCTACATCAACACATTGGGCCACACCTGTGTGCACAAGCTGCTTAATGAGCGCACGCAAGTCGCCGCTGCTGCAGCCCGGTTTCTTCCAACAACTCTGAAGCAAGTCATGATATATTATCAGCCTCTGCCTCCACCGGATGGCTCAATGGATAGGCGTACAAGTCGCCGCCACTGCGGTTTGTTTAAACATCAATAACCAGCTGGGATGAACCACTGGTCGGATTACTGACACAAATCTTACGTGGTCATTTATAACCTGCCACGGTCGACCTCAACCTTCCATGGATTCATCTTGCGTGATCAAACGCCAAGGATATACAATGAGTGTTGCGAAGATCAGTAACTCGCCACTTTGCCTCCAGCGTCAGCATTTTTCAAGCATTCTGCTATTCAACTATATGCCGGTTTATATCACGGCCAAGTGTGAAGAATCTCAAGCCAACTCCTTGCGTTGTCTTAAGACTCGGGGGCTACACAGACATGACTCAGCAGAATTGGCCTTTGTCATCGATTTAAGAACCCCGGTCATTAAAGGGAAAAACACCTGATCTCGGGGGCTACTGCCACATTGGTGAAAGCTTAAAGGCTGTCAGAAAATTTCCAGCTGAAAAAGTGCAAAGCAATCTGAGAGTTCCGGCTCAAAGGAAGGATTCCAGATTATCAGAAAAGGTTCCGGTTCAAAACCCGGCTCAAGAGAAGTCTGTCTCTCACAAAGTTTTGAGATCTCGATATCCGACTCAACATCCGGTTCAAAAGAAATTCATCTCTCGCAAGTTCGAGTTTTCAGAAAATTAAAGGTTGCCAAAGAGAACTAGCTGCTATGATGTGCGGTTCATACATAGGTATCCTGCCTTATTGGCTTATCATATTATCGGTCACTTGGGGGCTTCCTACTCAATGAGTATAGCTATCTTACCCTCTTGATCGGCTTCCATGCCATATCTGGGTTAAACCTGCCTGTTTGCAACTTGCCACTCCACCAGGTGACCCGTCGTACTCTTGACAGTCAATCTTTTTTAAGACCCTGAACTTGTCAAGGTTAAAACGGCGGCTTTTGTCACGTGAGGGCCGGCTTACAGTGAGCTAGGATAAACTCACTGGTCTGCTGTAGTCTCTCCGCTATGTGGCCCGTTCATACTCTTAACAGTCAACCTTTTTAATAAGACCCTGAACTGGTTAAGGTTTAAACGACGGATTTATGTCATGTGAGAGGCAGCTTACGGGATGAAAGGCTTTCATGCCAAGCTTCTTTGAAGCAAAACTTGAGTTTTTCAAAAAACTAAACGGAGCTAGTCTCTTTTTGTCGAGCCTTGAAAGACGACATTTTTATACTCTGTTATCATACACATACATCATCATACATTGCATCATACATTGCATCATCATACCATGCATTATATATGCATGGATATCCTGGTTTATGTTGCAGGAGCCGGTTTTCAAACCGGGTTATGTTATTCAAATCTTAAATAGCCAATGTGGCTGGATTTTTATTATGGTTATCATAACCTATATTGGATGATTGAGGTTTTCAAAGCCCCTTCAGAGTAATGGATGTTATTCCTTCATCCAAAAATACCAGCTCACAGCAGGGAGCATGGTTCAACATTGATATGCCAAGCATTCAACAATATCGTCCATATAATGGATATGATTTATTCTGCAATGGAAAGAATAGTCCCGAGTCGCTGCAGGCATACGACCCGACACTTGAGGGCTACATTATTCAAATCAAGATTATATCAAGTGTGCAAGTTCCATGTCGCTGCAAGCATGCACCACGGCACTTGGGGGCTAATGCAAGTTGCTTTTCAACTCATCACATTATCAACGAACCCGGTTATCTCAGGGAGATGAGCCAGCCTTCAATCATTTTCTAAGTATCAGCCCAGTATTATTTTACTGAGCAAGCCCTTGGGGGCTACACATTGCTCATCAAGTCTACATAATCAGCTCTGCAGAAGTCCCTGCTCATTATTGCATAATGACCCGGCCCTTGGGGGCTACACTGGCTGAAGTATTATGAGCATAATGCAATTACAAGTCCCAGGTTGCTGCAGGCAGACAACCCGGTACTTGGGGGCTACATATGTGGAACATTCAACTTATGACTGGTGACTCAGACGAACAATCCAGATTTCTCTAGAGTTGCAATATTTATATATTGAAGCAAGTCTTAAAGCTATCACTACGTTCCCCTCTTAAGACTTGGGGGCTACATGAGCCAGCGTCAGTGTATTGATATGACAGAGTTTCAGAATTTTCAGGAGCTCGTTAACTGGTATTTTTGTGTGAACCGGTCTCTTTACATATTCTTATTTCAAGAGTTTAGCATGAATAAATTCAAAGCTAAACTGGGGGCTAATGTTGGGGATATTCCCCACGACCAAGACCCGGTTCATAAGGATAAGCCACCCTAAGGCTTAAGACATTTCTAGGTCTAAGTTGCCCTAACGTTAAGTCATCTTTGGACTCAAGCATCCCTGTTGAGACCCGGCAGGTGAGACCCGACAGGTAAGACCCGGCAGGTGAGACCAGGCAGACAGTTATGACCCGGCAGACAGTTATGACCCGGCAGACAGTTAAGTCCCGGAGATGAGTCCCTGAAGATGAGTCTTGAAGATAAACCCGGTTGTAAGCCGCCCGGTTGTAAGCTGCCCGTCTGGAGATAAGAAGCCCGGAACTCAGAAGCCCATGGGGAGAAGCCCGTAAGAAGAAACCCGTGATGGGAAGTCAGAATAGGTTAAGTCCTAATCCTACTAGGACTCTACATGTATCCCGCCCCTTCAATTTATATAAGGAGGGGCGGGGCACCCCAGGAGGGTCAAGTTTTTTAGACGTCTCAATAGACAAGTCTTAGACAGACAAGTCATTAGAGATAGACAGATTAGAGGCTCTCGAGATTAGAGGTAGCGATCCCGCACCCTTGTAATCAAGATCATCCTCATCATCAATATACACAAAGCAGGACGTAGGCTTTTACCTCCATCGGAGGGGCTGAACCTGGGTAAACTCGCGTCTCTCGATTTCGACCAACCCCTCTCAAGCCGCCACATAGTTGCGATGGCCTCATACCTAAGTTCTCTCACGAGGACATCTTGTCGTGACAAAACCACGACACGAGTGGTCCGCGATGGCACTGGTCTTGTATTGGAGGGTGCTAAGACTGACCTCGGCTGCCCACGCATCGTGCAGGAGTGCAAAGGGCAAGTAGGCCCATGACCCCTGCGCGCTTAGGATTTAGACTGGCGGGCTGGCCTCTCTGTTGAGCCTAGGTAGGGCGATGACGTGTTGATATCCCGAGGCCGGGCATGACCAAGGAAAGTGTGTCCGGCCGGAGGTGATCAAGCGTGTTGGAAATGCGGTGCACCCCTGCAGGGATGAATTCAACTATTCGAATAGCTGTGTCCACGGTAACAGGACGACTTGGAGTTGTACCTTGATCTACTACAACTAAAATTGTGATTTTATTTGAAATGAATGTTGGCTCCGAGATTGTTTCCTCGCAGGGAGTCGGGGAAGAATCTCTGGGCGTGGTTACTTAATAAAATTTGCTACAATAATATTGCTATATATGAGATACCAGTCTACTCTCTTCTAATGCTGCAAGATGCTGAAGATGCTAGTCTTCGATAGGACTAGGCCTTCCCCCTCATTCTTGCTTTTCTGCAGCCAGTCCAGATATAACCCCTTCCTTTGATACTGATGCATACTTCGCTTAGTTCTGATGTAAGTCCTGCGAGTACTTTGGATGAGTACTCACCGCTGCTTTGCTTTCTCTTTCCCCCTCGATTCGATTGCTGCGTTCAGACGATGGAGCCCAGGAGATGGAGTACGCCGGAGACGACTACTACAGCACCGCTGGAGCCTACTACTACGTGGAGGCTGCCCCTGACCAGCAGTAGGATAGGAGGTTCCCAGGTAAGAGGCCTCGCCTCTTTCGATCCGTTGTTATGTTTGTGCTAGCCTTCTTAAGGCAAAACTTGTTTAACTTATGTTTGTACTCAGATATTATTTGCTTCCGCTGACTCGTGCTTGTCGAGATTTGTATTCGAGCCCTCGAGGCCCCTGGCTTGTAATATGAAGCTGTATGACTTTAATTTGTGTCTAGAGTTGTGTTGTTATATCGATCAGTGAGTCCCTAATCTTGGTCGTACGCATTGCGTGTATGATGAGCGTACGGTCGAAATTGGGGACGTCACATATCTCCACTTTACTCTTTTCCATGTATTGACTTGATTTCATCCATAAATAGCCCATTTTTCATGGAAAAAAATAAAGATCGGATATTTAAAATCCTTTGCATTCATTAGTCATTAGTAGCAATATCGATCGAATATCTTGTTTTTATGAAATATCTCGATTCAAACTCACATTAGATGACTGTAAAAATATCACTCATCATACACCGTTTGTTTGTGAAAAATCGACTAAAGACCCAAAGAGAAAACGAAATAAAAAAATCGCTTGCGGACCAAAGTGGGATGGCCCATTTGCCTTGGTTTCAGTAAAGCCAACCCTGGTTGACGCACACAGACATCACCTAGGAGGTCTTGTGTCGTGCCCTTTTTGTTTCTCGACGATGACGCACATGTTTGGGCAATCTTCAGCTTGGCAAGGCCGGAGGTGTAAATGGACGAACTCTAATGAGAGCTCCTAATTCGTGCTCAAAACTGGCGTTCGCACGCGACACGTAACAGGTCGGCCTAGTAACCTGATTCAGACAGGAAATGTGAAGAAAAAAGTAGTCAAAATTTTAGGAGAGCCGAGATTTGAACTCAATACCGCAACGTTGGCAACGTAACACAACAACCAGTGGACCAAACTAACTATGTTGTCAACTACCAGAAAATAGTGATAGTTAACCTTTTTGTTAGGTAAAATAAAATAAAATTATAAGAAATTTCAAAAAAATAAAAAAATGTTCATCAATTTTGAAGAAAAGTTCACAAACTTAAAAAAAGTTCATTGATTTTGAATAATAAAATGTTTTTTAAAGTTCATAAATTTTGAAAAAATATTCAAAAACTTGGAAAAAGGTTCTTTTGATTTAAGAAAAGTTCAGCAAATATGAAAAAAGTTCAGCGATTTTGAAAAGAAGTTCATGGTTTTCAAAAAATAGTTCACGAATTCAACAAAAGTTCATCATTTTTGATAAAAAGTTCATGATTTAGAAAAAGTTTATCGGATTATGATTTTTTTATGGATTTGAAATAAATTCATTGGATTTAAAAACAATCATGGATTTGAAAAAAGTTTCATTGATTCTAATAAAAAAAAGTGCACGCATTTTTAAAAAAAGATAAAAAGAAAAGAAGAAATAAAAAAGAAACCATTTGGAAACTGAACCATGAAAAACTGCAAACTTAAAAAACAAAATAAAAGGAAAGAAAGATGTAACTATGCACAAGCGGTAATATGGCATACTGCTTAACACAGATCCTCCTGAACAAACGAAGAGGTCGTGAGTTCAAACCCTTCGCCCGCATCATTTTTTAGTTCTAACAGCAACAAAAAAGGGCGGGGCGAGAGGGTGTGTGTGCCAATTTGCAGAATGAACTGCAACCAACGCTTAAGGGGAACAACTAACTAAGGAGTACTCCTTCAGAAGCCTTCCAAGGGTCACTTGAGGTGGGCTAAGAGCGCGTCACGTGACGCGCTCTCAACCGCCGCCACGTGTAGGACTTTGGGCGATCCTTTCAAATTTTGTTTCTTATTTTTAGTTTTTCGCACACATTTTCGGCTTTTTAAATGGGTTTTTTGGGGGGGGGGGGGTGTCAGCTTTTTGGTTTTCCATCAGTCTTTTTCAGCTTTTGGACGAAAAACAATCGAAATATATATATTTCGCATGAAAAAACACTTTTTTACTTCCGCGAGAGGCACGATTTTGCTTTCGCGAGAGGCACGGACATGCCTCTTCCGGAAAGTAAAAAACGTGCTCCCGGTTCGGTTTTTTCGTGAAATTAAAGTTCGTCAAAACCTATCAACATAAAATTTAGTTTTGAAGATCTCGATACGAGGAATCCAACGATGAGACAGTTTGAGATATGACAAACGATTTGAATGATAAAACATTTGAATAAATAGATCTACGGAAAAGGAGAAAATCTCAAGTTGCGACAGGTGAAGCATAAGTGCACCACTTGTCATAACCTGGGGTGATGGGAATGATCTTTGCAATGAATACTTTTTAATTAGTGATTTCGGCGTATAAGGAGTCAAATAGCGCGGGAGCTATTTCTTGCCTTAAGTGTTTTAAGATGGACCGATCGTTGAAGCATCTACAGTTATTAGGCCGGCCCTCCTAGTTATGGGGAAGCGCAACTAGCTATTGGGCTAGGCTCGAGTTTGTGATGTACAACTAGGACGATAGTTCTTAACTTGAATCAATCCTGGTTTTCCCATTGTTTCTTCTCCTTTTTTTTTCATTTTTATCCGTTTTTTCTCTCTTTCCACTGCTTTTTTCTTTTCTTTCTTTTTTCGTTGTTTTTCTTTGGTTTTCTTTTTTCTTTCTTTCTTGGTTTACCTTTTTTTCTTTTATTTTTTTCTTCTCATTTTTTTCAATCTTTATTCCATTTGTTTTTCTTTTTCTCCCCCCTTTTCTTTGATTTATTTTGTTTCTTTTTGGGTTTTTTTTGTTCTCTTTGTTTCTTTTGCTTTCATTCTACATTTTTTGTATAAGTCAACAACATTTTTCTAATACACGTTTAACATTCTTACAATACAAATTTAACATTTTTTTAATACATGGTCAACATTTTTTCTATACACATTTAACATTTCCAAATGCTTGATTAATATTTTTCTAATACTTGTTCAACATTTTTGCAAATGCTTCACTAACATTTTTATATACATGATCGAAAAGATTCATCATTTCTTTAATACATGGTCAACATTATTTCTATACATATTTCACATTTCTGAAAATGCTTGATTAACAGTTTATAATACTTGTTCAACATATTTTCAAATGGCCGATTAACATTTTTATATACATGATCAATTAAATTTATCATTTTTTAATACATGGTTAAATTTTTTATGTACAGATTTAACATTTTTCAAATGCTTGATTAATTTTTTTAAATACTTGTTTAACATGTTTTATGAAATGCTTGATTGACAAATTTATATACATGATCAAGATTTTTTGAAATACTTGTTCAACATTTTTCAGATACCCGTTCAACATTTGTTGTTTGGAATGCCTGATTTACATTTTTATATACATGATTAACATTTTTTTTCAAATACTTGTTCAACATTATTTGTATACTATTGTTCAATATTTTTGAATACCTGTTCAACATTCTTTTATTTTGAATGCTTGATTAACATTTTTATATACATGATCAACATTTTTTCAAATACTTGTTCAACATTTTTCAAATACTTGCTCAACATGTTTCAAATGTTTTTGTACAATGTTTTCGTAATATATATAGGATTAAAATAATTTATATATGTAATTTGATCAGAAAAATGTGTAGTTTTCACTCGTGCTATTACTTGCTCTTGTGAACCACTTCAATTTTTTTTGGGCATAACCTTAATTAACCTAATTAATTGCCATGGTATATTTTGGAAATTGGTAACACACAATATATCATTTATATATATGAAGTATGTTAGGAGGGTCTATATATATGGATCATAGGGAGTATCAAGGATAAGTTTTAGTGGACATATAGGATTAATAAAGAAAGGAGAAAATAAAGGGCGTGAGACATTTTTTTATTAATCTTCAAGCATATGCAGAGATGGCCTAAAACACATTTAATAGAATCCTTTTATTGAGATTGTTCTCATGACTTGATGTAAATTTAAAATATTGTTTCAACTTACAAGTAATGCTTTGGTACGATTTTTTTGAAAATTATGCTCTTTAAGATCAGATTAGTCGTAAAAAACTGTACCAAAAGTATTGTATTCATGTCTTTTTAATGTGCTACTGATATGAATTTCTACTAGAACTCAATGTGCGCCTCTTTACCGTGGCCGGGCACAATTCCAATGTTGTTGGGCCGTGCTGACGGAAAGTGGACACGTTAACTATCTCTCCCGTTGCAACGCACGGGCATATATGCTAGTGTATTTAAAATATTTTAAAGTATAAACAAAATTGCAAATAGAAAGAAAAAAACGAAATCAGAAAACTAAAAAAAGAGGAAAACGAGGTTGTGGCCTCTCTCGCGCCTGGGCCAGCCCAATTCGCCCTCCCCTTCAGCGAGCATTATTATTACCTCCCCGGTCGCAGAAATCAAGAAATAGCGAAATCACTAATTGAGGAGTACACCTTTCGAGGATCACTCCCACCCCCCAGGTTGCGACAAGGATCACTCTCACTTTTTTTTCACGAAAAAACCAGATGAAAAAACCGTGCCTCTCGCGAAAATAATAATCAGAAAACGCATTTTTCCACGCATTTTTTTATTTTTTTTCGTCCAAAAGCTAAGAAAGATCGATGAAAAACCGAAACACCAATAAAACCAATCTAAAAAGCCGAAAACGCGTGCGAAAAAATAAAAAAATAAAATCCAAAGGGAACGCTCAGAGCGTAATACGTGGCAGCGGCTGAAAACGCGTCAAGTGGCGGCGTGTGAAAGTGATCGTTAGAAGGCTTTCGAGGAAGTACTCGCTAATTAGTTGCTTCCAAGAAATTGGGGCGCCCTTCAAATAGGAACCAACTACTGTAATGGCATTGGGCTACCCATTTACCCAAGTGGGAAGCCCCAGGCCGTCCCGAACCGGCCACTACAGCAATGGATCTACCACGAGAAGGCCCACTGGCAAGGTCGCCAACCCTAGCGGAATTTCCCGCTTCCTCGAAACTGGAAACGAACAAGAAAACGTCACCGGCGGCGGCGGCTGCTCGTGCTCGGGCAGCCCGGGGGGGACGCCGACGAGCACGAGCGGGCGGAGGCTCTTCCCCTCCGCACGCAGCAGCAGAACAGAAGCCCATTGCGTCGGCGATCCTTCCTGGCGACGCACGCAATAATACTGCAGCAGCAGCAGATGCGTCGCGCCATGTGAGGCGAGGTGGCGAGGCGAGGGAGCCACGAGGCCGGCACGTGAGTGCGCGCAGGGGCTGTCTGAGTGCGACCGTCCGTTTCTTCGGTTCTTGATGAATGATGATGACGATGCAGGTCCGGGCCTCCGGCTCCGGGGACCCAGCGGATTGGCGGTAGCTGCTGAGTTTTCCTTGAGCTCACATGGACATACGGAATCCCTCGGCAAATTGGCCGTGTCGTAATCGTACGTGCCCTGCTGGCTGTAGATCGTACTACGTAGCTCATGTCAAGTACCACTGCCACCCGCACCGCGCCGGTGGTTGGTTGATGCCCGGCCTCATGGGCAGTTACGTGAACAGTTTACGTAATGGTTGATGTGTAGCATTATTAGTGGATCGGTTTAGGGCAAGGGGCCCACCCCAGTTAAAATCAGGGGGCCGATAGGTTTAGATTAGAAAGTTACGTAGCCTTCGTACCTTCTTTACGTAGGTGTAGTATTATTGGATGGGCTGCCGGGCGCGTAATAATGTTCCTCTGCAGACTTGCTGCGAGAGCAACGGGGGAGTGCTTGATCTGCACGGAGGATTATCATTTCATTTTCTTTTCTTTTCTACTCCCTCCGTCCCAAAATAAGTGTCGTCGCTCTAGTATAAAATTTATACTGGTTTAGTGTTAAATGTGCGACATTTATTTTGGGACGGAGGGAGTACTACTACTACCAACCAAGTTCAGATCTGCAGCGCCAAACGAACAAGGAGATCGGACACACTAGCCACTAGCAACAAACAGAACGCGGCGTAGCCAGAGCCTGAACCCTAGCCGCCGCCCCAAAAAAGCTAGGGCTCCACCTCCTCCCACCGGCGCCGTCGCTGATCTGCTCTGTCTCCGGTGGCCCTAGGGCAATGGAGGCGGAGTGGATCTCGGCCCTTGCCGGTGGGAGGGCTCCGTTTTTAGATCTTTCATCGAGTTTTGTTAGGGTTTGTGTCCTGCTCAAGAAGACGAGACGGCGGCGGCTCCTTGAAGATGGAATAAGGTTCTCCCCGCCCAGCCCCCGTTCCGGTGGTGCATCTTGCATCGTCGGTGGGCGTGTGGAGGTGTGTCTCCGGCAGATCTGTCTTTGGTGGATTTGCTCGGATTTGTTCGTCGTTCGTCTTCGTTCGTGCGTTTTCAGGTTGGATCCTTTCGATCTACGTTACTCTTCATCGGCGGCGGTTGCTGTTCTGGTGCGTTGGTCCTATGGGGCCTTAGCACAACGACTTCCCGACTGTCTACTACAACAAGTTTTGCCCGGCTCCGGTGAGGGAGGGGCAATGACGGCGGCACGCCTTCGGCTCGCTTCAGTGCTTGTAGTCGTCGCTAGGTGGTCTTCGGATCTGGATGTAATTTTTATTATTTCTAGTTTTCGTTATACTACCATGATTGAAGATGAATAGATTGAAAGTTTTCTCGCTAAAAAAAGAGATCGGACACACGCAGAGAGAAGCAGGGAGGACAAGACCACATGGAGATCGATCATAGCATGGCGTAGGGAAATGCCAAATGAACATTTTTCTATGTGCCGCTTTTGCGAGGGCAAGTGTGCGTGTCACATGGGCATGGGGATCGTTCAGATCAACCTCATCATTTCGTTTTCCCTCGGGTCTCTCTCCCTGGATTAATCCCAGGTTAAGTCAGTCAAGTGTGCCTTCTGCAGTGAACATGTTTTGTGTTGGATTTCTCCAGAAGACACGGACGGAGGCATGAACTGCAGAGGCCTGGCCAGGAAAGACACCGCGGTCAAACGGGTAAATGCAATACTTAACTCGTCCATTAAACCCGGCGACAGTTTCCCTCCGTCCTGGATAACATTTCAACTTCTTTAACCCCAGATTTTAATTGGCAATACAACAGCGCCGATTTACTTTTCAGAAAGCACCGCCACTCGATTGGGTTTATTGCATTCAAGGACCGCTTTTTATTGCCACACTAACTATCGGTAGTAAATCACACATCTCAAATCAGAACCCCAGGGAAAAAACTCCGCTATCCTGCCACAGTGTGTTCCCCCCTGTGCCGCGCCTGCTTGTGCTTGGCCTGGGCCGGCTCCCCGCTTTTCCTTTGTGCTTTACACAGCCTTCACACTCCAAGGGGCACTGGCGCTGGTGGCGACTGCCGAGTGGCGTGCTGACCATAGGCAACGGGGGTGAGACCGTGAGATGGGATCTTGATTCTTGCCACCAGCAAAGGCTCCACTGCGGTACGCCACTGCGCTTCCCTCCCTCCACCCTCTCCGAGATTGGATCTTCTTCACCTACAGCCTGTGCTTCTCCATCTTCTCCTCTTTGATCTGTTCTCCGCTTCAGCTTTTTCCGGTGCATTCTGGATTTCTGGTGTTTGTTGGTTGCCATCTGACTCCTAGCTGCTCTTCTTCTGCTGGTTCATTGGCCGGTGGGATGGTGGTGAAGAATAGGCGGTGAATCGTGTGGTCTCTTGCTCTGGTTCGGATACATTTCCTGCGGTCTGATGTAGCATTGGGTGTGTGTGAATGTTTATGTTCTTTTACTAATTTTACTCTCCTGATTTTACCATGTTCCATACCATTGGACCCCTTCTCCCACTACTTTCATAGCTACTCCAGTAGAAGTATATGTTAATCATTCCTGCAGTGTCATTTCTGTTCCATATCTTGCAGTTTAGTTCGTTTTCCTCTCTTTACTGAACACTGTTATTTTTTTTGGCGTAATGCAGTGGGATTGTTAACCTGTCTTCGTATGCTCCGAAACTGGTTCAAGACTTATTCCATTCTGCTGCGTTTATCAGGAAATCTGTGGATGGGAGGTGAATATTTCTACTGACTAGTACTACCAATCTTGACCCTTAATTTTCAGCTTACATTGTGCTGTTTCCCCTTTCATAGAGTCCATTCATGTAGTTTCTAAAAAAAGGAAATTGTAAATCCTAGTTTCAACTGCTGATTGATCTACACTTGTATACTGTAGGTAAAACTGGTTACAAATTGGGAGATTCTGTCTACTCTTCGGGCTCCTAGCTCCTCGCTTTGCCCGGAAGCATGATATACTCCACGGCTGCTTGAATGCGTATTCTGAAGCAGGAGAATCATCTTCTGTCGCCGCCACGCATGATATTATACCGCAGGTTCGCTCAATCCTGAGCACCGAAGAAGTTGAGAAATATCGTGCCATCTCTGGTGGTTTACCTTGCTCCTCTCTGCCAATGACGACTTTAGTCCGTCATGACTCCAATAGTACACGGTACTCATGGTTGTGGGTTAGCCATATCAGCCCTAAGAACTCCAAGTGGCTTCAGGAGAATCTTACTGGTATGCATTTTTTCGCTCGATTCGTTATTGTTTATCCTTTCTTGTTAATTTAGTGTGGAGTATATGTGTTAGTATAAAAAATTGTAGTCCCTCCGATCCATAAGAAGTGTCGTGTTTTTCTTCTGAAGGGATAAGTGTCGTGATTTTAGTTACATATGAGCAAAGCGAGTTCTGTTGAGCTTTGCATTATGCTTTATAGCCACCCACTTAAATATAAATTATGCAAGACATTTTTGTGTATATACGTTTTCTTGTCTGCCGGATAATTAAAATCTTGGTTTTGCTGGATATCTGTGTTTGGTGTGTTGGAACATGCTGATCTGAATAATCTGTAGGATCCACCTTGTATTGTCTGCAAATTTGCTAGTTGAATTCCACTAACGTGTGTGCCACAAACAAATTACATTTACATAACTTTTTCATGTAGATTTACAAAGCTGGCTAAACGCCTTTGTTTCATGATCATTTAATCTGTAAATTTTGTTCATGACCACTTTGGACCATCTTCTCAAGTTCTCAGCGCCAGACTGATATAATCTCATATCTGGCAACCGGAAGTTCATCAATGTGAAACAAGCATTTTTCTGTCTTTATCGAGGTAGAAAGGTGACAGCAAAAGACAGGCTATTGCCTATTGGAGCTAACGAACTTTTGATCCTTCAACTTGAAGTAATTTCTGAAATCAACAAAGAGGCTGGGCTGACACTAACTTGAATTTTTGTTTGCAAATTGCAATAGCACATTGTAATTCACAAACTAAATAATGTTGCTTGTAATATGATTATTCAACACTACAGGCCGGCGTAAGCCCGCCGTTAACGCGTCAAAAAATTATTCAACACTACATAAACCTGTCATATCTATTTTTTTTTTTGAAAGACGGTCCCTGCGGGCCCGATTCATTAATTAAGATAGAAGAGAGTTGCCCGGTTAATTAACGGAAACCCGGGCGAAAACCGTTACAACACGCCCCACATGGCACCAACCACACACGCCGACCCCGAGGCCGCGCACCAGGCGAGCCGCCGGCTCCGTCACCCGAGCAACCCGTAGCTGACACCCTACAACCAAGCCCGAAGCCGCCGCTCCGGCATCCACGCCGACCCCGAGGCCGCGCACCAGGCGAGCCGCCTGCCCTGCTGCCCAAGCAACCGGAGCCGACGCCCTACATCTATCCCCGGAGCCGCCGCTCCGACTTACAAACTGTGACCACACACGCCGACCCCGAGGCCGCGCACCAGGCTAGCCGCCAGCTTCATCACCCGAGCAATCGAAGCCGACACCATACAACCATATCCGGAGCCGCCGCTCCGACATCCACGCCGACCCCGAGGCCGCGCACCAGGCTGGCCAACGACACTGTCACCCACGAGACCAATGCCGACACCCCTCCATGACGATGAGATTCGGAACCGCCGCTCCGACTTCCACGCCGGCCCCGAGGCCGCACACCACCCGAGCCGATGGCTCACGCAGGCCAAGATCACTCCAAAACGAAGCCTTCAAGAAGGAACGCAACACCGGAGCGCCGCCATCGTCCGCTCCAGGAACCTGGAATAGGGGTTTCCCCCGGAGTGCGGGAGAAGAGGTCTTAGGCCCTCGACGAAGACGCCTCCAAGAAGGTGTGCGGCACCCTCAGGCGTCGCCGTCGTCGGCTCCGGCCAAGGCCGGAGCAGGCTTTCACCCCGAGCAGCCAAAAGAAGTCTTCCCCACGAACCGGCAAGCGAGAGCCACCGCCCGCCTGAACCACCACCCACCACCAGAGCCCGGAGCCATCGATTGGAACATCCCCGCCATCGCCGCCTGCACCGCGCAGAGACGCTGACCAGGCTACCCCAACATCACCGCAGGAGCAAGAACCGGCCACGTCTGGTCAGATCCGGCACCCCGCACCACAGCCACAGTCCGCCCACCGGCCAGCACCAAGCGTCCCTGGCATGACCGAGGACCGACGCGCTGTCGCAGATTCCGATGCACCCGAGCTCCAGCCATGGCGCTGCCCACACAGCCACCACGGCCGCCATCGCCGAAGAAGAGATCCGGGGCTGCCGCCCCGGCGTCCGACCATCACCCGCTCGCCAGATCCGCCCCGCAGAACCCGCGTCTCCTCGCCGGCCATCTCCAGCGCAGCAACCCGCCCGCGCCTGGCTGCCCGTCGTGGTCACCTCGCGTCTCCTTCGCCAGATCTGGCGACTCTGCAGCAGCTGCAGGCAGCAGACCCCGAAGCCGCCGCCCTCGTCCAGCCATCGCCACGGCCGTCCCGTCGCATCCCCGCCGCGAGCGCCCACCGCGCGCCTCCTCCCATCGCCCGAAGACGCGCCGCAGGAGGCCCTCGCGCCCACGCCCCATCTGCCCGCCGGACGAAGCCATCCCGCGCCGCCGCGCCATGGACCCCAGATCCGCCGCGCCCAGCACCGCAGCCACCGACATGGGAGCCCCGCCGCGCCCAGCCCCGCAGCCATCACCGCCGCCACCTCGCCCGCCAAGCCCCACGTCGCCGCCCCGACTGCAGGTCGCGCGAGCACTGGCCGCCACCCCCAGCCGCAGGAGCCAGCCTCCAGCGGAGCTAACGGAGACCCCGCGCGCGAGGAAAGGCAGCAGGCCACAGCGGCCAGCTCCCAGCCAAGCACGCCGACGGGCACATCCGAGAACCGCCGCCGCCCCAGATTCGCCCGGGCACGCGAGTCAAACGGCCCCGCCGCCGCCGCTGCCGGCCGGGCTTTGCCCGGCGGCGCTCCCAGGCGGCGGCGAGGGGAGGAGGGCAGGAGGGGAGCGGCGGTGCCGGCGAGCTAAGGCTCCGCCCGTGCCGCTCCTGGGAGAGCGACGCGGGGGCCGCAACCGGTGAACTAGGCAATAATTATGGTTGGTGGTCGCACACAAGATGACCAATGTGGATGGAGAAGAACTCTTCAACGATGATAATGGATATCAAAAGGGTGTGTCTGATGATCGTCATATCTATTTTTAATAATAGCATAAACACATGACTATTCAGTTCACCTCATTGTCATGATCCTCTACATGGTTAATTTGCTATTATATGATTTTTGAACTGAAATGCTATTGCATTATGATTTAGAAACAGTGCTACCAAAACCCGGTCTAAAAGAAACAGTCTTACCAAAGTATTTATGTTACAATAGGCTTAATATGGTGTTTGGTTAGTTTTGTGGGAGTTCAGTATGTAGATATTTGCTTGCTTCTTTTGCATCTTCTTGTACTAAGCATGTTTTTTACTTCCTGGGAGCAATATCTTATTTCTGAAATACATTCATCTCTCACCATTTTGCATTTACCTTGTTGATACATCATGTAGAATCTGATTACAACGTGAAAGTAGAATTAACCAAAATAAACTGATAATATTGAATTAAATGGCATGTGGCTAATTGAATTTCTTTTTGTGAACAGACATGGATATGATGGTCAAGGCGATGATAAAACTTATCAATGAAGATGCTGATTCTTTTGCAAGGAGAGCGGAAATGTACTATAAAAAACGCCCCGAGCTCATGAAACATGTGGAGGAGTTTTACAGAGCATACCGTGCCTTAGCAGAAAGGTATGATCAAGCAACTGGCGCACTCCGGCAGGCCCATCGCACAATTTCAGAAGAGTTTCCAAATCAGATGCCATCAATGTCTGAGGACTCGCCCTCCTCAAGCCAAGAAGGGGAGCCACGTACACCGGAAATGCAGACACCCTTGCGTGCACCTTTTGAACCTGATGATCTGCACAGGGATGCGCTTGGTGTTTCACCGCCGCTATTTACTGTCAAGAGGAATGGAACACACCCTGATGAAATAGGTTCTTTGTCAAGTCGCAAAGGTCTCAAACAGTTTACTGATTTGTTTGAAAGCTGTGACAGTGCCCATCGTGTCAGTTTCTCCGATGGGAAAGTAAGAAAAGGCCTCAGTTTTGAAAGCCCAGATGCTAAAGGGAAACAAGATGCAGGTGATGATATCATGAATTTGCAAAATGAAATCTCCAAATTATTAGCAGAGAGCCAAAGTCTGAAGCAACAAGTTTCATCTGAGTCTCAGCGGGCAAACAATGCTGAGAATGAATGCCAAAGCCTTAAGGACACCATCTCATGTTTGATTTCTGAGAAAGACAAAGCCCTTGTGCAGTATAGTGAATCCACCAAAAGATTGTCTGCTTTAGAGACGGAGCTCTCTAAGGCACACAACGAACTCAAGAAACTCTCTGATTATATGACCAGGGAAGTTGATAATCTAAACAGCGCTGAATCATGTAACAACACAATGCAATCTGAGCTTGAAGCTCTGGGCCAGAAGATCATGATGCAGCAGCAAGAACTTGCAAAAAATAGAAAAGATCTGGTTGATTCAAAGAGCAAATTCGAGAGTGAGATCCACTCCCTGAGGAGCACTGTCTCACAAATAAATACTGAAAAAGATGTGGCTCTACTACAACATCAGAAGTGTGTTGAGGAGGTGTCTGATCTGGAATCCAAACTCTTGAAATCACAGTTAGAGCAGGAGATGATTGAAGTTAAGGTACAGATGCTGGTGCAAGAACTTGAACAGAAGAGAGAAGTAGCTGACGCCATACATACTCGGTTGCAGGATGAACACTTAAATCACATGCAAAAGGAAGCAGCTCTTCTTTCAATGGAAGCCCTGCATTCCCAGTCTCAGGAAGAGGTTAAAAGGCTGGCACAAGATCTTGAACACTCCAACAAGAAACTGAGTGATCTGGAAGCTCAAAGTCTGGCTGCACAATTGGAAACGGAGAAAATTGTTAATAAATCCCAGATACTGGAGCGAGAACTTGTATGCAAGACCGAAGAAGTTAGTAACCTTCGAAGTAATTTGCACAAGGAAGGGCAGAAGTGCATGCTTGCTGAAGCAACTCTTCTCAGAGTGGAGAACCTACACTTGCAGTCCCAGGAAGAAGCCAAGGCACTAGCACAAAATCTTGATATCTTAAGCGAGAAGCTTAGTGAGGCTGAAAATGATAGGTTGAATCTGCAGAACATTTCACGAGAACTCAAGAACACCATTTCAGAGATGGATTCTGAGAAAAATGCGATGTTACTTCAACAGCAGCAGTCCTTGGAGAGACTTTCTTATTTAGAAGCACATCTTTTCGATGTACAGTCAGATCTGGATCAAAATAAGGAGAAAGTCCTTTTGCTGGAACAAGAACTCAAACACAACAAAGAAGTGGTAGATGCTCTCCACAATAATTTGGAGGAGGAAGGCCATAAACGGATGCATGCCGAAGCAGAACTTAGGGTTGTGACAAACCTGCATTCGGAATCTCAGGAAGAAGTGAGTAAGCTTGTTATGGATCTTCAAAAGTTAAACGATGAGTTAAGTGAAGTGCAGGACAGCAATCTGATTGTGGAGGACTTATTGTGTGAACTTATGAACACCATCTCTGTTTTGAATACCGAGAAAGATGCAGCACTTATTCAACTGCAGCTGTCCTTAGAAAGAGTAACCGATCTGAAGTCAGAAGTCTCGGAGACACAGTTGGAGGCGGAGAAGACTGAGCAGAAGTTGCAGGTGCTGGAGCAAGAATTTGCTCAGAAGAATGTCATGGTGGATATTCTTCAGTCAAGTCTGCAAGATGAGGGCAAGAAACGTGTGGAAGCTGAGACATTGCTCATCTCAAAAGAGAATCAATACTTCCAATCACAGGAAGAAGTAAATAGATTGGCCCTGGAGAATGAGACACTGAACAGAAAGCTGAATGAGATGGAGAACCTGTCTTTTGAGCTTAAGAACACCATCTTGCTTCTGAATTCCGAGAAAGACACAACTCTTCTTCAGCACAAGCAGTCCATGGTAAAAATATCTGATCTGGAATCTAAGCTTTCAGTGGTGCAGGTTGAACTAGAGAATGCTGAACAAAAAGTGCAAATGCTTGATAAAGAACTCGAGCAGAAGAAAGAAGAGTTCGATAGCTTGCAGACTAGTCTGAAAGATGAAGCCCAAAAGAATGCTGAGGGTGAAGCAGCTCTTCTCACGATAACTAATCTATATTCTAGTTCTCAGGAAGAAGTTAACAGGTTAGCCCTTGAGATTAACAAGCTGAACAGAAAGTTGAATGAAGTGGAAAACGTGTCTTGCGATCTCAAGAACACCATCTTGCTACTGAATACTGAAAAGGACACAGCTCTTCTTAAGCAAGAGCAGTCCTTGGTGAGAGTATCTGATCTGGAATCTAAACTCTCTGAAGTGCAGGCTGAACTAGAGAATTCTGAACAAAAAGGGCAAGTGCTTGATGATGAACTCGAGCAGAAGAAAGAAGAGGTCGATAGCTTGCAGACTAGTCTGAAAGATGAAGCCCGAAAGCATGCTGAGGGTGAAGCAGCTCTTCTCACGATAACTAATCTATATTCTAATTCTCAGGAAGAAGTGAACAGGTTAGCCATTGAGATTAACAAGCTGAACAGAAAGTTGAATGAAGTGGAAAACGTGTCTTCGGAGCTTAAGAACACCATCTTGCTGCTGAATACCGAAAAGGACACAGCTCTTCTTCAGCACAAGCAGTCCTTGGTGAGAGTATCTGATCTGGAATCTAAACTCTCTGAAGTGCATGCTGAACTAGAGAATTCTGAACAAAAAGAGCAAATGCTTGATAAAGAACTCGAGCAGAAGAAAGAAGAGGTCAATAGCTTGCAGGCTAGTCTGAAAGATGAAGCCCAAAAGAATGCTGAGGGTGAAGCAGCTCTTCTCACAACAACTAATCTATATTCTAATTCTCAGGAAGAAGTGAACAGGTTAGCCATTGAGATTAACAAGCTGAACAGAAAGTTGATTGAAGTGGAAAGTGTGTCTTCCGAGCTCAAGAACACCATCTTGCTGCTGAATACCGAAAAGGACACAGCTCTTCTTCAGCACAAGCAGTCCTTGGTGAGAGTATCTGATCTGGAATCTAAACTCTCTGAAGTGCTGGCTGAACTAGATAGTTCTGAACAAAAAGGGCAAATGCTTGATAAAGAACTCAAACTGAAGAGAGAAGAGGTGGATACCTTGCAGACTAAGCTGAAAGACGAAGCACATAAGCACATTGAAGCTGAAGCATCTCTTCTTATGATGACAAATATGCATTCTCAGTCTCAGGAAGAAGTCAGTAGGCTGGTTTTGAAGATCGAGAGGCTGAATGACAAATTGAATGAGATGGAGAACAGTAAGTTGGACCTTGAGAGCAAGCATGCAGAGGACAACCGTATCCTTGGTGAACAAAATCTTTCTTCTGAATTAATTATCAGTGACCTTCACGATGAACTGGATGTGTTGAAGGAAATGAAGGTGAATCTCGAGAATGAAGTGGGGCTACACATTGGTGACAAGGAAACGCTTCAAAGTCAATTGGCCCGTCAGAAGAAAGACACAGAAATTCTGGAGAAGCAGTACTGTTCACTGGAACATGAGATGGAGGAAGTAAACAGCAGAGCAGCAGCACTCCAGCACTTACTTGAGGAAAAAACATGTGACATGGAGAAGCTGTCAGACGAGTATTTCATCTTGAAGAAATCATTTTCAAATGCAACTGTTGAAACTGAAGCCCTGAAGGAGATCATAGAAGAACTGGAAGCTTCACAAAGCTCTCTGAAACATGATGTTTGCTTGCATAGTTCTGAGAAGGATGCTCTGACACGGGAATTACATAGCCTCAATAAAAAATATGCTGATATTTCAGAGCAACAGTCCATGTTGGAGATTTCATTCTCTAATGTGAATTCTGAGATAGGAGAACTGAGAATGAAGTTAAAAGATTCAGAAGAACTGTCCCGGTCTTATCTTGCCAATAACTCTGCTCTTCTTGCTGAAAAGGACGATATTCTGTCCCAGGTATTACTACAATTGTGCCTTCACTCTTAACTATCTGATTAAAATATCCATCAGTCTTAAACTCCATTGTTAGTACAAATTATACTATTCTTGTTCATAGTCTGCTTGAACAATCCCGTTCCTATCTGACCCAAATCTTATTTCCTGTCAGCTGGAGAGCGCTACACTGGCTATGAAGACTCTGGAGGATGCGCATGCTGATCTGGGAGGCAAGAACTCATCCTTGTTAGCAGAGAAAGACCTCTTATATAGTCAACTTGAGAATCTACAAGATCAGGTGGAAATTAGAAACGAACAGCATGAAGCTTTGCTCAGGCTGCACCAAATACAGATAAATGACTTTGAAGCGACAGTTTCTTCCCTGCAAGAGAAAATCCGTCATATGGACGAGATGCTTGAACAAGAGCTGCAAGAATGTACAGATGCCTCTATCAGTGCATTGATCTTGAATAATAGTTTGGCTGATGTTAAAGACAAAAATTTTGCTCTCTTTGATGAATGCCAGAAGTTCATAAAGGCCACTCATTCTGCAGAGATAGTAATATCACGGCTCAAGGAGGAGGCCAAGAATGAACAAGAGGAGAAGAAAGTATTGCTTAAACACAATAAGGAACTACGGGAGGGAATCTCACAACAAATAAAGATTCTCAATGTCTGCAAGGACTTAGGACGTCCTGGTGTGATTCATGATGAAACTATGCTGCAGACTTTGTCTCGTGAAACTTTCAACCATGTAAAGCATAAAGAGGAGAGTGAACACAGGAATGTCTTCATGGAGGCTGAGCTATCTGTTCTTGGAACAATTCTTACAGAAATAGTCACTGACTTCAGAGATCTGCACTTGCAGAAGTGTGAACTTGAGAAAGAAGTGGAGACAGGTGCGGCAGAATTGCTTTTTGCACGAAGTGAAAATCACAAACTTATTGAGCTGAATGAACAGATGGGGCAAAGGTTGCAGCAAGGTAGTGAAAAGGAGGAGATGTTGAACATTGAACTCACCAGTGGCATGGCACAGTTAATGCAGAGGAATGATGAGCTACACAAGGCAGATGAGAAGAACCAATTCTTGCAGGAGACAAACCAGGAATTGCACAGAGTTCTCAGGGATCTTGAGGCTTCTGCTGAAGATGCAAAAGGTGAACTTGAGGAGAAAATCGCAGCACTAACTGAACAAGGTGCTGTTATGGATAATGATTATCTTCTTCTTTGCGAAGCTAATGTGGTGTTACAAGGAGAGGTTGGCACTCATAAGCAGAAGGAAGAGAGTTTGGTGTCTACACTTGAGATGATGACAGAAGAGAATGAGCAACATGAAAGGGAAATTTCTTCACTCGTGAGTGATATGATAACTTGTTCGGTGAATGTCATGATCTATGAGGAACATCTACTGGAGCTGATGATGGAATGTGAGGCTCTTGAGATAAGAATGATCACTGAAAAGGGAATGCTAATGAAAGAAATCTCTTCAAGGGATGCTTATGTTGATGAGTTGCACAGAAGGATTGCCGTCATGGGAGCAGAAACTGCAGAACTGAAGGCAGAGATGAGCAGATATCTGCCACTTTTAGCATCTCTGTCGGATCATATAAGTATGCTGGAAGAAGGCACCCATTTACTTTCAGATAAAGAAGTGAATTTGGTAAGCTTCTCCATCCTATGAAACTGGAGCATTTTCCATTCTCCGTGGATACACAATATGCTGTTCTTACTATAAAAGTCCTCCATGGTGACACAAACAGTTTCTTCTTGAAAAATAGCATTATGTCATGTAAACTAGATAGTTCTACGTTTCACTTATGTTATATTTGGCTTATGCAGGAGCTTGTACACGATGACAGACGTGGTTCAGAGTTCCTAGACATACCATCAGGAGTTTTGGAGTTGGACAGCTTAATTGCAAGAGTTGAAGCACTCCGGGTTGTGATATTGGATGTCAAGGACCGCCAAGATAAGGAGTTTACTGAATTCGCTGCTAAATTGGAGTCGGCGAATCTAGAAATTCAAGATCTTAAATCAAGAAAAGGCGCATGCATTGGACACAAGGAACAATACGTGGAGGATGATAGGCAAAAATATGACGCCGACAACTCCAAAGGGAAGCAAGGACAGATCATGAAAGATATCGAACTTGATCAGGTTTCAACTTGCCCACCATATGGCTCTGGAGCCGCTGTCTACCCTCTTGGTGGCGACGCAAATGCAGAGCTTGATGATGAGATGCTCCAGCTGTGGGAGACTGCTGAGAAGGATTGCAAGAACGTAACAGCCAAATCTTCATCATCTGAACATGACATACAGGAGGTGGAGGAGGTGAAGAGTCAGTACACTTCCTTTGAAATAGCAAGAGGAAGAGACCTAGGGATCAACAGACTCGAGATATCAACAGCAACCCTGGAACCTCAGCAACTATGGACCAAAAATGTCCTTGAGAAGCTCGCCACCGATGCACAAGGGCTGTTAATCATCCAAGCAAGCATCGAGGAAGTAAAGCAGAAAATCGAGGGAACTTCAAAGGGGAAATCTCCCGTGAGCTCTGAGTATGGTAGCATCAGGGCTCAGCTACAGGAGATCGAGGGCTCTGTCTTGGAACAGATAGGTTTCAACAGCAGTTTGACGAAGAAGGCTGAGAACTATCCTGCATTCGAGGTGAATGCCGACCTAGAGGGCTATTCCAGCAGAAGGAAAATCTCCGAGCAGGTTAAGAAAGGGTCGGAGAAGGTCGCGAGGCTGGACCTCGAACTCCAGAAGATACAGTACGTGTTGCTGAAGCTCGAGGAAGAGCACGAGTTCAAGAGGGTCAAGGTCTCCGAGAAGCGTTCGCGGCTGCTCTTGAGGGACTATGTGTACTCCAAGAAGGACAAGAATGACGCCGGGCAGAAGAAGAAGAGCAGGGTGCCCTTCTGCGGCTGTGTGCGCCCCAAAACAATAGCCGAGTCTTAACCATTTTGCTCTGTAGGCAGCAGGAGGAAGAAGCTCTGCATGTCAGCCCAACAGGCTCATGTTCCTTCCGATTCGGAGTCGCAGCAAGCAATGTCTTTAGTATCTCTTCTGTAATGAGTTGCATCATAATTTTAGCAAGGAGCTCATGCATTCAGAGTTTTGCCCTTGTTCAGAAATGACGCAATGTCCCTTAGTTTAACTAGTTAATCCTACTGATACTGTGATGAATCAAAGCGTTTTGTAATTCCGTTGCCCTTCGCTGTTTCTCTATGTCTGCAATGAAGATATATGAGAATGCTTCTTTCAGGGTTATAATTCTCACTCCTTTCTTACTGTATTTAGATCTACCTTTATCTTTCAGGGTTATAATTCTCACTCCTTTCTTGTGTGTCTGTCCATTTGGTTATTACTCCCTCCGTCCAGTGATGTAAGACGTGTCAAAAAACATCTATGGGACGGAGGGAGTAGTAGTCTGCAAGTGTTAACTTGTTATGACCGGCGTGCACTACAGCCGGAGGAGGCCCAATGGCGCGTCCAGTTAGGGGCCTGACCCAACTTATCTTTATTTTCAGCACATATAGGATTATATAAACACTTGTAAGGACTCGTTTTAGAATCAAGCAATAAGACATATCTATTGCCCGGCTCCCTCAGGAGCCGGAACCCTAAAACCCTAGCCGCCGCGCGTCTCCCTTTCCATCGCGCGACCACGGCGCCCCAGCGCCGCCGCTCGCGCCCATCGCCCCGGCAACCTCCCTTCCATCCCTACAACCTGCGGGCTAGACCCGGTAGGAACCTAGCTCCTACCAATCTGGTATCAGCAGTCTCGGGATCGATCATGTCCGCCCCGCTGCCCACCGCCACCCTTCCGCCGCCGATCACCACCTCCCCGCCGATCACCACCGTGGCCAGCGCGGTGTCCCTGTCCGGGCCGGTCGCTTCCGCCGCCTGGACGCCACCCACGCCCGCCCCCGCCGTCCTCACCCCGGAGGAGATATCGGCGGCCCTCCGTGATCTCACACAGGCGGTCCAGGGCATTCGCGCCTTCCTCGCGGGGTCGTATGGGCCGCCGCCGCCCGCCCCCTTCGCCATCGTCATGGGGCCGCCGCACCTCCCGTGGCAGCCGCCGCCCCCGGCGACATCCGTCGCCCCAGCCGGGCCGCTGCCGCAGCTGCAGCAGCTGCCGCCGCCGACACCGGCGACCTCGGGGCCAGGGCTCCCGACGACGGCGCCTGGCGTGCCCATCCACCAGGTCCGGTTCCCTCCGTCGCCGTCCCCGCTGCCGGCCTGGCTCTCCGGGTCCCTCGAGCCGGTCTACACGACGGCCTCGGGCCAACCGTACGTGCCGCCACCGCCTACGTCCCACTCGGCCCTGCAGTACGGGGGGCACTCGAGCTCTCCCGGACACTACGACAGCGTCGACGGGCCCCTGTTCCAGGGCGGCACCCTGATGCCCGCCTACCCCGGCCAGCCATCCCCGCTGCTCCACGTTGATGAGGCGTCCCCAACCATCGTCCGCACCCAGCCACCGCCGAGGTTCTCCAAGTTGGAGTTCGCCACCTACAACGGCACCGTGGACCCCCTGAATTGGCTCAACCAGTGCGACCAATTTTTTAGGGGGCAACGCACGCTCGCGTCCGACCGCACCTGGATTGCCTCCTATCACCTTCGGGGGGCCGCACAGACATGGTACTACGCCCTCGAACAGGACGAGGGCGGCATGCCCCCCTGGAAGCGCTTCCGCGAGCTCTGCCTCTTGCGCTTCGGACCGCCGATACGTGGGAGTCGGCTGGCGGAGCTTGGGCGCCTTTCGTTCATCTCCACGGTGCAAGACTTCGCCGACCGCTTCCAGGCCCTGGCTTGCCACGCTCCCGGCGTCACGGCTCGCCAGCGGGCCGAGCTCTTCGTTGGCGGTCTGCCGGACCACATCCGCGTGGACGTGGAGATGCGTGGGCCACAGGACCTCCAGACGGCCATGTACTATGCCCGCGCCTTCGAGCGTCGCGCGGTGGCCATGCAGCAGGTGCCACCGCCCCGGGCCGCCCGACGGCTTCCCCGGCCGACACCACCAGCGCCGGGGCGCCCTGCCCAGGCTCCCGCGACGCCCCCCGCACCGGCCGCGACGCGGCCCTTCCGTCGGCTCACCCCGGCCGAGCAGCTCGAACGCCGCCGTCAAGGGCCGTGCTTCAACTGTGACGAGCCCTACGTCCCGGGCCACGTTTGCCCGCGCCTCTTCTACTTGGAGACTGCCGACTACATCGAGGAGGACGCCGCCGACGCCGGGCCCGGCGACCCGCCCGCCCCGTTTGACGCCGCGGTTCCTTCGGGGCCCGACCAGGCGAACGCCCTCGTGGTCTCCCTCCATGCCCTCGCGGGCATACGGACGGAGAAGACTATGCTCCTACCGGTGACGATCCACGGGGAACGGTTCCTCGCCCTGCTGGACACGGGCTCCACCCACAACTTCATGCCCGGGGCCACCATGCGCCGCCTGGAGTTGCAACCAACTGGTGGGGAGCAGTTCCGAGTTACCGTGGCCAACGGTGACCGTCTACACTGCCAGGATATTGCTCGGCACGTCCCCCTCATCATCGGCGACGAGCAATTCACCATCACCTGTGTCGGTATTGACTTGGGCTGCTTCGACTTCATCCTCGGCGTCGACTTTTTGCGGACCCTGGGTCCCATCCTCTGGGATTTCGACGCCATGACGATGATCTTCTGGCACCAGGGTCGCCGCGTCCGGTGGGAGGGCATAGACAGCGCCACCTCAGCGCCGCCCCGACCCCAGCTGACGACGGCCGCTGTCGACGCCTAGCACCCCCTGTTGGCCAGCCTGTTGCAGCAGCACAGCGACCTCTTCGACGAGCCATAGGGCCTCCCTCCAGCCCGGCCCTACAACCACCGCATCCACCTGTTGCCGGACACCGCCCCCGTCGCCGTGCGGCCGTATCGCTATCCCCAGCTGCAGAAGGACGAGCTGGAGCGGCAGTGTGCGGTCATGCTCGCCCTGGGCATCATCCGGATCTCCACGTCACCGTTCTCCGTGCCGGTGCTCCTCGTTCGCAAGGCCGGCGGCTCATGGCGTTTCTGCATCGACTACCGTGCTCTCAACGCCCAGACATCCAAGGACAAATTTCCTATACCTGTCGTTGATGAACTTCTGGATGAGCTACACGGGGCCCGCTTCTTCACTAAGCTCGACCTCCGTTCGGGCTACCATCAGGTGCGGATGCACCCGGACGATATTGCGAAGACAGCCTTTCGCACTCATCACGGCCACTTCGAGTTCTTGGTGATGCCCTTCGGCCTCTCCAATGCTCCGGCGACATTCCAGGCCTTGATGAACGACGTCCTCCGGCCCTACTTGCGACGGTTTGTGCTCGTTTTCTTTGATGACATCCTGATCTACAGCTCGTCGTGGGCGGAGCATCTGCAGCATGTGGCCATCGTCTTCAACGAGCTTCGAGCGTACCAGCTGCACCTCAAGCGCTCAAAGTACGCGTTCGGCACGACCTCCGTCTCCTATCTCGGCCACGTCATCTCAGCGGAGGGTGTCGCCATGGATGCCGACAAGGTCGCGGTGGTCGCGGCGTGGCCAACGCCACACTCACCGCGGGCTCTCCGTGGATTCCTGGGCCTCGCGGGCTATTACCGGAAGTTCATCCGGGAGTTCGGCCTCATCGCGGCACCGTTCACGCGCTTGTTGCGCCGCGACGCCTTCTCCTGGGATACTGAGGTGACCGAGGCTTTCCAGACCCTCAAGCAGGCTCTCACTACGGGGCCGGTCCTCCAGATGCCGGATTTCGACAAGCTGTTCATGGTGGACTGCGACGCCTCGGACGTGGGGTTTGGCGCCGTCCTTCATCAGGGCGACGGACCGCTCGCGTTCTTCAGCAGGCCATTCGCCGCGCGCCATCACAAGCTCGTGGCTTATGAGAGGGAGCTCATTGGCTTGGTGCAGGCCGTGCGCCACTGGCGGCCGTATCTGTGGGGGCGGACGTTCCGTATTCGCACGGATCATTACAGCCTCAAGTTCCTGTTGGACCAGCGCCTCTCCACCGTGCCACAGCATCAGTGGATCAGCAAGCTTTTTGGCTTCGACTTCACCGTCGAGTACCGCCCGGGTCACCTCAACACCGTGGCGAACGCGCTGTCTCGCCGCGATGCCGACCTCGAAACGGGCGACGTCGACACCGAGGGGGCGGTCCTCTGCACCCGCTCGGGACCCTCCTTCGCCTTCATCGATGACATCCGCCGCGCCACCGCGAGCGCCACGGATGCGCAGCACCTCCGCCAGTGCCTCGAGGCCGGCGAGTTGGAGGAGCCGTGGCGCCTGGACGATGGCCTGCTCCTGCACGGGCGGCGTCTCTTCGTGCCGGATCATGGGGACCTCCGCCACCAGGCCATGCTGCTGGCCCATGCGGCCAGCCATGAGGGCATCCAGAAGACCCTGCACCGCCTCCGAGCTGATTTCTACATCCCCGGTGACCGTGCGCTCGTACGGGACTGGGTGCGGTCTTGCGTGACGTGCCAGCGCAACAAGACGGAGACACTGCAGCCGGCGGGACTGCTACGGCCCCTTGAGGTTCCCTCCCAGGTCTGGGCCGACATCTCCATGGACTTCATCGAGGGCCTTCCCAAGGTGGGCGGCAAGTCCGTCATCCTTACGGTGGTCGACCGCTTCTCCAAGTATGCGCACTTCATCGCGCTCGGCCATCCCTACACCGCCACCTCCGTCGCACGTGCCTTCTTCGACGGCATCGTTCGCCTCCACGGGTTCCCCTCCTCGATCGTCAGCGACCGTGACCCGGTGTTCACTGGCCATGTCCGGCGCTGTTGGACCGGAAGTATGTCTAGAGGGGGGGTGATTAGACTACTTGACCAAATAAAATCTACTTTTTCCCAATTTTAAGTGTTGGCAGATTTTAGCATTCATAGCAAGCACACCCTACACATGCATGTCTAAGAGTATAGCAGCGGAAAGTAAGGACAAGCATGAGTAGTAAAGGAAGGGTAGGAGGATCAAACGCAATTTGTAGACACGATGATTTTTCCCGTGGTTCCGATAGGTGGTGCTATCGTACGTCCACGTTTATGGAGTCTTCAACCCACGGAGGGTAACCGTCGCGAGAGTCCACGGAGGGCTCCACCCATAAGGGTCCACGAAGTAGCAACCTTGACTATTCCATAACGGCTTCCGTCCACGAAGGACTAGCCTCACTATGGGTAGATCTTCACGAAGTAGGCGATCTCCTTGCCCGTACAAACTTCTTGGTTCAACTCCACAACACGAAGTAGGAGGCTCCCAAGCGACACCTAACCAATCTAGGAGGCACCACCCTCCAAAAGGTAATAGGCTCGGCAATGTCGATGAACTCCTTGCTCTTGTGCTTCAAGATGATAGACTCCGCAACACACAATCACTCTCTCACAGATTTGGCTATGGTGGAAGAGATTGATTTGGTGGAAAGCAACTTGGGGAGGCTAGAGATCAGGATTCATATGGATGGAGTGGAATAGCTTGATCTCAACACATGAGTAGGTGGCTCTCTCTCAGAAAATAGGATGGGGCAAGTATGGAATAGTTCTGAGTGCTTCTCTTACGAGTGGGTGGTGGTGAAGGGGTATATATAGGCATCTCCAAAAATCCAACCGTTACACCTTAAGTGACCAACTCGGTGACACCGATGTGTGAATCTCGGTGGTACCGAAGTGACCAAAAGGTGACAACTTTCGAATCTCGGTGAGACCGATATATAATACTCGGTGGTACCGATTAGGTGACCAACGGTCAGATTGCGCAACTCGGTGACGCCGATTCAGAAAACTCGGTGGTACCGATTTTATGAATCGAGGTAACAGAAAGTTGGCAACCCAAACTCGGTGGCACCGAAGTGGAATCGGTTGCACCGATGTGCTAGGGTTTTGCATGGGTCTGTCTGAGTTTGGGAATCGGTGGCACCGAGTGGAAAGTGTTGGTTGCACCGATTTTGGATATTTGACTTTGGACAGACTTTTGTGGAAGAGCTTGTGGATGTTTTTGGTGACTATCACTTGTGCACGTATGAGCATTTTGTTCACCCACAGTACCTTACCACCTTTTGATAGTATTGGCTTTCCTATGGACTCAAAGTGATTTCTCACAAAGTAAAATGTAGAGTCCTCTTCCTTGAAGCTTTGCCAATCCATTTCCTTGCATCTTGAGGTATTTCGACAATCCTTTTTCCATCCCTATCATTGAACTTCTCCTGAAATATGCTTAGTGGAAACATTAGTTCAATGACATATATGTTGTTATTAATTACCAAAACCACCAAGGGAGCAAATGTGCTTTCAATCTCCCTCTTTTTGGTAATTGATGACAACATATAGATCAAAGCTTCGACATATGATATAATCAATGAATATAATCGTCGCTTTGAGAAGTATGTGATAAGAAAGAGCTCCCCCTAAATTTGTGCATTATTTTAGATTTGCGTTTGAATGCAAATGCACAATTGATTAGGTACATGGGGCATTCTTTCATGTCACATACAACTTGGTGGTGTGCGAGAATAATAAGAATGAACAACATAGCACAACACAAACAAGCAATGGTGAATGACCATCTCATAAGCATCATAATGATAGGAAATAGTAGCAACACACATTAAGCGTATGATCAAACACCACAAAAGTTTAACACATCCAAACCAAAAGATCAAATGTTTTGTAAAGCAATAAAAACCAAACGCTCTCTCACTCGAAGCCTAAAGATCTATATACACTTCTCCCCCTTTGGCAACAAGTTACCAAAAAGTTCAAAGAGATATAGCTAATCGTTCTTGGGCTGATCTCCTCCGGTTGTTGATGAAGGAGTCGAGAGAACTGCGTCGGTGAAGATCTCAGCTGATGTCCTGGATGGAGTTGGAGTAGCAACGGGAGGAACTGGAGCTGATGGAGCTGAGGAGGCTGTAGTAGGTGCTGATGAAGAAGGCCTCAAATCTGGAGCTGGCACTGTGGCTGATCTGGCCTGGGTAGTGAAGTGAGTGCCTGGCCTGAGAGGAGATCCATCCTCATCATCTGAAGTGTCGGGACTGGGCACGCTGTCAACTTCCTTCTTCAGCTCATTCACGGTCTTTGCCAACCCATCCACCTTGTCATTGAGGGTCTTGATCCTATTCTCAAAGATCCTCACAAGACTATTCTGATTCCCCAGTATGTCCTTGATGTCCTTCTGCATGCCCTGAATGGTAGAAATCAAAAGAACCATTTGCTCGTTCCTGGATCTAGGGACTGGAGCACTAGTGGCTCTAGCTGCCTCTGCCTCTGCCTGTGCTGCAGCTGATGTGGGATGATCTGGGTCCATCACCACAACGTTGTCCTCAAGATCTGGCTGTAGGGGCAAATGGGGCCTGTCAAGAGCAAAGATGTGCTTCTCCAGCTTGGAGTTGATGAGCATCTGAATATAGGGTGCATAGCAGCATGAGCGCTTCTGATCAGCAGCAACCCTCTTCACAGTCTCTACTATCAAGTCCATCACTCGAATCCTGGTGTGTCTATCAAGATGGATCAGCATGTTGATGGAATAGCCTCGAATCATCTTCTCATCTCTAGACTTAGGCATCAATGTGTGCCTCAAGATGGTGGTCATGGTGCGGAGGCTAGCCTGGAGGAAGTAAATGGATCCTAACTTGTGTGATTTCAAGTTTGCTGCAAGGATCACATTGTACATGTTCTTCATAGAATCATGGCTCTCCTTGGATTCAGAATAGACATCCAAGTCACCATCTTCCACCTCTGGAACTCCTAAGATAGCAGCCCATTCCTCAACAGAAGACTCATATCTTGCTCCTTCAGTCATCCACACAATTCTACCATCTCCATAGAAGTGAGCAGTGGAGTAGAATTGCATGATCATCTCGTCGTTCCATGCAGTGAATTCTTTGCCAACAAACTCATATAAGCCAATGCAATGAAAATTGTCTTGAACATTTGGAAAGTAATCTTCATTTTCCTTGATATACTTCCAGTCAACATATCTCATGTCACTCACAGCTGGGATCTTGTCAAGCAAGATTGTCTCATAGAAATCTTGTTGCTCCTTGGTGTAGAACCTATAGTCCACATCTGTTTTTCTCCTCTGGGCATATGGATCAATTGCTCTCCATGCCCTCAATCCAGAATCCTTCCTCTTCTTCATATCTTCAGCAAGTAGGTGACTGGCATTATGCTCTGGAAGGTGTGGTCTGAGCTTCATCAAAGCAGTGATGTCATCATCATCCTCAGCTTCCCTGAAAGTGGAGGTCTTGTTCTTGGAAGAAGCTGGGATCTCTCTGGAGAACCTCTTGGGTTTGTCAGCAGCAACAGCCTTCTTTGGAGCAGACTTGGTGCTCTTGGAAGTGTTAGTCTTGGTCATAGCATCTGCCATAAGCTTCTTTTTCTTCTTGGGAGGGGCCTTTGCAGCTGGCTCTACCTCCTCTTCTTCAGCAGCTGCCTCCTCTGGATCCTCAAACATAGAGGTAGGCCTGCCAACAACATAAACAATCCTCTTCCTGGTTCTCTTCTTCTCCCCTGCCTTCTTAGGCATAGATTTCTTGGGAGGCTCAACTGTCATAGTTGCTCTGGAGCTCTCAGGTGCTCTCACTGTCTCAGAGCTAGCATACTCCTTCCTGATAGCTTTCTTCTTCTTGGAAGATGTGGCAACATCATCTTTCTTAGGCAGCTCCTCAGGGATGAAGTCCTCATCCTCATCAGAATTGAGCTTCCTCCTAGACCTTGTAGCAGCCTTGGGCAAGTCAGGAGAACTAGGCACATCATCAAAATTCTCTTCAGGGCTAGTACCTGAGCTCATGACAATATTCTCCTTTCTAAAATCATTCTGGCTATCATCTGAAGCAGACATCTCTGACCCTGTGAATAGAGTATAGAAGAGTGGAGAGGATGAGTCATCACAAAATGCAGACATTTCAAAAGATTGAATTAGGATTTCTCAAATTTTGCATTCTGCCAAATGTATGTCGGTACAGCCGAGACAAAAATTTCGGACCCACCGAGACAAACAACCTGCTTTCCAGAAACTTGGCACCATTTTCAGTCACACCGAAAATTAGTACTCGGTTCCACCGAGGTGTTCTCAGCTGGCCAGAAAAACCGAATTGGTGCTACCGATTCTTTTGCGTCGGTTCTACCGAGATTCATGTGGCGGACGGCAAAACCTAAAAAATCGATCGTTCGCTATTCTACTGGAATTTCTAGAGGATGGGGAGGTTTGCAATCCGTGGATTATCGATAAAATTAACTTCAATGCGCAAGAATCGGACGGGGAGCACAAGGAAGGCCGGATCCATACCCTAGCTTGGTGACGGATCCGCTACGGTGACGATGGCGGCGAAGATTCCGTCGGCGGCGGTGATTCCCAACGGCGGAGACGCACGGGGAGGCAAGGGCGATGACCAGGGGTCCGGAGCGGCAGCTTAGGGTTGGAGGAAAACGGGCTTTTGAGATTGAATTTCAAAAGTCATGTCCGCCAGAATATATACCCTTCGCTGTCGGTGACACCGGTTTGAGATTTTCGGTGTCACCGAGTTTCTCAACTGTCAGCTGACAGGGAAACTCGGTGTAACCGAGAATAAGGAATCGGTGTTACCGAGATTGAAAATCCAGATCAACCCTAGGCATTCGGTGAGACCGAGAATTTTGGTTGGTTCCACCGAGATGCACTTGGGAGGTTTTAATGGTCAGTCCTTTGTCGATGCTGAACTCCGAGTGCTCCTCACACAGAGGGATCGAAAAGTACTTGTTCAAATTTTGTGATGCAGCAAGAAAAGAATATGAGGTGAGAAAGCATAGATAGCTAGAGAGTGGTCCTAGGCATTCTTGTCCATCCAATTGGCAAAAGAGAAAACAAAAACCAAATAGCAACAATTGGATGTCCTCGAATGGATAAATAAATGCAGACCAACATGCTCACACAATAAGATGTCAAATGAAATCATGGCAAACATGCACAAACATTCTAGCATCCATCAAGCATTTTGGCGATGACAGAGTCATCTATATATGAGTATATTGACTTAGGAGCCAAGTAAGAATACTTGATCATAGGTCATACTCATCGTTTAAGCACAAGTGGGGTTACCACTTTTACATAAAGCATTTAATGTTGTCACATACTATGAGATGCTTTGACTCAAGTCTTAGAGTAAAGCTCCCCCTTGATGTGACATCCCCCCATAGGAGGGATAAACTAACCTTGGGTTTTGTCGATGAAGACTTCATGTTGGTGAGGTAGTGGTGGATGCTCAAAGTTGATGAAGATCACCAAGAGTTGGGAGCATCCTTGTTGTTTCCTTACTCTTCTCACCTACATGGGTTAGTCCCAACACACAAGAGACAAATACAAGGATATCTATGGACATGGAGTGCAAAGCATATGTGATGATGTCCATGGATTTGTTGATTACCTTGTCCCTTACTTACCTTTGAGGGAATGTGTGACTCCTTGAACTATTGCATAGAGTTGGTGTTGATTGTCACTAGTTCTTGTCAATAATGAATGTGAGTGAATTTCATTGGCGGAGTCACCCCTCAAGAACTCTCTAGTTCTTCTTCTTGGGGACCCACATCAACTTGATGGGGATCCTTGGTGTTGAAGTATCCCTTGTAGAAGTTGAGCTTGAAGTAGCCTTGGGAACCCACTCCACCAAAGCTTGGGATTCATCTTCATATGAGTCAATGTCCTCTTGAAGCTTGTTCTTGCCCTTGAGCTTGTGGTCTTGTGGTGGAAGGTCATCTTGAGTGTTTGTTCCCTTGGCAGGAGTATTCTCATACTTCTCCTTTTGAGGAACAAACTTGGGCTTGGGGTATTGACCTTCTTCCCATTCAACTCCATTAGCGTTGAAGTAGCCAATGCCATGGTTCTTCCGGTATCCTCCGTGCTTGCGTACAATTTCCTCAAATTGCTTACACCCGGCAAGACTCTTGTAGATACCTTTCTCTATAATTCCTTTCAATAAAGCATTTTCTTGCTCAAGTGCAACTTGGCTAAGAGAATCATCATTAGTGGAATCAATAGAACTACTAGAAGCAACATCATTAGGTTTGGCATTTTTATTGTTGCTACTAGATGAAGAACCTTTCTTGCCTTTGTTACTAGTTTGTCTAGATTAACTTGTAGCATGAATGTAGACAAGAGTAATCGTTTGGCTAGATAAGATGAAGTCTTCTTTCGGAGATCGTCATTGATAGCTTTAAGAAACTCATGCTCTTGCTCCAAGGTGAGCTTCTCGAAGCATAGCTTCTCATGAGTTCTTACAAGCTCTCTATGATCTTCGAGAGTAGATTCATGGGCTAACTTAAGAGTGTTTAATTCTTTAGTTAGTTGTTCTATTTTCATCTCATCATCAAATGACTTATCTTGCCTAGCATGAGAATTTTCAAGTTCATTTTGACTAACATCACTAGTATTATCAAAGTGCAAGTCATCATCACAAAGTAAGTCATCTTCATCACTATCGAAATCAAGATACTCGGGGTGTGATACCTTGGGGCCTTTAGCCATGAAGCAACTTCCACTCCCTTCATTTGGTGAATCAAATAGATCATAGGACTTGGTAGTCACTAGTGCAAGTCCGGCAACACCTTCATCTTGACTATAGTCGGAGTTGGAATGATAGCTTCTCTCGGAGTTATTGTCGGAGTCGGAGCCGGAAACCCATTCACCAACATGAGCTTGATGTCTTCTTCTTGTGTAGCTCTTGGTGTACTTGTCCTTCTTCTCCGAATCCCTACCTCTCCTTGAGGGTCTTCGTTCATGACGATCATCTCTACTCCTTCTCTCTCTTTGAGGTGATTCATTCCTTGAGCTTCGTCTTCTAGGTGACTCTTCTTTTCGTTTGTAGGGAGCCGTGCACTCATTGGAGTAGTGTCCGGGCTTCCCACAATTGTAGCAATTGCGGTCACGACTTGACGAACGCTTCTCTTCATATCTTGAGTTGGAGCTTCGTTCTTTGCCTCTATTCTTGTAGAACTTGTTGAATTTCTTGACCATGAGGCTTATCTCTTCATTGGTGACAAGGTTGTCGCTTGAAGTTGCGGGAGCATCACTTGTGGCTTTGTAAGCACCGCTAGACTTGTTGTGAAGCTCTTCTTTGTCTTTAAGTGTCATCTCATGAGCAACAATCCTTCCAATGACTTCCGTAGGCTTGAGATCTTTGTAGTTGGGCATCATTTGGATCAATGTGCACACGGTGTCGTATCTCTCATCCAAAGCTTTAAGTATCTTCTTGATGATGAATTTGTTGGTCATTTCTTCGCTTCCTAAGCCGGCAATCTCATTGGTGATGAGAGCTAGCCTAGAGTACATCTCCGCGACTCCTTCACCATCCTTCATCTTGAACTTGTCAAGCTGACTTTGAAGAACATCCAACTTGGATTCTCTCACGGACTCGGTTCCTTCGTGCATATCAACCAAAGTATCCCAAATCTCTTTTGCATTCTCAAGATGGCTGATTTTGTTGAATTCTTCGGGGCATAGGCAGTTGAAGAGAATGTCGCATGCTTGAGCATTGTATTGCAACATCTTCAATTCATCCGCAGTCGCTTCACGATCCGGTTCCTTTCCATCACCAAAGAATTCACCTTGCAAGCCAACACGAACAACAGCCCATACGGTGGGATTATGACCAAGAATATGCATTTTCATTTTGTGCTTCCAACTAGCAAAATTAGTGCCATCAAAGTACGAACCTCTACGGTGATAATTTCCCTCACTAGACGCCATACTCTCCTAGGTTCTGAAACCAATGCAATGGAGACCAAAGCTCTGATACCACTTGTTGGACCGGAAGTATGTCTAGAGGGGGGGGGGGTGATTAGACTACTTGACCAAATAAAATCTACCTTTTCCCAATTTTAAGTGTTGGCAGATTTTAGCATTCATAGCAAGTCAAGCACACCCTACACATGCATGTCTAAGAGTATAGCAGCGGAAAGTAAGGACACGCATGAGTAGTAAAGGAAGGGTAGGAGGATCAAACGCAATTTGTAGACACGATGATTTTTCCCGTGGTTCCGATAGGTGGTGCTATCGTACGTCCACGTTTAAGGGTAACGGTCGTGAGAGTCCACGGAGGGCTCCACCCATAAGGGTCCACGAAGTAGCAACCTTGACTATTCCATAACGGCTTCCGTCCACGAAGGACTAGCCTCACTATGGGTAGATCTTCACGAAGTAGGCGATCTCCTTGCCCGTACAAACTTCTTGGTTCAACTCCACAACACGAAGTAGGAGGCTCCCAAGCGACACCTAACCAATCTAGGAGGCACCACCCTCCAAAAGGTAATAGGCTCGGCAATGTCGATGAACTCCTTGCTCTTGTGCTTCAAGATGATAGACTCCTCAACACACAATCACTCTCTCACAGATTTGGCTATGGTGCTAGGGGGGGCGACGGACCGCTCGCATTCTTCAGCAGGCCATTCGCCGCGCGCCATCACAAGCTTGCGGCTTATGAGAGGGAGCTCATTGGCTTGGTGCAGGTCGTGCCCCACTGGCGACCGTATCTGTGGGGGCGGACGTTCCGTATTCGCACGGATCATTACAGCCTCAAGTTCCTGTTGCACCAGCGCCTCTCCACCGTGCCACAACATCAGTGGATCAGAAGCTTTTTGGCTTCGACTTCACCGTCGAGTACCGCCCGGGTCGCCTCAACACCGTGGCGGACGCGCTGTCTCGCCGCGATGCCGACCTCGAAACGGGCGACGTCGACACCGAGGGGGCGGTCCTCTGCACCCGCTCGGGACCCTCCTTCGCCTTCATCGATGACATCCGCCGCGCCACCGCGAGCGCCACAGATGCGCAGCACCTCCGCCAGTGCCTCGAGGCCGGCAAGTTGGAGGAGCCGTGGCGCCTGGACGATGGCCTGCTCCTGCACGGGCGACGTCTCTTCGTGCCGGATCATGGGGACCTCCGCCACCAGGCCATGCTGCTGGCCCATGTGGCCAGCCATGAGGGCATCCAGAAGACCCTGCACCGCCTCCGAGCTGATTTCTACATCCCCGGTGACCGTGCGCTCGTACGGGACTGGGTGCGGTCTTGCGTGACGTGCCAGCGCAACAAGACGGAGACACTGCAGCCGGCGGGACTGCTACGGCCCCTTGAGGTTCCCTCCCAAGTCTGGGCCGACATCTCCATGGACTTCATCGAGGGCCTTCCCAAGGTGGGAGGCAAGTCCGTCATCCTTACGGTGGTCGACCGCTTCTCCAAGTATGCGCACTTCATCGCGCTCGGCCATCCCTACACCGCCACCTCCGTCGCACGTGCCTTCTTCGACGGCATCGTTCGCCTCCACGGGTTCCCCTCCTCGATCCTCAGCGCCCGTGACCCGGTGTTCACTGGCCATGTCCGGCGCTGTTGGACCGGAAGTATGTCTAGAGGGGGGGGGGGGTGATTAGACTACTTGACCAAATAAAATCTACTTTTTCCCAATTTTAAGTGTTGGCAGATTTTAGCATTCATAGCAAGTCAAGCACACCCTACACATGCATGTCTAAGAGTATAGCAGCAGAAAGTAAGGACACGCATGAGTAGTAAAGGAAGGGTAGGAGGATCAAACACAATTTGTAGACACGATGATTTTTCCCGTGGTTCCGATAGGTGGTGCTATCGTACGTCCACGTTTATGGAGTCTTCAACCCACGGAGGGTAACGGTCGTGAGAGTCCACGGAGGGCTCCACCCATAAGGGTCCACGAAGTAGCAACCTTGACTATTCCATAACGGCTTCCGTCCACGAAGGACTAGCCTCACTATGGGTAGATCTTCACGAAGTAGGCGATCTCCTTGCCCGTACAAACTTCTTGGTTCAACTCCACAACACGAAGTAGGAGGCTCCCAAGCGACACCTAACCAATCTAGGAGGCACCACCCTCCAAAAGGTAATAGGCTCGGCAATGTCGATGAACTCCTTGCTCTTGTGCTTCAAGATGATAGACTCCTCAACACACAATCACTCTCTCACAGATTTGGCTATGGTGGAAGAGATTGATTTGGTGGAAAGCAACTTGGGGAGGCTAGAGATCAGGATTCATATGGATGGAGTGGAATAGCTTGATCTCAACACATGAGTAGGTGGCTCTCTCTCAGAAAATAGGATGGGGCAAGTATGGAATAGTTCTGAGTGCTTCTCTTACGAGTGGGTGGTGGTGAAGGGGTATATATAGGCATCTCCAAAAATCCAACCGTTACACCTTAAGTGACCAACTCGGTGACACCGATGTGTGAATCTCGGTGGTACCGAAGTGACCAAAAGGTGACAACTTTCGAATCTCGGTGAGACCGATATATAATACTCGGTGGTACCGATTAGGTGACCAATGGTCAGATTGCGCAACTCGGTGACGCCGATCCAGAAAACTCGGTGGTACCGATTTTATGAATCGAGGTAACAGAAAGTTGGCAACCCAAACTCGGTGGCACCGAAGTGGAATCGGTTGCACCGATGTGCTAGGGTTTGGCATGGGTCTGTCTGAGTTTGGGAATCGGTGGCACCGAGTGGAAAGTGTTGGTTGCACCGATTTTGGATATTTGACTTTGGACAGACTTTTGTGGAAGAGCTTGTGGATGTTTTTGGTGACTATCACTTGTGCACGTATGAGCATTTTGTTCACCAACAGTACCTTACCCCCTTTTGATAGTATTGGCTTTCCTATGGACTCAAAGTGATTTCTCACAAAGTAAAATGTAGAGTCATCTTCCTTGAAGCTTTGCCAATCCATTTTCCTTGCATCTTGGGGTATTTCCACAATCCTTTTGCCATCCCTATCGTTGAACTTCTCCTGAAATATGCTTAGTGGAAACATTAGTTCAATGACATATATATTGTTATTAATTACCAAAACCACCAAGGGAGCAAATGTGCTTTCAGGCGCGATCTTTTTCGGATGGCGGGCGTGAAACTGCGCCTGAGTACGGCATTCCACCCTCAGACGGACGGCCAATCCGAGGTGGTAAACAAGGTGATTTCTATGTACTTACGCTGTGTTACAGGTGATCGTCCCGTGCTTGGGTGGACTAGCTCGCTTGGGCGGAGTACTGCTATAACACCTCCTATCACTCCGCCCTGCGTGCCACCCCCTTCGAGGTGGTCTACAGCCGCCCTCCACCGCCCATCCTGCCGTTTCAACCCGGGACGGCCCGGACGGAGGCGGCAGGCGATCTTCTACGCAGCAGGGATGAGATCCTTGCTGAGGTGCGCCAGCGTCTTCTACAGGCCCAGCAGCTGTCCAAGAAGTACTACGACGCCAACCACCGCGAGATGGAGTTTGCGGTGGGTGACTGGGTGTGGCTGCGTCTCCTTCATCGCACCACGCAGTCACTGGACCCGCGCGCCAAGCGCAAGCTGGGCCCTCGCTACGCCGGACCGTTTCCAGTCTTGGAACGCGTCGGCATGGTCGCCTACCGACTTCAGCTTCCACCGGGCGCCCGCATCCATGACGTATTCCATGTGGGCTTGTTGAAGCCCTTCCGCGGCGAACCACCGGCAGCCACACCGGCGCTTCCTCCGACCTCCGATGGACGTCTTCTTCCTGGTCCGGCGAAGGTGTTGAAGGCCCAGCAGAGCCGCGGTGTGTGGCGCCTGTTGATCCAGTGGTAGGGACTTCCGGAGGAGGACGCCACTTGGGAGCAGCTCGAGGAGTTCCGCCAACATTTTCCAGACTTCCAGCTCGAGGACGAGCTGTTTGCGCAGGTGGGGAGAGATGTTATGACCGGCGTGCACTACAGCCGGAGGAGGCCCAATGGCGCGTCCAGTTAGGGCCTGGCCCAACTTATCTTTATTTTCAGCACATATAAGATTATATAAACACTTGTAAGGACTCGTTTTAGAATCAAGCAATAAGACATATCTATTGCCCGGCTCCCTCACGAGCCGGAACCCTAAAACCCTAGCCGCCGCGCGTCTCCCTCTCCCTCTCCATCGCGCGACCACGGCGCCCCAGCGCCGCCGCTCGCGCCCATCGCCCCGGCAACCTCCCTTCCACCCCTACAACCTGCGGGCTAGACCCGGTAGGAACCTAGCTCCTACCATAACTTTTCTGATCTGTGTCCTGATTTTTTGTTGAATGTCTGTGTTACTAATTAGAGTAGCAGTAAATGTTGTCAATGGACAGACACCTTATAGCTTTTCACTACGTCATGAACCATCCAAGAAGCATGTTTGGGAAGGTTAGTATCGTACTAGTATCATTTGTTCCGATTATCGACTACTTATATTGCACTTGCACAAGCTTAGCTTTTGCTTCAACACCAACAAAAACGATGATATTCATTCATTTCATGTGGATTTCATCCACAATGTAGGGAGTACAACAGCTCGAGATGTTTATACCGATCTCGGCTTTCATTGCCTGTTGGCAACTCAACTCAGATCAGACTTGATCAGACCATGTTCTCATGCGTGGCACTGTCGACGACCATGCCCGGCTTGTGGGAGTGCAGCACGAAGTCGCACTCCGCCACGGCCTCGCCCACCGTCGGGAAGATCCACTCGTGGCCGATGAGCTCCAGCACCTTGGAGCTGTCCAGCTTCTTCATGATCTCGCTCCCCGGGTTTGCCAGCACGATCTGAAACCAAGGAGAAATCAGCCATGGTTCATGACAGAGCTCACATATACTTTCTTCAGAAGAAAAAAGATGACAGTTTATGTTGCTCTGTTCTCACCTGAATTCCCCTCCTGTCCAGGGTTTTCTTGAGCTCGTCCAGCATGCTCGTCCCGCTAGTGTCGATGCTGCCGACCGCTGCGTGCATCAAGAACAAGTTTCAGAGATGCTTTGCTCGAGGTGTTCAGATGCAGGCATTGTCTCAGAACACGTTGATGTAACTTACCACCCATGTCGAGGACGACGTACTGCACGCCGGTCTCGCCCTTGGCGCTGGTCCGCTCGTCGTCGTCGTCGATCCACCGGGTGAACCTCTCGCGGAGGTAGCCGGAGTTGGCGAAGTAGATGGGGGAGTCCACGCGCAGCACGAGCACGCCGGGCACCGTCCGCGCCGTCGTGTACTGGTCCATCCGGCGGTAGATGTTGGTGTCCGGCACGTTGCCGAGCACCGTGGTCCTCGGCCGCGCCACGAAGAGCAGCACCCGCAGCACCGAGATGGCCACGGCCACCACCAGCCCCATCTCGACGCTGCCGAAGACGACGCCGAGGTAGGCCCCCGCGCAGACGCAGAAGTCCACCTTGTCGACGTGCCACAGGTGGACGGCGCCCGGGAAGTCGATGAGCCCCAGCATCGCCGACATGATGATCGCCGACAGCACCACCAGCGGCGTGTAGTGGAAGAGCGGCGTCAGGAAGAGGAGCGTCACCATCACCGCCAGCGACATGATCACGTTGGACATGGCCGTCTTGCACCCGGCGTTATAGTTGACGGCGGACCGGGAGAAGGGCCCCGTGGTGAGGTAGCAGGAGGTGAAGGAGCCCAGGATGTTCATCGTCCCGATGGCGATCATCTCCTTGTTGCCGTCGATGTGGTAGTTCTTGAACATGGCGAAGCTCCGACCCACGGCGATCCCTTCCTGCGAATGTACTCTGGCGTGAGTAAATCTTTCGCCGGTGCAATTTACTTCGAACGGTGCAGCAGTACTGGCGAAGCAGATGGGTGTGTTGGGCTTACGGCGAGGGCGATGACGCCGGTGATGAGGCCGGTCTTCAGGGCGAGCATCATGTACGGCGGCGTGAATTGGAGGTTTGTAACGGAGATTGGGTTCAGGCCTTTCTTCAGATTACCGATCTAGAGTGTTCCAAAATGGCGCCAGTCATTCAGTCATCAGTTACTCGACATTACTACGTGCAAATGCTGTGGTGAATGTATGGGTTGCTCACAATTTGAACGCCATGGTTTTCAGCATGTGTGAAGTAGACCAGGAGGCTCCCGAGGATGACCGACGTCAATGGCGCGGCCGCGGATATCCAGAACAACCTAGGCTGCCTCTTGCTCTGTCCAAATTTAACACAAGATTAGCTTCATAGAACATTAATAAATTTTAGAGTGATACGTACAGACTTGAAGTGGTTTCAGAGCAGCAAGAAATGGTTTGTCAGACAAATAATTTTTGGTTCAACTCGCACCAAGAGCCTCAAAGTTCAGACCGGTGTTTCATACATAAATATTCAGAGCCTTGTATCAGAATTCAGAACAGAACCGGGGGCATATATCATACTATGTCCGGTTGCGGTTTGAAACACGGCAAAAACACTGGAACAATCAGCCAACGAACAACATACTCAAGAACAACTAATTTTTTGCTCGGGGCATATCAAATTCAGTGGCTGCTACCGCATGTGATGTTCTCCCCAAGAACAAGCTTCCTCATCAGGCATCTCATTTGGATTAGTTAATTAATTGATTACACCATAATGCAGCGGTCAGTGGAGCTTGGCCTTTTGCAATTATTCCCCCAGGTCGGCTCGTTTCCCTGCCTGCCCATGATATTCGGTGCGATGCATTGCATTTGGCAATCAGCGTGACACCGATGCGAAAACGGGCTAGTCAGGACGCAGGTCAGGCGCTGGTCTGCTGACAGAAAATGACGCGATGCAATCAGCGCCTGTCTGGCTCGAAATTATGCTCCTCCGTCGCTACCTACATCTTGAAAAGACAAAAAGGCTTTTCCTTTTCATCAGACGCAAAATGGAAGGAACCCCCCAAGTCACATATACTACTACTCCTCCTCCACCACCTCCAACATAGTGATCAAATTGGATTTGTGTAAATGCCCATGGTATTCAGAGACGAGGAGGGACAGGCTTGCAGATTAGATCATGAGATCAGATGAGAAGCAGCATGTGTTGTGTTGTGTGAAGGTGCAATCTATGCATCCAAAAGCGCCCAATGGATGGATTCTCTTGTCCCACCTCGATCGCCAATGAGCTCACGAGCGGGCGTCCTCACGTGGAGTAGGCGCTACCTCGCCTACCTCATCTCCAAAAAGCTCACAAGACAAAATTGTCTTTCCTGCACCTCTCGAGCTCGACCAGGCCTGTGACCGACTGAGTCACTGACTGACGCAGCAAATCACTGGGCGCCTAGACAGTCTGGACACTGGCTAGCAATAGCAATAAGTAGCATGCATGGGCCATGCGTACTTACTTGCTACTAGTAATCACTTTTAACCGGGCTAGGATTACCAGACGTGCGCAAATGGGGTTACGCTCTCGTGCACCGCCATTATATATCCCCAAAACACCGTGTCACGGGTGGATCGAGGCAGCGTCTGTGCTGTCGCGATCCTGGTACAGAGTGGGGCACTACGTCATGGTCGATTATAACATGCTACTACTGCTGGTACTTACTACAGTAATGGAGTTGGAGATGCGAGAAAAGTCCCAATGATTGGTGACGATGGATGGATCCATTCCGTGGATGGATGGATGGATTCTCTTGTGTGGTCCTAGTTTATGCACCGCTTTTGGAGTGATTGGGCACGTCATTAGTTTACCAGAGGAGAAATTCTTGATCCACTTACTACTGCTAGCTAGAGAGGCGAATCCGGATTTTGTCACGCACAAGTTAAGCATGAGCTGATCAACTTACAGCACACAAAAGAAAAGGTGATCAAAAGCACTTGGTATTTAATAAAATATTATCAAAAAGAACACCAGGTGATCAAAAGATCTGGGAAGTAAAGTGAGAATATTATATATTAAGTACTGTATAATATAATGAGACAGGACTTACAAAGAAGCGGGTGAGGAGGAGGAAGAAGAGGAAGCCGCTGCCGAGCACCACGCTCTCCCATCGCCACTGCATCCGTTCAACCAAATTGAACCCGTCAGGTTACTACAAGGAAGCTATTTAGGCGCGACATCAAGCCGTGGTTAACTAGGGCCGGCCGGTCACAAGTACAGTAGCGAGTAGTCACATGCATGATGCATGATCGATCGATCGGTTGGACGCATGTCCCTCATATGTACGAATGTGACTGTGACCAGCTTAGCAGGACCAAGCTAGCCAGAGGTGCAGACATGGGCATGGCCGGCCCAAGAGGCAAGTGGAGCTTATGCGTCGTGTCGTGTCGTGTCATGTTCCTGTCCTTGCCGGTCTAGACATATATATATAGCGACCTACCCCAGAGGCTTGTGCCCCCGGGAGTGTCACGCGCATGCGCCGGTGTCATCATGCCAGCCTTCCGTTTTTCATGGCCTAGACAAGTTCTTGGCGACCATCTACCACAGAAAGACGCACCGTGTGCTCCAAAATTCTAAGTAGTTTGATCACAACATGGAAGAAAAGAGAAGAAAAAAGTGCCAAAAGATGCATACTACCTACGTGTGGGCTCTTGGAGTCCTGGTTACCTAGCTACTATGTATATATGTATGGGTAACATGATGCAAGTGTTGATTTGATACTCCTACTAACGCATGGCGAGTGATGGAATGGAATACTGGACCTGGTGTGTCTGGGAGAAGACGGAGCGCATGACGGAGACGAGGTCGGTGGAGGTGGTGAAGTGCTCCAGCCCCAGCATGCCCTTGAGCTGCTGCAGGCACACCACCGTCGCCGCGCCGCCCATGAACCCCACGATCGCCGCGTGCGACAGGAAGTCCACGATGAAACCCAGCCTGCACGTACACATGCATCCATCCCAGTAAGTACATACTCTACGTAGCAATTAAACCTAAACCTCCACACACATAGTAGTACCAAGCTTGTTGCACATAGTACTTTACATATGTAGGCGTAGCAGTTACGTACCTACAGCTAATTACTAATACTGGTTAGTCTAGAAGCTAATTAACTTTTGACGAGTTAGAAAGGTGCCACTGTGCTTTTGGTCCATTCTCACCAACTACGTATATATGTGGCTTAACCCACAAGAGACAGTTTAGGTGTGATTTTCCTAATCATAATTGATGGTTTATAGTTAATTTAATAGAGTAAGCAAGAAGCTCATGCATGGTACGACGTGCCTGAGAAGGCCAAGCGAGGCCTGGATGACGCCGGCGAAGAAGGTCGCGGTGAAGGCCAGGTGGAGGTAGAGCGCCGGGTTCTCGGTCGCCGACACCTCGGCGCCCAGCATGGAGCCGATGAGCAGCGACGCCACCGCCACCGTCCCCACCGCCAGGTCCTTGGAGCTCCCCATCATTGCGTACACCAGCGGCGGCACGAAGCTCGAGTCTGCAGTCGATGGGTCACATGGTGATAGATACAGTGAGTCACTAGCTCACGCGCGTGCATGCACTGCAGAGCGCGACCGGCATGGCAAATTGGCAATGGCAACATATACATGGCTGCGTTTGATGCGCTTACAGAGGCCGAGGATGGGCGGCAGGTTGGCGAGCTTGGCGTAGCTGATGCCCTGCGGGATGGCGAGGCTGGCAATGGTGATGCCGGCGATGAGGTCGGACTTGAAGGTGCCGAGCCTGTAGGCCGGCGCCCACTCGAGGAACGGGAAGAAGTAGCGGAGCGCGGCCGCCGCGCGCCGGCCGAAGCCCCGCTCCCGCACCACCGCGCGGAACGGGTCGTCCGGGAAGAAGGTCTCCTTGAGATTCGCCCGGAACGTGTCCAGGAACGGCCGCGCCTCCGGCACCGGCACCCTCGGCGCCGCCCTCCCCGCGCCGTTCACGCTCTTCCCGGCCGCCGCCTCCGCCGCGCTCCCGCCCATGGCCGCCGGCTGCACACGTACGTGTGCCTAGCTACGCTGCTCGCTCGCCGCCCGCTCTAACCGCGTGTGTGTGTGCTGTGTGGACGTCCGTGCTGTGTTTGGGAATGGATTTCACCGCTCGCGCCTGCGCTTGGCCTGGATGGATGGACACTGCCCGTGTTGCGCGGGTGTATATATACAGCGGCCAGGGGTCGGATTAGGTGTCCGGTCCGATGCGGGGCGGTGGGCTCGGTCGGGATTAGCGTTCCGGGCAAAGCTTGCCGTGCGGTGCGATGCGATGGGTGCGCGCGCGCGCGCGGGCCCCGGCGGACAGCGACCCGCGTACTTGCGTGACGTGGAGCGTGCGGTAGAGGAAGTGGGATTGTGGTAGGAAGGTTCAGTAGAGTATAGGGTTATTGTTGCCGTCTCGTGCGGGTGGGCGCGGCTGCCGCCGGTCCGCCGTGCGATCGGGCCAGTCGGTTCGCGATCGACCGGCCGGCGTCGGCACGATTCGTGCGGCGCGGGGTTCGGCCCCTGTCGCGGCTGCGGAAATAGCCGGGCCCGTCTGCTAACGAGCACGTACCCGCATGTGCGGAACGTTTGCAATTTTCGTCTGCATATATATCTACAGCGCGGCAGTGCAGGCATCGTTTTGGCACTATGGCTTCCCTGGTTTCTGATGTGGAGCGGCGGTTGGCTAAGCAGCATCTCGTGCGTGTCAGCTGGTGACGTGCGTGCACATGTGGACGGTGTGCCAACACAAAAAACCGGAGCAGATTCCACTGAGACAAGATATGCGATGATGATCTCATCGCATATACGCCTCAAAAAATGGATGCAGCCAGCTAGCGATCCTGCACGTGTTCGATCCTACGTGCCCACAGCAGGGAATTAATGAAGGTTCTCCTAAATGATAAAGGAAGATTAGTGCTGTGTCTTTCCCAGATGAAAATGAGCAAGTTACCGGGCGCCACGAGCGTCCCCTGGGCAAATGTGGTCGATTATTTTAATTTTAATCGTTAGCCAACGGGCGTACACACGTGTTAGCCGCTGCCCATACCCACTCGTTTTCGGTGGCTGCTACCCCGTTAACCTCGTCGACTACTCCTGCGACGCCGGGTGAGCACGGCGCAGATTAGAAGCGTGGGAAATCGAATTGTCTACTGATTTGGTCATCACTGAGTCAGTGTTGAGCGTGGAGAAGCTATCTGGTGGGCGGTGGCGACAAGTGCTGCATTTGGAGTTTGCCTTCTTGAGTCCTGACCTATGAAGCACCATACGGCGACACGGATACGGCGATACGGGATACGGCAATTTCTAGAAACAGCAATACGGCGATACGGCAAGTATATATAAGTAATAATATATAAAATGACAATTAACATAGACAAAACATAATAGAGTGTGTGAGATGAGATCAAAATACTGCCCATTAGTTGCCAGATTTCCTTTCATGCATCTTTTCCTAAATGATCATTCAGGTCCTCAACACATTATGGTGTATGCAAAATAAAAAAATACATCATATGATATTACACTTTGTCAATTTGAGATGCATGAAAAGTGGAAAACATTAAACAAATTGGTTGAGCTTACCAAATGAATATATACTTCCTTGTTCCAAACTTTCAAGTTCCAGTTCTGAATTATCAATGGCCATAGACAAACAATGCAGAAGTCCACTAGTATATAATATGATAATACAACTATCAATGACAGTAGCAGCAACATAAGCAAGCGGTACCAACTAGCAAGCAGTAGCAATAGCAAATTCGCAAGCAGTAACAAACTAGCAATACTAACGCAAGCAGTAGTATGCACTATGCACCTGTGCTAAGCAGCAAAATCAGCAAGCAGAAGGAACTAGGAAGTAGCAGCATAGCATGGCTGCCGTGTCCCCCCGTATCGTACACGACGCACAGTGCGTATCGACATTTTTTCTTTTCTATTTAAATCAGAAAACATGATACTTCGCCGATACCCGTATCGATGCCGTATCGTGCGTATCGCCGTATCGGCGACGTTCGGTACGCCGATACACGAGTTTTTGGCGTATCGGTGCTTCGTAGGTCCTGACCGACCTCTGAGGCACCACACAATTAAACCCCTCGCGTCCTAATCAAATCATTGACCTTCTTTGCACGTGGGCCCAAACTAATAAGTAATACTCCCAAGGTTCGCAGATTTGTTTTTCTTTTTCTTTTGAGATGCAAGCATATTTAAGTTCGAAAAAAACATGTAATCATATTTCCCACCAAAATAAATAAAATGTGCATGCATACCAAACTCAAATAGTGTCTTTTTTTCGATAAAGAAACTCAAATAATGTCCACAGAGACTGGAAGCCATGAGTCGTAGAACTTTAGAATTTTCCGAACCACTTGAGAGTAGAGCCTTTCCCATTTTTTGCACTCAATGTTGTTGTTCTCTTCTCTTTGAGTAGTAACTTTGTAAACGTTTTTCTTAATTAATCAATGAGGCAAATATTTTGCCTCGGTTAATTTTTCGCTCGCAAAGTTGGTACATGCCTCTCAATCCACTCCCTTCTTCCCTAGCTCTTCATGTCCGACACATGGATATCGTCCTTGCCTACCCATGCAACTTTGTTACATGCACTATCATGAAGTCACGATCATGCCAGATCAGGATTTAAAAAAAAATATCCTCGGGTCATCCCCTTGGAGTTCATCTCTCAAGGGAGAGAGAGACCAAAATCTATGGTCAAAAGAAAATAGAGAGGCAACACTTAGAGAATGAGTGAGGCCTCTGAGCGGGTCCAAAAAGTGGACGATTATTATTTTTCTTCCTGGAAGCATTTGAGAGAGGTGTACTCAAGCACACCTAGTTTCCTTAAGATAGTGTTGCATGGTTTGTGGCCAAGCAATGCCCAAGTGATCCCATTTATTTCTTGGAGTTTTTTTTCTTTTGGAAAAGGAGGAACGGAGCCCCCGGCCTCTGCATCAATCGATGTATGCAACCATATTTATTTCTTGGAGTAATCCAGCCGACTTGTGTCTTCCTGAATTAGGATAGTTAGGTTAGGTCTTTCTTTCGTAACAAACTCAGTTCTTTCCTTGATCCTTCTCTTTTCGTGCATGAACTTTCTTGAACTTTCTTAAAGTGATACAATTTACATTTTTGCAACCACTATCCGGACTTATCTTTTTAAGCGATTTTGAATGGAACATGCAAGAGAGATCTTGAAAAGACTATGTTTGTTGTCTCAACTTCCAATCCATAATAATAAAGTAAGAGTAAGGTATGGATAGCGTATAATTTACGTAATAGAAAACTTAAGTTCTTAATCCTGAGAAGATTGAAGACGCCGATTGTTAGAGTACTCTTGACAAGGGCATTTTTCAAATTCTAGCCAACATAATGAAACCATGCATGTTTCTTGTTTTTAGTTCCAATTGATTCCTATCTCTTATTTTGAATCCATTTGTGGTAAGATTACCGGAATTTGATCCCCTAGGCTTGCTAAATTGATAAGCGAGAGACGCAGTCGTGGGATTGGTAGCCAGGGTCGGAACATCTATGTGTAAATTCACTACGTAAAAGAAGCAGTACTCATCCTAGTAGGCGTTCTGACAAAGAACATGAACAAAGGGGGGGGGGGGGGGGGGGTGTTATGAGAACAAGAAAGTGCGCATAGCCATCACGCTAAATAAATAACTATACTCATCCAAGCCACATGAAGATGATGCCACCCGAAGACTTAAATGAATAGTCATCGTTGTTGAGAAACAACCAACTGGATCCGCCCTTGTGTTAGCATGAACCCCACCACCACCACCACACACATCTTGACCTACCCATGTACGTAGATGTAGAAGTAAAATCAATCTTTATTTATACACAGCTTAACTTACATATTCGGGCACATCTATCTTTTTAAACAATTGAATAACATCTTTTCAGTGACTGCCATGCAATCTCCTGAACTGATTGAGACCAAAATTCCATAAAGAGGTATAAAATGGGTGAAGTTGGACTCTTTGAGTTGTTCCAACCATGTTGGATGTCATTGCAAGAGGCGAACCAGAATGCATACCACACAAAAGAGTCAAGACAAGACTCCATAATAGTTAAGCAATTCAGTTTAGGTTGATCTAATTGTTATGAAAGTTGTAACACGTGAAAAACACAAAAAAAACATGACTTATTTCAATAACCGTGTGAGTAACCAATTTTATAAACATATTTTTTGGCAAGCAATAAGCACTTAATTAATACAATTCAACTGTATCATTTTTTACAATTTTTTCGAGTGTGCTTGATTATTTATCATTTCTCATTACGCTTGCGTGCTTAAACATGTGTGCAAAATGCGATGTATATCCTACACGTATTCGAATCCTACACAGACCAGGAAAAACTATTGCAATGATTAGGTAGAATAGTGTTGTCTAATGACATGAGCAAGGTAATGAACTCCACCACTTCAACGTTGATGCCTAGGCACCGTGGTTTAGTTATTAAAATAATTACTTGATATTTGTATGGCAACTAACAATTTATGATGTATGGGTAATAACTGACTTCACTAATTTTTATTTCTTCACACACCATATATATAGTTGGTCCCTATATTAAGTACCGTCAACATCGTTGGTCGTTTGGTTCTCAAGCCATTTCCTTCCTCCAGACTTCATTGATTGCTACCCTATTAGAGCAACTCTAATAGAGTCGTCATACTGGTCCAATTGCCATAATAATTGGCAATATGATGGTTCTGGCTAAAAAAACGCACTATAGCAAAGTCACCATACCTGTCAGAATCGCATAATTTACAGAGCCCCCTCCTTATCTAGTCTCTCAGCCTCTGGCAGAGCTACACCCCAGACCTGGGGGAACGGGCCCGGGTCATGGTGCTGGAAGCCTTTGTTTACAGTAGAGTTTTGGTACTGTTTTGCTGGCCTGACTACGCCCTTGCTCTCAGCCTCCATATTTGGCGTCACGGAGCCAATTTTGCAGCGCACTCCATCCAACCGACCGTTTGATGTGATATGAAGACTCTGAGTTTGCACATCACCTCGACAGCCTTCATATGCATATGAACATCGCTTCATATGCATTTTGACGACTACTCATATAGCGACTCTGCTAAAGTTGCTTTTAGGCTCTTCTACTTCCCCGAGACATTGAGTAAGTAAGTCGCAGATTAGTTTTGGAATTGAATTGTTTAACGATTTGATCATCATGGAGTCAGTATTGAGTATTGCGTGTGGCTAAGTTAGCTGGTGGCAACAAGTGATGCACTTGGAGTTTGCTTTCTGTTGCCTTCTTGGCCTCTAAGAGACCACAGAAACATCCTACATGTCCTAATCAAATCATTGACCTTCCCTGCATGTGGGTCTACTTAAACTAATAATAGAGAGTGTGGCGTGTAAATTTGTTTTTCTTAGGAAATAGTAACAAATATGTACATATATACCTACCACGTTTATTCACAAACTGAAGTAATATATATCAAACATCAAAGTTATGGTACTTCAAGATTGACATAAATGACTACCAACATGCTATTGACGGGTATGTCGTCTCCTAGTGTTAGATCGTGCGATTGGACTACAACCGCCTCCACCTAGCCATGGTTGGTTCTCTGGCGCACAAATTCTATTGGTTCAGTTGCTTAATTACTCGTGCTTCCGAGTGTGTACAAGTTATGTTAAATTGTTTCATAGAAAATATAAATGCTTTGAGATATTATGAGTTATTCCCACCTAGCGTATTTGGCAAACCAAATGAGTGCGATATACGAAAGTGATACCGAGATCACATCATTGCAAGATACACGATCGTGCTAATTAGATGCTTATCAGGCAAAAGCTTATCACTAGGTCGAAATTGCACTGAGCTTATCTGCAAACTAATAATCGACCTAGTGGCCATTCTCTAACAATCAACAACTCAGTGGCCGTTCTCTAACAATCAACAAAGGACACGATCCATCGATATGATGCGCGCATTCTTTTCCATCTAATCTAACTGTACGTTTATGTTCGCTTCTCTCCACTTTTCTTCAGATTATGTTTCTTTCGCATATAAGGGCATCTTGCAATGCGTGGAATATATGCTCAAAGTTTGTCTGGACACAGTCATTTCAGATATTTCAGATTAGATGACCTAGCTCAACCTTAGCTTGTTTCATAAGCGATCCGAGTGTGATATGCACGTAGTAGATCGATCGCGTCGATTACAGCGTGTACGCCACCGAGAGAGAGAGAGAGAGAGAGAGAGAGAGAGAGAGAGAGAGAGAGAGAGAGAGAGAGAGAGAGAGAGAGAGAGAGAGAGAGAGAGAGAGAGAGAGAGAGAGAGAGAGAGAGAGAAGAGAGAGAGAGAAGAGAGAGAGAGAGAGAGAGAGAGAGAGAAGAGAGAGAGAGAGAGAGAGAGAGAGAGAGAGAGAGAGAGAGAGAGAGAGAGAGAGAGAGAGAGAGAGAGAGAGAGAGGAGAGAGAGAGAGAGAGAGAGAGAGAGAGAGAGAGAGAGAGAGAGAGAGAGAGAGAGAGAGAGAGAGAGAGAGAGAGAGAGAGAGAGAGAGAGAGAGAGAGAGAGAGAGAGAGAGAGAGAGAGAGAGAGAGAGAGAGAGAGAGAGAGAGAGAGAGAGAGAGAGAGAGAGAGAGAGAGAGTTAGACGCGTATCAGCTTATCACCAGGGTCCGGGTCAAAGCTGCACTAAGTCAGTTGATCTTTCACCTGCAGACCGTGCTTAGAGGAGGCGTCTGGTGGTGTCAGTCAGTCCATAATCACACATGCCATGTCCCCGTGGTGGCAGGACGATACTCAGGAAGCACCAGCAGGTACCTTAAAAAGGCTATCCCTGCCACTGATTTGCTGCTCAAATCACACCAAAAAAGGCAGCCAGAGTACATGGCCAGGAGTAGCTAGTGACGATGTTTATTGTTATTTCATCATGCATGTTGAAACCAAGACGTAATTGGAGTTAATTAAGGTTAAGATAGACTTGTGCTAACTGCTATCCCCTTCGTCTCATAATATAAAAACGTCTTTGACAATACACTAGTGTCAGAGAAAGTAGTATTAGTATTACTAATAACATAAGTAAAAAAGGGTAGACGTGTTCAAGCCTGCACAGTAACATTTCCTTTGGATGCATCCCACCACATCTTTTCAGACACCTTTTTATCATCACAGGTCAGAGAACGGCGCCTAGCTAGACAGATACGTGTCATGCGATCGTGCTTATAACATTGAGAAGAGGCGTCAGGCAATGAATCGATGACCTGGTCAAACAGGCTTAATCACTCGTGTAATCAACCTATTGAGCATATGGAAATCGTTTTTTTTTCTGAAGAAGAAGAATCATAGTAGATGGGATTCGGTCCCCCTGCCATTTCGCCAACCATGTCTACTTTCAGATATGCTTCCCTTTTACCTTCCAATATATAACCGGTAGATACTACTCCCTCCGTTTCTAGTGTGGTTGGGACTTGGGAGTAGAACGGCATTATCGTATCTTTGTTCAAAAGACCCGCGAGATATTCTCGACCGTGCACGCAGCTCAGCTCAGGCCGAGACCATGCCAATCGTGGTGCACGCAGGCATCTCTCCGGTCCGGATGAATGCATGGCGCGCAAAGCGGCCGGCATCGGCATGGCGTGGCGTTATCCAGCCGTATCTATCTGAGTTCTGAGGCCACCTCGCCAGCCAACTTGCGGCCGCGCGCGCCAGTCTTTAACGAGTGCAGGTTCACGTCGCCGGCCGGCCGGCGGCCACGAGCCGCTCTGCTCGATCGATCGATCGCCCGCCGTGTCCCTCGAGATAGATACGTGGCTGCCGACGGGAGCGCACTATAGGGCTGTGACGGGATTCTCATCGCTTTTGCGGGTCATGGCCGTCCGTCTTTCGTCGATGGGTGGTCAATCTCGTCGGGCCGTTGCGTCGATCGATCTCTAGGCTTTTCCGGCAGGCCGATATGTAGTGCGTCTTGTTCCTGTCAGGTCCTCTATGACCTATGCATATGCTGCATAGGTCTGATTTATTGGACATGGGCGCGTAGAGTAGATTCGTTGGCTCCCCTCCCTCCCTCCCCGTGTCGCCTTTGCTACGGGAATCGTTGGAAACGTTGCGTTGCGAGTGACAGCAACTGTGCACAAGGGCGCACAGCCTGTGTGGTCTTTCTCAAGTCTGAACCTCAAAGAGCTACGAGTGCTTTCAGTTCAGTGTATGTGCTGTACTTTCCCTGCGTAGTACACACATTCCCTGTAGGCATCTCGCTAAGCCTATAATACCACTCCCTTCGGAAAGAAAGCAGTGATCTAAACGCTATTATATTTCTTTACAGAGGGGGTGCAAAGGAAGGAGATGACATTATTCACTGGAAAGGCCCTTTTGGACGTCTCGTCTGCCTCGCCACTCGCCACCACCTTATGTTGCAGTCTCAGTAAACATGTATACAGACAGTTACATCCTGGTTACAACCTTCCCCGGGCATATTGTCGTGACAGGGTTAATCAATGATTTTCCGAGTGGGCGAACAAAGCACACGAAAGATACATGTCAAAGTTAGTCAAATGGTGCACCCCTTTTTGCAGATGAGGCGAACCAACAGATTGTACTAGTACATGTGTAGGGGCAGTGGCGAATCTAGCACGAAAATGAAGGGTAGGCTCAAAGCATCAAGTCCCTAAGCCTAATTAGCAAAGCATTGCAATTGTTGGTTGTAAAACACCTTAGTATAATTGTCAAGTAGTATATTTAGCTGAAAAATGATTTTTGGAGGGTAGGCTCAAGCCTATTGAAGCCCTACTAGTAGAATCGCCACTGTGTAGGGGTGACTAAACGGATGGAAGTCTCGAGCTACTTGCCCTAGTGAGATATGTGAAACATCAACGTCGACCGAATGCTCCATTGGATGATGCAAAAGTGAAGAGATTTCGACGAGGCGGTGTTGACTGCTGAGTACCGAGTATAGCCTTCCCCGGTTGGCGTTGGATCTTTGCCTCGGCATGTCAAAAGTTGACGAAAAAGAAACCAAAGATATGGTAGAGTAGCTAGCATGTGCTGTTGTGGGTTTATTTGCTCTATTATTGTTCTCTGGTCTTCTCCATCCTGTATGTGGCCAAGTGAACTTCGGTCAACGTCAACGTCAGACTGCATGTCAACGTCAGACTGCATGCATGCCGGCATATATGAGTATGTGGCCAAGTGAACTTCGACTCTCGGAATCTAAAAAAGGAAATAGAAGAGTGAAATCCCAGCTGGCAAGCATTGGAAGCATGGCAATAACGTCATGCGTTGAGTTCATGGTAGGTAGGTCAAGGAATATATATTTTGGGTACCACGGGGGAATCTTCTGCGCAAGCAAGTTGACTTGTTTAGTTGTTTTCCAACATTATTGACGTGTTTGAGATGAAACGTGCATGCAGAAATGCTGGAGAATCCAAGTCCACACATGCTAAACAGCACGTCATCACTGAAGCTCCAAGTTATTATGGATTTTCTGAATTGTCGTCTTTTGGCGTTCTCCTTCCTTTAAAGAAATTATATTTTCTCAACACCCTTGTAAATCTATTTAATTTAAAAGTAGTGTTTTGTTGTCTTTTTACCCCATTAAGGAAAACTTCCCACAGGTTACCAGATTAAAGAAGTATGTTGCTCATTTTATCCCCTTTAACACTAGACCACTGGTCAGCAAAGTTGTTCTGCATGTAAATTCATATTGCGGCTAAGTCAGATGCCACGTGGACACTGCATCACAAATACTACATTAACTCTCATATTTTTTTATAAAATTTATATCTCAGCAATTGATGAAATCATATCCCTGAAAGCTCCGCCACCGATGTCAACCATGCTAGCTCCAAGATGAGTGACACTTATTTATTTATTTTGAAATTTAGGATCAAATTTCGCTGTAAAGATTATGATATTATGAATGAAAATACATTTTTTTAATTTATTTGAATGTATTTTAAATTAATTTAAGTATGAACACATGTTCTCCGTTATAGGACACAAGTTTTGTAGTTCTAAATTGAATATGATGTATTCTAGAAGTCCTTCAAGAAATACAAACAGCTTCAGTTCTTCATTTGACCCCATAAAATTATAGAAAATATTGATATCTTTAGTATTTTATGGAAGAGAAAAGATTGGATTATAGGTTAAGTTTAAATAAATTATTAAAGTTGTGTAGCTAGCTTAAATCCAGTAAAAATTAAACATGGAAAATAAAATCTACTTATTCCTTATTTTGACAAAAGCATATTTATTTATGATTGGAAATCAACTTTAATGATGGTTCCAAAACGCAACAAGCATGCAGAAATGCTTAACAATTTCACCTCAGAAAGATATGGCGCTCAACAGCATATCAGCACACGAACATCATCACTGAAACTCCACCTGTAATCGTACCCTGTGTTAATCATTGCAGCTGCATTATTTCTGTTGGCCGGGGTCAGAGGGCATTGTAGACGGATGGCTCCCAGCCAGCGCAGGTGGCGTCCGTCGCCCACCGATGAAGGTGACGGATAGGCTCGCGGGTCCATTGAGAGGTCAGCCCTAGGAGTAGATCGGGACTCCGGGCACGCATTAGCATGCCCTCGCCTCCTCATCTGCGCTTGTCGGGTGCATAATTGAGGCGGAAAAGGAGTGGAAAATTTCAGTGGCGACTACTGTGGCCTTGATCACTGATCGATGTATGCCCTTCCCATCTGAACAATGCCTTTCGGGAGGGCCTCGTCCAAGAGATTTGCCTCTGCTTTTCTGTACCAGCGGAATCGGATCGGATCACTGTGCCGCTGCACGATCGAGTATTCGTCATCAATGTGTTTATGCCGAGAATCGGAGCGGTTGACGAACAGGCGAGGAGGACGCGTGTCTGTCTGGCCAACTGCTGACGGGTCAATTTTATTTTTGGATCGAATTGGAGTGGAGCTTCTGTGTGGGAATAATCATGCGTACGTCAGTCTGATAGAGAATTTGCATCCTTTCTTCTGAAGCGAGCACAGCCAAAACCCTTCCAAAAAACAGAGGCAAGAGCTGTGCCATCCGAACCCTCGACCTCTTGTCAGTAGGTAGAAGCAGAGAAAAGGTTAATTGAGAGTTCATTCACTGTCAGAATCTTCCATTGCTTTCTAGAAGCAGTGGTAGGTTCTTCTTCTTCGTCTGCGTGCAAGCGTGCGGTGCGGCTGCGCTGATGGAGTCGCTGTCATGAAAGGCCTGAGCGCTCCTCCGCCGTCCTCCACTTGCACGCACTTCCGGGCGGGCGGCACCAACGCGACATGGGTTGGGTTTGGCATCCACACGCGCACGGCCACTGCCGCTCGCGCCACGCACACGCACACGCACACGCACCGCCGCTGCGTCCTCCGCCACGCGTGCCTGTGCCGCCGGAAACGCACCCGCGCCCCGCGGAACTGGCCGGCGAGCCCGGGCCACGGAGAGAAAGGAGCGGACGGGGACACATTCCTGGAGTGGAAAACTCCAAGCGCGCAGGCAAGCAACTGAACATCGTACTGCGTCGGATCAACGAGACAGGACCAAAGAGTGCTCTCTCTCTCTCTCTCATGCATTGCCGTCGGGACGGAGGAACCTGTGGCGTACGTGCCTCGGGAATCAGTAACCTTGGCCGATCGTCCGGGGCTTCTGCCGGGCCGGGAATCTCCCTAGTGCATAGTGGGTCTGAATTATTGGCGAAAAGGAGGCAGGGGGTTTCGTGGTGAGCGCGCTCATCCCTTTCGTTTCTCTGCGGGACTGAAGCATCCGGAAAGAGTTGGAGCAGTGGTAGCTCAAGTGAGCGGCGCTCTCGTCGCACTGTCGTCAGTGGTGCATGAGTGGGGTTGACCTGAAGCAAAGATGCTCTGGAGCTGCGCGTATCAGCGTACTGAGGTGTAGTATTGACACCATTCGTGCACACGCATGCACACCAAATCAAGCCCAACATAAGTAACAATACTAAAGCGGCAGCAGTTTGATTTTTTTTTTTGACTTTTTTTTACTGCCATGTAGAAAGTTACGTGGCTGGGCTTGAAGGGCTTTAAAAACAAGGCTTCCATTGGATATTGACAAGGGGAGTTAAGCGGTGATGGAGCGATCTAGCGATTTCATGAGGAGCCGTCGCCGCTTTACCTCCCCACTTCATACGGAAAAAACCACTCCTCCATTGGTCGCCCCCTCCCTTCCTTTCTCCTTCTCCCGTCCTCTTCCACCTCGACTACAGGAGCCTCGACTCATCACCAGCGGGCAGATGCATCAGCAGCGGTGGCGGACAGCGGCGTAACAACAGCATATCGGCCAATAGCGCATCAGCACGTCGTCCACTCCATCGTGGCCTTCCCCCGCCTGCATCAGGAGCCAACAGATCGCTGGCCGTAAATCCAGCGCCCCCTACCCCACCCCCAACAGTGGGTCATGCGAAGGAACCGGCACCGCCTCCTGCGCCCTCGGTCCCTCCTTGTAGATCACATTGATCGATATGAATTACTGGGCATATGTTTTGTTTCGTATGCATCAGGGCAGAAAATATGGCTTTGTTGTTGTCTATTCTTGCAGCACATAGGAATTTTTTATGGTCTAGGTGGTCAAATTAAATTGACCATTTTAGTTATATAGATGTTGTATTTCTTAAAATTCAACTGTTTTTTCATATCCGTTTTGTTCAAGTTATTTGGTAATATAATTAGTATACTTTGCTTGTCAAAAGAAGAGAGATTTTTCTCTTCTAATTTTAGGGTGTTTGGCTTCGATCAGTAAACAATATGCTGAGAATTTTAGTATTGCCTATCCCTACATGACTTGAAGCTCATGGATTTGTTTTTTCGTGCAAAACTGTTTAGGATGCTATATGATTCGTCATATGGTACTAAAGCGGCAGCAGTTTGATTTTTCCTGTTTTTTTTTACTTTTTTTACTGCCATGTAGAAAGTTACGTGGCTGGGCTTGAAGGGCTTTAAAAACAAGGCTTCCATTGGATATTGACAAGGGGAGTTAAGCGGTGATGGAGCGATCTAGCAATTTCAAGAGGAGCCGTTGCCGCTTTACCTCCCCAGTTCGTACGGAAAAAACCACTCCTCCCTTGGTCGCCCCCTCCCTTCCTTCTCCTTCTCGCGTCCTCTTCCACCTCGACTACAGGAACCTCAACTCATCACCAGCGGGCAGATGCATCAGCAGCGGTGGCGGACAGCGGCATAACAGTAGCATATCGGCCAATAGCGCAACAGCACGTCGTCCACTCCATCGTGGCCTTCCCCCGCCTGCATCAGGAGCCAGCAGATCGTTGGCCGTAGATCCAGCGCCCCCTCCCCCACCCCCAACAGTGGGTCATGCGGAGGAACCGGCACCGCCTCATGCGCCCTCGGTCCCTCCTTGCAGATCACATTGATCGGTATGAATTACTAGGCATATGTTTTGTTTCGTATGCATCAGGGCAGAAAATATGGTTTTGTTGTTGTCTATTCTTGCAGCACACAGGAATTTTTTATGGTCTAGGTGGTCAAAATTGACCAATTTAGTTATATAGAAGTTTTATTTCTTAAAATTCCACTGTTTTTTCATATCCATTTTGTTCACGCTATTTGGTAATATAATTAGTATACTTTGGCTGTCAAAAGAAGAGAGATTTTTCTCTTCTAATTTTAGGGTGTTTGACTTCAATCAGTAAACAACATGCTGAGAATTTTAGTATTGGCTATCCCTACATGACTTGAAGCTCATGGATTTGTTCCTTCGTGCAAAACTGTTTAGTGATGCTATATGATTCTTCATATGGTAACAACAAGGAAAATGATGATGGTGAGTACAGTATATTTACCCTTGATTAACTATCACAATTAGTAATTGTGAAAAGGCACTGGTGCACATATATAATGTTACAAGTCAGTGTAGATATACTGTATTGTAAACAAAACTTTTGTGCTTGATTACCTGGTGACTTTGATCGAAATCTAATTACTATGGATTGTAAACAGAACTTTTGTGCAGCATATCAGTCAAGAATCAAAGCAACAAGATCTGGCTCAAGGTGTTCATCTGTGCATATTTTTGTCGGGGTTTACCATATTTTTGTCATATTTGCAGTAATTTTAGTTTCTCTAGAACTGAAGAAAAAGTGGGATGAGCAATATCTCAGCATATTTTTTTATTCTTCAAGGCAATAGAGTCCACCTGCCCTTTTGTAAAAAAAATATGTTTCAGCTTCTGATGCCAAGATGGTTGAAATGCTACCGAAGTGAAACAATTCAACTATTTCTTTGCCTTCTGGTCAATAGCACATATGTGGACTACAAAGCTACAAAAAGTTGATTTAACTCAGCACAAGTTTGTTCAATCTTGACAACACGTCACTATTTTTTCTGTCAAACAAGTTGACCAATTCATATGTACATGAACTGAAGGTTTAATTTTTATACACCTCTAGAATTATAGCAGTTTTCAAATGCGTTCTATCATTTGGTCATTACTCCTAGGAAGCATTCATGTAACGGTACATAGTATTCTATGTAAATTTTGTTCAATTCTGCACTTATGAACTTTCTTGACGGACCTACAAGATCTGTGTGTGCCTATACCCGTTAATGATGCATGCCATGTTATACTGTCGGTGCTATTTAAACAAAAACATGTTGTAGTTTGTGAATTATGCATTTGGCAAGCGATAACTGAGATGAGCCTTATTCAAATGCTCACATAAGACATCAACATATAAGATTCTAACGGGCGCGGTGTGCGCCGCGCTTTTTTGGCGCTAGTACATACATATATACCGATGGAACAGATAACTTCAGGGTTAGTCCTACTCAAAATGGGATTGCAGATTTCTTAGCTAAATTTGCAAGGAGGGACATCCACTACAGGAATCAGGCTCTTTGCCGTCCGCCATGGCAGATGGCAAAGGGCACAACCACGGACGGCAAAGGCCTTTGCCGTCAGCCAGCGGACGGCAAAATTTTGGGCCGAATAAACTCCGGTAAAGGGGTTCTTTGCCGTCTGCCTTGGTACAGCGGACGGCAAAGTTTTTTTTGCCGTCAGCCTGCAGACGGCAACGCGGCTGGACGACGTAGTACTGACGTTAGCACCGTTAGGTGGCTAACGGCCCCCACCAAGCCCTTTGCCGTCTGTCCCCGGACGGCCCCCACCCAGTCCTTTGTCGTCTGCCCCGGACGGCCCCACACAGTCCTTTGTCGTCTGCCCCGGACGGCCCCCACCCAGCCCATTGCCGTCTGCCCCGGACGGCCCCGCCCAGCCCTTTGCCGTCTGTCCCGGACGGCAAAGAGGCCAAATGGCCCCAGGCCTGGTGCTCCCAGGTTTAACAGGTGGCTGCCACGTGCCCGCTTTGTCGACGGTGGCCGTCGGCAAAGAGGTCTTTGCCGTCCGGGGCAGACGGCAAAGAGGCTGTATTGCCTCTTTTTTGCCTGTTTTTGTTATATTCAACAATTTTCACAGGCAAATATATGATATGTATATATATATTTCACAGAAACAATATCCCTGCCATATGGATATGATCAACCAACAATTATACCAAATTAAAAGTATCAAATGTCACATTGTTCACCATATTACAATAGTTTCATCCATACATACATAGTCTCATACATAGGTAGAAAGTTTCACGTAAGTTCATCGATACAAAATGAAAACAGAAAGTAAACACTAGCACTACATTAAAGCAAGCTGCCGTGAACTAAATCAAATCTGCAAAATTGGAAATAAGAATACTAGAAGAAGTAGAAGAAGATCTAGAAGTAGAAGAAGATCTAGAAGAAGAAGATGATGAAGAAGCGTTTTTCTTCTCTCTCTTTCTCCTCTTGTTTTTCTTCTTCTTATTGCTTATTTGTGTCATTTTAGAGCTAACCTAGGTAATTATCACATTTTTGACCTAACTAAGCTTATTGTGTCATTTTGCAAGAAAATAAGCTAAGTCTATGGCATCTATGAGGTTACCAAGTCTATTATGCCATTTTTGAGTTAACTAAGCTTATTATGTCATTGTGGAGGAAACAATGCTAAGTATAGGTCATTTTAGAGCTAACTTAGGTACAATATGTCATTTTGGAGGTAAGTAAGCTTACTACGTCATTTTAGAGGAAACAAAGCTAACTTAGGTAAAATATGACATTTGTTGAGCTTGACTTTCGGTCTTTCGAGGTTTTCCTTACAAAAACTCTCATGCCTCATGGTGTGTATGGTGCGCACTCACTCACACTTATATGGTGGTGTATGTTGGTGGACACTACCTAACACTTATATTTCGACCGTCGGTGATGGTCGTTTCCCCTTCTCCTCTCCCGCAATATACCAAGGTATATATCGAGAGAAGGAGAAGAAGAAACGACCCCCGCGACAACAGTTGGGATTCCTCCATCAAGAAGAGACATGAAACTCTCACAAGGAGCTCCGACAGACCGAAAGTATATAATTTTGTCTAAGTGCTAAGTTTGTCTTTGTTTGAGAAAATGAGCCAAGTAAGTGGCATATTAGGGCTTACCGTCCTCGTCATCACGGAGGTGAAGCACCGGGGTTGCTCGGACCGGTGTCACCTGGAGCACTACTTGGCCCTGGAGAAGGATCGTGCGATGCGGCTCGGGATAGCAGAGACTAATTTTGTCTAATTTTGTCATCACCTGGAGCACTAATTTTGTCTAAGAATATAAGTTCATAAATTGCTTCAACTCTTCCATAATACTCGACACCTCCTTCGCCGATAGCAGAGACACAACAATTTGTAGACTTTCGGTCGGCCATAGATAGCTCTTTGCCAAAAGTACGAAAGCGATACCCGTTGATGTCGTATTTGTCAAATGAACGGACCTTATAGTCAAAACCATTAGCGACTTGTCTCAATTCGGCGTCCATAGACTCTGAATTAGCCTACAAGTTTAATACGAAATGATTGTTGCATTAGCCGCAAACTAGACGAAGAAATGAAATGGTCTAATGGAAATTACCTTTTGTTTGAACCAAGAGATGAAACCGGGATAGCCGCCTCCATGCTTTGCTAGAAGCTCATACTCTTCGATGGGATCCTTTTGGATCACCGCTCCATCCGAGAATTTGGCGACGTATCGACTGTATCACATATCCGGGAATAAGAGAAGTTCAAAGGAATTAGAAGTTGCGAAACAATGTACCGAGAACTTACTCGATATACGGCCACACTTCTGTTAGGTTGTTGAAGATATACAACGAAATGGTCCGCCATTCTTCGACATCGAACGCTATTGCTTTCGAAGCAACGGCTGGTGCGAGCTTCCCTTGGAATAGGCTGAGGTTGGATCGACCTTTTTCACGGTCGCCATCATTGTACCGAGGCTTCGGATTATGCAAATGGCGATTCTTGGCTTCGTAGTGTGCTGTCACGAAGTTTGCCGCCTCCTCAGTAATGAATGCCTCGGCCATCGATGCTTCAATTCTACATTTATTTTTACATTTTGCTCGAAGCGTCTTCTGCATCCTCTCAGTTGCGAAGCACCAATGATTTTGCACGGGCCCCCCCCAATCTTGCCTCGGTCGGGAGATGCAAAATCAAATGCTGCATTGTATTAAAGAAGCCCGGTGGAAAGATCTTTTCTAACTTGCAGATCAACTCCGGGGCCAACTCTTCCAGTTCATCTAGCACGTCAGGCGATAGTTCTTTCGCATAAAGAGCACAGAAGAAATAGCCCAACTCTGCCAGTACTAGCCATTCATCCTCAGGGATAAAGCCACGCAACATCACCGGCATTACCCGCTCAAGCCATATGTGACAATCATGACTCTTGAGACCAAATATTTTCAATTTGTCAAGACTCGCTCCCCTCTTTAGATTCGCTGCATACCCATCGGGGAACATCAACTGCATTTTCACCGACAAGATCATTTCCCTCATAACTGGCCTTCCAAGATTGAACCATGCCTTTGGCTTCCTCCAGTTCTTCTTTCCTTTCGGTTGTCGCATGTTTTGTAACGGTCTATCACATAGAGCCTCCTGATCGACTCTAGCCTTAGGATTATCCTTTGACTTCCCCTCTATGCCGAACAATGTACCAAAAAGGGCCTCGGCGATATTCTTTTCAGTGTGCATCATGTCGATGTTGTGTGGGCAAAGGAGGTCTTTAAAGTAAGGCAGATCCCACAAGCATATCTTGTGAGTCCAGGCGTGTTCCGAATTATACCCTTTGAAATATCCTGGACGCTCTGGATCAGGCTCAAGAGCGTTTAACTGATCCAGGGTCTGTTGGCCTGTTAATGCAGGTGGTGCAGAGTTTTTGACAACTCTACTTTTGATGAAATTATTCTTGTCTTTTCTGAACTTATGGCGAGGATCCAGGAACTGTCTATGCAAGTCGAAGCAAGAATACTTGCGACCCGCCTGCAGCCAATGGAACTGAAGAGCTGCCTTGCATGTGGGGCACGGGAACCTTCCATGCACACACCAGCCAACGAATAGCGCATACGCCGGCAAGTCATGCGTCGAGTACATGTACCACACATGCATTTTGAAGTTTTGTTTTGTAGCGGCGTCATATATCTTGATCCCATTATCCCAAGCTTCTTGCAATTCATCCTTAAGCGGATGCATGTACACATTCATATTCTTCCCCAGATAGTTGGGCCCTGGAATTATCAACGTCAAGAAAATGTTCTTTCTTTTCATAATCTCTCCGGGGGGAGACTGAGTGGAATGACAAATACAGGCCAACAACTGTATTGGGTTGCCGTCATACCAAACACATTGAACCCATCCGTGCTAACGGCGACTCAAGGATGCCTTGGATCTGCCACTTTATCCTTATGTAATGCATCGAAGTGCTTCCACGCAAAAGCGTCTGAAGTGTGTCCCAACATCGGATTCCCATCTGCATCTAGTTCGGTTCTTTTGCCCAATTTGTGCCACGTCATCTGTCTGGCCGTCTCTTCGACCATGAAAAGATGTTGAAGTCTTGATATGATTGGCATATACCGAAGAACATTAACTGGGATTTTGGTCTGACTCTTCTCACCCATACCGTTGTCTACCACAACATACATGGAAGACTTGCAAATGGGACAATAGTTCAAGCCCGCATACTCAAGCCTAAATAAGGCACATCCATTCTCACAGGCATCTATCTTCTCATAGGGCATCTTAAGCGCACGTAGGATTTTGTCCGACTGGTACAGGTTTGCAGGCAATACATGGCCTTTGGGTAGAAAGCGTCCAAATATTGTCATCATCACGTCGTAGCATTCTCTGTCCAGGTTGAACTGAGCCTTCAGAGCCATTACTTGCGCGATGGCATCCAGCTGACAAAGCTCAGTGTGCTCGTGGAGAGGACGTTTTGAAGACTCCAACATTTCATAGAAGGCCTTTGCAGATTCCTCCATCTCATCGTCCGAATCCCGAGCATCATCAAAGTCTTGCACCATGTCTTCGATCTCGGTACCATGCTCGTCGGTGCGACGACGAACCACCTCAGCTCTGGCACGTTGGGCGGACTCACCATGAAATCTCCACACCGTATAATCAGGCGTAAAACCCCACTTCTGCAAGTGTTTGCCCATTTCATCCCGTGTCCACTTTTTATGGTTGTCGCACCAGACACAGGGGCACCAGGTTATTTCCTGGCCATTTGCAAATGCGGCTCTCAGAAACCCCTTGGTTTTGTTAACCATTCAATTGTCATGTCTTTCTGACTAGGGTGACCGGTGTACATCCACTCACGATCACTCATCTTGCCTACCTACTAAACACACAAGAAATATATATATAATTCATCATCTATATTCATCAGTTAATCAAGTTTGTCAGTTTTATTACGTCCATGCAACCTACACGCTAATAGGTAAAGATAGGTCCTATAATCCCACCCGAGTATGTGTAGATTGGGTTCGTTTTCCCATGCTCTGCTCCGGATCCGACGCAGAATTTCGGCAGCACCTCCCCGCTGTTCTCCTGATACACGTCTCGGCAATAAGCAGAGAGGATGTGTACCTGGAGAACAACAGGGGGGCACTGACGAAATTCCGCATCGGATCCGGAGCAGAGCATAAGGGAAAACGAACCCAATCTACACATACTCGGGCTGTCCATGGATAACGTTGGACAATTCGAAAGAATGGCGGTTATAAATATGCAAAGACATGCATATTTATAGATGCCGCCCTTTCGAACGGGAGACGCATACTGGTCACGCATACTGATGATTGAAGACACCTATAGCTAGCAAGTTTCATCGGCACAAAGACCGGAACAGAGCAAATTAAGGGGGGGAGGAGATGTCATTTGTGCTCACCCACGAACGCAGGGGAGCTCGTCAAACGCACGGGGAGGTCGTCGAATAGCAGACCCTCGCAGCGACGAAACAACTGCACATTGAAATCCACCCGATCAACACAAATATGATGTTTTTCATAACAGAATCGGAATATATATATGACCTCACACATAATTTACAAAACTATGACCCCGTCGGCCTCTGGAAGGCCGAAGAGGTGTCGGGGGTCGGGGGTCAGTGTCGTCGGGAGTCAGTGGCGTCGGGGGTCAGTGGCGTCGATCGAGGGTCGGGGGTCAGTGGCGTCGGGGGTCAGGGGTCAGTGGCGTCGGGGGTCAATGGTGTCGGGGGTCGGGAGTCAGTGGCATCGGGGGTCAGTGGCGTCCGAAGTCGGTGGCGTTGGGGGTCAGTGGCATCGGGGGTCGGGGGTCAGTGGCGTCGAGGGTCGGGGGTCAGTGGCGTCGGGGGTCGGGGGTCAGTGGCGTCGGGGGTTGGGGGTCAGTGGCTTCTTCTTCCTCTTCTTCTTTTTTTTCCTTTTCCTTTTCTTCTTCTTCTTCTTCTTATTCTCCTCCTCCTCCTCCTCCTCCTCCTCTTTTCTTCATCTTCTTCTTCTTCTTCTTCTTCTTTTCTTCTTCTTCTTTTTCCTTTTTCATTTTTTTCCTTCTTCTTTTCTTCTTTTTTTCTTCTAACCTAACTAACTAAACTAAACTAACCTAACTAACTAACCTAAACTAACCTAACTAACTAACTAACCTAAATTAATTAACTAACTAATTAACATAAATAAAAAACAGAAAAAAACAAAAAAATCACCTTTGAAGGTGCCGGTGGAGGAGGGGGCCGGTGGAGTGGACTGGGAGGGAGGAGGTGGGGCGCCGTGGGGAGGGGGCGCTCACCGCGGGGGAGAGGCTGGCTCCGGCGGCGGGGTGGCAGGGAGGGAGGAGGTGTGGTGGGGGTAGAGAGAGAGAGATGTGGGGAGAGGGGGGAGATAGAGGGGGCCGCGGGGAGGGGGGCTCGCCGCGGGGCGGCGGGACGGCGGGGCGGCCCGTGGGTGGGGGCGGCGGCCGGTGGGCGTCGGGGAGCGGCGGGGGCGCTTGCCGTAGGGGAGAGGCTGGCTCCGGCGGGGCGGCGGCACGTTGGTGGGTGTTGGAAATATGCCCTAGAGGCAATAATAAATTGGTTATTATTATATTTCCTTGTTCATGATAATCGTTTATTATCCATGCTATAATTGTATTGATTGGAAACTCAAATACATGTGTGGGTACATAGACAACACTGTGTCCCTAGTAAGCCTCTAGTTGACTAGCTCGTTGATCAAAGATGGTTAAGGTTTCCTAGCCATTGACATGAGATGTCATTTGATAACGGGATCACATCATTAGGAGAATGATGTGATGGACAAGACCCAAACTACGAACGTAGCATATGATCGTGTCAGTTTATTGCTATTGTTTTCTGCATGTCAAGTATCTGTTCCTTTGACCATGAGATCATGCAACTCCCTGACATCGGAGGAGTACCTTGTGTGTATCAAACGTCGCAACGTAACTGGGTGACTATAAAGGTGCTCTACAGGTATCTCCGAGGATGTCTGTTGGGTTGGCATGGATCAAGACTGGGATTTGTTACTCCGTATGACGGAGAGGTATCTCAGGGCCCACTCGGTAATACAACATCACAATGAGCCTTGCAAGCAATGTGACTAAAGTGTTAGCCACGAGATCTTGTATTACGGAACGAGTAAAGAGACTTGCCGGTAACGAGATTGAACTAGGTATAGAGATACCGACGATCGAATCTCGGGCAAGTAACATACCGAAGAACAAAGGGAACAGTATACGGGATTAACTGAATCCTTGACATAGAGGTTCGACCGATAAAGATCTTCGTAGAATATGTAGGAGCCAATATGGGCATCCAGGTCCCGCTATTGGTTATTGATCGTAGAGGTGTCTCGGTCATGTCTACATAGTTCTCGAACCCGCAGGGTCTACACACTTAACGTTTGGTGACGATTAGTATAGTTGAGTTATTTTGTTGGTGACCGAAGGTTGTTCGGAGTCCCGGATAAGATCCCGGACATGACGAGGATCTCCGGAATAGTCCGGAGGTAAAGATTGATATATGTGATAATAGTGTTTTGATCTCCGGAAGGGTTCCGGAATTCACCGGAAGGGGTTCCGGATGTTTACCGAAGTGTTCGGGTACAGCAACACTTTATATGGGCCAAAGGGATAAAGCCCACGAGGTATTGGAAAGTGCAAAAGGAAGTTTTGCTACTGCCTTAAGCTGGTAAGGCAGTACTACCGCTACTGTAGCAGCGGTACTACCGCTTAAGCTGGTCAAAGCGGTACTACCGCTACTGCATCAGCGGTACTACCGCTTAAGCTGGTCAAGCGGTACTACCGCTACTGCATCAGCGGTACTACCGCTTGTGCGCGGTACTGCAGGGATCCGAGTTGGACTCTTTCCCTGCGGGCCAAACCGACCTTATGCGGGCAAAACCGACCTGGAGGAGGCTTTTACTCCAAGTTTAGACCCCAAGGCTCAACATATAAATAGAGGGGCAGGGCTAGCACACGGGACACATTAGATTGCCCCAAGCCGTGTGCCGGCAACCTCTAGTTCCTCCTACGTCATAATTTCAGTAGTGCTTAGGCGAAGCCCTGCTGAAATAGTTCCTCACCAACATCACCACGCCGTCGTGCTGCTGGAACTCTTCTTCTTCTCCGCTCCCTCTTGCTGGATCAAGAAGGCGGAGATCGTCATCAAGCCGTACGTGTGTTGAACGCGGAGGTGCCGTCCGTTCGGCGCTGGATCGTGCTTGGATCGAGGGACGACTTGCGATTTGGATCGCGGAGACGTTCGACTACATCAACCGCGTTTCTTAACGCTTCCGCTTAGCGATCTACAAGGGTATGTAGATTCACTCTCCCTCTCGTAGATGCTCATCACCATGGATAGATCTTGTGTGTGCGTAGGAAAATTTTTGTTTCCCATGCAACGTTCCCCAACAGTGACATCATGAGCTAGGTCCATGCGTAGATGAGATCTCGAGTAGAACACAAACGAGTTGTGGGCGTGGGTGTATACATATTGCTTGCCGTTACTAGTTGATATTTGATTCGGCGGTATTGTGAGATGAAGCGGCCCGGACCGACATTACGCGTACGCTTACGCGAGACAGGTTCCTTCAACTAACATGTAACTTTGTTGCATAAAGATGGCTAGCGGGTGTCTGTCTCTCTCACTTTAGTTGAATCAATTTCAATGAAGAGGGTTCTTTTAGAAGATCAAAAAGCAATCACTACACCACGTTGTGGTTTTGCGTAGGTAAGAACGGTTCTTGCAAACCCGTAGCAGCCACGTAAAATTTGCAACAACAATTAGAGGACGTCTAACTTGTTTTTGCAGGGTATGTTGTGATGTGATATGGCCAATTACATGATGAGATATATGTGATGTATGAGATGATCATGTGTTGTATAGAATATCACGACTTGCATGTCGATGAGTACGGCAACTGGCAGGAGCCATAGAGTTGTCTTTAATTATTGTATGACCTGCGTGTCAATCATTAAGCGCTATGTAATGCTTTACTTTATCGCTAAACGTTAGCAATAGTCGTGGAAGCAACAGTTGGCGCGACAACCTCATGGCGACACGTTGATGGAGATCAAGATGATGGAGATCATGGTGTCATGCCGGTGACGATGGAGATCATGCCGGTGCTTTGGAGATGGAGATCAGAAGCACAAGTTCATGGCCATATCATGTCACTTATGATTTGCATGTGATGTTAATCCTTTTATGCATCTTATTTTGCTTAGGACGACGGTAGCATTATAAGGTGATCCCTCACTTAAATTTCAAGATAAATTGTGTTCTCCCCAAATGTGCACCGTTGCGAAAGTTCGTCGTTTCGAGACACGCCGTGATGATCGGGTGTGATAGACTCTACGTTCACATACAACGGGTGTAAGCCATGTTGCACGTGCGGAACACTCGGGTTAAACTTGACGAGCCTAGCATGTACAGACATGGCCTCGGAACACAAGAGACCGAAAGGTCGAACATGAGTCATATAGTAGATATGATCAACATGAAGATGTTCACCATTGAAACCACCTCAACTCACGTGATGATCGGACTTGAGTTGGTGGATTTGGATCATGTTATACTCGAATGACCGGAGGGATGTCAATTTGAGTGGGAGTTTTTAAGTAATATGATTAACTAAACTCATTGTCTAGAACAATAGTCTAAGTTGTCTTTGCAATATTTATGTTGTAGATCATGGCTCGCGCAGTAGCACCCCTGAATTTTAATGCGTTCCTAGAGAAAGCTAAGTTGAAAGATGATGGAAGTAACTTTGTGGACTGGGCCCGTAATCTAAGGATTATCCTTACGGCTTCCCAGAAGGCTTATGTCCTTGATGCACCGCTTGGTGATCCACCCGCTCCAGTTGAGTCTCTAGACGTTGTGAACGCCTGGCAAGCTCGTTCTGAAGATTACTCAATAGTTCAATGTGCAATATTGTATGGCTTAGAACCGGGACTTCAAAGACGTTTTGAACGTCATGGAGCATATGAGATGTTCCAGGAGTTGAAGTTTATCTTTCAGAAGAATGCCCGGATCGAGAGATATGAGATCTCCGATAAGTTCTATGCTTGCAAGATGGAGGAGAACGGGTCTATCAGTGATCACGTACTCAGAATGTCTGGGTACTCCACCCGTCTGGCTGAATTGGGGATGCCCCTTCCGCCAGAGGCTATCACTGACAGAGTTCTTCAATCATTGCCACCTAGCTACAAGAGCTTCGTGTTGAACTATAACATGCACGGGATGAACAAGTCAGTCGCCGAGCTGTTTGCGATGCTGAAAGCCGCTGAGTCTGAAATTCAGAAGGAGCATCAAGTGTTGATGGTCAATAAAACCACTAGTTTCAAGAAAAATGGCAAGGATAAGAAGGGTAACTCCAAGAAGAGTGGCAAAGCAGTTGCTCCTCTCGTGAAGAAACCCAAGGCTGGACCCAAACCAGAAACTGTGTGTTTTCATTGCAAGGGAACTGGACACTGGAAGCGGAACTGCCCCAAGTATTTGGCTGACAAGAAGGCGGCCAACAACAAACAAGGTATATATGATATACATGGTATTGATGTGTACCTTACCAACTCTCGTTGTAGTGCCTGGGTATTTGATACCGGTGCGGTTGCTCATATTTGCAACTCAAAACAGGAACTGCGGAATAGACGGAGGCTGGCAAAGGACGAAGTGACGATGCGCGTGGGAAATGGTTCCAAGGTTGATGTGATCGCCGTCGGCACGCTCGCTCTTCGATTACCATCGGGATTAGTGATGAACCTGAATAATTGTTATTTAGTGCCTGCGTTAAGCATGAACATTATATCTGGATCTTGTTTATTGTGAGATGGTTACTCATTTAAATCAGAGAATAATGGTTGTTCTATTTATATGAGTAATATCTTTTATGGTCATGCACCCAATGTGAGGGGTTTATTCTTATTGAATCTCGATAGTAATGATACACATGTTCATAACATTGATGCCAAAAGATGTAGAATTAATAATGATAATACCACTTTCTTGTGGCACTGCCGTTTAGGTCATATTGGCGTAAAACGCATGAGGAAGCTCCATGCTGATGGACTTTTGGAGTCACTTGATTTTGAATCACTTGACACATGTGAGCCATGCCTCATGGGCAAGATGACTAAAACGCCGTTCTCTGGAATAATGGAACGGGCAAGTGACTTATTGGAAATCATACATACTGATGTGTGCGGTCCGATGAGTATTGAGGCGTGCGGTGGTTATCGTTACTTTCTCACCTTCACTGATGACTTAAGTAGATATGGGTATATTTACTTAATGAAACACAAGTCTGAAACATTTGAAAAGTTCAAACAATTTCAGAGTGAAGTTGAGAATCATCGTAACAAGAAGATTAAATTCCTACGATCTGATCGAGGAGGAGAATATCTGAGTTATGAGTTTGGCAGTCACTTAAGACAATGTGGAATTGTTTCACAACTAACACCGCCTGGAACACCACAGCGTAATGGTGTGTCCGAACGTCGTAATCGAACCTTATTGGATATGGTGCGATCTATGATGTCTCTTGCCGATTTGCCACTATCGTTTTGGGGTTATGCATTAGAGACAGCTGCATTCACTTTAAATAGGGCACCATCGAAATCCGTTGAGACGACGCCATATGAACTTTGGTTTGGCAAGAAGCCGAAGCTGTCCTTTCTTAAAGTTTGGGGATGTGATGCTTATGTCAAAAAGCTTCAGCCTGAAAAGCTGGAACCCAAAGCGAAGAAATGCGTCTTCATAGGATACCCAAAAGAGACAGTTGGGTATACCTTCTACCTCAGATCTGAAGGCAAAGTGTTTGTCGCTAAAAACGGAACATTTCTTGAGAAAGAGTTTCTCTCGAAAGAATTGAGTGGGAGGAAGATAGAACTTGATGAGGTTGTTGAACCTTTACTTCAACCTGAGAGTAGCGCAGCACAGAAAGTTGTTTCTGTGGAGCCTACATTAGCTGAAGAGGAAGTTAATGATGATGATCATGAAGCTTTGGATCAAGTTGCTATCGAACCTCGTAGGTCGACAAGGACGCGTACTGCTCCTGAGTGGTACGGCAACCCTGTCTTAGAGGTCATGTTGTTGGACAACGATGAACCTACGAGCTATGGAGAAGCGATGATGGGCCCGGATTCCGAGAAGTGGTTAGAGGCCATGAAATCCGAGATGGGATCCATGTATGAAAACAAAGTGTGGACTTTGGAAGTATTACCTGAAGGGCGTAAGGCCATTCAGAACAAATGGATCTTTAAGAGGAAGACGGACGCGGACGGTAATGTCACTGTCTATAAAGCTCGACTTGTGGCAAAGGGTTTTTCACAAGTTCAAGGAGTTGACTACGATGAGACCTTCTCACCCGTAGCGATGCTTAAGTCCGTCAGAATCATGTTAGCAATAGCTGCCTTTTTCGATTATGAAATTTGGTAGATGGATGTCAAAACAGCGTTCCTTAACGGTTTCCTTAAGGAAGAGTTGTATATGATGCAACCAGAAGGTTTTGTCGATCCAGAGAATGCTGACAAAGTTTGCAAACTCCAGCGATCCATTTATGGACTGGTGCAAGCATCTCGGAGTTGGAATCTTCGCTTTGATGAGATGATCAAAGCGTTCGAGTTTATACAAGTTTACGAAGAAGCTTGTATTTACAAGAAAGTGAGTGGGAGCTCTATAGCGTTTCTAATACTATATGTGGATGACATATTGCTGATTGGAAACAATATAGAAATGTTGGAAAGCGTGAAGGAATATTTGAACAAGAGTTTTTCAATGAAGGACCTAGGAGAAGCTGCTTTCATATTAGGCATCAAGATCTATAGAGATAGATCAAGACGCTTAATAGGACTTTCACAAAGCACATACCTTGATAAGATTTTGAAGAAGTTCAAAATGGATCAGTCCAAGAAGGGGTTCTTGCCTGTTTTGCAAGGTGTGAAGTTGAGTAAGACTCAATGCCCAGTGACTGCAGAAGATAGAGAAAAGATGAGTGTCATCCCCTATGCTTCAGCCATAGGCTCTATTATGTATGCAATGCTGTGCACAAGACCCGATGTCAGCCTTGCCATAAGTATGGTCGGAAGGTTTCAAAGTGATCCAGGAATGGAACACTGGACGGCGGTCAAGAATATCCTGAAGTACCTGAAAAGGACTAAGGACAAGTTTCTCGTTTATGGAGGTGATCAAGAGCTCGTCGTAAAGGGTTACGTCGATGCAAGCTTTGACACTGATCCGGAAGACTCTAAGTCTCAAACCGGATACGTATTTATTCTTAATGGGGGTGCGGTTAGCTGGTGCAGTTCCAAGCAAAGCGTGGTAGCTGATTCTACATGCGAAGCGGAGTACATCGCTGCCTCGGAGGCGGCGAAGGAAGGTGTCTGGATGAAGGAGTTCATGACAGATCTTGGAGTAGTGCCTAGTGCACTTAACCCAATGACTCTGTTTTGTGATAATACTGGTGCCATTGCTCTAGCCAAGGAACCAAGATTTCACAAGAGGACCAGACATATAAAGCGACGTTTCAATTCCATCCGCGATTACATCAAGGAGGACGACATAAATATTTGCAAAGTACACACGGATCTGAATGTTGCAGATCCGATGACTAAACCTCTTCCAAGGGCTAAACATGAACAACACCAGAACTGCATGGGTGTTCGATTCATTACAATGTAAATCACATAGTGATGTGAACTAGATTATTGACTCTAGTGCAAGTGGGAGACTGTTGGAAATATGCCCTAGAGGCAATAATAAATTGGTTATTATTATATTTCCTTGTTCATGATAATCGTTTATTATCCATGCTATAATTGTATTGATTGGAAACTCAAATACATGTGTGGGTACATAGACAACACTGTGTCCCTAGTAAGCCTCTAGTTGACTAGCTCGTTGATCAAAGATGGTTAAGGTTTCCTAGCCATTGACATGAGATGTCATTTGATAACGGGATCACATCATTAGGAGAATGATGTGATGGACAAGACCCAAACTACGAACGTAGCATATGATCGTGTCAGTTTATTGCTATTGTTTTCTGCATGTCAAGTATCTGTTCCTTTGACCATGAGATCATGCAACTCCCTGACATCGGAGGAGTACCTTGTGTGTATCAAACGTCGCAACGTAACTGGGTGACTATAAAGGTGCTCTACAGGTATCTCCGAGGATGTCTGTTGGGTTGGCATGGATCAAGACTGGGATTTGTTACTCCGTATGACGGAGAGGTATCTCAGGGCCCACTCGGTAATACAACATCACAATGAGCCTTGCAAGCAATGTGACTAAAGTGTTAGCCACGAGATCTTGTATTACGGAACGAGTAAAGAGACTTGCCGGTAACGAGATTGAACTAGGTATAGAGATACCGACGATCGAATCTCGGGCAAGTAACATACCGAAGAACAAAGGGAACAGTATACGGGATTAACTGAATCCTTGACATAGAGGTTCGACCGATAAAGATCTTCGTAGAATATGTAGGAGCCAATATGGGCATCCAGGTCCCGCTATTGGTTATTGATCGTAGAGGTGTCTCGGTCATGTCTACATAGTTCTCGAACCCGCAGGGTCTACACACTTAACGTTTGGTGACGATTAGTATAGTTGAGTTATTTTGTTGGTGACCGAAGGTTGTTCGGAGTCCCGGATAAGATCCCGGACATGACGAGGATCTCCGGAATAGTCCGGAGGTAAAGATTGATATATGTGATAATAGTGTTTTGATCTCCGGAAGGGTTCCGGAATTCACCGGAAGGGGTTCCGGATGTTTACCGAAGTGTTCGGGTACAGCAACACTTTATATGGGCCAAAGGGATAAAGCCCACGAGGTATTGGAAAGTGCAAAAGGAAGTTTTGCTACTGCCTTAAGCTGGTAAGGCAGTACTACCGCTACTGTAGCAGCGGTACTACCGCTTAAGCTGGTCAAAGCGGTACTACCGCTACTGCATCAGCGGTACTACCGCTTAAGCTGGTCAAGCGGTACTACCGCTACTGCATCAGCGGTACTACCGCTTGTGCGCGGTACTGCAGGGATCCGAGTTGGACTCTTTCCCTGCGGGCCAAACCGACCTTATGCGGGCAAAACCGACCTGGAGGAGGCTTTTACTCCAAGTTTAGACCCCAAGGCTCAACATATAAATAGAGGGGCAGGGCTAGCACACGGGACACATTAGATTGCCCCAAGCCGTGTGCCGGCAACCTCTAGTTCCTCCTACGTCATAATTTCAGTAGTGCTTAGGCGAAGCCCTGCTGAAATAGTTCCTCACCAACATCACCACGCCGTCGTGCTGCTGGAACTCTTCTTCTTCTCCGCTCCCTCTTGCTGGATCAAGAAGGCGGAGATCGTCATCAAGCCGTACGTGTGTTGAACGCGGAGGTGCCGTCCGTTCGGCGCTGGATCGTGCTTGGATCGAGGGACGACTTGCGATTTGGATCGCGGAGACGTTCGACTACATCAACCGCGTTTCTTAACGCTTCCGCTTAGCGATCTACAAGGGTATGTAGATTCACTCTCCCTCTCGTAGATGCTCATCACCATGGATAGATCTTGTGTGTGCGTAGGAAAATTTTTGTTTCCCATGCAACGTTCCCCAACAGTGGGGGCGGGATGGGGGCGGCTGCCGGTGGGCGTCGGGTCGGGGCGGGAGCGGCCGGAGGGAGAGAAAGGGTGGCGGCGCGGTGTTGGGGGCGGGATGGAGATGCGGGAGAGTGAGGGGGTGGAGGTGGATCCGGCCGTTATGGGGGGCGTCCTCTTTTCCGTCTGCTAGCAAACGACAAAGAAGGGGGGACCAGGGGGTGGGGCCCCTCCGTGACCGTTAGGGGGACATCCGCTTTGCCGTCTGCTAACGGACGGCAAAGAGAGGGGAGGCAGATGGCAAAGACGTACCCGACGGCAAAGATGTACCCACGGTGCGGTGGGGCCTGCCCGTGACCGTTGCCGTCTGCCTGCCCCATCTTTGCCGTCCGCTAGCCGACGGCAAAGGGTAGGCTGATGGCAAAGGCTTTCTTTGCCGTCTGCCTTACCTTTGCCGTCTGTTTTCTGTAAGCTCATGGCAAAGGCTTTCTTTGTCGTCTGCCAGCAGACGGCAAAGACCTAGCAGACGGCAAATGATCTGATTCCAGTAGTGATCTAACCAATGTTTGGTTTCAGGATGTACCAAGTGATGTAGCAATTCTACTAGAAGGCTTGCGCACGCTTTGCTGCGCTGTCGGTGTTACTGCGTTTTCATGAAAAAATTACTCCCTTTGTTTCAAAATATAAGGTGTAATTTTTTGAAATATCAAATCTTTATAAGTTTGATCAAATTTGTAGAGAAAAATTATCAATATACACAATATCAAATCGGTATCATTAAATTCATCATGAATTATTGATTTAGTATTGTGGATGTCAATATTTTTGGCTCTGAACTTGGTCAAAGTTAAAGATATTATACTTTTCGAAAACTTAATACACCTTATGTCTTACAACTGAGTGAGTATTTGCTTTTGCGACAGGGGGAGATGATGAAGTGTGTTTTTTATTTATAATGCGCGCAGCGTGTTTGGTGGGCCTTTAATGGTGTGCTTTAGTGTTATTTGCTAATCAATCCATACTTTTGTGTGAAAATTGCACCGGTGACTGCATGTTCTATATTGGTGCTACAATATTACATATTGATACTTTTTAAGGTGGTGAAGGGACTGTCGGTTGATTGATATGTTTTTATAGGTCAATTGTTGCCGGTTGATTTAGAAAATCATTGGACTGTAAAAATCGTAAATCAAATCCAAAATTAAATACCTCAATGAAATGAGAGAGCTTCAAAATTAAAGAGCACAAGGAATAAAAGAATATAATATCAGAGATGAATTGAAAGAATTTACTAAGAAAGATGAATTAAAAGAATTAAATAAGAGAGCTCCTTAAGAAATTGTTGACCCGGTCAAAATCAGGTGACCCAATTATAAATTGAAGACATCAATTGATTGTGGCGCCTTAAAATTAAGGAGCATCGTGTATTTATAAATATAGTATATTTTTTTGAATAAGAGAGCTTTGAGAAATTGTTGACCCGGTCAAAATCGGGTGACCTAATGTCAATTGGAGACCTCAATTGAATATGGGCTCTCCAATTCTAGGAGGATTAGTGTTATAGTATATTCGGTGCAGATTGTAATCCTGTTCTAAATTAATAAGGCTCCCGGTTTTCAACGCAAAAAACTTCAGGGTTACTCCCACGCGCTCAGAAAGAACCTACCTAGTACGTAGTCTTACATGTGGTTTTTCTTCCTTCTTTGCAACCCTCGGGATAAACTCGCGGCAGGGAGATTGGAGAGGGAAAATGGGGATCTGACAGGCGACCAGACGAAAGGTTTTGGGTTCAGGAGTGGTGAGTTCGGTATACAAATTCGATGCCAATAGAGAAAGTGCTCTTGTGAGCTTGAGCTCACATGCACCCTTTGTTACCGTAAAATCTAAATAAAAAATACAAAATATTGATGCGTGTTTCATATGCGTGCAAATTTTTGCAATGAAACGCCATTCATGTAGGTCTCAGAAAAAAAATCGATACTCCAAAATGCAGAAACAGTCTTTTTGAAGCATCAATTTTCTTTTACCGAGACCTCCACAAATATCATTCCACCGTGAAACTTGGCAGACATGTAAAACACACACCAATGTTTGTTGTAAAGAAAATTCAGATTCTTTAGTATTTTTTGAACTTTTTTAAGCAAAGGGTGCATGTGAGCTCAAGTTCACAAACTCCATGGCCTGCCAACAGCTCCTTAAGAAAGAAGGAGAGCCACTTATAGACTTACACACACAAGGCGTCCAGGTATATGGGCCTTGGGCACAAGACGCGCTCTGGTATGGAATCGACTCCTCCATCGTGCCACTTGGCATTGGTACGAGATTACCGTCGGAGCTATATATCAACCGTACTGATTATTAATATGTCTTGTCGAGGGCAGAACCAATATTGTACCTACCTTTAGAGGGTGGATTTCCAGTTTGGCAACTCAAGAGGGTGGATTTCCAGTTTTTAGAGGACAAGGTGGCTGCCAAGATCCCACCTTGGGAGGGTAATAACATCACCACGATTGGGCGTGCAACTCTTGTGAAGTCCGTGCTCTCCGCCCAAGCGCTCTACCACATCACCCCTCTCATTGTTCCTCCAAGCACCCTTCACAACACAAACAAGCTCGAGGGGGACTTCCTTTGGTCCGGCTCGGATAATAAGACTAGGGCAAAGTGCAAAGTAAAGTGGGACTTGGTTTGCTGACCTTTCGAGCGTGGTGGGCTTGGTGTGCTCAACATCATGAAATTTGCAAGAGCTCTTCGCCTTCGCTGGCCATGGTACGAGTGGAAGGACCCTTCAAAGCTTTGGGTAGGCATGGGCAATCCCTACGATGAACAAGACCTAACCTGTTTTATGCTTCAACGACGATCACCATTGGGAATGGGGCGAGGACGCCGTTTTGGGAGGCGTCATGGATCAATAACCGGAAGCCCAAGGAGATTGCCCCGCTTATTTTTAAGGCTTCCTCAAGGAAGAATTGGAAGATCAAGTACGCGCTGGCCGAGGATGCTGGGTTTCCAAGACCAAGCTAACAACCAACTTTACTATGGAACACATTCGTCAATTTGTTGCTCTCTGGACGTCCATCTAGGATTTCCAAATTGATGCCCACACCGAGACGAGATTGTTTGGAAGCACAAAAATGATGGCCTATACGCCGCGGCTTCCGCCTATAAGGCTCGATTCATAGGAACTCACTACTCCCCTTTGGAGCACGCAGTGTGTACGACTAGCCCCCCCCCCCAAGTGAAGTTTTTTGCTTGGCTCGCGTCACAAGATAGGCTTTGGACCGTCGATAGATTGGCCAAGCGGGATTGGCCAAATTGTGTTCTTTGTCCCCTTTGCAAGCGGGTGCAAGTCTGGAACGCATCTCTTCTTCAAATATCATTTCGCCACGCGTCTTTGGAACCTGGCCAATGAGTGGCTTCATCTAGAGAACATCAACACCACTGATTGGCATCTTGAGAGATCCATCAAGGATTGGTGTACCAAGCGTTCAGACGCCTCCAATACTAATAGAAAGTCCATGGCTTCCCTCACTATGTTCATATCTTGGACCATCCGGAACGAAAGAAATGCACGAGTCTTCCGCAACAAGTGCGCCCCACCACCGATACTGCTTAACATCATAAAAGCGAGGCTCATCTTCGGTTGACCACGGGTGCAAAAAAATGGGGGCCCATCATTCCGGGAGAGTAGTCTCCTTGTTTCTCAAGGTTTGTAACAAGCCCTTTTCCTATCTTAATTAATATATGAGGCAAATCTTTTGCCTTCGTTTAAAAAAATATTGTGAGTTCTTCTGTGTGGTTTTTTTAATCGGGTTTTCACTGTTTTACATCGATTTTCTTTTCAATACATGGCTAGGAGTACATGCTCATTGTAAATTTTATCAAATACACCGGGATCGATTTCTATATATGTTTGACATTTCTCAAATACATGATCAATAATTTCTAAATATATGTTTTGATGTCTGTTTTTTCATACACATCTAAAGCATTCTTTATATGCATTCGCTTTGAGAATTTTTTAAAAATTCACTTTTTTTGAAACATGTGAACATTTTTAAAAATGTAATGTAAATTTTTAATGGTATGAAACATTTTTTTAATTACACAAACATTTTCTAGAACCACCTATTTTTTTAAAAACATGGAACATTTTTCAAATGTCACAAACATATTTTTTGAAACCTATCAACATTTATCTAAATTACATTCATAAATTTTTACATTGTGTTAACATTTTTTAAATTTAAGATTTTATTTTTTAAAAATAAATTAATCTTTGGAATATATGTATTTGGATATATTTTTGAAAAAAAATAAACAAAGTAAAAAATGAATAAAAGAAGAAACATAAAAGAAAACAAACTAGCTAGGAAGTTGGGTCGGCCTAATAGTAGCGATTGAGCTGGTGCTCCTTTAAGCAAGGACTTCTGGTCGCGCTCTTGGCACAAGTGTTGTGTCTTGTTGCAACGCTAGCAAATGCACGAATATGGGCCAAAAAATAATAAAAGCCCATCTAAGCCACATTGCCAACGGTTCCCTTGCCACTTGCGTCATACAAATTGAATCTAATGCAAACTGCAAACACATTGAAACCGACTTAAACCAAGTAAACCATACATGAAAGTCTTAATTCATGGCTCCATGGTCACTCATTGACAAATTTGAAAAGAACCAAAAGTAGAAATACTTGAATTTTAGCATGTTTTTCTTCTAGGCGGATTTAACTTGTGGGTCATCAGTCACTAAGACCTTAAATTTGTGCTTGATACTGTGGTTCAATTCCGTTGTGTTCAACCTCACGAAGAACCTCATTAAAATCTCCCATACATAGCCATGGGAGTGGGCTTTGCGAAGACATTCCTTCCAGAGTGTCCCATGGTTTATATCTGTCCGCAGCTTGAGCCTATCCATAAACACACGTCAGTCTCCACAACGTCGGTCCCAAGCCCTAAATTGAGAAGTCAATATGGTACTGCGAGTAGCCCAAACATGTCATATTTATTTCATTATTCCAAAATACTTTGATGACACCACTTCTACTGGTGCTACCAATAGCATAGCCATTACCGTAGCCTATCAGAACTAGAAAGTCCTCCTACTCTTCTTTTTATTTATTCAAGTTCTACAATGATCAATATAGACGGGGCAAAATTTGTCGCAATCTCGTGTAGCTCTCGAACTATCCCGGCGTTGGCAGCTCCATGACAGTTCCAGCATAACAAACTCATTTGGACTAGCGATCCTCCGAAGCGGAGGTCGTCAATGATGCCAACCTTTCGTTGCTTGATGAATTTTGGCCCCTCTGTTTCTTATTCTCCCTAGGAGATATGTACTATGGTGGGGGTGGTGGAATTTTCCATGTGGCCATAGCTTCTTTCATTGTGTACGAGGTCTCCCTGATGTTCAGAGGTCTAGCTTCTTGCGGACAGAGCCCTCACCTGCAACCTGTTCTCCCATAGATTTCTGTCCATCATAAGACCTGCCATCGACTTCTGAAGGTTTTAGCGGACTACTGGATGTATCAAAATCATCTTGAGCAAAGAGATCACCATCTCGAGAGTTTCTTTTGTGAGGCATAGTGTAGTGCTTAGTTGCTCTTTCCCTCCCTCTAGTCCTTCCTCCCCTCACAGCATCAACTCATATTCGACGCCTTAACGTCGCTTAAGGTAATTTCATATAGGACGCACACTCAGGCTGGGCATAAAACCCGATACCCGAAGCCCAAAACTGAAACACCCGAACCCAAACTCGTACTACCCGAACCCGAAAAACCCGAGTACTTGTTTGGGTAGCAACTCCCAAAAACCAAAAATTATTGAGGAAAATCGAGTTTATAACCCTATACCCGATCAACTCGAATTACCTGAAAAAAATGGGAAACATTAGCCCAACCCAGTAAATAAGGCTACACACAACCAAGCCCAAAAGCCGAACTATGCAAGTTGTTGCACTACACTATAACCGCAAGCCCACATCATCCTCAAACACCGCAAGCCCAAAATTCAACCCTAACTCTCACGCACAGGCACTCATTCCCGAGACCTCTTGACCTCCCCGACCAGGCCGCCGCCGCCTCGCTCGCATCCCGCTGTCCCCGCTTGCGGCTGATACTTGTGATCTGCGTTGGGTTTTCCGTGAAGAGGAACGGGTAATTGCAGCACAAAGTGGGTAAGTATTTCCCTCGGTTATGAAACCAAGGTTTATCGAACCAATAGGAATATCAATCCTCAACCGTCTTCAGCGGCTGCACACAAATGAGTTAAACGACTTGCACCCAACGCGGGCAAGAGGGTTGTCAATCTCCTTGATCTCGTTATTTGCAAGCAAATGAATTGTGTAGATAATTGTTGATAATTGCAAAATAAATAAAAAGTAAATAAAGGCAACGAGGTAATAATAGCATTTGCAAATATATAAGTGAATAGACCATGGGGCCATAGTTTTCCCTAGCGGCATCTCTCATGTAGGCACCATACAGTGGGTAACAAATTACTGTTGGGCAATTGATAGAAAAGCGGATAGTTATGCGATTTTTACGGCAATGATCATGTATATATGGCATCATGTCCATAAACAAATAGGCCGACTCCTGCCTGCACCTATTACTATTACTCTACTCATCGACCGCTATCCAGCATGCATCTAGAGTATGAAGTAAAACAGAGTAATGCATGGAGAACGATGACATGATGTAGACAAAGTAAACTCAAGCAATATGAATGAACCCCATCGTGTTATCCTTAGTAGCAACAACACAAAGACGCATCTTGTCCCCTACTTTGTCACTTGGATACAGAATCTCGTCAGGTTGAACCTACCACAACGCACCACTTCCACCGATGAAATATCAATCTACTTGGCCAAAGCACATCAATAGATCGGAGAGCATTGCGAATCTATAATGATCATGCAATTAAGAGATAATATAATTCAGAGGCATCTCAAATACTTTTCATGAATAATCTGAACATAAACCCGCAATTCATCAGATCCCAACAAACACACCTCACAATAGGATTACATCGGATAGATCAAAGCGAAGATGCGATGACCATTGTATTGAAGATCAAGAGATAGAGATATTGCCATCTAGGTACTAGCTATGGACCCGTAGGTCTGCGGTGAACTACTCACACATCATCATGAGGGCAACAAGGTTGATGAAGAGGCCCTCCGTGATGGATCCCCCCTCCGGCAGGGTGCCGGAACGGAGCTCCAGATGGCCTCGCGACGAAACAGAGATTTGCAGCGGCGGAAAAAGGGTTTCGGGACTGTTTCTGGGGTTTTGCGATATTAGAGAATTTATAGGCCAGAGAGAGGCGTCGGGAGGCAGCCGAGGGGGCCACCACATATCAGGGCACGCCCCCCTAGGACGCGCCCTAATGTGTGGTGGGCCCCTCGTGTACCTCCCGGCCTCCTTCCAAAGCTTCCAGGTCTTCTTATGGTCCAGAAAAAAATGATCAAAAAGTTTCGTGGCAATTGGACTTCGTTTGGTAATGTAAACCTGAAAAGTAAAAAACATGCAGAAAACAGCAACTGGCACTGGGCACTGGGTCAATAGGTCAGTGCTCAAAAATATTATAAATTGGTAAATAATGACCCAAAAAGTATCCTAGAATGATAATATATCAGCATGGAACAATAAAAAATTATAGATACGTTGGAGACGTATCAAGCATCCCCAAGCTTAATTCCTGCTCGTCCTCGAGTAGGTAAATGATAAAAACGGAATTGACATGCTATCCATTATGTAATCTTATTCAAGTATGCTCATTGAGAAAATATGAATCAACAAATATTAACACAACAATATTCAAAGTGTAAGAAACAAAAACATTAATCCTTAAAAGTATACGATCCTTAAGAAATGTTTACCCCCACATTCATCTTATAATATTAGCAAGGCATTACTCCATCTTCACCACATTAATACAAATGTTAAGCACCACAGTGTCCAAGTCGGGCAATTGTATCGTACTTTTTCAATATGCATCAACTTTTTATTCTTCACGCAATACATGAGCGTGATCCATTGGACATAGCATTTAGGTGGAATAGAGTATGGTGATAGATATCAAAGGGGTAAAAAGTGGAGAAGATAGTCTCACATCAACTAGGCATACCAACGGGCTATGGAGATGCCCATCGATATATATCAATGCGAGGAGTAGGGATTGCCATGCAAATGATGCACTAGAGCTATAAGTGTATGAAAAGTCAAATGAAGCTAAGTGGGGTGTGCATCCAACTTGCTTGCTCATGAAGACCTCGGGCATTTGAGGAAGCCCGTCATAGGAATATACATGCCAAGTTTGTAATAATGAATAGGTAATTTCCACTAGCATATGCAAGTGACATATCATGAGACTCTCTATATGAAGAGCATGGTGTCACTTTGAGGCACAAGTGTGGTAAAAGATAGTAGCAAAGTCCCTTCTCTCATTTTCTCTCATCATTTTTTTGGATGGTGGGCTCATTTGGCCTCCCCCATCTTTATTTTTCGTCCAGATTCTTATCTCGACTTGTGGGAGAATCATGGTCTCCATCATTCTTTCCTCACTGAGATAATGCTCTAATAATGATGAGCATCACACTTTTATTTTACTTACAACTCAATATGGAGAACTGATATGAAGATATGACTCTGTATGAATGCCTCTGGCAGTGTACCAGGATGTGCAATGATCTAGCGTGACATGTATCAAAAATATGATGAACGGTGGCTTTGCCACAAATACTATGTCAGCTCTATATGATCATGCAAAGCAATATGACGATGAACAAACTAGTCATGTGAAGTGACGATGGAATTTGCATGGCAATATATCTCGGAATGGCTATAGAAATGCTATGATAGGTAGGTATGGTGGCTGTTTTGAAGAACATATAATAAGGCTTATGTGCAATAGAGCGTATCATGTCACGGGGTTTGGATGCACCGACGAAAGTTGCACCGATCCTCGCGGTGAGAATGGGCAATGCACGATACCGAAGAGTCTAGCAATTATGAGAAGGTGAGATTGCGTATGCCCATGGTTTCACATTAGTCATAAAGAAATCATATACTTACTGCAAAGTTTTATTAGTTTTATCATAGATCAAAGTACTACTCGCATGCCCTGAGGGAAGAGGTTGGTAGGAGTGAACCATCGCGCGCTTCCGACCCGAAACAACACTAGGATTTCAACGAGGAATAGAAATGCTCACACATCATCACCATGCCTCTTTAATTTTAAGATGAACAAAAGGGTCAACCTTTCTTAATATCGACACTTCTACGTATCAACAATTATGAACTCACACCTATTTCATATTACCACATTAATATTATTGACCCACAATTTCTCTATATGTGCTACATGATGGTTTTGATTATCACTCATTGAATACCTAATATTTTTGGACTAGTCTTATGACCCATGCAAATTACCGTCACTATTTATTAACTCTCAAACAAATATAAGTGAAGAATGAGAGTGAAATCATTTCTATAAAATCTACACGCCACCGTGCTCAAAAAGGTATAAGTGAAGTACTAGAGCAACTGCTAAGCTCAAAAGATATAAGTGAAGCACATAGATTATTCTAACAAATTATGATGAAGGTGTGTCTCTCTTAAATAGGTGTGTCCAGAAAACAATGATTGTGGCAAACTGAAAGTAAAAGCAAAACAAATGCAAACGACGCTCCAAGCAAAACTCATATCATGTGACAAATAAAAATATAGCTTCAAGTGACATACCGATTGATTTGAGACGAAAGAGGGGATGCCTTCCGAAGCATCCCCAAGATTAGACGCTTGAGTCTCCTTTAAAATATTACCTTGGGGTGCATTGGGCATTCCCAAGCTTAGGCTCTTGCTACTCCTTATTCCGTGGTCCATCATAATAACACCCAAAACTTGAAAACTTCAATCACACAAAACTCAACAAAACTTCGTGAGATCCGTTAATATAAGAAACATATTGTATACTTTAGGTACTGTTGTAAATTGATTATTATTTCATAAATGCATAATACGTACTGTATTCTAACTTCTCCATGGCTTATACCCCCCGATACAATCCATAGCATAATCAAAACAAGCAACTATGCAAGCAAAACCAGGAACCTGTCTAAAACAGAACAGTCTGTAGAAATCTATAGAGAACCTATACTTATGTTACTTTACAAATTTTTAAAAATTATTACAACCTCTAAAATTTGTATAGAAACACTGTGTAAAAATTTCAGATCATTATCACGCTCTAGTAAAAAATTAAAATTCCTGTACTAGAGTCAAAAGTTTCTGTTTTGTTTCAGCATCGATTCTACTTATCTTGTGAGTCATCCCAAAGGGTTTACTTGGCACAAACACTAATTTAAACACACAAAAATAATCATTACAGAGGCAATAATCATGTTATCAAAAATAAACAGAAAGTTCAAAGAAAAAAATTTAAAGATAACTATTGGGTTGCCTCCCAATAAGCACTATTGTTTTATGCCCCTAGCTAGGCATAATGCATAGTTTCAAGTATTGTCATCTTTGACACTCAACCCATAAGTAGCTCTCATGATTGATTCATAAGGTGGTTTAATTCTCTTTCTAGTGAAGTGTTCCATCCCTTTCTTCAATGGGAATTGGAACCTTATGTTTCCTTCTTTCATATCAATAATTGCACCTATAGTTCGTAGGAAAGGTCTACCAAGTATTATGGGACAAGTAGGATTGCAATCAATATCAAGCACAATGAAATCTACAGGCACATAATTTTTATTTGCAATAATAAGCACACCATTAATTATACCTAAAGGTTTCTTAATGGTAGAATCTGCAAGATGCAAGTTAAGAGAACAATCTTCAATATTAGTGAGACCAAGCACATCACAAAGAGTTTAGGAATAGTTGAAACGCTAGCACCAAGGTCACACAAAGCATTGCATTCATATTTATTTATCTTAATCTTGATAGTAGGTTCCCACTCATCATGCAATTTTCTAGGAATAGAAACTTCAAGCTCAAGTTTCTCATCATAAGCTTATCATGGCTTCTACTATATGTGCGGTAAAAGCTTTATTTTGTTCATAAGCATTGGGTGAGCTAATAATAGAGTGCAACAAGGAAATACATTCTACTAAATAGCAATTATCATAATTGTTATCATTGACATGGTTAGTTCATGTTCTTTGCTGAAAACCTGAACACTGAGTTAAGTATATTTATAATAATGAGAACAAAAGAGTTTGTAAAAGTTTTCTTTATCACTTTCAGTTTGTTAACTGAATTGCTTAAGGACAAGCAATGAGTTAAGCTTGGGGGAGTTGATACGTCTCCAACGTATCTACTTTTTTTAAACACCTTTGCTCTTGTTTTGGACTCTAATTTGCATGATTTGAATGAAACTAACCCAGACTGACGTTGTTTTCAGCAGAACTACCATGGTGTTGTTTTGTGTAGAAATAAAAGTTCTCGGAATCGAACGAAACTTTTTGGAATTTTTTTCTGGAATATATAATTACTAGAGCGAATACCTGCCGGAGGGGGGCCACCGGTTGCCCACAAGGCAATAGGGCGCGCCCACCCCCTGGGTGCGTCTTGATGCCTTGTGGGGCCCACGTGGCTCCGCCGACCCTAATTCCAAGCCAATAAATTCATATTCTCTGAGAAAAAATAAGAGAGAAGTTTTCACCATGTTCTACGAGACGGGGCCACCGCCACCTCCTGTTCTTCCTCGGGAGGGCTGATCTGGAGTCCGTTTGGGGCTCCGGAGAGTGGAATTCGTCGCCATCATCATCACCAACTCTTCTCCATCAACAATTCCATGATGCTCACCACCGGGAGTGAGTAATTCCTTTGTAGGCCTATAGGATGATGATGGGATTGGATGAGATTTATCATGTAATCGAGTTATTTTGATAGGGCTTGATCCCAAGTATCCACTATGTTCTGAGATTGATGTTACTATGACTTTTCTATGCTTAATGCTTGTCACTAGGGCCCGAGTGCCATGATTTCAGATCTGAACTTATTATGTTTCCATGAATATGAGAGTGTTTTAGATCCTATATTGCAAGTTATATGCACCTACTATATGTTATGATCCGCATCCCCAAGGTGACAATATTTGGGATTCTTTCTGATGATGACCGTAGTTTGAGGTGTTCATGTATTCAGCATGTGTTAATGCTTTGTTCCGGTTCTCTATTAAAAGGAGGCCTTAATATTCCTTAGTTTCCATATAGACCCCGCTGCCATGGGAGGGTAGGACACAAGATGTCATGCAAGTTCTTATTGTAAGCACGTATGACTATATACGAAATACATGCCTACATTATATTGATGAATTGGAACTAGTTCTGTGTCGCTCTAGTGTGTAACTGTTACATGATGAATGTCATCCAAAACAATCCATCACTGATCCATGGCCTACGCTTTTCGCTTATTGGTTTCCATTAAATTACTTTCCTTACTATTTCTATTACAATCAATACAAATCTGCTTATGTTACTGTTCCTATTGCTTTTGCTACTGTGCTACTAAAGTTCCAGGTGTGGTTGAATTAACAACTCAACTGCTAAGACAATTAAATATTCTTTGGATCCCCTTGTGTCGAATCAATAAATTTGGGTGAAATACTACCCTCAAAGATTGTTACGATCCCCTACACTTCTAGGCTATCAACTACCGCTCTAGGAGCGGTACTACCGCTCGGGCGGCAGTGCTCACAGAGCAGTGCAATGGCACGAGGCCACGAGGCGGTAGTGCCGTCGGAGCGGTACTACCGCTCGCCCCAACGGTGCTACCGTTGGGGTTACAACTCGAGAGCCCACAGAGGTAGAGTAGAACGGAGGATGTCGGGCAGTACCGCATAAGCGGTACTATGGCTTACAAGCCATAGTGCCGCGCACCCACTGCTCCCCAACATTCGCTGAGAGCGCGTTGGACCCAGAAGGAGGGGAAGTGGAGTGGTAGTGAGCGGGCGGTACTACTGCTCGTACTACCGCTCCACTACCACACAACCCGACACGAAAAGTGAAGCCCCCGAGACGCAACGGTAGTGCCCGTGGTACTGGGCAAAGGCACTGCCGCTTATAAGCGGTACAACCGCTGCCCAGAGCGATACTACCGCTTGGGGCCTTCTAAGCCAAAGCAAGGAAAAAAGTGGAGCAACTCCATGGATGCGGGAAAGGAAACGAGGGTGCAAATGAATGTGTGTACGTGTTGATTCCACCCAAACCTTTCCGAAGCGGACCCCCTCTTAATAGTACGGTTCTCCTACGATTCAAATCCACTGAAAAAGGAACGCAAGAAACAGCCGTCTTCACTTATAAACTCCGAGGGGCTTGAATCGTCTTGTGCCATATGATAGATTATCTAAAATGCTCAATGCACACGATTAGTCCGCAAAAGCATTGTCATCAATGACCAAAACCACTAAGGGAGAAATATGCCCTAACAGGTTACAATCTAGGGATAAACATACCGACCACTAAAACATTCTTGAGGCGCACGCCAAGTGTTCGAAAGTTTCCATCTTGCTCACGCCGAGGGCCGTAGCTTTGGTAGTCCTTCCTATAGTGGTCGGCGGCTCATCAGCTCGGCCCATGGATAATAGGCCATCGGGGTTAACACCCCTTAGTCCAAGACACCGTCACACGCAACGCGACGACGTATTGTGTGATGCCTCCCAGGCTCCCAACACAGTGCCACCGTACGCCCCAACCGTAACCGTCGAGCCTCAATGTCGACGACCCTCTCTGTGTTTAAAGAAACACTACTATAGTTTTGGTTCTCGGTGTTGTAATTCGGGATTAGCCGACCCTGAACACATAAATTTCCGGGTAGCAAAAGATAGGCAAATTTCGGACATCATTTTTAGAAACCCATTTTTTTATAACCTGAATTATCTGACCCGAATTTTTAGCTACACCCTAACGCCCAGCCCACGCGCACACCCCCGTGTACACTAGGGCTAGTAGTAGGCCGACCCATATTCTTCCTGTTTTATTTGCGTTTTCCACCTGGGTTTGCTATATTTTATTTTATTTTATTTTTCTAAATACATGATTTTTTTCAAAATTGATGATTTTTTCGAATTTCAGGACTTTCCTTTCAAAATTGATGAACTTTATTTAAAATTCATGAACTTTTTTAAAATTTGATTTTCTTAAATTGATGATTTTTTTCCAATCCTTCATTTTTTTCCGAAATCCGTGAACTTGACATTAGTGAAATTTTCTCAAAATCGTGATTTTTTTGTTTTTGTATTTTTTTAAATTTGCGACCTTTTTCAATTATTTGCTTTTTTCATTATTGGATTCCTTTTGTTATTTAAGGTCAACGGTTGACCTATCAACTGGTTAACCGTGGACCGGTCAATCGTCGAACGAGACGAACCAGTGCGTCCTAGGCGAGCGATTGGTCGCGCTTCTAATGGGCCGACCCATTTATTCTTGCACATGGGCACCAGATCGCCTAACCGACGCGCTTTGCCATCTTCTTGAGGATTCACATATGACATGGTTCTCCTTTGAGGAGGCTCCTAAACGGCGCTCTCAATGTCGGTTTACATTACGTGCGCTCGAAGCATCACATTACTGGGATGGCCCAACTAAACTTCGATCAATTGCATTGAACATGACGCGAAAAAATCGTTTCGATTCCAGCTGGTCTGTTTAACACAAAAAGGTTGGTAAGCTTGACCAATATGGCTTTGGGTTTAGAAAAAAATGAACAAAAATGAAAAAATAGGAAAAAATCGCAATAAATAAAAATTTCGTGAATACAAAAATGTTTCACGAATTCTAAAAATAAATTCACAAACTTCAAAAAGTTCATCGATTTTGAAAAAAAGATCATTAAATTAGAAAAAGTTCATCTAATTTGAAAAATGTTCACCGAATTTGAAAGAAGTTCATTGGTTCCCACAAAAAGTTCATCGTTGTTGAAAAAAAGTTCACCACATTTAAAATAAGTTCATCAAATTTGAAAAATAGTTCATGAATGCTGAAAAAAGGTTCATCAAATTTCAAAAATGTTTATGGATTTTGGAAAAAAAGTCAATATAATTTGAAAAAAGTTCATACAATTTGGAAAAAATTCATTGAATTTGAAAAAATCATCAAATTTGAAGAAAAGTTTGCAAATTTAAGAAAATTCATGATTTTTAAGAAAATATTCACAAAGTTTTAAAAAGAAAGAAAAAAGGTAAAAGAAAAGACAAGAAGAAAAGCCGGCCAAACAAAAATGAAAAGAAAACCTAAAACAGGGAAACCATAGCGTTTATTACCTTATTGAAGAAGTGAAAGGACCTATAAACATCACAAGAGCTATGTTGGCCTGATGGTTACCACAGTTGCGCTCTGTATTGGGGTATTGATTTTTAATCACGACCGGCGCATATTTTTTGAATCTTAACAGAAGAGAAAAGAAAAGGTTTAAATGGGCTGGCCCATGTCGTCTATAAATCACTATAAATCACGCTTAAGGCGCCGTATACGAAACAAGAAAACCCTATTCGCCGCTCGATGCGGCGAATTGTCGGGGATTTACATAGGGAAAGGATGCTAGCTAGAAGAGATGGGCCGGCACAGTTCCAGCTGTACTTAGTGCACCCAACCGGTTTTGAGAACCTTCTAGTAGGCTCCCTGGACCTTTTTTTTCTCCTGCGTATTCTGTTTTTTACGGTTTTCCTTTTCATTCTCTTTTGTCATTTTTTCTTCTTCTTTTTCTGTTTCTCCTTTTCTTTTCTTTTCTTTCATTTCATTTTTTCCTTTTTTTATTTTCCAATAGATGTTCAAAAATTTCAAAATTATTCTAATATACCAAAATTTGTTCAGAATTTTCAAAAAATGTTCCTTTTTAAAACATTAATTTTAAATTTTTAAAATGTTCAAAAATTCGAGTTTTTAAAATCTAAAAAGAAATTCACTTCTTTTCAAAAATGTTTTTAATTTCAGACAAGTTTGTAATTTAAAAGTTTGTTCAACATTTGAGAAAATGTTTGTATTCACAAATTTTGTTCACAAATTCTTAAAATGTTGCGTATTTTTTTCTCTTTTTCAAAATTCTCAAGAATTTCAAAATTTCTTCATATTTTATGATTTATTGGCAAATGTTAGAATGTTTGGGGAATTTAATTTATAAAATCATATGTTTTTTCAAATTTTGTTCCTTTTTGTAAAAGCAAGTTTTCAGGAATTTTGAAAAATGATCTAATTTTCTAAAATATTCACATATTCCACAAATGATATAAAATTAGTTCACTAATTCAAATATGTTCAAGGAATTTCAAAAAATGTTTGTTATCAAAAACAAATGTTCTCGTTACTCAAAAAAATTGTTCTTATAATTTCATCATTCGTTTTCATTTTCCCTTTTGTCAAAAAACAAATGGATTCTCTGTGTTTTCGAAAATTTGTTCAAATAATTCCAAAACTATACAATACAGTAATAATTAGGCTGCACCCGGTCGAGTGAATTCTTAAAATGATTGCACTGTTTTTTTCATTGGTATTCATACTCTCTAGTGGCTAGCGTTACTCGTCGACGAGCTGTACATCACGAGTTTGACTCCTCCATACAGTGCGTCGTGTTTTTGGTTTATTTTTGGCGGAATAAACACAGTTAGCTTGGTGTCTTCGAGTGGGCCAGCCCAATCGTGGTCTGCCTGTGCGTCGGCGCGCTGTTGGCCGCAGTAAGCGTCCAATAGGAGCTCCGACGAAGGAATCACCCTCCTTTGAGACGTCTTGTGATATAGGTACACCTAGTGCTTGCCGTTACATGGGATTGATCACAGGTTTAGGACTCTTTTCAAGGTGGGAGCGCTTGCCGTTATCTGGTCACTTTGGCTATGTAGAAATGATAGGGTTTTTAACGATAAAAGTACTTCTCTATTGCAGGTTATCTACAGATGTACTGGGACTCTTCGTTTATGGTTCTTTCTACAACGCGTGAAGAATCGAGACCTGTTTACGGAGGTGTGTACACGATTGGAGGCTACGACGAGGGATACTTTTATCCAACTTGGGTGGCAGCATGATCTTAGGATTGGCCCCCCTCCGCTTTAGGCGTTACACGATCATTACATGTTTCTTTGTAGTTTGCCCTTTTTGTTTTTTTGTTTTTGAGAGACGACCTTGACTGGCTGTGTGTATTTTAGTTATGCAGAGGCCGGGTGTAATGCTTAAATTTCTTATGTAATAAAGTGTCCCTTTTCGAAAAAGGTACACCTAGTGCGCGCTTCAGGCGAGAGGGATCGTTCTAACGGGCTGACGACGTTGGGTCTTAGATTGGCTTTTGTCATTTTGCTGGCCCATCTCCGTGCGTTTGCTAGCGTCGCAAGAAGTGCTGTGCTGGTAGCGTCAAGGTGTGTTTGGTAGCCTGCACGAAGGGTGCATGAGGGCAGCAGTTCCCTTCTCGACCCACTTTTCTGTGTTTGGTAGGATGTATGAGCTCTACTCAGCATGGTTCATCTGATGCAAAAACGGCCCGTAGCATCGCTCTGGAGAGAACGGACGACCAGTCGTTCGCTGCTCAGCGTGGCTCCTGAGGCCCATCCCACCTGTTCGCTCCTCGACCCACCAGGCCCGAATGACCTCTCGCACCCCTCGAAAAATCAGACCTAGCCCGCATCCTCTCGTCCTCTCCCTGCTCCCGCGACCGCGCCGCCTCCCCTGCTCGCCCCCGACCGCGGCGCCGTTTCTGCTCGCCCCCGGCTGCGCCACCTCCCCAGCTCGGCCCCGGCCGTGCCCGAGGCCGCTCCGCCGCCCCTGCTAGCCCCCGACCGCGCCGCCTCACCTGCTCGTCCCCGACAGCGCCCGAGGCCGCTCCGCCGCCCCTGCTCGCCCCCGACCGCGCCGCCTCACCTGCTCGTCCCCGACCGCGCCCGAGGCCGCTCCGCCGCCCCTGCTCGCCCCCGACCGCGCCGCCTCACCTGCTCGTCCCCAACCGCCCCGCCGTTTCTGCTCCCCCCGGCTGCGCCGCCTCCCCTGCTCGTCCCCAACCGCCCCGCCATTTCTGCTCCCCCCGGCTGCGCCGCCTCCCCTGCTCGCCCCCGGCCGCGCCCGAGGTAGCTCCGCCGCCCTCCTCCCTCCTGCATCTTTCTCCTCACGGCATGTTTTATGTTTTTGTTAGATTGTGTATAATCAGTAGTAAGTTTAATGTTTTTTGCATTACTTTGGTACTAGAGAATGTTGTTGTTTGAATGTTATGCTGAAAAGGATCTATTATGCTAAGTAAGGGTTTGTTTGTATTGTTATAGATGGATGAATTGGCAAGAAAGCGAAGGCAACTAATTGTGAGAGGAGCCGGTCTAGTAGCTGGATTGTATGCTTACATGATGTTCATGTTTAGAGCTAGGGAACAAATACCGAGGATAACTGTGGGCAGCATGGCCGATCGTGCCATAGCTAGAGATTTAAATTTGAGATACATTTATCACTCTAGCGACATAAATTGCTCAAATCAGCTAAGAATGAGAAAAGGTCCTTTCTTCCGTTTATGTGCTTTGTTTAGAGAGAGAGAATTGTTGTTGGATAGCATCCATACTTCCATTGAGGAACAAGTAGCCATGTTTCTTCTAGTAGTGGGCCATAACCAAAGGTATAGGACATTGCAACCGATATTTAGAAGATCTACCGAAGTCATTAGTAGGTATTTTAAGGCAGTGCTTTATGATGTTGGGGAGTTGAGAGATGAGATGATTCGGCCTCCCTCCAACCAATGCCATCCTAAAATACAACAAAGCAGCCGCTTCAATCCATATTTCAAGGTAATTTTTTTTTCTGAATGAAGACAAACAATTGATGGAACTTTTGAATAACAACTATTTGTCTTTATTAATTAGGATTGTGTTGGAGCAATTGATGGGACTCATGTGCTTGCTAGAGTCCCAAAAAGGATCTCAGCTGCCTTTAGAGGTAGAAAAGTGGGGACTACCCAAAATGTCATGGCCGCGGTAGACTTTGATTTAAAGTTTACCTATGTACTTGCGGGTTGGGAGGGGTCAGCCCATGATGCCCTTATACTTGCAAATGCATTGGAGAGGGATGATGGGTTGAAAGTTCCTACAGGTAATAAACAAGAGCCTACTACCTACATACATAAATATTTCTACCCGTAGCTAATAGTTCTTATTTCATAGGAAAATTCTTCCTTGTTGATGCGGGGTATGCTGTGAGGCCAGGGTTTCTTCCACTATACCGCGGCACACGGTACCACTTGAAAGAGTATGGTCGAGGGAACCATCCTCAAAATGCTAAAGAGTTGTTCAACTTAAGACACTCTTCATTGAGGACAACGGTTGAAAGGGCTTTTGCCGCGTACAAAAACCGTTGGAAGTTTGTCTACAATAAGCCATTCCATCCATACAAGACCCAAGTAAAAGTAGTGCTAGCTTGTGCAATTCTTCATAATTGGGTGCTTCAATATGGAGAGGATGAATATTTCCCACCCGAGGAAACATGGGATCCGGAACCCAACGATGAAGATCCCAATGATGTTGTTCACGACAATAATTCTTGGGCTAATAAGAGAGATGAATTTGCTGAAATGATGTGGGCGAATAGAGGCCAAGCAAATATTTGATGTATCATGTGACTTGGTGTTGTAAAACTGATGTGTGACTTGGTGTTGCAATACACTATATATGTGCTGTAATACTATATTTGAGTGCTGAAATACACTATTTGAGTGCTGAAATACTATATTTGAGTGCTGAAATACACTATATATGTGCTGTAATACTATATTTGAGTGCTGAAATACACTATTTGAGTGCTGAAATACACTATTTATGTGCTGAAATGTGTTTTCAACTGCTGGAATGTGGTATCTAAATGCTGTTATGTTTTATATATGTGCTGAAATACAGTATTTAAGTGCTGAAATGTGTTTTTAACTGCTGGAATGTCTATGTTGTAGATGGATGATGAGGTGCAGGAGATTCCGAATGTTGGTGCTCAGCCCAAGAAGGCCTCCAAGCTCATGAATTGGACTCCACCTATGTCGGCGATGATGATGAAAGGTCTTGCAGAGGTGGCGGCAAAAGGTGCCAAGACTGACAAAGGATTCAAAGAGGGCGATAAACTGAAAGTTGCAAAGTCTATATCTGCTTTTGTTGGGTATGATGTGTCTATGACCCAAGTGCACAATCATATTCGCAAGTGGCGGAATAGGTGGACAAGAATTGTTTTTTTGCAAAGTTTAAGTGGGGCTCTTTGGGATGATGACAAGAAGATGATAGTGTTGGAAGAGCAACATTATTTGGGTCACACCCAGGTATGCATGAAATGAGCTATCATATTGCTGAAACAATGTTGAAATGAGATCCATATGCTGAAATGCTGAAATGACATTGTTTTATTGCTGAAATGACATTGTTTTATTGCTGAAATGCAGGATCATCCAACAGATGTTGAATTTCTCAACACACCGCTTGAGCACTACAACTACATGCAACTTTGCTTTGCTAATAAGCTTGCCACGGGGGGTTATGCAATGGCCACTGGTGTCCCACTGGGAAAACCTATTGTTGTGGAAGGCAAAGACAAATCCAAAGTCATGGAGGGACAAGGAACAACTGATGAGGTATTTGAACATGTTCCTAGTGGGTCTAACTTTGGACTTCCTACTGCTAGTGCCACTCAGGATCCTTCACCTACTTCAACTAAGAAGAGAAAGAGGACATCTGTTTTGACCGAGGAAGACTCAATCCAGTGTAGCAACATGACTGATGCCATGCGTGAGATTGCAAGTGCCATCAACAATACTTGCCATGCTGAAACACATCCTGACTTGTATAAGGCTGTCATGGACCTTATTGTGTTTGATCAAAATGAGCGCTTGGCTGTTTTAGATTATCTCACGGAACATAAGGCAAAAGGCCTTAACTTTGTGAAGATGAATGATGAGGTCCGTCAAGCATCGTTCAAGCGTATCTTGAAAACCAATCCCGATCTTCTTTGAGTTGATGTTAGATGGTACTTGTGGAGACTATCCCTTTTGTAATGCCTATTATAACTTGAATTTCGAATGAGGCTATGTAATATGAATCTGCTAATGCACTGCTACAAATTCTGGTTTTATGTCTTATTATATTGTCGAGACATGTCCCAAAGATGATTTATTATTGCTCCATTATGTGTTCATTGTTGATTTATTTTTTCATAATTATCTATAGTCAAAATAATTTATCATTGCTCAGGTTATGTTGGAACAGTGATGTTTTATTACTCGCATTATTAGTGAAGTGTTGAATTGTTGTTCTGTTATTGTAATGCCACCAAAAACTACATTCAGGCAGCATACCTCACATACAAGCTAACAAACACAGTCTCAGCTCAACATGTATGTTCAGGTGCAGCCTACCAAACAAAGTCTCAGCTCAGCATGTTTCAGCACATACATTACTACCAAACAGCATCAAATGCATCTACTCAGCATGTTTATACTCAACATGGTTTAGGGGGAACAACCATGCTAGGGAGAGAAGGCTACCAAACACACCCTCAGAGACTGAGAGGAGCCTCGTAAAAAAAAATAGAGAGAGAGAGACTGAGAGGAGCCGGCTCCCGTACCTTTTCTTTCGTCGTCCCCTAGCTACTCCCGAGTCCTGACCTACCAATCTCGACCTACACCCCTACAGCTAGCGTGCGTCTTCCACCGCGTGGGCCCGTGGCCTACAACAAGCCGCCGCCGTGCCCGTAGCTCGTGGCCGCCGGCTGACGCCCCCCTCAAACCCCCCCCCCCCCCGCCTTCGCCGGCAGCGCGCTCCTGTTCATGCTCATCGCGCCCCTGCTTGTCCCTTCCCCGCCAGCAACCTTCGGCCACTGGATTTTGAGGTAAGAGCTTGTTTTCATCCGGTGATTAGTCCCCACTGACCTCCGCAGTTCCTGGGTGTGCCGGTGCATACCCGGTACACCATCCAGATCTAGATCCGCTGTAGATCCAGTACCTTACCGATCGCCATTTCTGTTCCTTAATAAAGTAATAAAATATGCAGCAGCCTTTAATTCGATGTTATGATACCAAACATTCGAAGAAATGTTTTGAGTTGCTATTGGCTTCATACTGAAGGTGGAGACGGCATGATAAACTGTTCGTTTGCATGCACTTTTTTTATGATAATAGTAATAAGCATAGCTAGAATGGTACTATTCGGCCTATCAATGTAAGATTCTTGCAGTTGCTGCCACATTTTTTCGCCGAATACAAAAATCCCCTATATGTTTTCAGTAGTAACTGGACACATTTCAACTCTTCCTCCATAAATGATAAAAGTGGAAGTTGGCACAACACTAAATTTGTTGCATGCTGCTTGGAGTTTGGGTGGTCCTGTGTGACTTTCTTTATCGAAAGCGAGTGATTAACGAAGCACGTTTTTCTCAAAATCAAAGGAAATGCACTCATCTTTTGGGGAGATATGTGGCGTAAATTTCGCTTTTACGTCATAGCACGCGACACCACCACAGTCTGACCACTTCATGCATCAGATGTGCATCTCTCCTCTCCTGGCCACGATGACATCGGGGCTGATGTGGCAGTGATTACCGGCGTAGTGCACTAGATCGCACGCTTGTGCAGCCCTTCTTGTTTTGCTTCCTCCTTTTTATATGTGGTTATTTTGTTCATGTGACCTGACTCCTACCACTTTGAGCAGGTAGTGTACTGATGAAGACAGAGATCGAGGAGGAAGGCACCAAAGGGTCCTGGACTGAGGAGGACAAATCCCTTTGTGCTTCTGTGCTGGGCTTAGATGCCTTCACATATCTGACGAAAGGTGGAGGTGCCATATCTGAAAATCTCGTAGCAGCGTCTGTGTTGGTGGGCTTGCAAAAGAAACTCCAGGACCTGGTTGAAGCTGATGGTCAAAGCCTTTGTTGGAACTACGCCATCTTCTGGCAACTCTCCCGCACCAAATCTGGTGAACTTGTCCTTGGCTGGGGTGACGGATCTTGCCGTGAACCCCATGATAATGAGATGAACTCGACTACTCGTGGTGATATTCATGATGCATCTTCATTGAGCCAACAAAGGATGCGTAAGCGAGTGTTGGAGCGACTGCATACAGCATTTGCCGGGGCTGATGAGGAGGATGATGCTCTCAGAATTGACCAGGTGACTGACACTGAGTTATTCTTCCTAGCATCTATGTACTTTGCATTTCCACGTCATGTTGGTGGCCCTGGGCAAGTGTTTGCAACAGGTGCACCCCTTTGGATTCCTAACAATCCGCACAAGGTTTCCCCCTCAAATTATTGCTATCGTGGATTCCTTGCAAGTGCAGCAGGATTTAGGACTATTGTGCTATTGCCATTCGAAGCTGGTGTACTTGAGTTAGGCTCAATGCAGAATGTGCATGAGAGTGCTGAAGCTCTGGAAACCATAAGGTCTGTGTTCCTAGGGGCAAGCAGTAAGAAGGCAGCATCTGGGAAGCATGATGAGAATGGTTCTGCTCAAATATCACCCGGTTTGGCTAAGATTTTCGGGAAGGATTTGAATCTGAGCCGACCTTTAGTCAACACGGGAGCAGTTCCATTAAAGATGAATGAAAGGTCATGGGACATGCAGAAGAATTGTGGTGGTGAGAGCCTGTTGCTCCCCAATGTCCGTAAAGGTTTGCAGAACTTCACATGGAGTCAGGCTCGAGGTCTGAATTCTCATCACCAGAAATTTGGCAATGGTATTCTAGTTGTGAAAAGTGAGACTTCACAGCGTAGCAATGGAGCTGCACATAGCCCTGGATTGAGCCCATTTCAGCTTCAGAATTCACAGCAGATACTGACACAACCACCACCTCAGTCACAGACACCGAGGCATATAGATTTTAGCGTAGGGTCTAGTTCAAAATCTGGTGTTTTGACTTCACAAGCAGCTCTGTTGGGTGGGGAGAATGGCAGTGTTGATGGCTTGTGTAAGGAGCAAGTGCCCCCTGCAATGGAGGGCCAGCAACCAAGAAAGAGGGGAAGAAAACCAGCAAACGGGAGGGTAGAGGCACTTAACCATGTTGAAGCTGAGCGTCAAAGGAGGGAAAAACTCAACCAGAGGTTCTATGCACTGAGAGCTGTTGTACCCAATATCTCAAAAATGGACAAAGCATCGCTCCTGGGAGATGCCATAACACACATCACTGATCTCCAGAAGAAGCTCAAAGAGATGGAGTCGGAGAGAGATTTGTTCTTGGAGTCTGGTATGGTAGACCGCAGGGTCCAGACACCTAGGCCAGAAGTAGATATCCAGGTGGTGCAAGATGAGGTTCTTGTTCGTGTAATGTCACCTATGGACAACTATCCAATAAATAATGTGTTCCAAGCTTTTGAAGAGGCAGAAGTCAAAGTTGGTGAATCAAAGATCGCATCCAACAATGGGACAGTTGTGCATTCCTTTGTTATCAAGTCCCCTGGCTCTGAACAGCAAACAAGAGAGAAATTGATTGCTGCTATGTCTCGTGCAATGAGCTCCATGTAGAATTATAACTTGATGCATTAGAGGGCAGATCGCTTTTCTAGTTGTGAACAGGTAGCAACGGTAGGACTCCGCAGTGTCCATGTAATTGCTACATGACCACAGAAAGCTCAGATTCTGACTTCACAAAATAATATGTATGTGCAAATTACTGCCGTAAATCTTCAACAGTCTGCCCTGTGGTCAGTTCAGTTTTGATGTTTCTTAGATGGAGATTATAACTACAATGTATTTTATCTATTTATTATGAATCAATATAAACGATGCTTCAGCTCCACGGAGGAAGAGGGAAAAAAGCTTCAATTTAGTTTGAGAGATTCCGGCAGCCCGGTATGCTGAAGGTGATCGGAGTGGTGCATTTTCCCAAGCAAAGCCATACAATTGTGCATTTTCCTTGTCTTGTTAAACCACCAGGTATGGAGATGAGCGGCAAGGAAGACACCTAAGGGTTTGGCTGACTTTCACCTTCTGAATTTTCTTTTCAGCAAGTCCTAACCATATCTGGCTAAATTGAAATTTGAAGAACATCAAATCATGCGGCTTTCCTTGTCCAATTTTTACTCAGCTTATGTTCATGCTTTCTTCCACCGAGGCTTCGATAACGCTACTGATGTACACATTTCGCTTGGTGGCTGAGTCCTGCCATTACTTTGAATTTTTTTGGCTTTTTGTAGGTGGGCAGAACTGAATATGTGGATTGATCAGGTGCTAGAGGTGAGGTCTCACCACTTTGTTTGTTCTATTGCACTTGAAGAACCATGAAATATTAGATATGTTGATTATCAGCAACCAAGCACCTCATTTGGTGGAAAGTCTTTATGTATGGTTTGCTTTATTTTTATTAGTATTAGTATGTTAGAAGCCAGTATGCCTATACTTACACTCGCATATTGGATCGGCATCTATCATCATAGTCGATCCTGGATCCCAGCATTATGAAATCAACTGAACACAAGATACGAATTTGATTTTTGTATATGGTGAACACTGATATGCCTTTCGATACCAAGATCAAGTAATTGGATCCTTCCCTTTAATTACCAGTGTACTTGGGTGGTGCTGTGGTGCTCGTTCTTAGATTACAAGCAACTTAGTTTGTATTTTAACCTTCATGTTTCATGCCACCATATATCTATATGTGCATCAATTCCTTTTTTTTTTTACAGAAACGAGGGGGTGACAGCAGCCCTATGGAAATGATGTAACTTTCATTCTGCACTGATAGCTGCCATAGTTCCATGTCATTCACAACTTATAATTCTTGTAGTTTCCATCATTACTATCGACATTTTTCCACTTCAACTTATAATTCTTGTAGTTTCCTGCAAATTCTTTCTTAAGGTTACTGCCATCCATTCATCGAGTGAAAGCTAGCTGTTGCTCAGATGAAACTACAATGAGAATAATCCGTCCCAAGTTAGTACAATATTACTAGAAGTGATCTGCGTGCCTTGCTACGCCGCTTTTCATTGTGGGCCACTCTTTTTCCCCTGGTTTTGGTTGAAAATGTTTCCTGTTAGATTTAGCCATGACAGTGGGAGCAGTTGGCGGCAACACTCACATGTCATCATATGAAGCAAAAGCAATGCTCCTACTTATGGGCTATGCTACACATGTATAAGGCACTGACTGACAAAACTCTGAGAGCATGATATATTCCTTTATTCAATTGTAGTTTATTTTTGAAAGGTTCAAATAGAATATCGAATTCTGTTTCTTGAATATTGCACTGTAGTGTGCTTGGCTGATTTTTTATTTTATTACAGTAGGTCAAGGAAGAAACCCTTACCTGATCATCACCAGTGTCCAACAGCAAATTAACTGTAGAAACAGAAGACATACAAACAAAGCATTAGTAAACCGACTAAATTGGGATAGGGTGAGGTATGTGCAAAATTATTCTTTATCTGCCACAACAAACAAATTTATACGAATAGGTAAAACCAACCTGGAAGGCTGCACTTGCCCTAATACATTTATCTTCGATGAAGCTATAACAGGGATGAAAATCTTCTGGGCACAATTGGAACATGATTCCTGCCAGATTACCACAATACTTCCAGTATACCTGGGAGCTATGATGAACAAAATTCTCAATGCTTACTACTATGATCAAAACTACTTGCAAAGTTCGCGACCTATCAGCCCTGTAAGTAACTGAAGTGGAGGTTATTCACATTTTGCCTACAGCGCAAGAGAAAAATGGAAGGAAGTGCTAGTCATAGAGTGGTATGAACCTACAGCCAAGTCATTGTTGACTGCAAGTAAATTTGAAAAAAAAAACAATCACGGTCAGTTCACCATTTCCAACTTCCCATGAAGAATGGAAGTATGTTCTAGTGTTAAATTAGAAACCATGCCAGACCCATCTAAACTTCTCCCCTTTCACTCTAGCTCTAGGTTTGAGAATGAAGTGTTTTTAAAAGTTAGCACTTATTTTGTAATACTATGAAACATCATTGAATGCAATTCAGCATGGCCTAGTAATATTACACTGGCATAGGGTATGAATCTGCAACTTGCTTCTTCCTTACGGCTTAATCTTTTAGGGGACGTTTGGAACTCAGGAATTTCATAGGTATTTTGAAAATTTCCCTGCAAAAAAGTTCAGTTATGTGCCTTTGATTTTTTGCACTTGCCTCCCACTTCTAATTTATCTTGTGATGTCTAAGATTTTTTTTTAACAACAACAAGCTTTCACACTCGCACCTAGCCCAGGAATTGAAACTGACATTGTTTTATGCTACTTCACTCTGTTGAAGCAGGAGATGGTCTGGCTGGCATGAAGCAAAGGGGTTTGGTATGTTGAGCAGCAGAATGTCCAAGGTGCATATAGTTGTACAGGAGAGGTGAAGGAAGAAGTGAAGTGCATCAAGGCCATTACAGAGGTAAAACCTAGTATCATTTATCTATGTTTAGAGTATGATGGAATTTCAAACTAATTGCATTGTAAAAGTGTACATGAAATGCACCCACTGAATGTTCATCTTTTACCCTGGCAAGATAAAGTCCAATCAGCATATAGGCCATCACTGAGTCCTTTGCACGTTTACTGAAATTTTATCGATGGGTGTGCATCTGCACAGGCTGATACAGAGGGAAGGGCATCTTATAGTCATACGTTAAGGGACAGCGTCAACAGGTGACAGGCGCGGCGTGAAGAGGATCAGAGAACAGAATCCTGGCAGTTAACCTGAACTATGTTATTGATTGATTAACCATCTGAAGACGGGCAGCTAACTCGATCCATTTTATGTGGTTGACCAATAGAGCAGGAATTCTAACGCCAGCGTCGGGTGGGGTGGCGGGATGAGCTTGTGGAGTGATGGGGCTTGAGTAGAGGGCACTGTCGTGGGATGATCCAGGAGAGGACGCCCACCGAGCCAGGGGAGGACGCCCGATCAGGGGCTGTCGAGGTCGTGTGCCGAGGAGAGCACGACGAGCGACCAAGGGTGGGGAACGGAGCGAGCAAGGAGAGAGTGGCGGGCGGCAGTGTCAGGAGAGGAAGCCAGGCAGGGGAGAGGGCGGCGAGGCCAAGGGACTGCTGACGCTGGATTCAGTCGAAAGGGGTGGGAGGTTAGAGGAGAGGCGAGGCATGGTGCACGCACGATCCGATCAAAATCGGGTCCATCCAGCGAAATCGACTGGGGCATCCCTCTGTCATCCAAATTGGAGCACAGGGTCAGTCGGATATGCTATTTGAAATATTAGTTGTAACCACTGTTGATGTTGGATCATCCTTCATGTTTATTTATTAGTGGGCCTGTAGGAGAGCTTATGCTAGATTCAGTACCTAGAATTATTTTGATTTTGCACTGGAACAAGACAAACCCGGCATGGGAGGCAACACCTTAACTGTCACCGAATGGCCTGAATTTCCCAAAACACTAGTAAGCAGGCCATATGGGAGAACAAATGTCTTTGGACACACAGGTCCTTCTACTTAAATTGGACAACTTCTTTTATTTGAGATGCGCTGTTCTATTGTATTGAAGCTTCCATGTGTATTTGTTAGCAGAGGGTGAACATAACACAATTTTTTAAAATTTGTTTTCAATGCCGCGCACCATGACATGTGGGACGTTGCTAATTTGGGGGGCCGTGTAAATAAAGAAGCCCACCACATTTAATTTATTTTGCCTTTTTTTCATGGTATACATGTTCTCTTCCTTCAAGAGCTCTATGCATCCGAACTGCTTCAAATCCAAAAAAACATGTCTTTGAAATCAATCGTCCGCATGGCAGGTGGCTTGAGCCATCACCTTTCTTGCGGCGAGATTTTTGAGAAAAATATATTTGTATTTTCGAAACAATTTTCAAACATGTGTGAAACTTCGCTAATCATGTGTAGAAACATGTGTTGTGTTTCGAAGATAACATTGCATAGCATAATTTATAAAGATTGCTCGTGAATAGAAACAATGGAAACTGCTTGTATGCTTTGTCAAGGCAAAACCTACTTTATAGCCAAATATCGCTCGTAACTGATTATCCAAGAATGTCAGGACAATTCTACGTGCTCCTTTTCTGCAAGGAAATGTTTCTACTTGTTGATGCGCATTCTAACATTGTTGAAACTGGATGCAATTGTTCTTTTCATTTCTCCAACAGCACCAAGAGCCAAAAGGAGGGTGTTCAAGTATGATAGTGACGATGACTGCTAAAATTTTCACACAACGGTTAACATCGAATCTGCTACTGCAGCTCCATCCATCGGTACGTGAATCCCATCAAAGTAATCCGGATGCTATGTTGTGCATCCCTGAAGTTATGGACACCCTTAGGTTCCTGGGTTTGCTAGGCACTAACGTGTCGGTGTGTTGGTGAGGGGCTGTGAATTAACTTCGGATGGCCCTCATCGCGAGTCCTTATTTTACCATAATGCTTGCTTGACGTGGCATGAAGATGAATCGTCTTGTGGATTGTTTGATTTGAGAGGAAAGATCTATGGACGGCCGTATTTACCTATTCTATGGATCTTTGATATTTTTGTATCTCTAACTGTAGATGAGTTTTGAGCTGATTTGTTTTGAAGTCGTAGGTATGTTGCCATTTTTTTTTTGCAACAGAGGTCATAGGTATGTTGTCAGATAATTTGAGAATTGTTTGGATTGTTCAAACATGATTTTTTTTATCCTACTATCTCACTTAAGAAGCATATTCTATTCTAGTACCCCCTTTGTTTCGTGGTGAGAGGGGTCCTTTTCCCCGTTTGTTCCTGAGGTGCTGAAACATCGAGGGAGAGTTGGAACAGTGCTGGCTCAAGTGAGTAGCGCTCTCGGCGCACTGTCGTCTCAGTGGTGGTATGGGGGGCATGGAGGTTCACTTAACTGGAAGCGAAGGAACGCTCCTACGCTACTGTGAGTGATCTGTGCACGTGGAACTGGGCTTACAATTTGTCAACACGTACGTAAATTTAGGTGCGTGTTACGCGTCGGCCGTCCGGCTTCAATCGGCCGGGCTGTAAGCCGTCAGATTGGATGTCATCAAGCGGCCGAGCGTTGCCCCATCATTGCAATAGAGGTTATGTTGCATAATTCTTTTGCAACAAATATCATGTTGTCAAAAACTTTTGCAACAAAAGTCATGTTGTAGAAACTTTTTTTTTGCACAAAGCCTGTGGCATGAAGGAGATGGTGACGTCGGCTACAAGAGGTTGAGGTGGTGGCGGCCATGGCTGGCCACGGCCGAGGTGGATGATGGTGTCGGCTGAGCGGGTCTGTCATCGGGGAGTCGTCGACGACCGGTGAAGGGAGCCGCACATGAGGTGTCGAATCACGCAGAGCCAATGGCACCATGGTTGCGCTTGCTCTCATGTGCGCGTGAGCAGAATAAAGAGCGATAGGAAGAGGGTTGGAATCTTGGTCGGTGGAGGTGACCTCTCCCTTGGCAGTGCGACCCGAGAGACGAGGAGAGCTCACGTTGAAGAGGACGAGAGGAGGACGCTTCCAGATAAGATATAGAGGAATGTGGTGTGTAGAGTCGATGGGACACATGGCAAACAGGAAGGAGGCCGACACGTGTGTGGTCACTCTGCACCAGAGTCAATGTTGCGCTCCAGAAGGTTGCAACAAGTCCGGTCGTAGTTGATCCCAATCCATGTTTCGTTGCCTCCAACACCCCAACCCTAAAAAATAGCGAAAATCCGTTTCGAAAAAAAGCAAAAAATGCTAATAATCGAATATTTTTCATGACAAATTTGTATAGCCGTGAAGATGACAAATTTAGTTTGTAAACACGGTAATTTTCTGGCAAACAAAAATGAACTGACACGATTTGCCATACTCACCAACTAAACTTGACATCCTCGACGGACATAATTTGTCATGCCTAAAAAAAGCTCAAAAACTCGTTCAGCTGTGTACAGGAGAGCCTGATCTATATGTGCACGAATCTGAAAGCAGCCAAGAGCTTGACTTGCTTGCTAGAAATGCTCGAATAAACCGTTTTCAGAGAAGTCAAGCGCAAAGGGCGCGGGGCGGGGAGAGGTGACGGTGGCATGCACGGTGGAATGAGCAGAGATGGCGGAGACCAAAATCTGCCGGCGTCTCGTCCCCTTTCCTTACTCTCTCACCTCTAGCGGTACGGCAGGAACAAGCTGGACGTGCAGGCAAACATTCCATCAACCCTAGCACCATGAGTTTATTCATATATCGTTCAACTAGCCGTCGAGAGAGCACGCCCGGCAGTCAATCTGGCTATCTAGGGGGGATGCCGATCCTCATGCCCTTCTCGCAGTGGCCGGGGAAGGTGCAGATGAAGTAGGCCTTGCCGCCGGGCATCTCGAAGGTGTCGTTGCCGGAGGTGCGGGCCCTGGCGCCGTCGGGGGCCTTGCACTCCATGTACCCGTCCACCTCCACCGCCACCACGTTGTGCGCCCCAGGTTCGTACTTGAACACTGACAATTAAATCACACAAATATCAATAGGACAAATATAAGAAACTGGCGGTGTTTGATCGGTCGTGGGGTCACTCACCGAGCTTGTCGCCGGGCTGGATCGGCTTGTCGTTCTCCCAGCCGGCGACGCCGAAGGTCCACCCCCTGTCGCCGCCGACGGTCCACTCCGTCGCTCGCACGGTGGTGGCCGTCGCGCTGCACCAGGCTAGAAGCAGCGCGAGGGCGACGGAGCCCATGCTTGGTCGTGCCATTGGCGCCGGTTCACAGCTGGTAACACACACACACAAGAACAATGCCGTACGTCAAGATGCCCTCGCTTTATAATATAAGCGGCTCGACGGGAGGCATGGTATCCACAACGTATGGCAAGTGTCGTCAGCCCGTATGAACAAATCCATTGATTAGTGGAATCTGATATACTTATGCACCATTAAATGAGGATTAACATTTGAAATCAAGAGACGAAATGAAACAGGGATACGCATCATTTGTTTCCATGCATTAGATGAGATACCGTGTGCGGCAACGTGTTTAGGCAATCTTGCTGATCCGTGTTTGGCGGCCAGGAGAGGGACATGGACCAACGACAGTTAATGATGCAGGCCCATCACATCGCATCGCAGCAGCTGTTGCCCACAGCAACTGGCGGCTGGCCCAACCACCTCTGCAATGCACATCAACTACTCAAAAAAAAAAAAACTGGAGTTCTACAAAAAATGAGCTTATTACACTGTGCCACTAGTGGTAAACCAGTACATTTCTAATTACACTTGGTACCTCGCAGTCATCATGTCACAGATATGCCCTATGTATAAAAAATGTACACTTGGTACTTGACTCAAATAGCCAAAAGAAACAAAGTACTCGACTCGGACATATGTACATCACTCTCTACCATGCTCTGATATCTCATCAACACACACACGAACGAGACTATCAAAGCAATTTTCTCATAAGCATTTCATGAAGCTCCCGATGTGGCTTCATTTGTCCTCCGGCGGTTCAACCCAGCAGTTCACCAATATCAATACAGGGCCCTGCGTACCTGAAAAAGCAAAGAAAAAACAAGAGATGTCACGATAAAATAACGAGGACTAAGTACTACTAACAGCAGTGGTTATATGCTGTTGTCGGTGTGAGATGAGAGCTGTCACCTCGAATCCGACGAGCGAGCGGGTCCGGCTGTAGACGGTGGACACGGTGGTGGCCGCGGTGAGCACGGAGCTGGTGGTGGACCCGCACTCGCTGTCCTTGAGCGACGCCGTCGACGTGTCCAGCCGCACCGACGTCGACGACGACCACGGCCGGTGGAAGAAGGGCGACTGGCGCGGCGCGGACCCGGCCTGCTGCTGCGACGACGACCGCTGCATCCTGGCGCCCCGCGGCACGCTCCTGTGCTCCGCCCCCTTCCTCCTGCTCGGTTGCCGCTCCAGCGCCTCGGCGGCGGCGCGCTGCCTCGGCGCGCTCTGGGACCGCGCCTTGGCCCTCGACGACTCCGTGTTGCTCATGTAGCTCGGGAACGGCAGGTCCGACGCCGCCGGCTCCGTCATGGCCGCCGGCGCGTTGTGGGAGTGGGAGTGCGGGCTGCTGTGCGCCGTCCCGAAGGAGATGTGGTCCTCCTCCACGTGCCAGCTGCTCGCCCTCGGGCTCAGCTCCGTCATGGCCGACGGCGCCGGCGAGCACCTGCCGCCGTGGGGGTGGTAGTCGACGGAGGAGTACTGCCTGTCGCCGCCCTTCGCCACGCCGCGCCGCGGCGGCTGCTCCCCGTTGTCCATCTCGACGATCTTCACATTCTCTTCGCTCGACCTATCCATCTCCTGCATGTTCCAAGCCAAAATTCAATAATTAACCGTGTCAAGAGAGAGTCAGGAGCCACCGCCGACTGCTGCAAGTGAAGAAGGTGAGCTTACGTAGGACGGTCGGCGGCGCCTCGAGTGCTGCGACGACGGCCGTGGTCTGGGCGGTGGTGTGTGGTGGGGGTGGTGGTCTTGGACTTGGAGGAAGCGCATGCGCTGCGCGCGCAGCTGGGACTGCGCCGCGAGCAGGGCCTGCATGCACCGGAGCGTGGCCTTGGCCTGCTTCCTCACCAGCTGCCCCCGCACCAGCGCCTGCAGCTTCACGATGCCCCTCAGCGCGCACAGCGCCGCTCTCGCCTGCGTGCATGCACGTCAGTCAGTCCCAAGAACGCGAGCAGAGAACGAAGTGTTTGGTCTGAATTATATGTACCAGATAGCCTCTGAAGGATGCCTGAATCCTGACAGCCGCCGCCGCTTCGGCGAGCAGGCTCCCCGGCGGCGGCAGGGGCGGCGCAGCCTTGCGGGAGGACAGGCGTGCCACAGTGGCCGCCGCCTGCGCCGCGGCTTCCGCCACGTCAGCCGCGGTCGCAGCCGCCACGGCCACCGCCACGGCGTGCTTCTTCTCGTCAAACCTCGCCTCCGACGTCGCTGACGACCGAGACGCGCCAACGCCGTCGGCGGCCTCCCGCGGCACGACGCCGCGCCCCAGCTGCTCCGGCGTCAGCACCACCGGCCGCCGGAAGCTCCACCTCTTCTCCTTGGGCGTCGCTCCAGGTCCCGGTCCCGGCGTCGCCTCGGCGTGCGGCCTGTCCCTCTTCCCATCCTTCTTGCCGCCGGCCAAGATGTTCCTCAGCCACCGCCCCGCCTTCCCCATCGCCCCTTAGCCAACCGCCCTCTGCTGCTCTGCAAAAATGAAACGCAACGCGCGTGCATTCATCACCCTACTTGCATTGCATGGACGCCATGGATGGAGCGGCGGCAGAGCAGAGCAGCCACCCGTAATTCAGCGCGTAATCTATGGTTAGCACCTAACAGATTCCGAGGACGCAGCGGCGGCCAACCACCACCACCGCCGAGCTACTCCAACGTAGCGGTCAACCGCGGCGAGGCGCGCGCGAGTGGCCACGTGAAGCGGCCCGCGGAGAACATGGCGTGGATGGAATGGATCATCACCCTGGCTGTCAGCGCCATTTTAATATCGGACTCGGACGGGAAGGACCGCAGGAGGGTGCACGCGCGTACACGGCCGGGTCCATGTCATGTCAATCATGGATCGGTTGGTTAGCCTAGCCATGCCCTGCTCGCCATTCCTAGCTGGTCTCTGTCCTCAGGTTCGTCCCCGGCCGGAATAATCTCAAGTTAAGTACCCTCTCCGTTTCATTAATGGCGTTAGTCAGCTCGACAGAAAGCCTGCAGAAGTTTGACACCGCCAAGACTGTCAAAGACCGAGAATCCACGAGCTGCAAAGACAAAACAATGATGCTACCACATGTGTACATGGATTTTATACTACTGCAGATCAGATGCTTGTGTCGTGTGTAAATTCCGTACGGATCTGGTCGGCCCGAGGCCAAAAGGAGGAGAGCTCACATGTGCTGGATTTCTGGATGTTATTCATGCGATCACTGTTTGGGTCTTAATTAGCCATCGTGGGCCACAAGTATCCAAGTATTTCCTTGCCCCTGTGACAACGGTGCATGCGCCCCACCCCTCCCTGTTCACCACGCATCCATCCATCCACCGAACCTGAACCTGAATACGGCGTCGGTACCCGCCCTAATCATCCGGGGCTGGTGGTACGTAGCTGCCGCGGGAACTACAGATCATGGCGTGTAATGCAGATGACACATCTGGATTTGGAGTAATGCCTGCCTTGCGAGGGTGACGGCGACAACGCATAACCGGGGAGTACCGCTACTGTCCGGTACTGTACTGTACTGCTTGCTGTCTTAGCTGGATGGCCGGAGCCCGGAGCACACATGAGACGGCAACATCATGATAGACTAGTGGTTGGGGCGCCACCCGGTGGCGCCGCTTGAGGCGTTTTTTTTTTTTTTGCGGGTGAACTTTGTATTACTCAAGTGGTATCAATGTCACGGTTCGTATTACAAAGATCAATAACCTCTGACAAGCCAGAGTTTAGCCAAACGACAGTTCTACTATGAGTTCTAGCAAACTTAGCCAAGAAATCACTAACACTATTCTGACTACGAAGAACATGAGTAAAGGTAATTCTGCATAGACTCCTCAGGTGCTTGATTTCCCTCACCAGCGATGAGAAGATTGATCTATCAGTGGACACATCATTGATCATGTTCACAGCTTGCAGGGAGTCCATTTCCACATGAATCGGCAGCTCTGTTCTTTGGATGGCAAGTGAAAGCCCCTCCATGCATGCACTAAACTCCGCTTCCAAAGCGTTCCTACAGGTGAAAAGCTCCCTGCACGATGTATAAAGGATCTGACCCCTACAGATGAAAAGCTCCCTGCACGATGTATAAAGGATCTGACCCAAATTATCCCGGAGAACCATACCAGCACCTGCACTCCCATCAGCTGCCCAAGATCCATCCGTGTTAAGTTTAGTCCAACCCTCCATTGGCAACACCCATGGGACGCACAGAGGTGGTGGCAAAATCACATGTGGTGCGTAAAGAAGATCATATGAAACCACATGCTTTCCCTTCAATAGGTCCACGTCCGAGTACTTCAGTGAAAGGAGTGAATCCAAGTAGCTCGACAGGAACCTTTTTGACACATCCATCGGCGGCGGATCTTTGTTATGAGTCACTTCATTTCTGTTTCTGCTTGAGGCGTTATGATGCGGTGCTTGTTTTGCTGCCGCCCATTCAGCCGGCTTGTCTAGTCCATGTTGTGTACATGAGCACTTCTAGGAGGCTTAGCAGATAAATGTTATTCATATGCATCAGAGCTAATGTTCATAACAGATTTATATTTGGATTTTGGCTTAACCAGGATGTAAATGCCAAGCTATTGGTATGATAGTGTAAAGATCTAAGTATGGTAGAGAATTAAAAAAAAGGCATCCCGGTGCATGTAGTTACAGCTTGCGTAGGGTCCATTTTCCCATATTTCTATAAGAGGCTGCCATGACTCGAACACGTGACCTCCTGGTCACAAGGAGGCAACAACTTTATCGTTGTGCCAACGTTACCCTTGTAGAGAATCAAAGAAAAAAGAAATTATAAGTTCAGGTCCACTTAAGATTGGATAATGAGGACCACCCATTACAATTGGTCCAAAGATAATGTAGCACACATGTTTGTATTTATAGCACAGGGAAGAAGACATGTGTATTTATAGCACAGGAAAGAAGACATACAGAGATACAACCTGATGGCATGGGAAGTGTATTACAAACAACTCTTATTACTGTAACCGCCCTCCACTGCCCCTGTCGAGTCGAAGCTCGCCATAATCAACGCCTGCTCGAGCAGGTAGACGTCGGTGCCATCGTCGGCTCGTCGTCATAGTAGTCCTCGACGTAGACCACGTCCCTCTCGTGGGCGTCACAGAAGAAGTAACGGTCATCGACGTAGAAGCAACAGTCATCGACGTAGACGCGGACCTTGACAATGACCTGATGCTACACCCCATAGCAAAGTTGGCAGGAAGATTTCTTCAGAGAGATGGTGTTTGCCGAGCCCTTGGAACTGCATCAATCAGGGAGCAGCGGAGACAAACAAGATTAGACGGACTTTCTCAATAAGATCTATAAAATGCAGTGATTTCACCCAAAAAAAGGATATGCGTTAGTCTCTTCTTATGGTTGTTTTCTCGGCATTGCTAATTCACAAAATTGACTGATGGCAATTGACAAGGACAGGTGGTGGGATCCAAAATCCAGTGAAGTGTTCATATTTTTGGAAGAGTCTATTCTACGACATCTTAAAAAATCCAGCATTTATTTTGCGTCACTACTAATGTGTGGCATCGTCTGGTCAAAATTATCAATCTGAATACACAGTTCACTTGTCTTGTTACTTTATGCGCCGAAGGTAAAAATCCCAGTATAAAGGTCTTGCCCTGTTGATCAAACATCTCACATGCAACAGACTGTAAGAAGCCCATTAAGATTAATCTATAAGGTAGCTTCATGGTTTCCGAAAGCTGATATCAACTTTTTCTAGATTGAAGTCCAGAGGATTCTCCTGGCCACCCAAATCCACATGTGAAACAAGTCTAGCTTTAACAAGCCAATGCCCATCTAGCAACTGACTATAGAAATCTAAATCTGAAGGTGATGATAAGCATTAGCAGAAAGAAAAATCAACCAGACCCAAATTCCCTACTTTGGCCGATTCAACTAATTTGTTCTGTTCAAACAACCCCTGAATCGTGATTCTGGAATTTTCCGGGTCAAATCCTCCAAAACACATAAAAGAAGAATTGTTGGCCGAGAACCAAAGCAATTTGACTTGCCTTCCAAAATACCATTGCGATTATGATTTGTGAGCACTGGGCTCTCTAAGCCATAGCATTATCACCAGATCTCATCTAACGCTATCCCAGACAAATCAGTGGAAAGGCGATTGTTGTTCTTTAGAAATGATACCTCCGCGGGCTGAAATGGGAGGAGGAACTCGAGCAGGGGCCAAGCCACCTCCCTGACTTTCATCCGCTCCTCCCCTCCTTCTCCAATGACGACGCCGGGTTGAGCTCCTCCTCCCGCGGCTCCTCGTGATGAACTGGACACATTAATCATGATTCAGTCAGGTGATGATTGCATCAAGAAACAAGAGTGCATACTACAGACCATGTCATGAATAAAAAAGTGAAAGATATACCTCTTTCACGCCTATCCACGGTTCTAACGCGCAACGTTACATGTGCATCACTTGATACAGCCTCAAGAGATTCCTCGTAAGAACTGTGTAGCTGAGCTCTGCATTCCTCAAAAAGAAAAGGCTCAAAAACTCTAATGTACTCCTCGGCAGATTAAAGCTTCCAGGAACAGATTGAAGTTCCGACTCCTCTGCTTAGATAAAAATGTGCTTTGTTAAATTACAGGCACACGCGCAAAAGTAGTATTTCCATCAATGATGAAATAGTGAAGACGCAAAATAAAAAGTGCCAGAGTATCAAACATGAGAACACAAAAAAACATTTGAGCAACCTAAAGCAGTGAGTTGTATAATTGTTCAGATTAAGCAAGCACATCAAACATAGTTCATTCTCATCTCACAACATACTCCCTCCGTCCCAAAATAGGTGTCTCAACTTCGTATTAACTTTAGCACAAAGCTATACTAAAGTTGATACACTTATTTTTGGACGGAGGGAATATAATTTTTCAGATTAAGCAACTGTATTCAACCATGTTAATTAAACTAAAGAGATCCAAAAGAAACATGGATAATGAAGGAGAACTAACCTGGATTATGCCAGAACTTATCGCTTGTCACTTCCTGTAGAAGTCGTTCAACAGATGTGTCATGATACTGTGTATTATTTGCTAAAGCTTCTTTCTTGGAAACAAGAGACCTCTTGTTGGCTCGTTTCTGATCTGCTATGTCCTGCCCTGTTACATCTGCTCTCTGAGAAGAGACTGGTCGACCCTTGAACTGCTTGGAATCCATGGTTTGCCTCAAAATGGTCTGCCTTGGTACAGATCGTTGGTGCCTATCTGAAGGGATCAGAAGCGGATTGTCATTTAATTCAAAAGAAAAAGAACTCGCCTGATTGATACCACGAGAACCAGCTAAGATACTGACAAATAGCTAAACATACAGAATGAAAAAACAGTCATCAACAGATTTCAAACTAACACACAAGGGTCCGTTACCTGTTTGCACTCTCATGCGCGATCCGAGCCAAATCCGAGGGCAACGACGGACAGTGGGATCAAAACAGGAAGACCGACCAGATTAGATGTCAACTTCTCCTCCCACTTGGTTGGCAACGGGTGAGCCAGAGTGGAGGTTGATGTAGATCAGTAACTCGCATGCTCATTAATTGTAAGTTAGATTACATCTACCAACAAATTCAAACATAAAAGTATTGTGATTCCATTGGTTTGTTTATGTCCACCGTACAGGGCATAAACCTTCTTACATGATTGCTGCACTCTATCAAATAAAAATTCAACGACTTCGACATCAGATCAGATAGAATCAGAAACATTTTGTGATTTGGATAAGCTTGCAACAGGTGTAATATTTTTCCTTGAGATCTAAATACATCTCTCATCTTATTTCATCCTTTTTAGTAAAAAAACTCTGAAAAATGTAACCCAAAATTTCATGTAGCTAACAAAATCAGATATGGTTCAACTTTCATAACCTCAAAATGCATGGCTAATTACCAATTAGGATGTACAGTACAAATGTAGAAGTTGTAAAATTAATTAATTATGCCAAAGCTCATGATTAACAAATAATGTCGTGGTGATGGTTGTGTCAAATGGCAAGAGAGAATCTACAGAGCAATACAATTGTGCAAGAAATTAGCAGCAGAAACTATATATATGTGACTTGATCTAACACTCCAGACTTGCATAGCATCACATCAATTTCAAATCATTCATGAGAAATCAAACAAAAAGAGCACCGGCAGGCAATGAAGCCATGCCTATCTACCACTCGAGAAAGATGAATTGGTTCATGGAAAGCTTTGCGTAAAATAAATCACCTCTTCAAGAGTCTCTTTCCTGCAAGGCTGCAACTTCAAGAGCATTTCCTCAAAAAAAGGGAGGAGAAATGACAAAAGTGAAATGCGGAAGAAAGAAAGGAAAGAGATGCATGCACATATAGTCGAGCTTCCGGCTGATCATCTCTTCGGCGGCACGAGGGATGAAGACGACTGCGGCAACACCTCGTCCGTTTCTCTCCACCCCCAGCTTGTCCCCATCCTGCGCGAGCTTCAGATCGATGTAGAGGACGTCGTGGGGCGGGAGTAGCGCGACAGTGGGACTTGGTGTCGCGGGCAAGGGCGAGGAACTGACGACGGCACCTTCCTCTCGCCCATGGCCTCCCGCGGCAACCTCGTCCAGGTTGCGCTCGTCCTCCTGCGGCTTGCTCGGGACGAGAGCTTGCGGCCTGCTGGTCGATCTGCGGTGAGGGAGAGGGAACGAGGTCGCCGGTGGTGGGGAGAAGGTGAGGAGAGGAGAGAAGAGGTGGTGGCGGCGGCTGTCGGGGAGGCCGCCGTTTAGTGGTGGCGGCGGCAGACGAGGAGAGGGAGAGGTATCGGGAGATAGGGTTGGGGAGCGGGGGCTGGGGCTGGGGCTGGGGCTGGGCAATCTTTTCTCTTTTTTTCTCACATGAACAGTTCCCCCTGATGACGTGGACAACGCGAGAGAACGCCCCTGATGCGTAGCTTATTGTGTTTGATAGGCCCCGGTGTGCCGTGGTTTGGCCTGCTTGCTGGTTCGTGTTTAATAACCGCACGGAGCTATAGGGCTCCTCGCACTTGCAGCGGCCGGCTGGTCAGCGGCGGTGGACGTCTTCCAGCTAACTCGTTCTGCATGCACATGAGGTGTACTGCTGACGATGAATACATGAACGAGCAGAAACCATTTCTTTTCTTTTCTTTGTGGGATTCCTTTGCAGGGGATGTGAAGAAAGCAGCATGTTTCCGTGCGGAAAGGAGCAAAAAAACACCTTCAGTTTCTCTAGACAATGGGGGAAGGAATATCTTTCCTAACAGAAACACGAAAGGAATGACCGGGACATGTAACATGTTACCATACGAACACATTTGTTCCGCCAAACAAAAAACCGACACCATTTGGCATTTTTAGTTGGTTCATTCATGCCCTCCCTATTCGTGTTTTTTTAATCGCTAGCACCTTTTTTTGAAAAGGAGGAAAGACACCAGCCTCTGCATCAACATAATGCATGCAGCCATATTATTAAACTATAAATCAAACAATCTTCGAGTGCGAGTACAAGCTCAGTCCGAGCCGAATGAAAATAAATGAAAACAAAAAAAGTGTAAAGCGCCACAACCGACAACAATAAGTTAATATGACTAAACACCTAATCTATTATTGGACCGTCATCCAAACCAGTTGCAAAAATTCCGAGCTATCATCTCTCATATGGTAGACCCAAGAACTAAAGGCTCTTTGGCCTCCGCAGGAGTGAGTAGCGACCACGTACGGATTCAAGTAGTGGCCCTGTAAATTACCTGTAAAAAATTAATCCGAGTTTGTGTGTTAAAAATCATATCATTCCTGCAGTTCCGTATAGCCCAAAGTAACACACATACTCCTATCCGAATATGTGTCGTAATAGTTGAGTCAACCCCATTTAGCCACGTCCCAAATAACGTGTGAATACTATTTGGAGGGGTGATATTAAAAGCTATATGAACTAAGCGGCATAATAATGTAGCCATCGGGCACTCGAGAAAGAGGTGTTTGATCGTTTGATCATGATAAAAAAAAACATCGTTGACTGCCCACCCAACCATGCTTTGGCAAATTGTCCTTAGTCAGAATCACCTCTTTGTGAACAAACCACATAAAGACTTTGATTCTTAAGGGCACTTTGATTTTCCAAATATGCGTCGATCTCGGAATTGGACCAGAGTTGATTAAATCAATATACATGGATTTCACTGAAACCTGACCGTTCATCGTGAGTTTCCAGTGAATGGAGTGTGGCTCATCAGATAAATGGACGTCCATCAACATCATGACAAGATGAAGCCAATCATTCCATCGGTCTCCTACTACCGACCTACGGAACTAAATATTTAGAGGTATCGACTGTAATACTGTGGCAACATATGAGTCCTTACGTTGCACAATATTATACAAAGACGGATATTATATAGCCAATGGTGTCTCCCCTAGCCACGTATCCTCGCAGAATCTAGTAGACTGGCCGTTCCCAATGACGAATTTTGTTATATGAAAGAAAGTTGCTTTCACTTTCATGATCCCCTTCGAGAAAGGTGAATCATTTGGTCTAACGGTAAACTGGGCCCATGTTTTAGAATGTAGGCATTTGTTCCTTAGTAACTGCACCCACATACCTTCAGTCTCAGCAGAAAGCCTAAATAACCACTTGCTCAATAGGCATCTGTTCTTTACCTCTGAATTCTCAATACCTAGCGCCCTTAGTCCTTGGGACGACAAATTATATCCCATTCAGTACGCCTGTATTTTCTCTTATTTTTCATCGCTTTGCCAAAAGAATCTTGATCGATAGAAATCTAATCTATTTCGTACCCCCACCGGTATTTCAAAGAAAGATAGGAGGAACATTGGCATACTCGTGAGTACTGAGTTTATCAGTACAAGCCGGCCTCCGTATGACATAAGCTTACCCTTCCAACAGTTTAGTTATTTTTCAAGTCGATCTTCAATACAGTTCCATTCTTTGCTAGAAAGTTTGCGATGGTGAATTGGTATACCTAAATAACTAAACGGTAGGTTAACCAATTCACAACCGTACAATTGTCGATAATCATCTTGTTCATCTTTGGCTCTCCCAAAGCAGAACAATTCGCTCTTATTAAAATTAATCTTTAATCCTGACAATTGTTCAAATAAGCATAACACAACCTTCTTATTTCTAGCCTTGGCCATGTCATGTCCCATGAATATGATTGTATCATCCGCATATTGTAGGATGGACACTCCACCATCAATAAGATGCGGAACTAGTCCTTCGAAATCCTGACAATTGTTCAAATAAGCATAACACAAGCTTCTTATTTCTAACCTTGGCCATGTCATGTTCCATGAATATGATTGTATCATCTGCATATTGTAGGATGGACACTCCACCATCAACAAAATGCGGAACTAGTCCTCCGACTTGTCCGTCCTCCTTAGCTCTACCTATTAGTGTTGCCAACATGTCTGTCACTATGTTGAACAAAATAGGTGACATTGGATCTCCCTGCCTGAGACCCTTTTACGTCTGAAAGTAGTGACCTATAACACCATTCACTTTAATTTCTGACGCTGCCTTTTGTACAAACGAATCAAGTTGCTTCCTCCATGAATCGTCGAATCCCTTCATATGTAAGGCTTGTTGGAGGAACGACCATTTAACTTTATCATATGCCTTTTCGAAATCCACCTTAAAAATCACTCCGTCTAGTTTCTTGGAGTGAATCTCGTGAAGTGTTTCATGGAGGACCACTACTCCCTCGAGTATGTGTCTGCCTAGCATGAAAGTTGTCTGAGTCGATTGCACCACAGTATGTGCAATCCACGTTAGTCGATTTGTGGAAAATTTTGTAAAAACCTTAAAACTCACATTAAGCAGACATATCGGTCTGAACTGCTCAATGCGTACCGCCTTCGCCTTTTTGGCAACAATGTTATTATCCCAAAGTTTAGGTGGAATAGCTGAAGTTGCCCATTAAATAAATCATGGAACATGGGTAGGATGCCACCCTTAATAATATGCCAACACTTCTTACAAAACTCTGCTGGGAATCCATCCGGACCCAGTGACTTATTATTCTTCATTTGCGATATAGCTCAAATACCTCTTTCTCAGTAAATGGCGCAGATAAGACCTCATTCTCGTCTATTCCAAGTCAAGATATGTCATCTACCCTCTGCTCATCGAGAGACACAAAATTATGCTCATGAGCTCCAAAAAGTTATTTATAATAATTAGAGATGTACAATTTTAGGTTCTCATGGCCTACAATTGTACCCTCATCCTGTTCAAGTTGGTATGTCTTCTTTTTTCCGTGTTTTAGATTTGCGATCAAATGAAAAAGCTGTGTATTGTCATCCCCTTGGACGACCTGCCTAACTTTCGCTTTGAGAGCTCACCTCATCTCTTCTTCACTGAACAACGCTCATAATTTACCCTCGGCTTCCGTATTAGATGCCCCTTCTGTCGCATCTAGTAGGGTGGATTCAACCTTCACATCCAGCTCATTGATAGGATTGAGAAGCCTCTCTTTTTCCATCTTATATACTCCACTTTCATTTTGGCCCATCCCCTTAGGACCTTCCACAAATGCCTAATTTTATTTTGCCAGTGCTCGACATTAGACCTCCCTCATGTGTCCTTAGCCCACTCCCGGGCTATTAGATCGATAAAGCCTTCTCTCTCGAACCATGTTAGTTCAAAAGAGAAAACATTCTTGTTTCCCAAATGGGTCACCTCCCCAGAGTCAACAAGCAAAGGAGTGTGGTCTGTAATTCCTCTATTCAAAGCTCGAACTGTTACTAAGGGAAATTTTTGTTCCCATTCGACATTGGTTAGAATTCGATCCATCTTTTCGTATGTTGGAGTCTGCAACGTGTTCACCCAAGTGAATTGTCGGCCTGTTAGGTCTATGTCCCTCAGGTTCAGGTTCTTAATGATTGTATTAAACATGAATGACCACCTAGCATCAAGTTGTCATTGTTCTTTTCGTCTCTTCTTCAGATAATGTTAAAATCACCACCAACCAAGATGAGAAGCGTTTCATCGCCACATACCCGCACCATATCGGCTAGAAAGTCCGGCTTTAATTCCGATTGAGAAGCTCCACACACGGAAACAAGTGCCCATTGAAACCCATCCATTTTTAGCGTACCCTAAATTTGACGGCGAAGACCCCAAACACCACATTCTGAACTTCGAGCGTCTCGCACTTCACCCCAAGTAAAAGCCCATCGGATCTTCCTCTTGGGGTAGACAATGCCAATCAAACTCAACGCCACCAGAAATCGTGTTGAGAAATTGTGAGGTGAAGTTATCTTTGCCTGTCTCTAATAAGGCAATAAAGTCCAATTTATGTTCAACGGATGATTTTGCAAGGAATCTTCTTTTAGCCAAGTCTCTCAGACCTCTGCTATTCCAAAAAATTCATTTCATTTATCATCATGAAATCATTTTTTGAACCGAATCCTAGCACTTCGACGCACTGCCGATGCAGGATAAACCTTCCGCTTCCAAGTTTTTTTGGCTTATCATGCACACTTTCTTGGTCCATCTAACCAAGATTTGTGCGCTCCTCCGTTTTTGCCTGCAGAGGGGCCGTATACCCCTCTGAGACCGACTCCTTATTGTCCTCATGTAACATAGTAGAAGGCACTAAGTACTCACGGAGACACTCAAGTGGACCCACCCTAAAGCATTAATATCATCATCATTCATTGGTTCTACCGCCGCTATCTTACGTAACATCTCCATAGCTCTATCAGCTTCTAAGTCAAGCAAGTCATTTACTGTTTTAGCAATTTGCTTCCCATTGTTACCCAGTGAGATGCCCATTTTCTTAGCAGTGTTAACAATTTCATCATCATTCAAATGCAGAATAGAGCATCTCATATTAACTGACATACCTGTAGTGGCTTAGATATCACGAAGTTTGGCCTCCCTCATGGCGCGCGCCATTTGCAGGTCCTTGGCATCCGGTTGCGCCTGAACCCGGTGACTCGCCTGTCTGTCACCGGATGTCGGGTTAGGAATTCCACCAAACGTGACGATGTCCTCCGTGGTAGGTGAAGCTGGGGGCCGACCGCGTGCCATGTACCCAGATCGGCCCAACGCCGGCGAAGCCTCCATGGCCGTCCTCACCAGTGAACGCGCGCTCGTCATGCGCGTACCGCGTGGTGACGCCGGCAGATCCGTAGTAGCCACCGAAGGAGAGCCCCCTTTGGTGGGTGTGAATGTGTTCACTGTGGCCCCCCTGCAACCGATTGACACGGTGGTAGGGGTCCGAAATGGTGTGGACAGTCGAGGGCTAGCAAGAGAAACCACGACCTCCTACCCAGTCTCTCCTGCCGCCAGCCTGCAGTTGAGGTCCAGCGGCAGAAACCATGGCCTCTTGCACAGTCTCTTCCACCACCCCAACCTAAGGAAGTCGCGTCGAGGCTCCCTGCTCATGACACGAGCCTAAAGTCGGTGAACAAGACACCGCTGGTGAAGCCAGTGGCGAAAGCGGTGGAGGCTCCTGCTCCACCGGATCGTCCATCTCCGCGCTGACGCCCCAAAGAAGCCTGGGGGCAAACGAAGATCCAAAAGAACAAAACCTCAAGGTATTTATCGGAGTGGATGAGGGGGCCGTAAAAATGGGGAGAATTTCACTTCCCGACCTCAGCACCAACTAGGGATGCATACAACCATTTTAGTATGAGTACCAAGGTAAGCATGGTCCTCAGATACATACAACTATGCACATCAAAAAAAGTAAACACACCTAGCCATTGATACATAAATTGTTCGCCAGATTTCGGGTGGTCATACCATGATGTTGTCCGTTGATTAGGTTGGAAGATACATTGGTGAACATGGGTCCACTCGTACCAAATAAATCAGGGTATCCCCCCCCCAAAAAAAAAACTATCAACCTATTCATCAAACATCATAACGGTCAAGAAATGCTAGAAGTACAAAAAATACATTCATATATGTAGACCACATAACTGTTGGGTAACGTTGCATGGGAAACAAAAATTCTCCTACGCACATACAAGATCTATCCATGGTGATGAGCATCTACGAGAGGAGAGATCGGATCCACATACCCTTGTAGATCGCTAAGCGGGAAGCGTTAAGAAACGCGGTTGATGTAGTCGAACGTCTTCGCGATCCAAATCGCAAGCCGTCCCGCGATCCAATCATGATCTAGCGCCGAACGGACGGCACCTCCGCGTTCAGCACACGTGCAGCTCGATGACGATCTCCGCCTCCTTGATCCAGCAAGCGAGGGCAGAGAGGTAGATGAGATCTCCGCCAGCACAACGGCGTGGGGGCGGTGGTGGTGGAGCTGTCCCGGCAGGGCTTCGCCAAGCACGGCCGAGACGATCTAGTGGAGAACAGATCTAGAGGGAAAGAGAGACAGCCCGTAGCTTTTCAGGTTGGCTGCCCTCTCAATCCCTCCACTATATATAGGAGGATAGGAGGAGGTGGGGCACCCTAGGGTTCCCCCTAGGGGGCGACGACCAAGGGGTGGTGCGGCCAGGGTTTGGGTGCCCCCCTTAGGCGCCTTGCCTCCCAAGGCAGGGATGGCCGGCGGCGCTAGGGGGTGGAGTCCACCTCCCAGCAGAGTGAGCTGAGGTGGGGCGCGGTGCCCAGCCCCTTGTGGGCTGGTGTGCCCCTCTCCTTTGGCCCACAAGGCCCCAACACTTGCCGGGACCCCCCGAAACTCCTTTCGGCACTCCGTCGGCTCCCCGGTACGCCCCTGAACACTTCCGAACTCCGATTCCCTTCATCCTGTATATTGATCTTCACCTCCAGACCATTCCGGAACTCCTCGTGACGTTCGGGATCTCATCCGGGACTCCGAACAACCTTCGGTCACCAACATACATAACTCAATACTACCGAAACATCAGTGAACGTTAAGTGTGCAGACCCTACGGGTTCGAGAACTATGTAGACATGACCGAGACACATCTACGGTCAATAAACAATAGCGGGACCTGGATGCCCATATTGGTTCCTACATATTCTATGAAGATCTTTATCGGTTGAACCTCTATGTCAAGGATTCAGTTAATCCCGTACGTTGTTCCCTTTGTTTATCGGTATGTTACTTGCCCGAGATTCGATTGTCGGTATCTCCATACCTAGCTCAATCTCGTTACCGGCAAGTCTCTTTACTCGTTCCATAATACAAGATCCCGTGGCTAACACTTTAGTCACTTTGCTTGCAAGGCTCATTGTGATGTTGCATTGCCGAGTGGGCCCTGAGATACCTCTCCATCACACGGAGTAACAAATCCCAGTCTTGATCCATGTCAACTCAACAGACACCTTCGGAGATACCTGTAGAGCATCTTTATAGTCACCCAGTTACGTTGTGACGTTTGATACACACAAGGTACTCCTCTAGTGTCAGTGAGTTACATGATCCCATGGTCATAGGAACACATACTTGACATGCAGAAAACAATAGCAATAAACTAACACGATCATATGCTACGTTCATAGTTTGGGTCTTGTCCATCACATCATTCTCCTAATGATGTGATCCCATTATCAAATGACAACTCTTGTCCATGGCTAGGAAACCACTAACTAAAGAATTTGTTCGGCCAAGTTATAGAGAAATCATAATTCTCATAATTCTCATGCTAGCCAAGAATCTCGTACGTTGTTCCCTTTGTTTATCGGTATGTTACTAGTTCGGGCAAGAATGATTCGAGATCTCATAATTCTCATGCTAGCCAAGATAAATCGATTGATGATGATAAGATGAAAATAGAACAACTAACTAAAGAATTAAACACTCTTAACTTAGCCCATGAATCTACTCTAGAAGATCATAGAGAGCTTGTAAGAACTCATGAGAAGCTACGCTTCGAGAAGCTCACCTTGGAGCAAGAACATGAGTTTCTTAAAGCTATCAATAACGATCTCCGAAAGAAGACTTCATCTTATCTAGCCAAACGATTACTCTTGTCTACATTCATGCCACAAGTTAAATCTAGACAAACTAGTAACAAAGGCAAGAAAGGTTCTTCATCTAGTAGCAACAATAAAAATGCTAAATCTAATGATGTTGCTTCTAGTAGTTCTATTGATTCCACTAATGATGATTCTCTTAGCCAAGTTACACTTGAGCAAGAAAATGCTTTATTGAAAGGAATTATAGAGAAAGGTATCTACAAGAGTCTTGCCGGGTGTAAGCAATTTGAGGAAATTGTACGCAAGCACGGAGGATACCGGAAGAACCATGGCATTGGCTACTTCAACGCTCATGTCTACTACGCAACCTTCTTCTTGTAGACTCGTGTTGGGCCTCCAAGCGCTTAGTTTTGTAGGACAGTAGCAAATTCCCCTCAAGTGGATGACCTAAGGTTTATCAATCCGTGGGAGGTGTAGGATGAAGATGGTCTCTCTCAAACAACCCTGCAACCAAATAACAAAGAGTCTCTTGTGTCCCCAACACACCCAATACAATGGTAAATTGTATAGGTGCACTAGTTCGGTGAAGAGATGGTGATACAAGTGTAATATGGATGGTAGATATAGGTTTTTGTAATCTGAAAATATAAAAACAGCAAGGTAGCAAGTAACAAAAGTGAGCAAAAATGGTATTGCAATGCTTGAAACAAGGCCTAGGGTTCATACTTTCACTAGTGCAAGTTCTCTCAACAATACTGACATAGTTGAATCATATGTAAATCCCTCATGTGCGACAAAGAGTTCACTCCAAAGTCACAAATAGCGGAGAACAAACGAAGAAATTATTGTAGGGTACGAAACCACCTCAAAGTTATCTTTCCGATCAATCTTATGAGCTATCCCTATAAGTGTCACGAACAGCCCTAGAGTTCGTACTAAAATAACACCTTAAGATACACATCAACCAAAACCCTAATGTCACCTAGATACTCCAATGTCACCACGAGTACCCATGGGCTTGATTATACGATATGCATCACACAATTTCAGATTCATCATGTTTAATCCAACACAAAGAACTTCAAAGAGTGCCCCAAAGTTTCTACCGGAGAGTCAAGACGAAAACATGTGCCAACCCCTATGCATAGATTCCCAAGGTCACGGAACCCGCAAGTTGATCACCAAAACATACATCAAGTGGATCAATAGAACATCCCATTGTCACCACGGATATCACATCGCAAGACATACATCAAGTGTTCTCAAATCCTTAAAGATTCAATCCGATAAGAAAACTTCAAAGGGAAAACTCAATTCATAACAAGAAGATAGAGAGGGGAGAACTCCATATGATTCATCTATATTAATAAAGCTCGCGGTAAATCAAGATCATGCCATCTCAAGAACACGAGAGAGAGAGAGATCAAACACATAGCTACTGGTACATACCCTCAGCCCCGAGGGTGAACTACTCCCTCCTCGTCATGGAGACCGCCGGGATGATGAAGATGGCCTCCGGTGATGATTTCCCCCTCCGGCAGGGTGCCGGAACGGGCTCCCGATTGGTTTTTCGTGGCTCTGGAGGCTTGCGGCGGCAGAACTCCCGATCTAGGTTTCTTTCTGGGGGTTTTGGTATTTATAGGAATTTTTGGCGTCGGTCTCACGTCAAGGGGGTTCTCGAGGAGTCCACAAGCCAGGAGCACCCTCCCGGGGGGTAGGGCGTGCCCCCCTGGCTTGTGGCCTCCTCGGTCACTTCCTGGCCTAGCTCCGGTGCTTCAGGGGTCTCTTTTGGTCCATAAAAAATCACCGTAAATTTTCAGCCCATTCCGAGAACTTTTATTTCTGCACAAAAAACGGCCCCATGGTAGTTCTGCTGAAAATAGCATCAGTCCGGGTTAGTTCTAATAAAATCATACCAAAATCATATAGAATTATTGTAAACATGGCATGAATACTTCATAAATTATAGATACGTTGGAGACGTATCAGCATCCCCAAGCTTAATTCCTGCTCGTCCTCGAGTAGGTAAATGATAAAAGAAATAATTTATGAAGTGTGAATGCTACCTAACATGTTCATCATATTCTTTTCTTATTTTTATAGCATGGACATTTGGACTAGTAAATGATTCAAAGCAATAGTCTAGTTTTAACATAATGACTTCAATACTCAAGCATGTCAACAAGCAACCATGTCTTTCAAAATATCAACACTAAAGAAAGTTATCCCTAGCCCATCATGCTCAATCATTGATCCATTCATGAAACACACTCAAATATTAGCTATGCCCAATGCTCGAGTACGATCATAGTGCCCCCTAGTTGGTGCTTATAAGAGAAGATGGAGACTCAAAGCAAAAATAAAAATTGCATAAAGTAAATAGATAGGCCCTTCGCAGAGGGAAGTAGGGATTTGTAGAGGTGCCAGAGCTCAAGGTTTAAATTGAGATAGAAAAATATTTTGAGTGGCATGCTTTTCCTGTCAACGAAAACGACAAAGTAGCTCACAATACTTTCCATGCTAGATACATTATAGGCGGTTCCCAAACAGAATGGTAAAGTGTTTACTCCCCCTCCACCAATCAATCACACTCCACGGCGAGCCGAATCCACGGGTACCGTCCATACAAACAACAATCCTGGGGGAGTTTTGTTTCATTATATTTTGATTTGATTTTTGAGCATGGAACTGGGCATCCCGAATACCAGCCACTTTCTCGTGAATGATAGTGAATCAACACATATCGTGAGAATAACACACCTAGCATGGAAAAATATTGGATACTCCCCACCATTTCATGAGCGGTACGGGCACACAAAAGAGAAAATTTATTTTGAAAATGTAGAGATGGCACATACAAATTTGCTAGGAACGGCATGGAAATACCGCATATAGGTAGGTATGATGGACTCATAAGGCAAAACTTGGTTTAAGGATTTTGGATGCACAAGTAGTATTTCTACTTAGTACAAATGAAGGCTAGCAAATAGATTGGGAAGCAACCAAACCAAGGAACGAAAAATCACATAAGTGAGCATTGAGTCATAACTAACACCGAATAATGCACCACAAGTAGGATGTAACTTCATTGCATAACTATTGACTTTCGTGCGTGCATAGGGAATCACAAACCTTAACACCAATATTCCTACTGAACATAATTACTCACTAACATGACTCACATATTACTATCATCATGTTTCAAAACTATTACAAGGAATCAAGTTTAATTTGTCCAATGATCTTCATGAAAGTTTTTATTGTATCCTCCTTGGATATCTATCACTTTGGGACTAGTTTCATATGTTGCTATTGCTTATTGGCAAGATCAAACAATTTTAAATGAAGCACATGAGCATAAAGATTTCATCCCTCAAAAAGGTATAAGTGAAGCATGAGAGGAAATGACAAGCTACTCTCAAAAGATATAAGTGAAGATCAATGAGTAGTCAAACAATTAAGTAGTTATGTGAGGACTCTCTCTCTCTCAATAAGTATTTTCAGATCTGAGTATTTTATTAAACAGCAAGCAAAAATAAAAATAGCACTCCAAGAATAGCACGCATCATGTGAACGAATAAAAATTTAGGCTCAACATAGGCTAACCGATAATTGTTGATGAAGAGAGGTGGGATGCGTAGCATCCCCAAGCTTAGATGCTGGAGACTTCTTGAAATATTTACTTGGGGTGCCTCGGGCATCCCCAAGCTTGAGCTTTTGTATCTCGTTCAATCCTCTCATATCCCGGTTTCACCTATTCTCAAAAACTTCATCCACACAAAACTCGAAAAGAACTCGTGAGATAGGTTAGTACACATAATAATAAATCAACTCTTTATGTACTGCCAAGACAAGTTGCATAATAATTTTCAAACATTAGGTACTGTATAATATCATTTCCACAATTTATATCTACCAATATAGGCTATGGAAACTATAGGATAAGTAGATAACAAAACTATGACAGCAATCTGTCCAAACAGAACAGTCTGTAGCAATTTATGAAAACAGTGTACTTCTGTAACTCAAAAAATTATGAAAATTTAGGACATGCTATCAAATTTATATTACATCACTTTGTAAAAATTTCAGAAACTTTCCACGTTGCAGTAAAATATTAAAATTCAAACACTACAGCCAAAGTTTCTGTTCTTACACAGCACACATCAAAACATGCAATGCAAGCATCCTAAGACAATTCTTGAAACTTTTTATTGAAAAACAAGATTATAAATAATACCTAGCAGAGAACAGCAAAAATAAAATGATGCTCCAAGCAAAACTCATATTATGTGATGAATAAAAATATAGCTCCAAGTAAGATATACCGATAGTGTTGAAGACGAAAGAGGGGATGCCTTCCGGGGCATCCCCAAGCTTAGGCGCTTGAGTATTCCTTGGATATTACCTTGGGGGTGCCTTGGTCATCCCCAAGCTTAGATTATTGTCACTCCTTATTCTCCTCATATCGGTGTCTCACCCAAAACTTGAAAACTTCAATCACACAAAACTTAACGGAACTTCGTGAGAAGGGTTAGTGTAATAAAGATAAATCATTCACTTATGTACTGTCAAGACAAGATTCACAATTGTTCCCACATGATACCTACTGTATTATATCATTTCCATAATTTATATCATTGAATATAAGCTATGGAAACACTAAAACAAGCAAACTATGCATGCAAAACAGAATCTGTCAAAAACAGAACAGTCTGTGAAGATCTGTAGTGTAACCATACTTTCCTGTCTCTAAACATTCTGAAAAATTAGGACAACCTGAAGAATTTGTATATAAAGACTTTGTAAAAATTTCAGATCAAAATCACGTTCCAGTGAATTTACAAAATTCCTGGACTGAGAGCAAAAGTTTCTGTTTTTGCACAGAATCAAGTCAACTATCATCCACACTATCCCAAAGGCTTTACTTGGCACTTTATTGAAAAAAAGCTATAAAACATGATTATACAGTAGCTTAATCATGTGAACACACAAAAACAGAAAGTAAAAGTGTTGGGTTGCCTCCCAACAAGCGCTTTTCTTTAATGCCTTTTAGCTAGGCATGATGATTTTAATGATGCTCATATAAGAATAGTAGTTGAAGCATGCAACAGAGCATCATGAATCTCATGACAAGCACATTTAAGTCTAACCCACTTACTATGCATAGGGATTTTGTGAGCAAACAATTTATGGGAGCAAGAATCAACTAGCATAGGAAGGCAAAACAAGCATAACTTCAAAACTTTGAACACATAGAGAGGAAACTTGATATTATTGCAATTCCTACAAGCATATGTTCCTCCCTCATAATAATTTTCAGTAGCATCATGAAGGAATTTCACAATATAACCAGCACATAAAGCATTCTTTTCATGATCTACAAGCATAGAAATTTTGTCACTCTCCACATAAGCAATTTTCTTCTCATCAATAGTAGCGGCAGCAAACTCAACAAAATAACTATCATGTGAAGCATAATCCAATTGAAAATTAAAATCATGATGACAAGTTTCATGATTACTATCACTCTTTATAGCATACATGTCATCACAATAATCATCATAAATAGGAGGCATGCTTTCATCATAATAAATTTGCTCATCAAAACTTGGGGAACTAAACATATCATCTTCATCAACCATAGCATCCCCAAGCTTGTGGCTTTGCATATCATTAGCATCATGGATATTCAAGGAATTCATACTAACAACATTGCAATCATGCTCATCACTCAAAGATTTAGTGCCACACATTTTAATAACTTCTTGTTCTAACACTTGAGCACAATTTTCCTTTCCATCATTTTCACGAAAGACATTAAAAAGATGAAGCATATGAGGCAACCTCAATTCCTTTTTTTTGTAGTTTTCTTTTATAAAACCAAACTAGTGAAAAACAAGAAACTAAAAGATTCAATTGCAAGATCTAAAGATATACCTTCAAGCACTCACCTCCCCGGCAACGGCGCCAGAAAAGAGCTTGATGTCTACTACGCAACCTTCTTCTTGTAGACTCGTGTTGGGCCTCCAAGCGCGGAGTTTTGCAGGACAGTAGCAAATTCCCCTCAAGTGGATGACCTAAGGTTTATCAATCCGTGGGAGGTGTAGGATGAAGATGGTCTCTCTCAAACAACCCTGCAACCAAATAACAAAGAGTCTCTTGTGTCCCCAACACACCCAATACAATGGTAAATTGTGTAGGTGCACTAGTTCGGCGAAGAGATGGTGATACAAGTGTAATATTGATGGTAGATATAGGTTTTTGTAATCTGAAAATATAAAAACAGCAAGGTAGCAAGTAACAAAAGTGAGCAAAAACGGTATTGCAATGCTTGAAACAAGGCCTAGGGTTCATACTTTCACTAGTGCAAGTTCCCTCAACAATACTACCATAGTTGAATCATATGTAAATCCCTCACATGGGACAAAGAGTTCACTCCAAAGTCACAAATATCGGAGAACAAACGAAGAAATTATTGTAGGGTACGAAACCACCTCAAAGTTATCTTTTTCGATCAATCTTATGAGCTATCCCTATAAGTGTCACGAACAGCCCTAGAGTTCGTACTAAAATAACACCTTAAGATACACATCAACCAAAACCCTAATGTCACCTAGATACTCCAATGTCACCACGAGTACCCATGGGCTTGATTATACGATATGCATCACACAATTTCAGATTCATCATGTTTAATCCAACACAAATAACTTCAAAGAGTGCCCCAAAGTTTCTACTGGAGAGTCAAGACGAAAACATGTGCCAACCCCTATGCATAGATTCCCAAGGTCACGGAACCCGCAAGTTGATCACCAAAACATACATCAAGTGGATCAATAGAACATCCCATTGTCACCACGGATATCCCATCGCAAGACATACATCAAGTGTTCTCAAATCCTTAAAGATTCAATCCGATAAGAAAACTTCAAAAGGAAAACTCAATTCATAACAAGAAGATAGAGAGGGAGAACTCCATATGATTCATCTATATTAATAAAGCTCGCGGTACATCAAGATCGTGCCATCTCAAGAACACGAGAGAGAGAGAGATCAAACACATAGCTACTGGTACATACCCTCAGCCCCAAGGGTGAACTACTCCCTCCTCGTCATGGAGACCGCCAGGATGATGAAGATGGCCTCCGGTGATGATTTCCCCGTACGGCAGGGTGCCGGAACGGGCTCCCGATTGGTTTTTCGTGGCTCTGGAGGCTTGCAGCGGCGGAACTCCCGATCTAGGTTTCTTTCTAGGGGTTTTGGTATTTATAGGAATTTTTGGCATCGGTCTCACGTCAAGGGGGTTCTCGAGGAGTCCACAAGCCAGGAGCACCCTCCCGGGGGGGGGGGGGGGGGGTAGGGCGCGCCCCCTGGCTTGTGGCCTCCTCGGTCACTTCCTGGCCCAGCTCCGGTGCTTCGGGGGTCTCTTTTGGTCCATAAAAAATCACCGTAAATTTTCAGCCCATTCCGAGAACTTTTATTTCTGCACAAAAAATGACACCATGGTAGTTCTGCTGAAAACAGCGTCAGTCCGGGTTAGTTCTAATAAAATCATACCTAAATCATATAGAATTATTGTAAACATGGCATGAATACTTCATAAATTATAGATACGTTGGAGACGTATCAAACGCTAATGGAGTTGAATGGGAAGAAGGTCAATACCCCAAGCCCAAGTTTGTTCCTCAAAAGGAGAAGTATGAACATACTCCTCCCAAGGGAACAAACAGTCAAGATGACCTTCCACCACAAGACCACAAGCTAAAGGGCAAGAACAAGCTTCAATTGGACATTGACTCATATGAAGATGAATCCCAAGCTTTGGTGGAGTGGGTTCCCAAGGCTACTTCAAGCTCAACTTCTACAAGGGCCATTTCAACACCAAGGATCCCCATCAAGTTGATGTGGGCCCCCAAGAAGAAGAACTAGAGAAGTTATTGAGGGGTGACTCCGCCAATGAAATTCACTCACATTAATTATTAGCAAGAACTAGTTGCAATCAACTCCAACTCTATGCAATAGTTCAATGAATCACATATTCCCTCAAAGGTAAGCAAGGGACAAGGTAATCAACAAATCCATGGACATCATCACACATGCTTTGCACTCCATGTCCATAGATATCCTTGTATTTTTCTCTTGTGTGTTGGGACTAACCCATGTAGGTGATAAGAGTAAGGAAACAACAAGTATGCTCCCAACTCATGGTGATCTTCATCAACCTTGAGCATCCACTACTACCTCACCAACATGAAGTCTTCATCGACAAAACCCAAGGTTAGTTTATCCCTCCTATGGGGGGATGTCACATCAAGGGGGAGCTTTACTCTAAGACTTGAGTTAAAGCATCTCTTAGAATGTGACAACATTATTAAATGCTTTATGTAAAAGTGGTAACCCCACTTGTGCTTAAACGATGAGTATGACCTATGATCAAGTATTCTTACTTGGCTCCTAAGTCAATATACTCATATATAGATGACTCCGTCATCGCCAAAATGCTTGATAGATGCTAGTATGTTTGTGCATGTTTGCCATGATTTCATTTGACATCTTATTGTGTGAGCATGTTGGTCTGCATTTATTTATCCATTCAAGGACATCCAATTGTTGCTATTTGGTTTTTGATTTCTCTTTTGCCAATTGGATGGACAAGAATGCCTAGGACCACTCTCTAGCTATCTATGCTTTCTTACCTCATATTCCATTCTTGCTGCATCACAAAATTTGAACAAGTACTTTTTGATCCCTCTATGTGAGGAGCACTCGGAGTTCCGCATCGACAAAGGACTGACCATTAAAACCTCCCAAGTGCATCTCGGTGGAACCAACCCAAAATCTCAGTCACACCGAATGCCTAGGGTTGATCTGGATTTTCAATCTCGGTAACACCGATTCCTTATTCTCGGTTACACCGAGTTTCCCTGTTAGCTGATAGTTGAGAAACTCGGTGACACCGAAAATTTTGAACCGGTGTCACCGACAGCGAAGGGTATATATCCTGGCGGACACGACTTTTGAAATTCAATCTCAAGAGCCCGTTTCCTCCAACCCTAAGTTGTCGCTCAGGACCCCTTGGTCATCGCCCTTGCCTCCCCGTGCGTCTCCGCCATTGGGAATCGCCGCCGCCGTCATCGCCTTAGCGGGTCCTTCACCGAATTAGGGTATGGATCTGGCCCTCCTTGCGCTCCCCGTCCGATTCATGCGCATTGGAGTTATTTTTTATCGATAATCCACCAATTGCAAACCTCCCTATCCTTTAGAGAACTCATTAGATTAGCGAACGAAGGATTTTTAGGTTTAGTTGTCCGCAAAACCGAATCTCGGTGACACCGAGTCGGAAAAATCAGTTCTACCGATTTTGTTTTTGTGCTACTGAGGATAGTCTCGGTGAAACCGAGTGGCAATTCTCGGTGCGACCGAAATTGCTGCCAAGTTTCTGTTAAGAGCTCTGTGTGTCTCGGTGGTACCGAAACTTTTGACCCGGTGACATCGAAATCCCTTTTTGCTGAGAACTATATCTAAGGATTTCTTTGTTCAAACCTTTGAAAAATTGTCTGCATTTTGTGATGACTCATCCCTTTCCACTCCTCTATACTCTATTCACAGGGTCAGATATGTCAGAAGCTGAAGACAGTCAGAATGATCTCAGAGAGCAGAGTGTTGGCATGAGCTCAGGCACTAGTCCTGAGGGGAGCTATGATGATGTTCCCAGTTCTCCTGATTTGCCCAAGGATGCTACAAGGACAAGGAGGAAGCTCAACTCAGATGGGGAGGATGAGGACTTCATCCCTGAGGAGCTACCCAAGAAAGTTGATGCTGCCAAGAGCACCACTGTTGCCACAACTTCCAAGAAGAAGAAAGCTATCAGGAAGGAGTATGCCAGCTCTGGGTCTGCTAGAGCACCTGAGAGCTCAAGGGCAACTATGACTCTTCACCTTGAGTCACCCCCAAAGAAGTCTATGCCTAAGAAGGCAGGGGAAAAGAAGAAAGCCAGGAAGAGGATTATCCATGTCATTGGCAGAAAAACATCCATGTATGAGGATCCAGAAGAGGCAGTTGCTGAAGAGGAGGAGGAAGAGCCAGCTGCAAAGGCTCCTCCTAAGAAGAAGAAGAAGAAGAAGCTTATGGCAGATGCTATGCCTAAGGCTACCACTTCCAAGAGCACCAAGTCTGCTCCCAAGAAGGCTGCTGCTACTGAAAAGTCTAAGAGGTTCTCCAGAGAGATACCAGCTTCCAGCAAGAACAAGACCTCCACCTTTAGGGAAGCTGAGGATGATGATGATATGACTACTTTGATGAAGCTCAGACCACACCTTCCAGAGCACAATACCAGTCATTTGCTTGCTGAAGATATGAAGAAGAGGAAGGATTCTGGTTTGAGGGAATGGAGAGCAATTGATCCATATGCTCAGAGGAGGAAAACAGTTGTGGACTACAGATTTTATACCAAGGAGCAACAAGATTTCTATGAGACTATCTTGCTTGATAAGAGCCCAGCTATGAGTGACATGAGATACGTTGATTGGAAGTACATCAAGGCAAATGAAGATTACTTCCCAAATGTTCAAGACAACTTTCATTGCATTGGCCTAGATGAATTTGTTGGCAAAGAATTCACTGCATGGAACGATGAGATGATCATGCAATTCTACTCCACTGCTCACTTCTATGGAGATGGTAGGATTGTGTGGATGACTGAAGGAGCAAGGTATGAATCTACTATTGAGGAATGGGCTGCCATCTTAGGAGTCCCAAAGGTGGAAGATGGAGATTTGGATGTCTATTCTGAATCCAAGGAGAGCCATGATTCTATGAAGAACATGTATAATGAGATCCCTACTGCAAACTTGAAATCTAACAAGTTAGGATCCATCTACTTCCTCAAGACAGGTCTCTACACCATGAACACCATCTTGAGGTACACCTTGATGCCTAAGTTTGGAGATGACAAGATGATTCGAGGCTACTCCATCAACATGCTGATCCATCTTGACAAACACACCAGGATAAGGGTGATGGACTTGATAGTAGAGATTGTGAAGAGGGTTGCTACTGATCAGAAGCGCTCATGCTGCTATGCACCCTACATTCAGATGCTCATCAACTCCAAGCTGGAGAAGCACATTTTTGCTCTTGACACGCCACACTTGCCCCTACAGCCAGATCTTGAGGATAACATTGTGGTGATGAACCCAGATCATCCCACCCCAGCCACAGCACAGGCAGAGGCAGAGGCAGTTAGAGCCACTAGTGCTCAAGTCCCTAGATCGAGGAACGAGCAAATGGATCTCTTGATCACTACCGTTCAGGGCATGCAGAAGGATATCAAGGACATATTGGAGAATCAACATAGTCTTGTGAGGATCATGGAGAATAGGATCAAGACCCTTAATGACAAGGTGGATGGGCTGACCAAGACCGTGAATGAGCTCAAGAAGGAAGTTGATAGCGTGCCCAGTCCTGACACTACAGATGATGAGGATGACTCTCCTCTCAGGCCAGACACTCAGTTCACTACCCAGACCAGATCAGCCACAGTGCCAACTCCAGAGTTGAGGCCTTCTTCATCAGCACCTGCTACAGCCTCTTCAGCTCCATCAGCTCCTCCAGTACCTCCCGTTGCTACACCAACTCCGTCCATGATGTCTGCCGACATCTTCGCCGACGCAGTTCTCTCGACTCCTTCATCGACCACCGGAGGAGATCAGCCCCAGAAGAACGATTAGCTATATCTCTTTGAACTTTTTGGTAACTTGTTGCCAAAGGGGGAGAAGTTGTATATAGATCTTTAGGCTTCGAGAGAGAGAGCGTTGGTTTTTATCGCTTTTTCAAAAACATTTGATCTTTTGGTTTGGATGTGTTAAACTTTGTGGTGTTTTGATCATACACTTGATGTGTGTTGCTACTATTTCCTATCATTTTGATGCTTATGAGATGGTCATTCACCTTTGCTTGATTGTGTCGTGCTATGATATTCATTCTTATTATTCTCGCACACCACCAAGTTGTATGTGGCATGAAAGAGTGCCCCATGTACCTAATCGATTGTGCATTTGCATTCAAACGCAAATTCAAAATAACGCACAAATTTAGGGGGAGCTCTTTCTTATCACATACTTCTCAAAGCGACGATTATATTCATTGATTATATCATATGTCGAAGCTTTGATCTATATGTTGTCATCAATTACCAAAAAGGGGGAGATTGAAAGCACACTTGCTCCCTTGGTGGTTTTGGTAATTAATAACAACATATATGTCATTGAACTAATGTTTCCACTAAGCATATTTCAGGAAAAGTTCAATGATAGGGATGGCAAAAGGATTGTGGAGAAACCCCAAGATGCAAGGAAATGGATTGGCAAAGCTTCAAGCAAGAGGACTCTACATTTTACTTTGTGAGAAATCACTTTGAGTCCATAGGAAAGTCAATACTATTAAAAGGGGGTAAGGTACTGTTGGTGAACAAGATGCTCCACGTGCACAAGAGATAGTCACCAAAAACACCCACAAGCTCTTCCACAAAAGTCTGTCCAAAGCCAAACATCCAAAATCGGTGCAACCAACAATTTCCACTCGGTGCCACCGATTCCCAAACTCAAACAGACCCATGCGAAACCCTAGCACATCGGTGCAACCGATTCCACTTCGGTGCCACCGAGTTTGGGTTTCCAACTTTCTGGTACCTGGATTCACAAAATCGGTACCACTGAGTTTGTTGGATCGACGTCACCGAGTTGCGCAATCTGACCGTTGGTTACCTAATCGGTACCACCGAGAATTATATATAGGTCTCACCGAGATTCAAAAGTTGTCCCCTTTTGGTCACTTCGGTACCACCGAGATTCACACATCAGTGTCACCGAGTTGGTCACTTTAGGTGTAACGGTTGGATTTTTGGGGATGCCTATATATACCCCTTCACCACCACCCACTCGAAAGTGAAGCACTCAGAACTATTCCATACTTGCCCCATCATATTTTCTGAGAGAGAGCCACATACTCATGTGTTGAGATCAAGCTATTCCACTCCATCCATATGAATCTTGATCTCTAGCCTCCCCAAGTTGCTTTCCACCAAATCAATCTCTTCCACCATAGCCAAATCTGTGAGAGAGTGATTGTATGTTGAGGAGTCTATCATCTTGAAGCACAAGAGCAAGGAGTTCATCGATATTGCCGAGCCTATTACCTTTTGGAGGGTGGTGCCTCCTAGATTGGTTAGGTGTCGCTTGGGAGCCTCCTACTTCGTGTTGTGGAGTTGAACCAAGAAGTTTGTACGGGCAAGGAGATCGCCTACTTCGTGAAGATCTACCCATAGTGAGGCTAGCCCTTCGTGGATGGAAGCCGTTATGGAATAGTCAAGGTTGCTACTTCGTGGACCCTTATGGGTGGAGCCCTTCGTGGACTCTCGCGACCATTACCCTCCGTGGGTTGAAGACTCCATAAACGTGGACGTACGATAGCACCACCTATCGGAACCACGGTAAAAATCTTCATTGTCTACAAATTGCGTTTGATCTTCCTTCCTACCCTCTACTATACATGCTTGTTGTTACTTTCCGCTGCTATACTCTTAGACATGCATGTGTAGGGTGTACTTGACTTGCTATCAATGCTAAAATCTGCCAATACTTAAATTGGGAAAAGGTAGGATTTTTATTTGATCAAGTAGTCTAATCACCCCCCTCTAGACATACTTTTGGTCCTACATGATGTCTTTCATGTACTTTGCAGAAGGGGCCATCTTTAGGATATCAGTTAAGCGGGTACGCAAAAAGACTGGCCTAATCATTTCAGCAAAGCGTTCAAATTCTTCGTCATCCTTTTTCTTAGATGGTTTAGGAGGAAAGGGCATGGGGTTTTGAACCCAAGGTTCTCTTTCTTTACCATGTTTTCTAGCCACAAAGTCTCTTTTATCATAACGTTTATTTTTAGGTTGTGGGTTATCAAGATCAGCAGCAGGCTCTATTTCAACATCATTATCTGGTTCTTTATCATTATTAGGTTGAGCATCTTCATGAACATCATCATTATCATTTTCATTATCACTAGGTGAATGTTCATTACCAGACTGAGTTTCAGCATCGGAAATAGAGACATCATTATTATCAGGAGGTTTTTGTATCTCAGGTTCACTAGAGGTATGCAACGTCCTATCATTTTTCTTTTTCTTTTTCTTTCTAGAAGGACTAGGTGCATCTGTATTAACTCTCCGAGAGTCTTTTACAATTCTTTTAGGGTGACCTTCAGGATAAATCGGTTCTTGGGTCATTCTACCTCCTCTAGTTACAACTCTAGCAGCAAAATCATTCATATTATTATTCATTTCATCAAGCAATTCTTTTTGAGACTTAGCAACTTGTTCTAACTGAGTTTGAACCATAGAGGCATGTTTTCCTACACCTCTAACATCATTACTGATTCTAAATAGCAAGTCACTCAAGCGAGCAATCGTATCAGAGTTATATTTCAATTGTTTCAGGACATGTGCATTGAAATGATCTTGCTTCATAATATTGTTGTCAAACTCATATAAGCACTAACTAGGATGTTTATTGTAAGGGATATCACCTTCATCAAACTTTAATAAAGAATTTACCTCTACCACCTGTGGAGGTGGTGGTGTGTCAAGGCCATGTATTTCTTCAATAGGTGGTAAATTCTTAACATCCTCGGCTTTAATACCTTTTTCTTTCATAGATTTCTTTGCCTCTTGCATATCTTCAGGACTAAGAAATAAGACACCCCTCTTCTTTGGAGTGGGTTTGAGCGGTGGTTCAGGAAGAGTCCAATCATCATAATTATTTAATATGTTATTCAATAATTCCTCAGCTTGTTCAACAGTTCATTCCCCGAAAACACAACCAGCACAACTATCTAGGAAGTCCCTAGAAGCATCTGTTAGTCCATTATAGAAGATATCAAGTATTTCATTTTTCTTGAGAGGGTGATCAGGCAAAGCACTAAGCAATTGGAGAAGCCTCCCCCAAGCTTGTGGGAGACTCTCTTCTTCAATTTGCACAAAGTTAAATATTTCCTGTAAGGCAGCTTGTTTCTTATGAGCAGGAAAATATTTTTCAGAGAAATAGTAAATCATATCCTGGGGACTACGCACACAACCAGGAGTAAGAGTATTGTACCATGTCTTAGCATCACCCTTCAATGAGAACGGAAATAACTTGAAAATATAATAGTAGCGAATCTTCTCATCATGAGCAAAGAGGGTGGCTATATCATTCAACTTAGTAAGGTGTGCCACTACAGTTTCAGTTTCATAGCCATGGAAAGGATCAGATTCAACCAAAGTAATTAACTCTGGGTCAACAGAGAATTCATAATCCTTATCGGTAACAAAGATAGGTGAAGTAGCAAACTTAGGATCACATTTCATTCTAGCATTCAAAGTCTTTTCCTTATACTTGTGTAGCAATTTCTTAAGATCGTTTCTATCCTTGCAAGAAAGAATTTTTCTAGTTACCTCCTCATCCATAACATAACCTTCAGGTATCTTAGGCATTTCAAATCTAGGAGAGCCAGGCCTAATAGGTGTTTCATAGTCATCAATTTCATAAACTTCATCAGTTTCAGCAATGTCATCAGTTTCAATAATTTCATTTTCTTTAGCTCTAGCAATTTGTTCATCAAGAAATTCACCTAGTGGCACATTATCATCAAGCATGGTACTAGCATCATCATAAGCATCATTCATAGCAGAAGTAGCATCATCAATAAATTGCAACATATCAGGATTACTAGCATGTGGTGGTGTTGCAAGCTTACTCATAACAGAAGGTGAATCAAGTGCAGAGCTAGATGGAAGTTCCTTACCTCCCCTCGTCTTAGAAGTAAAAATCTTGGTCTTTGGATCCTTCAGATTCTTCATAGTGATCAATTGATATAAATCCCAAGTGACTCAACAAATATAGCTATGCTCCCCGGCAACGGCGCCAGAAAAAGGTCTTGATAACCCACAAGTATAGGTGATCGCAACAGTTTTCGAGGGTAGAGTATTCAACCCAAATTTATAGATTCGACACAAGGGGAGCCAAAGAATATTTGCGAGTATTAGTAGCTGAGTTGTCAATTCAACCACACCTGGAGATTAAATATCTGCAGCAGAGTGATCAGTAGCACAGTAGTATGATAGTTTTGATAGCAGTAGCAGCAGTAACAGTAACGGTAACAGTGATAGCAACAGTTTTATAGCAGTTGGAACAGTAGCAGCAGCAATAGTAACTTAGCAAGAACAATAAGTGGAAGACTCATAGGCACTGGATCGGTGAACTCGTTGGATGATATTCATCATATAATAGTCATAACCTAGGGCGACACAGAACTAGCTCCAGTTCATAAATGTAATGTAGGCAAGTATTCCATAAATAGTCATACATGCTTATGGAAAAGAACTTGCATGACATCTTTTGTCCTACCCTCCCATGGCAGCGGGGTCCATAAGGAAACTAAGGGATATTAAGGCCTCCTTTTAATAGAGAACCGGAACAAAGCATTAACACACGGTGAATACATGAACTCCTCAAACTACGGTCATCACCGGAAAGTATCCCGACTATTGTCACTCCGGGGTTTGCGGATCAGAACACGTAATAGGTACATATGACTAGCAAGATCGGATCAAGAACATAGATATAATGGTGATAACATAAATGGTTCAGATCTGAAATCATGGCACTCGGGCCCTAGTGACAAGCATTAAGCATGGCAAAGTCATAGCAACATCAATCTGAGAACATATGGTATACTAGGGATCAAGCCCTAACAAAACTAACTCGATTACATGATGAATCTCATCCAACTCATCACCGACCAGAAGCCTACTAAGGAATTACTCACTCCCGATGGGGAGCATCATGGAATTGGCGATGGAGAAGGGTTGATGATGACGAAGATCGAAGATTCTCCTCTCCGGAGCAACAAACGGCTCCAGATCTGGCCTCCCGATGAAGAACAGGAGGTGGCGGCGGCTTCGTATCGTAAAACATGATGAAACTTTCTCCCTCATTTTTTTCTCCAAAATAGGATTTTATAGCGTCGGAATTAGGGCCAGTGGGGCCACGAGGTGGGCACAACCCACCAGGGCGCGGCTGGCACGCCCTGGTGTATCGTGCCCAACAAGGGCCCCCCCTCCGGTGGTTCTTGGCTCCAGTATTTTTTATGTATTCTAAAATAAATCTACAAAAATTTCATCCAGTTCCGAGAACTTTTATTTCTGCACAAAAACAAAACCATGGTAGTTCTGCTGAAAACATCGTCAATCCGGGTTAGTTTCATTCAAATCATGCAAATTAGAGTCCAAAACAAGGGCAAAAGTGTGAGGAAAAGTAGATACGACAGAGACGTATCATTTACGTATGGGATAAAGGGGACTTGATGTTTAATGCTATGGTTGGGTTTACCTTAATGATTTCTAGTAGTTGCGAATGCTTGCTAGAGGTCCAATCATAAGTGCATATGATCCAAGTATGGAAAGTATGTTAGCATATGCCTCTCCCTCATATAAAACTGCAACAATGATACCGGTCTAGTTATCGATTGCCTAGGGACAATCCTTCTCTTGCGTTACACAAAAAGCTTTCTACTAAACAATTTATTTTATTGTTCTTTATCTAAACAACACCTAACTTTTATTTACTTGCTCTTTATTACCTTGCAAAACTATCTTTACACCTACTAAGTACTTCTAGTTTCTTTCCCGCAAAGTAGTTTCATACTTGTTCTAGTTAAAGTAAGCGTTAGCGTGCTTAGAGTTGTATCGGTGGTCGATAGAACTTGAGAGGATATTAATTCTACCTTTAGCTCCTCGTTGGGTTCGACACTCTTACTTATCGAAAAAGGCTACAAACGATCCCCTACAGTTGTGGGTTATCAAGACCTTTTTCTGGCGCCGTTGCCGGGGAGAAATAGCGTAGTGGTTGATATTCTCGTGTGTGCTTGTTTGCTTTATCACTAAGTAATTTTTATTTTCTGTTATTAGTTGTTTTATTTTCTGTTATTATTTGTTTTCTATCTTTAGTTATGGGTAGGAAACGCAAAATACCAACAAAATTAGATGTACTTGCCAACCCAGTGGTTGAGGAACCACCCAAAATCTACCATACTGCTGAAGCTTATTACTTGGATCATCTTTGATCCCTTTGTGCTTGTGCTGAAAACCCAACTAGCTTAGTTGAGGGAAAATCATTAAATGAGCATGCTTATTGATACGTCCATTTTGCATCATTATCTCCTGCTGTTATTTATAATGTTTTTATGCATAATAATGCTTTATGGGGTAATTCTAATGCCTTTTTTCTCATAACATGCAAGGTTTACACAAAGAGGGAGAATGCCGGCAGCTGGAATTTTAGACTTGAAAAAGCATATTAGAGACACCTAATCTGCACATCTCCAAATAAGCTGAAACTTCACGGAGAATTATTTTGGAATATATAAAAAATACCGGAGGGGGGCCACCTGGTGACCACAAGACACCAGGGCGCGCCAGGCCCCCCAGGTGCGCCCTGGTGGGTTGTGGCCAGCCAAGCCTACCTCCGGTGCCCATCTTCTGGTACTTAAGGTCTTTTGAACTAGAAAAAATCAAGAGGGGACTTTCAGGATGGAACGCCGCCGTCTCGAGACGGAACTTGGGCAGGAGCACTTTTGCCCTCTGGCGGAGCGATTCCGTCGGGGGAACTTCCCTCTCGGAGGGGGAAATCGAAGCCATCATCATCACCAACAACCCTCTCATCTTTGGGAGGCCAATCTCCATCAACATCTTCAACAACACCATCTCCTCTCAAACCCTAGTTCATCTCTTGTGTTCAATCTTTGTACCGGGACCTCAGATTGGTACCTGTGGGTGACTAGTAGTGTCGATCACATCTCGTAGTTGATTACTATATGGTTTATTTGGTGGAAGATTATATGTTCAGATCCATTATGCTATTTAATACTCCTCTGATCTTGAGCATGGATATCATTTGTGAGTAGTTACCTTTGTTCTTGAGGTCACGGGAGAAGTCATGTTGCAAGTAATCATGTGAAGTTGATATGTGTTTGATATTTTGATGATATGAATGTTGTGATTCCCTTAGTGGTGTCATGTGAACGTCGACTACATGGCACTTCACAATCTTTGGGCCTAAGGGAATGCATTGTGGAGTAGTTATTAGATGATGGGTTGCCAGAGTGACAGAAGCTTAAACCATAGTTTATGCACTATTTTGTAAGGGGCTGATTTGGATCCAAATGTTTAATGCTATTGTTAGATTTTATCTTAATACTTTTCTCGTAGTTGCGAATGCTTGCGAGGGGGTTAATCATAAGTGGGATGTTTGTTCAATTAAGAACAACACCCAAGCACCGGTCCACCCACATATCAAATTATCAAAGTAGCGAACGCAAATCAAACCAACATGCTGAAAGTGACTAGATGAAATTCCTGTGTACCCTCAAGAACGCTTTGCTTATTATAAGAGACTGTTTTGGCCTATCCTTTGCCACAAAAGGATTGGGATATCTTGCTGCACTTTATTTACCGTTATCGTTACTTGCTCGTTACCAATTGTCCTGCTATGAAACTACCTGTTACCTACAATTTCAGTGCTTGCAAAAATTACCTTGTTGAAAACCGCTTGTCATTTCCTTCTGATCCTCGTTGGGTTCAACACTCTTACTTATTGAAAGGACTACGATTGACCCCCTATACTTGTGGGTCATCAAGGCTCTTTTCTGGCGCCGTTGCCGGGGAGTGAAGTGCTCTTGGTAAGTGGAAATCGGTAAGGAAAAACTTATACTACATGCTGAAATTTATTGTCACTTGCTACTATGGAAAACAATCCTTTGAGGAGTTTGTTTGGGGTATCTTCACCTCGATCGGAACCACAATTAGTTGCCCCTTAACCTACTGCACCTACTGAAAATATTGGTTATGAAATTCCTTCGGGTATGATAGAACAACTGCTAGCTAATCCTTATGCAGGAGACGAAACTGCGCATCCTGATATGCATGTAATACATGTGGATGAAATTTGTGGATTATTTAAGCTTGCAGGTTTATCCGGAGATGAATTTAATAAGAAGGTTTTCCCTTTATCTTTGAAGGGAAAAGCATTGACATGGTATAGGCTATGTGATGATATTGGATCATGGAACTGGAATCGATTTCTATTAGAATTCCACCAAAAGTTTTATCCTATGCATCTAGTTCATCGTGATCGGAATTATATATATATAATTATAGGCCTCGTGAAGGAGAAAACATCGCTCTAGCTTGGGGGAGGCTTAAGTCAATGTTACGTTCATGCCCCAATCATGAGCTCCCGAGAGAAATTATTATTCAGAATTTTTATGCTTGGCTTTCTCATAATGATCGATCCATGCTCGATACTTCTTGTACTTGTACTTTTATGAAGAAGACTATTGAATTCAAGTGGGATCTCTTATAAAGAATTAAACACAACTCTGAAGATTGGGAACTCGACGAAGGTAATGAGTCAGTGCTACTTCTTGAGCTTGCGTTGGTTTTACCTTGAAGAGGAAAGGGTGATGCAGCAAAGTAGATAAGTATTTCCCTCAGTTGTTGAGAACCAAGGTATCAATCCAGTAGGAGATACAAGCAAGTCCCCAATCTTTGCACCTACACAAACAATCAAACACTTGCACCCAAAACTATAAAGGGGTTGTCAATCCCTTCACGGTTACTTGCAAGGATGAGATCTGATAGAGATAGATATAGAAGATTACTAAAACGAAAAGTAAAACAAAAGTAAAAAGATTGCAGCAAAGTATTTTTGGTATTTTTGGTTTATAGATCTGAAAATATAATATGGAAAATAGACCCGGGGGCCATAGGTTTCACTAGAGGCTTCTCTCTTGAAGGAAAATAATACGGTGGGTGAACAAATTACTGTCGAGCAATTGATAGAAAAGCGAATAGTTATGACGATATCCAAAGCAATGATTATGCATATAGGCATCACGTCCGTGTCAAGTAGACCGAAACGATTCTGCATCTACTACTATTACTCCCCACATCGACCGACTCCTGCCTGCATCTAGAGTATTAAGTTCATGAAGAACAGAGTAACGCATTAGGTAAGATGACATGATGTAGAGGGATAAACTCAAGCAATATGATGAAAACCTCATCTTTTTATCGTCGATGGCAACAATACAAATACGTGCCTCGCTACCCCTACTTTGTCACTGGGTGAGGACACCGCAAGATTGAACCCAAAACTAAGCACTTCTCCCATTGCAAGAATTACCAATCTAGTTGGCCAAACCAAACCAATAACTCGAAGAGACTTGCAAAGATATGAAATCATGCATATAAGAATTCAGAAGATTCAAATAATATCCATAGATAATCTGATCATAAACCCACAATTCATCGGATCTCGACAAACACACCGCAAAAGAGTATTACATCGGATAGATCTCCATGAAGATCATGAAGAACATGGTATTGAAGATCATGAAGAACATGGTATTGAAGATCATAGAGAGAGAAGCCATCTAGCTACTAGCTATGGACCCGAAGGTCTGAGGTGAACTACTCACGCATCATCGGAGGGGCAATGGAGTTGATGTAGATGCCCTCCGTGATCGAATCCCCCTCCGGCAGATTACCGGAAAAGGCTCCAAGATGGGATCTCACGGGAACAGAGGCTTCCGGTGGCGGAAGAGTATTTTTGTGGCTCTTTTTGGTATTGGGGGAATATTTGGGAATTTATAGGCCAAAGATTAGGGTTGGAGGACCTGCAGGGGGGCCACAAGCCAGGGGGCGCCCCCCCTAGGGCGCGCCCTGCAGGCTTGTCGCCTCCTGGCAGGTCTCCTTCCTTCATCTCCAAGTCTGGTAGGTTTCTTCTGGTCCAAGAAAAATCGTCCCGAAGATTTTATTCTGTTTGGACTCCGTTTAATATTCCTTATCTGCAATACTCAAAAACAAGGAAAAAAAAAACTGGCACTAGGCACTAGGTTAATAGGTTAGTTCCAAAAATAATATAAAATAGCATATTAATGCATATAAACATCCAAAACAGATAATATAATATCATGGAACAATCAAAAATTATAGATACGTTGGAGACGTATCAAACATCCCCAAGCTTAATTCCTGCTCGTCCTCGAGTAGGTAAATGATAAAAACAGAATTTTTGATGTGGAATGCTACCTAACATATTTATCCATGTAATATTCTTTATTGTGGCATGAATGTTCAGATCCATAAAATTCAAAACAAAAGCTCAATGTTGACATAAAAACAGTAATACTTCAAGCATACTAACAAGCAATTGTGTCCTTTCAAAATAACATGGCCATAGAAAGTTATCCCTACAAAATCATATGGTCTGGCTATGCTCCATCTTCCCCACACAAAGTATCTAAGTCATGCATGTGACACCCTGATTTTTGGCAACCTTTTCTTTTCAAAATCTTTTGGGTTTTATTTACAAACTTGGTTGATTTTCAAATCTTTTCAATTGATTTGGATCTGTGAATCTTTGAATCTTTTCCCAAGTAACCCAAAACCCTCATCATTTTGCCAAAACCTTTCTACACCTCTTTTGGATCAATTTCCAATATTTAATCTTTTCCAACAATCCTTTTCTTTATTTGGGAAATAATGTCATCACTATGGGTTGTGAAGCAACCTATAGATTGGATGATCAATAAATTCCCAAACTTTTCCCACATCTTCTTATCATCATATAATTCCATAATCTCCAAAAATATTCCATTGCCCAATATAAAATTTTGGCCAAAATAATTATTTTCTTTCTGGTCAGAATTTGTCAGTTGTGAAGCAGCCCCATTTTTCCTATCTCAGAAAATTCTCAATAAATTCTCCAAGATCCTAGGGATCCTATCTAGCCACAATATCCAAAAATATCATCTGGTCTAGTACAACTTTTTAGCAGCAAAACTCTGACAAGTTTCTGTCATTTTCAAACCTTTGTGAAGGAAGTGCTAGCTAGATGTGCTCAATTGCTCTCAATTTTTTATGGCATCTTCTATATCTCAAATAACTTCCCTCCACCAAGTTTCATCTTCAGAAGATCATTTTTGTGAGTGCCACAAGCCCATTTGGATTCCGTACCAGAATTGTTGTTTACAAAGGATCTATGCTCAAATCTTTCTCAAACCCTTCCAAACTTTGCCAGTTTGTAGTCCTTTTAAAGTAGATCACTCTGGATATCTCCCCTGGCTTCATCTCCAGCTCATCTCATCTCCAGACCTCTCTCAAGTCTGCAGTCAAGAACTGTAGGTGAAGCTACCCATCAAACCAGAGTGAATCTGGTCAAGGCAGTGGCACAGGGAGGCTAGATGGTCGAAGGACGACACTGTGGACAAGGTACGGCAGGCTTGCGTGGCCTCCTGGTGGCCGCACCCGTGGTGAGCATGGTACTGGCATGCCAGGGCGCGCGCTCTGCATGGCGCCCGCGTCGGATGTGCTCGCCCGAGCCGTCCCTCGCTGCCCCCCTTGTCCCTTGGTGCCGACAGCGCTCCTGACCAACGCGTGGCCCCTCTCGAACCCTCCTGACCGTCGACGAAGGTCGCCGCCGCTCCCGGCCAAGCTCCGCCATGGGCAAAACAGTGAGCTTCCGCCACTGTGGTTGTCCGCGAGCCACTAATGGCGCCGGACCCATCCCGTTGCTTCCTCCTGCCCTCTCCCATCTCATCGACGCTCCCAGACAGCCAGCTCGCCGTCCTTGCCCCGGCGACGTGGCCACAGCGCCGATAGCTCCAGAGAGCTCGCCTGCCTTCGCCTCCCGCCTATATAAGGCCATGCCCCGACCCTCCGAGCTCCTCACCTCACCTCCGCCATCTCCAATCGGCCTCCCGAGCAATGAGCCACGGCCGAGAGGCCCTCTGGCCTCGAATCTCACCGGAGCTCCGCCGTTGGTAGCAACCTCGCCGCCAGCACTTCCCGTTTTCCCCAGCCCCAATCAACCTCACCCTCGAGCTCAGGGCATTCCCCTGGTGCTCCATGACCCTCCGCCCAAGCAAACCATCGCCGGAACCGCCATCTCCGACCTCACCCGAACGCTGTCGCCGCCGGAGAAGAAGGGGACAACGTCATCCGACCTCCTTTAGCCAAGCTATGGGTACGTACTTGCTTGCCGTCGAGCGCCCGTTCCATTCCTATAGTCGCCAGACCTCGCCGCCGTCTCTATCGCCGGCGACCATCGCCGGAGCCCCGCCCCGTCTCGGTCCCTCCTCTCCCTTTCTGTTTAATCGAGGCAGGCCCCACCTGTCAGCGGCCCACGCCCGCGCCCGAAGCGGTATGAGTGGAGGCGTATTCAGAGAATACGCCTTCGACGTGGCCGCTGGAGGTTTTCTGGTATTTTCTGAATTTCATTTGTTTAATTCATTTTTACCAGCAACTTTGACCTTGAATAACTTTTTTATCTATAGCTCCAATTCAGTTGATTCTTTTTGCATTGTGTTTGTATTGACCCCCTTTAATTTCTGACCAAGTTTGGTATTTTTCTCTTATCCACAGAATTTTCGTTAACAAAAAATGCATTATGTGACATTTCCTTTTGCATTTTAAAAATGTTTTCAGAAGGAAACTTTGGTGATTTTGAAGACCAGGAGTGTTTGAACAACCCAACAGAGCAAGGCAAGCCATGATACCCATTTCATGAAGCATTTCAATAGCATTGCATATTTTCATGCATTACGCTTATTTATTATATGATAAAATCATAGTATTTAATTTAAATTGCTTAGTTGTTTATTGTGATGAACCACTATATTTGAAATGAACTTAGTGGTTGATCTTGAGTCACATGTCCGGGCTTAACCGTGCAACCACATTTGTCGGTATGGGACGGCCTTGACTTGGTCTGATTGCGTGCTCTCTCACCGGTACCTCCAAAGAGGGAGGGTTATGCGCGCGTGCTACCCTGATCAGGTAGGCGGCGATAACCCTATGAGCCAGTTGAGTATTGTGTCGGCGTCCCCGTTTGGGACAGTTTAGTTTGGCCACGACGGTGGCAGGTGTCATGAGGACACATGGGCCACCCAGGGCAGGACTCCGGGGGAGGATGAATGCCGGTGGTACGATGGGAGAGTCACGGGTCAGACATGTTTCGTTGAAGCAATGCTGGTCCACCCGAATGGGATTACGAGGCCAGGTGCTTCATGGTGTGGGTAAAGTGCGCAACCTCTGCAGAGTGTCAAATTATTCGAATAGCCGCGTCCACGGAATTGGATAGCCCGTCCAGACCTTAGTAGGTGGTCAACCATAACAGTGTTAGTAATGATGGAAGAACTCTTCGTATGATCGGAAGTACTCGATGGCTTACGAGTATTCCGAGGGTTGTGGGACAACCCGGAAGAGAGTAAGTTGGTAACTGGTACAGTAAGTGAGTATTTAACATGTTGATTGCCATGCTATTGTTTGCTGCATTACTTGGTTGTCGTGAGCTTGCGAGTACATTCAAAGTACTCACCTAGCATATCATGCCAGATGCAGGAGAACCCGAGGACGGAGGTCCTGATGGTTCGTGCTACGCTAACTAGGATGTGTCCACAGCAGTGTCCCTGTGGATGGAGTTGCCGCTATGATCCACTACGCCGTAGAAGTACTTAGTAGTTCCGAGGCCCTGCCATGTTTCATAAATAATGTAGATACTTTCATAGCACCGTGTGTGCCTTGGCCTCGCTAGTATTGTAAAATATGAGCTTGTACCCGAAATCTATCAATAAAGTCAGTTCAGTTCCGTTCCAAGTTGTTGTGTGTTTCCAGAGGACATGATCTCTGGGCTGGAAACACTGGTAATCCGGTTCTCTGAGCCGGGGTGCCACAACGCTTGGTATCAGAGCCGTGCTGACTGTAGGATGCCCTAGTTAAACCGCGCTAGAACCATGATTAGTGTAGGACTGTGAGTGTGCATATTGCTTGCTGCATTTGATTGTTGCATAGCATGCATCATGATTCATTGTTTTACTAACCGTTGGCATTGTGAGTGTAGATGGCACCAGTTCCATACCTCTATCATCATGAGCCTGCACCATCCACCTTTCCTGTACTGCTCCAGCACATCTGGCTTCGACTGTACCCCCATGGTGAAGATCTAGTGTACCAGGTTTATCAGGAGCAGCTTGCTGAGTCAGTGTACGAGTATCACACGGAGGCTTACCTGATCGCAAGCTCGGACCTTGGTAGCTATTCTCGCTCTTCCAAGGGCGGAACGGCTTCTACTCCGGAGCTGGCGATCCAGTTTGCTGCGATGGAGGCTCTCACTAACTTGCGCTTTCTCGAGGTCGAGATGCAGACTCATCTAGGTTTCTTCTTCTATCCCACCCTGTCGCCTATGACAGGGCGAGTCATTTTTGCTCCTGTTGACCCAGCGTGTGATCGTGCGACTACTGTTCTGTCTCGTTATCTGAACGCCAGTTATCGTACGATCATATCCTTGGCTGAGGAGTTGTCTCGTGTCCAGGCGGCACTTGCAGCCGCGACTTCAGTGCCACCTCCACCACAGCCTATCTTTCCACCTATATATCCACCACCAGTTCCACCTCCACCTAGGTTTGAGGCTCCTTCTAGCTCTACGGTACCACCAGGCTTTTCGTTTGGTAGCCGTCGTGAGACCCCGGCAGAGTGGGACTCACTCCTAGCCACTCGAGCTGCTCCGATGCTGAGGCGTCGTGCTCCTTCTTCCCCGGAAGGAGAACCGTCCCAGCAGCGTCGTCGTGTTTCCTTTGATCCGGAGGATGAGATCCATATCATCAGCTCCGATTCCGACTCAGGATCAGATGACGAGGAGTCTTCGGTCTGCTAGTGTTCGTGCCATCCGCGCCACTAGAGTGGAGGGTTGAGCTGTAGTGCATGCATCTTTGCATATGTCAACTGCCGTATGAGCAGTCTAGCCATGATATTCCCCTACTAGCTTGCCATGTATAATGTTGGGTTATCTTGTATAATTATGTTGTTTGCTTGATTCATTTTTTTTCGCGTATTCTCTTTCTGGTGTCATATGACTGTGTTTCCCATATGGATGTTGCTCATCGAGTCGGTATTTTGCAATGGGAACAAAATTTAGGATGAAGAGAAGTTGTAGCCAAGGCGGCGATGGAACCCCCGTCCGTCAATCTGCCAGACAAGCAGGACAACCACCAGAAGATTTACCCCCTCCACCACCTCAAGCACCGACCACTGATCAGATTATGAGGATGTTTGAGGAGAAAAGAAACCAAGATCTTATGGAATTTCTGAAAAGCATGGAGGCTATGGTGGGTCAGAACCACAACCACAATGGAACACATTCCAAGTTGTCTGACTTCCAGTGCACTAAGCCACCCAACTTCGGTCAAGCTATGGATCCTATAGAAGCAGATGATTGGCTAAGGACTATGGAAAAGAAGCTGGACATAGCCCGCTGCGAGGATTCAGACAAGGTTCCTTTTGCCACTCACTATCTGGAAGGGCCAGCAGCTATATGGTGGGACAACACGAAGGCAACATGGTCTTCTGAAGAAGAAATTACCTGGGAGAAGTTCAAGGAACTGTTCCACAAGTATCATATTCCCACAGGCATAATGAAAGTAAAGCAAAGGGAGTTCCTTGCGCTTACCCAAGGAAATATGTCTATGGTAGAGTACCTGAACAAGTTCAATAATCTGGCACGGTACTCTACCCATGACGTGTCTACTGAAGAAAGGAAGATAGACCGGTTCCTAGGAGGACTGAACCACACTCGCCGTTGTCAGCTCTGCATGCTAGACTTTCCGGATTTCCAGACCTTGGTGAATAAGGCTTTCATAGCCGAAAGGGAGCATAAGTCCGGGAATGATGACCGCAAGCGGAAGTTTGATCCCAAGAAGGACAACCGTGAGCCGTTTGCGCAGAAGCCACGTACCTGGCAGCCAGGTCCATCTGAATACAATCCCACATGGAGCAATGGCAACAACAATAAGACAGTGAGCCAGAATAAGACCTTCGGCAAACAGCCAGTGCTAGAGGACTGCCGCCGCAATAATACTTGCTTTACTTGCGGCCAAAGTGGACACTACTCCAAACAGTGCCCCGCCAACAATGGGAAGCCATCCGCTGACGTCAATCCGCAGGTCAACACTATTGGATGCCACCCCGCTCATAACTTCAGCCACGGACGCGTCCATCACATCTCCGCTGAGGAAGCTTGCGAAGCTCCAGAAGTAGTCCTCGGTATGTTTTCTGTTAACGACATACCCGCAGTAATTTTATTTGATTTTGGGGCTTCCCATTCATTTATTTCGTGGAGTTTTGCCACCTTGCACAAATTTTCTCCTTCGATGTTGGATAAAATCATGGTGGCACAATCCCCTGGCTCCCTGCTCAGAAAAAAATCTGATATATAGAGATCTGGAAATTTTGATCCATGGAGTTAAATTTCTAGCTGCACTCATTGCCATTGAATCTTCGGGATTGGACGTAATACTGGGGATGGACTGGTTGAAACCCCATCAGGTATGCATCAACTGTGCCACCAGGACAGTGACGCTGGTTAACCCGGCAGGACAAACAGTACAATTCCTTGCCAGCAAGATGATGTCAAAGAAAGGAATGGCATACCAAACTACCGTCACGGATATGAACTTGATTCTGGTAGTTTGCGAGTTTTCGGATGTATTTCCCAAGGAATTACCAGGGATGCCACCCGACCGGGAATTGGAGTTTGCAATCGAAGTAGTTCCCGGTACTGCTCCAATTTACAAGAAATACTACCGTATGCCAGGTCCAGAGTTGGCGGAACTAAAGAAGCAGCTGGATGAATTGTTGCAAAAGGGGTACATTCGCCCAAGCATTTCGCCATGGGGATCACCGGTACTATTTCTCAAGAAGAAGGATGGAAGTCTACGAATGTGCATAGACTATCGCCAGCTGAATGAGGTCACCATCAAGAATAAGTACCCGCTCCCTCGCATTGATGATTTGTTCGACTAGCTGAATGGAGCACGGGTATTCTCCAAGATTGACCTCCGAACCGGGTATCATCAGCTAAAAATACGAAAAGAGGATATACCTAAGACCGTTTTCACCACCCGATATGGGTTGTATGAGTTTACAGTCATGTCATTTGGACTGACAAATGCTCCAGCTTATTTCATGAGCATGATGAACAAGGTCTTCATGGATTTCCTGGAAAAATTTGTGGTGGTGTTCATCGATGATATCCTGATATATTCCAAGGACGAAGAAGAGCATAAACAACACCTCCGTGCTGTCTTGGAAAGGTTGAGAACCCATCGTCTGTATGCCAAATTCAGTAAATGCGAATTTTGGCTAAAAGAGGTGGGATTTCTGGGGCATATTCTGTCAGAACAAGGAGTAGCAGTCGACCCCAGTAAAGTAACTGCGGTATTGAATTGGAAGACACCAGCCTCGGTGACCGAAGTCCGTAGCTTTCTGGGATTGGCCAGCTATTACCGTCGTTTCATAGAAGGCTTCTCCAAGATAGCTAAGCCATTGACGGAATTGCTCAAGAAGAATCAAAGGTTTGTCTGGACGGCGGAATGTGACAGCAGCTTCCTAGAGCTTAAGACAAGGCTAACGATAGCACCGGTCTTAGTTCTTCCAGACATCCACAAGAGCTTTGATATATACTGTGATGCCTCCAGACGAGGAATCGGCTGCGTATTGATGCAAGAAGGAAAGGTTGAAGCATATGCATCTAGACAGCTACGACCTCATGAGGAGAACTACCCCACACATGATTTGGAGTTGGCAGCCGTGGTTCATGCCTTGAAGATTTGGAGGCATTACCTCATTGGACAACGTTGTGAAATATACACGGACCACAAGAGTCTCAAGTATATTTTCACTCAACCTGACCTGAATCTCAGGCAGCGAAGATGGCTTGAACTAGTCAAGGACTATGACATTGGAATAAATTATCATCCGGGAAAGGCTAATGTGGTCGCTGATGCCCTCAGCAGAAAACAGAGCACCGTGAATGCACTAATGGGAAGTCTCCATCCACGGTTACAAGAAGAATTCGCTGAGCTTAATATGGTGCTATGCGGCCCAATTACCCTGGACACTTTGGAAATCACTCCAACACTTATGGAAGAAATTAAGAAGGCCCAAGAGCCAGATGAAGGAATAAAAGAGATCAAGGAGCTGATTCCAAAGGGGAAGGCCAAGTCTTTCCGCGTGGATGACCAGGGCACCCTATGGTTTGAGAAACGGATATGTGTGCCCGATCAGAATAACCTGAGACAACAGATACTCAGAGAAGCTCATGAGTCCGCATACTCTATCCACCCGGGAGGCACAAAGATGTATCTAGATCTGAGAGGGACATTTTGGTGGCCAGGAATGCGAAGGGATATAGCATACTATGTCGCCTGCTGTGACATCTGCAACAAGGTCAAGGCGGAACACCAGAAACCCATTGGGCTACTGCAACCTTTACCAGTTCCCCAGTGGAAGTGGGACGACATATGTATGGACTTCATTGTTGGACTACCCAAGTCAACAAGAGGCAATGATGCTATCTGGGTCATTGTGGATATACTCACAAAAGTGGCTCACTTTATTCCGGTAAAGACCACTTTTAATGCAATTAATGCAAATCATCTTGCCCGGATAGTCAGCCTTCATGGAGTACCCAAGTCTATCACCTCGGATAGGGGCTCCCTATTCACCTCAGCATTCTGGCTGCGATTGCATCAAGCTTTGGGAACCATGCTGAAGCATAGCACGACGTACCATCCGCAGACAGATGGACAGACCAAAAGAGTGAACCAGATACTGGAGGATATGCTTCGGTCCTGTGCTCTCACCCATGGACCCAAATGGGAAGACAGCCTACCCTATGCGGAATTCTCCTATAACAACAGCTACCAGTCAAGTTTGAAGATGTCACCGTTTGAGGCACTCTACGGACGGAAGTGCCGCACCCCCTTAAATTGGTCCTAGACAGGAGATAGCCGTATCTTTGGCACAGACTTGATGCTCGAGGCTGAGAAACAAGTCAAGGATATTCAGGAGCGTCTTCGAGCAGCTAAGTCCCGTCAGAAGAGCTACTATGATCCAAAACATCGGGAAGTGACCTTTGAGCCCGGAGAATATGCTTACCTTCGAGTAACCCCCATGAAGGGAGTAAAGAGGTTTCATACCCGGGGAAAGCTCGCACCAAGATATATCGGTCCCTTTCCAGTGGTTGCTAGAAGAGGCAGAGTGGCATACCAGTTGGAATTACCACCGGAGTTGTCTGATGTGCATGACGTATTTCACATATCACAATTAAGAAAGTGCATTGCACCACCGATCAAGCAGGCAGACATGAGTGAGTTAGAACTGGCTAAAGACCTGACCTATGAAGAGAAGCCTGTCAGGATCCTAGATGAACTGGAAAGAACTACCAGGAGTAAGGTGATCAGATTTTACAAGGTGCTATGGGAGCACCATACTAAGGAAGAGGCTACCTAGGAAAGAGAAGATTTCTTGAGATCCGTATATCCATACTTGTTCCCTGAGCAACCGAATCTCAAGGACGAGATTCATCCTAAGGGGGGTAGGTTTGTGACACCCTGATTTTTGGCAACTTTTTCTTTTCAAAATCTTTTGGGTTTTATTTACAAACTTGGTTGATTTTTGATACGTCTCCAACGTATCTATAATTTTTGATTGTTCCATGCTATTATATTATCTGTTTTGGATGTTTTATATGCATTAATATGCTATTTTATATTATTTTTGGGACTAACCTATTAATCTAGAGCCTAGTGCCAGTTTCTGTTTTTTCCATGTTTTTGAGTATTGCAGATAAGGAATATTAAACGGAGTCCAAACGGAATAAAATCTTCAGAATGATTTTTCTTGGACCAGAAGAAACCTGCCAGACTTGGAGATGAAGGCAGGAGACCTGCCGTGGCGTCACAAGCCACCAGGGCGCGCCCTAGGGGGGGGGGGGGGGCGCCCTACAGGCTTGTGGCCCCACGACAACTCTCCTAACCCTATTCTTCGGCCTATAAATTTCCAAATATTCCCTGGATACTAAAAAGAGACACGAAAATATTTTTCCATAGCCGGAAGCCTCTGTTCCCGTGAGATCCCATCTTGGAGCCTTTTCCGGTAATCTGCCGGAGGGGGATTCGATCACGGAGGGCATCTAGATCAACTCCATTGCCCCTCCGATGATGCGTGAGTAGTTTACCACAGACCTTCGGGTCCATAACTAGTAGCTAGATGGCTTCTTCTCTCTCTTTGTTCTTCAATACCATGTTCTTCATGATCTTCATGGAGATCTATCCGATGTAATACTCTTTTGCGGTGTGTTTGTCGAGATCCGATGAATTGTGGGTTTATGTTCAGATTATCTATGAATATTATTTGAGTCTTTTCTGAATTCTTATATGCATGATTTCATATCTTTGCAAGTCTCTTCGAGTTATTGGTTTGGTTTGGCCAACTAGATTGGTAATTCTTGCAATGGGAGAAGTGCCTAGTTTTGGGTTCAATCTTGCGGTGTCCTCACCCAGTGACAAAGTAGGGGTAGCGAGGCACGTATTGCATTTTTGTCATCAAGGATAAAAAGATGGGGTTTTCATCATATTGCTTGAGTTTATCCCTCTACATCATGTCATCTTACCTAATGCGTTACTCTGTTCTTCATGAACTTAATACTCTAGATGCAGGCAGGAGTCGATCGATGCGTGGAGTAATAGTAGTAGACGCAGAATCGTTTCGGTCTACTTGACACGGACGTGATGCCTATATGCATAATCATTGCCTTGGATATCTTCATAATTATTCGCTTTTCTATCAATTGCTCGACAGTAATTTGTTCACCCACCGTATTATTTGCCATCATGAGAGAAGCCTCTAGTGAAACCTATGCCCCCCGGGTCTATTTTCCATATTATACTTTCAGATCTAAAACCAAAAATACCAAAAATATCTTGCTGCAATCTTTTTTACTTTTAGTTTACTTTCCGTTCAAGCAATCTATTCTATCTATCTCTATTAGATCTCATCCTTGCAAGTAACCGTGAAGGGATTGACAACCCCTTTATAGCGTTGGGTGCAAGTGTTTGATTATTTGTGTAGGTACATCTATTGGGGACTTGCTTGTATCTCTTACTGGATTGATACCTTGGTTCTCAACAATTGAGGGAAATACTTACCTACTTTGCCGCATCACCCTTTCCTCTTCAAGGGAAAACCAACGCATGCTCAAGAAGTAGCAATTTTGAAATCTTTTCAATTGATTTGGATCTGTGAATCTTTGAATCTTTTCCCAAGTAACCCAAAACCCTCATCATCTTGCCAAAACGCTTCTACACCTCTTTTGGATCAATTTCCAATATTTAATCTTTTCCAATAATCATTTTCTTTATTTGGGAAATAATGTCATCACTATGGGTTGTGAAGCAACCTATAGATTGGATGATCAATAAATTCCCAAACTTTTCCCACATCTTCTTATCATCATATAATTCCATAATCTCCAAAAATATTCCATTGCCCAATATAAAATTTTGGCCAGAATAATTATTTTCTTTCTGGTCAGAATTTGCCAGTTGTGAAGCAGCCCCATTTTTCCTATCTCAGAAAATTCTCAATAAATTCTCCAAGCTCCTAGGGATCCTATCTAGCCACAATATCCAAAAATATCATCTGGTCTAGTACAACTTTTTAGCAGCAAAACTCTGACATATTTCTGTCATTTTCAAACCTTTGTGAAGGAAGTGCTAGCTAGAGGTGCTCAATTGCTCTCAAATTTTTATGGCATCTTCTATATCTCAAATAACTTCCTCCACCAAGTTTCATCTTTAGAAGATCATTTTTGTGAGTGCCACAAGCCCATTTGGATTCTGTACCAGAATTGTGGTTTAGAAAGGATCTATGCTCAAATCTTTCTCAAACCCTTCCAAACTTTGCCAGTTTGTAGTCCTTCCAAAGTAGATCACTCTGGACATCTCCCCTGGCTTCATCTCCAGCTCATCTCATCTCCAGACCTCTCTCAAGTCTGAAGTCAGGAACTGTAGGCGAAGCTACCCATCAAACCAGAGTGAATCTGGTCAAGGCAGTGGCACAGGGAGGCTAGATGGTCGAAGGACGACGCTGTGGACAAGGTACGGCAGGGTTGCATGGCCTCCTGGTGGCCACACCCGTGGTGAGCACGGTACTGGCATGCCAGGGCGCGCGCTCTGCATGACGCCCGCGTCGGATGTGCTCGCCCGAGCCGTCCCTCGCTGCCCCCCCTTGTCCCTTGGTACCGACAGCGCTCCTGACCAACGCGTGGCCCCTCTCGAACCCTCCTACCGCCGGCGAAGGTCGCCGCCACTCCCGGCCAAGCTCCGCCACGGGCAAAACAGTGAGCTTCCGCCACTGTGGTTGTCCGCGAGCCATTAATGGCACCGGACCCGTCCCGTCGCTTCCTCCTGCCTTCTCCCATCTCATCGACGCTCCTGGACAGCCAGCTCGCCGTCCTTGCCCCGGCGACATGGCCACAGCGCCGATAGCTCCAGAGAGCTCGCCTGCCTTCACCTCCCGCCTATATAAGGCCATGCCCCGACCCTCCGAGCTCCTCACCTCACCTCCGCCATCTCCAATCGGCCTCTCGAGCAACGAGCCACGACCGAGAGGCCCTCTGGCCTCGAATCTCACCGGAGCTCCGCCGTTGGTAGCAACCTCGCCGCCAGCACTTCCCGTTTTCCCCAGCCCCAATCGACCTCACCCTCGAGCTCAGGGCATTCCCCTGGTGCTCCACGACCCTCCGCCCAAGCAAACCATCGCCGGAACCGCCGTCTCCGACCTCACCCGAACGCTGCCGCCGCCGCAGAAGAAGGGGACGACGTTGTCCGACCTCCTTTAGCCAAGCTACGGGTACGTACTTGCTCGCCGTCGAGCACCCGTTCCATTCCTATAGTCGCCAGACCTCGCCGCCGTCTCTATCGCCGGCGACCATCGCCAGAGCCCCGCCCCGTCTCGGTCCCTCCTCTCCCTCTCTGTTTAAACGAGGCAGGCCCCACCTGTCAATGGCCCACGCCCGCGCCCGAAGCAGTATGAGTGGAGGCGTATTCAGAGAATACTCCTTGACGTGGCCGCTGGAGGTTTTCTGGTATTTTCTGAATTTCATTTGTTTAATTCATTTTGACCAGCAACTTTGACCTTGAATAACTTTTTTTATCTATAGCTCCAATTCAGTTGATTCTTTTTGCATTGTGTTTGTATTGACCCCCTTTAATTTCTGACCAAGTTTGGTATTTTTCTCTTATCCACTGAATTTCTGGTTAACAAAAAATATATTATGTGACATTTCCTTTTGCATTTTAAAAATGTTTTCAGAAGGAAACTTTGGTGATTTTGAAGACCAGGAGTGTTTGAACAACCCAACAGAGCAAGGCAAGCCATGATACCCATTTCATGAAGCATTTCAATAGCATTGCATATTTTCATGCATTACGCTTATTTATTATATGATAAAATCATAGTATTTAATTTAAATTGCTTAGTTATTTATTGTGATGAACCACTATATTTGAAATGAACTTAGTGGTTGATCTTGAGTCACATGTCCGGGCTTAACCGTGCAACCACATTTGTCGGTATGGGACGGCCTTGACTTGGTCTGATTGCGTGCTCTCTCACCGATACCTCCAAAGAGGGAGGGTTATGCGCGCATGCTACCCTGATCAGGTAGGCGGCGATAACCCTATGAGCTAGTTGATTATTGATAAAGCTGGGGTGAACTCTTATCATCTTAAGATCTTCATCCTCTTTCCTCGAGGATTCACCCTTATTTTTTGGAACATAAAAAAACTTGGCAGTCTTAGAAGGAGAAAATTTTGGAGTGGTTTGAACAGAGGCAAAAGCGAAACCCAAGTTGGTAATAATGTGCTCTAGCTTTCCAATTCTAGAGGAATCTTGATCCAAGTTTTCATTAACTATGGGTTCTTTTTCCCTTAGGTTTTTAAAGTAACTCCTACCTTAGATCCATATTGAGTAATATGATTATGAATCTTTTTATCCAAGTTTTCAATGAGCTCTATAGTAGCAACTTTATTTTCAATAATATCAAGCCTTCACATCACATGTTCCAAGGTTAAGATGCTTCATTAACCACGAGTGGGGGTGAACCTACCAAATTTGTCATAGCATTATAAGAATCAAAGGTATGGCTTCCCAAGAAATTTCCTCCCGTAATGGTATCCAGAACATATCTATTCCAAGGAGAAACACCCACATAAAAATTGCGAAGGAGAACGGTAGTAGATTGCTTACGAGTAGATCTATTTTGAGCATTGCAAATTCTATACCAAGCATCTTTTAAGTTTTCTCCCTCCCTCTGCTTAAAATTGAGAATTTCACTTTCGGGAGTACTAGCGATAGTAGTAAGGCTAGCCATGAGTTTAAGTGTTCTAACACACGAGCAAACAAAAGGCAAATGAAAAGACGAACAAAAAAAAAGGGCGAATAAAAAGGCAAATCTTTTTGGTTTTTTCTGAAAATCGTTTTAGAAGTTGGGGAGAGGAAAACGAGAGGCAAATGGCAAATAATGTAAATGCAAGAGATGAGTTTGTGATGGGTACTTGGTAGGCTTGATGTAGATCTCCCCGGCAACGGCGCCAGAAATCCTTCTTGCTACTTCTTGAGCATGCGTTGGTTTTCCCTTGAAGAGGAAAGGGTGATGCAGCAAAGTAGATAAGTATTTCCCTCAATTGTTGAGAACCAAGGTATCAATCCAGTAGGAGATACAAGCAAGTCCCCAATCTTTGCACCTACACAAACAATCAAACACTTGCACCCAACGCTATAAAGGGGTTGTCAATCCCTTCACGGTTACTTGCAAGGATGAGATCTGATAGAGATAGATATAGAAGATTACTAAAACGAAAAGTAAAAAGATTGCAGAAAAATATTTTTGGTATTTTTGGTTTATAGATCTGAAAATATAATATGGAAAATAGACCCGGGGGCCATAGGTTTCACTAGAGGCTTCTCTCTTGAAGGAAAATAATACGGTGGGTGAACAAATTACTGTCGAGCAATTGATAGAAAAGCGAATAGTTATGACGATATCCAAGGCAATGATTATGCATATAGGCATCACGTCCGTGTCAAGTAGACGGAAACGATTCTGCATCTACTACTATTACTCCACACATCGACCGACTCCTGCCTGCATCTAGAGTATTAAGTTCATGAAGAACAGAGTAACGCATTAGGTAAGATGACATGATGTAGAGGGATAAACTCAAGCAATATGATGAAAACCCCATCTTTTTATACTCGATGGCAGCAATACAAATACGTGCCTCGCTACCCCTACTTTGTCACTGGGTGAGGACACCGCAAGATTGAACCCAAAACTAAGCACTTCTCCCGTTGGAAGAATTACCAATCTAGTTGGCCAAACCAAACCAATAACTCGAAGAGACTTGCAAAGATATGAAATCATGCATTTAAGAATTCAGAGAAGATTCAAATAATATTCATAGATAATCTGATCATAAACCCACAATTCATCGGATGTCGACAAACACACTGCAAAAGAGTATTACATTGGATAGATCTCTATGAAGATCATGAAGAACATGGTATTGAAGATCATAGAGAGAGAAGAAGCCATCTAGCTACTAGCTATGGAACCGAAGGTCTGAGGTGAACTACTCACGCATCATCGGAGGGGTAATGAAGTTGATGTAGATGCCCTCCGTGATCGAATCCCCCTCCGACAGATTACCGAAAAAGGCTCCAAGATGGGATCTCACGGGAACAGAGGCTTCCGGCGGTGGAAGAGTATTTTCGTGGGTATTTTTGGTATTGGGGGAATATTTGGGAATTTATAGGCCAAAGATTAGGGTTGGAGGACCTGTAGGGCGGCGCGCCACCCTAGGGCGCGCCCTGCAGGCTTGTCGCCTCCCGGCAGGTCTCCTTCCTTCATCTCCAAGTCTGGTAGGTTTCTTCTGGTCCAAGAAAAATCATCCCAAAGATTTTATTCCGTTTGGACTCCGTTTAATATTCCTTATCTGCAATACTCAAAAACAAGGAAAAAACAGAAACTGGCACTAGGCACAAGGTTAATAGGTTAGTCCCAAAAATAATATAAAATAGCATATTAATGCATATAAAACATCCAAAACAGATAATATAATAGCATGGAACAATCAAAAATTATAGATACGTTGGAGACGTATCAGTCAGGTATTAAGCTTAAGTTTGATTGTGTTAAATCTTTTATGAATACCGATGCTTTTCACAAGTTTAGCACTAAATATGGACTTGTCTCTGAGATAGTAGCCTCTTTCTGTGAATTATTTGCTACTTATGTTGACCTCCCTAAGGAGAAGTGGTTTAAATATCATCCCCCTATTAAAGAAGAAATTAAAGAACTGGTAAAAGCTAAAGATGAAACTATCATTTATAATGTTGATCCAGTTGTGCCTACTGCTTATATTGAAAAACAGAAACTGGCACTAGGCACATGCTAAGGTATCAACTGTGGTTCGCAAAAGTAATATTAAAACACCTAAGCCCTCTGAACAAATTAAAGTAGAACCTAGTGTTGCTATGGTCAAAGATATCTTGGGTAGAAAATATTGATGGGCATGTTATTTACTTTTGTGATGAAGCTGCTAAAATTGCCAAACCCGATGAAAATGATAAACATATAACCGTAGTTGGCATGCCTGTTGTCTCAGTTAAAATAGGAGATCATAGCTATCATGGTTTATGTGATATGGGTGCTAGTTTGAGTGCTATTCCTTTTACCTTATACCAAGAAATTATGAATGATATAGGACCCGCCGAAATAGAAGACATTGATGTTACTATTAAACTTGCTAATAGAGACATGATACGTCTCCAACATATCTATAATTTATGAAGTATTCATGCCATGTTTACAATAATTCTATATGAGTTTGGTATGATTTGATTGGAACTGACCCGGACTGACGTTGTTTTCAGCAGAGCTACCGTGGTGTTGTTTTTGTGCTGAAATAGAAGTTCTCGAAATGGGCTAAAAATTTACGGAGAATATTTTTGGAAAATATAAAAAATACTGGAGAAAAAAGATACCGGAGAGGAGTCCCGAGGAGGCCACAAGCCTAGGGGGTGCGCCCCCCCTAGGGCGCGCCCCTGGCTTGTAGGTCCCTCGAGCACCCCCCCTGACGTGATTCCAATGCCAAGTACTCCTATAAATCGAGAAACCACCAGAAAGAAACCTAGATCGGGAGTTCCGCCGCCGCAAGCCTCCAGAGCCACGAAAAACCAATCGGGAGCCCGTTCCGGCACCCTGCCGGAGGGGGAAACCATCACCGGAGGCCATCTTCATCATCCCGGCGGTCTCCATGACGAGGAGGGAGTAGTTCACCCTCGGGGCTGAGGGTATGTACCAGTAGCTATGTGTTTGATCTCTCTCTCTCTCGTGTTCTTGAGATGACACGATCTTGATGTACCGCGAGCTTTATTAATATAGATGAATCATATGGAGTTTTCCCCTTTCTATCTTCTTGTGATGAATTGAGTTTTCCCTTTGAAGTTTTCTTATCGGATTGAATCTTTAAGGATTTGAGAACACTTGATGTATGTCTTGCGATGGGATATCCGTGGTGACAATGGGATGTTCTATTGATCCACTTGATATATGTTTTGGTGATCAACTTGCGGGTTCCGTGACCTTGGGAATCTATGCATAGGGGTTGGCACATGTTTTCGTCTTGACTCTCCGGTAGAAACTTTGGGGCACTCTTTGAAGTTCTTTGTGTTGGATTGAACATGATGAATCTGAAATTGTGTGATGCATATCGTATAATCATGCCCATGGGTACTTGTGGTGACATTGGAGTATCTAGGTGACATTAGATTTTTTTGATGTGTATCTTAAGGTGTTATTTTAGTACGAACTCTAGGGCTGTTCGTGACACTTATAGGGATAGCTCATACGATTGATCGGAAAAGATAACTTTGAGGTGGTTTCGTACCCTACAATAATTTCTTCGTTTGTTCTCCGCTATTTGTGACTTTGGAGTGAACTCTTTGTCGCACGTGAGGGATTTACATATGATTCAACTATGTTAGTATTGTTGAGAGAACTTGCACTAGTGAAAGTATGAACCCTAGGCCTTGTTTCTAAGCATTGCAATACCGTTTGTGCTCACTTTTATCATTAGTTACCTTGCTGTTTTTATATTTTCAGATTACAAAAACCTATATCTACCATCCATATCGCACTTGTATCACCATCTCTTCGCCGAACTAGTGCACCTATACAATTTACCTTTGTATTGGGTGTGTTGGGGACACAAGAGACTCTTTGTTATTTGGTTGCAGGGTTGTTTGAGAGAGACCATCTTCATCCTACGCCTCCCACAGATTGATAAACCTTAGGTCATCCACTTGAGGGAAATTTGTCACTGTCCTACAAAACTCTGCGCTTGGAGGCCCAACACGAGTCTACAAGAAGAAGGTTGCATAGTAGACATCAAGCTCTTTTCTGGCTCCGTTGCCGGGGAGGTGAGTGCTTGAAGGTATATCTTTAGATATTGCAATTAAATCTTTTAGTTTCTTGTTTTTCACTAGTTTAGTCTATAAAATAAAACTACAAAAAAATGGAATTGAGGTTGCCTCATATGCTTCATCTTTTTAATGTCTTTCATGAAAATGATGGAAAGGAAAATTGTGCTCAAGTATTAGAAGAAGAAGTTATTAAAATGTTTGGCACTAAATATTTGTATGATGAGAATGATTGCAATGTTGTTAGTATGAATTCCTTGAATATTCATGATGCTAATGATATGCAAAGCGACAAGCTTGGGGATGCTATGTTTGATGAATATGATATGTTTAGTCCCCCAAGTTTTGATGAGCAAATTTATTATGATGAAAGCATGCCTCCTATTTATGATGATTATTGTGATGACATGTATGCTATAAAGAATAATGATAACCATGAAACTTGTCATCATGATTTTAATTTTCAATTGGATTATGCTTCACATGATAGTTATTTTGTTGAGTTTGCTCCCACTACTATTGATGAGAATAAATTTTCTTATGTGGTGAGTAGTAAAATTTCTATGCTTGTAGATCATGAAAAGAATGCTTTATGTGCTGGTTATATTGTTGAATTCATTCATGATGCTACTGAAAATTATTATGAGAGAGGATCTTATGCTTCTACATATTGCAATAATATCAAGTTTCCTCTCTATGTGTTCAAAGTTTTGAAGTTGCACTTGTTTTACCTTCCTATGCTAGTTGATTCTTGCTCCCATAAATTGTTTGCTCACAAAATTCCTATGCATAGGAAGTGGGTTGGACTTAAATGTGCTTGTCATGAGATTCATGATGTTCTTTTGCATGTTATAATTATTATTCCTTTGTGAGCATCTTTGAAATCATCATGCCTAGCTAAAAGGTATTAAAGAAAAGCGCTTGTTGGGAGACAACCCAACACTTTTACCTACTGTTTTTGTGTGTCCACATGATTAAGCTACTGTATAATCATGTTTTATAGCTTTTGTTTCAATAAAGTGCCAAGTAAAGCCTTTGGGATAGTGTGGATGATAGTTGACTTGATTCTGTGCAAAAACAGAAACTTTTGCTCTCAGTCCAGGAATTTTGTAAATTCTCTGGAACGTGCTTTTGATCTGAATTTTTTACACATGATTTATATACAAATTTCCTAGATTTTCCTAATTGTTCAGATTATTTAGAGACAGGGAAGTATGGTTACACTACAGATCTTCACAGACTGTTCTGTTTTTTGACAGATTCTGTTTTGCATGCATAGTTTGCTTGTTTTAGTGTTTCCATAGCTTATATTTAGTGGTATAAATTATGGGAATAATATAATACAGTAGGTATCATGTGGAAACATTTATGAATCTTGTCTTGACAGTACCTAAGTGAATGATCTTTGTTTATTATACTAACCCATCTCACGAAGTTCCGTGAAGTTTTGTGTGATTGAAGTTTTTAAGTTTTGGGTGAGACACCGATATGAGGAGAATAAGGAGTGGCAACAACCTAAGCTTGGGGATGCCAAAGGCACCCCCAATGTAATATCCAAGGATGACTCAAGCGCCTAAGCTTGGGGATGCCCCGGAAGGCATCCCCTCTTTCATCTTCAACACTATCGGTATATCTTACTTGGAACTATATTTTTATTCATCACATAATATGAGTTTTGCTTGGAGCGTAATTTTATTTTCTTGTTCTCTGTTAGGTTTTATTTATAATCTTGTTTTTCAATAAAAAGTTCCAAGAATTGCCTTAGGATGCTTGCATTGCAAGTTTGATGTGTGCTGTGTATAAACAGAAACTTTTGCTGTAGTGTTTGAATTTTCATATTTTACTGGAACGTGGAAAGTTTCTGAAAATTTTACATAGTATTTTAATATAAATTTTATAGCATGTCCTAAATTTTCATAATTGTTTGAGTTACATAAGTGTACTGTTTTCATAAAGTTCTACAGACTGTTCTGTTTGGACAGATTGCTGTCATAGTTTCATTATCTACTTATCCTATAGTTTCCATAGGCTATATTGGTAGATATAAATTGTGGAAATGATAGTATACAGTACCTAATGTTTGAAAATTATTATGCAACTTGTCTTGGCAGTACATGAAGTGTTGATCTATTCTTATGTGTACTAACCTATTTCACGAGTTCTTTTTGAGTTTTGTGTGGATGAAGTTTTTGAGAATAGGTGAAACCATGATATGAGAGGATTGAGCTAGATACAAAAGCTCAATCTTGGGGATGCCCAAGGCACACCAAGTAAATATTTCAAGAAGTCTCAAGCATCTAAGCTTGGGGATGCTATGCATCCCACCTCTCTTCATCAACAATTATCGGTTAGCCTATGTTGAACCTAAATTTTTATTCGTTCACATGATGCGTGCTATTCTTGGAGTGCTATTTTTATTTTTCTTGCTGTTGAATAAAATCCTCAGATCTGAAAATATTTATTGAGGGAGAGAGAGTCCTCACATAGCTCCTTAATTGTTTGACTACTCATTGATCTTCACTTATATCTTTTGTGAGTAGCTTGTCATTTCCTCTCATGCTTCACTTATACCTTTTTGAGGGATGAAATCTTTATGCTCATGTGCTTCATTTAAAATTGTTTGAGCTTGTCAAAAAAGGGCAATAGAAATATAAGAAACTAGTCCCAACGTGATAGATATCCAAGGAGGGTATAATAAAAACTTTCATGAAGATCATGGGACAAATTAAACTTGATTCTTTGTAATAGTTTTGAAACATGATGATAGTAATATGTGCGTCATGTTAGTGAGTAATTATGCTTTAGTAGGAATATTGGTGTTAAGGTTTGTGATTCCCTATGCATGCATGAAAGTCAATAGTTATGCAATGAAGTTATATCCTACTTGTGGTGCATTATTCGGTGTTAGTTGTGACTCAATGCTCACTTATGTGATTTTTCGTTCCTTGGTTTGGTTGCTTCCCAATCTATTTGCTAGCCTTCATTTGTACTAAGTAGAAATACAACTTGTGCATCCAAAATCCTTAAACCAAGTTTTGCCTTATGAGTCCACCATACCTACCTATATGCGGTATTTCCATGCCGTTCCATGCAAATTTGTATGTGCCATCTCTAAATTTTCAAAATAAATTTTCTCTTGTGTGTGCCCGTACCGCTCATGAAACGGTGAGGAGTATCCAATATTTTTCCATGCTAGCTGTGTTATTCTCACGATATGTGTTGATTCACTATCATTCACGAGAAAGTGGCTGGTATTCGGGATGCCTAGTTCCATGCTCAAATATCAAATCAAATTATAATGAAACAAAACTCCCCCAGGATTGTTGTTTGTATGGATGGTACCCGTGGATTCGGCTCGCCGTGGAGTGTGATTGATTGGTGGAGGGGGAGTAAAAACTTTACCATTCTGTTTGGGAACCGCCTATAATGTATCTAGCATGGAAAGTATTGTGAGCTACTTTGTCATTTTCGTTGACAGGAAAAGCATGCCACTCAAAATATTTCTCTCTCTCAATTTAAACCTTGAGCTCTGGCACCTCTACAAATCCCTACTTCCCTCTGCGAAGGGCCTATCTATTTACTTTATGCAATTTTTATTTTTGCTTTGAGTCTCCATCTTCTCTTATAAGCACCAACTAGGGGGCACTATGATCGTACTTGAGCATTGGGCATAGCTAATATTTGAGTGTGTTTCATGAATGGATCAATGATTGAGCATGATGGGCTAGGGATAACTTTCTTTAGTGTTGATATTTTTGAAAGACATGGTTGCTTGTTGACATGCTTGAGTATTGAAGTCATTATGTTAAAACTAGACTATTGCTTTGAATCATTTACAAGTCCAAATGTCCATACTATACAAAGAAGAAAATAATATGATGAACATGTTAGGTAGCATTCACACTTCATAAATTATTTCTTTTATCATTTACCTACTCGAGGACGAGCAAGAATTAAGCTTGCGGATGCTGATACGTCTCCAACGTATCTATAATTTATGAAGTATTCATGCCATGTTTACAATAATTCTATATGATTTTGGTATGATTTGATTAGAGCTAACCCGGACTGACGCTGTTTTCAGCAGAGCTACCGTGGTGTTGTTTTTGTGCAGAAATAAAAGTTCTCGGAATGGGCTGAAAATTTACGGAGAATATTTTTGGAAAATATAAAAAATACTGGAGCAAAAAGATGCCAGAGAGGAGTCCCACTTGTGGGTCCCTCGAGCACCCCCCTGACGTGATTCCAACGCCAAGTACTCCTATAAATCGAGAAACCATCAGAAAGAAACCTAGATTGGGAGTTCCACCGCCGCAAGCCTCCAGAGCCACGAAAAACCAATCGGGAGCCCGTTCCGGCACCCTGCCGGAGGGGGAAACCATCACCGGAGGCCATCTTCATCATCCCGACGGTCTCCATGACGAGGAGGGAGTAGTTCACCCTCGGGGCTGAGGGTATGTACCAGTAGCTATGTGTTTGATCTCTCTCTCTCGTGTTCTTGAGATGACACGATCTTGATGTACCGCGAGCTTTATTAATATAGATGAATCATATGGAGTTTTCCCCTCTCTATCTTCTTGTGATGAATTGAGTTTTCCCTTTGAAGTTTTCTTATCGGATTGAATCTTTAAGGATTTGAGAACACTTGATGTATGTCTTGCGATGGGATATCCGTGGTGACAATGGGATGTTCTATTGATCCACTTGATGTATGTTTTGGTGATCAACTTGCGGGTTCCGTGACCTTGGGAATCTATGCATAGGGGTTGGCACATGTTTTCGTCTTGACTCTCCGGTAGAAACTTTGGGGCACTCTTTGAAGTTCTTTGTGTTGGATTGAACATGATGAATCTGAAATTGTGTGATGCATATCGTATAATCATGCCCATGGGTACTTGTGGTGACATTGGAGTATCTAGGTGACATTAGGGTTTTGATTGATGTGTATCTTAAGGTGTTATTTTAGTACGAACTCTAGGGCTGTTCGTGACACTTATAGGGATAGCTCATACGATTGATCGGAAAAGATAACTTTGAGGTGGTTTCGTACCCTACAATAATTTCTTCGTTTGTTCTCCGCTATTTGTGACTTTGGAGTGAACTCTTTGTCGCACGTGAGGGATTTACATATGATTCAACTATGTTAGTATTGTTGAGAGAACTTGCACTAGTGAAAGTATGAACCCTAGGCCTTGTTTCTAAGCATTGCAATACCGTTTGTGCTCACTTTTATCATTAGTTACCTTGCTGTTTTTATATTTTCAGATTACAAAAACCTATATCTACCATCCATATTGCACTTGTATCACCATCTCTTTGTCAAACTAGTGCACCTATACAATTTACCATTGTATTGGGTGTGTTGGGGACACAAGAGACTCTTTGTTATTTGGTTGCAGGGTTGTTTGAGAGAGACCATCTTCATCCTATGCCTCCCACGGATTGATAAACCTTAGGTCTTCCACTTGAGGGAAATTTGCTACTGTCCTACAAAACTCTGTGCTTGGAGGCCCAACACGAGTCTACAAGAAGAAGGTTGCGTAGTAGACATCAAATACCTGTATCACAACCTGATCAAGATAAAACCACCTTTACTTGTCCTTTTGGAACCTATGCTTATAGACGTATGCCTTTTGGTTTATGCAATGCACCTGCTACCTTTCAAAGATCTATGACTGCTATATTCTCTGATTTTTGTGGAAAGATTGTGGAGGTTTTCATGGATGATTTTTCCGTTTATGGAACTTCTTTTGATGATTGCTTAAGCAACCTTGATCGAGTTTTGCAGAGATGTGAACAAACTAATCTCATCTTGAATTGGGAGAAGTGCCAATTTTTTTATTACATCCGAATTTTTCAGAAATTTTTGAGTTACAGAAGTATAGTTTCTCTATAGAGCTTTACGGATTGTCTTGTTTTTCATAGACTGCTATTATAGTTGCTTTGCGTGCTTATGTTTGAATTCTTGTTGAGCCCCAATGACTTTGGGATTACCAAGCACCCGAAGTAAATATTAAAGGAGACTCAAGCGTCTAAGCTTGGGGATGCCCCGGAAGGCTTCCCATCTTTCTTCTTCAACAACTATCGGTATGTTTCGGTTTTTGTTTTGTTCATATGATATGCGTAAATTCTTGGATGTGCCTTTTATTTTCCTTTTTAGCAATGCACCATGCTGGTATGGGAAAGTCCATGGTTGATTTATAGAATGCTATTTGCACTTCACTTATATTTTTTGAGTATGGCTTTATAGAATTCTTCTTGTGCTTCACTTATATCATTTGAAGTTGGATGCGTGTTTCTCTACATATAGAAAACCGTTATTTGTAGAATGCTCTTTTGCTTCACTTATATTTATTAGAGCATGTCCAGGTCTTTTGTAGAAAGAATTAAACTCTCATGCTTCACTTATACTCCCTCCGTCCCAAAATAAGTGACTCAAAAATGACTCAACTTTGTACTAAAGTTAGTACAAACTCGAGTCATTTTTGAGTCACTTAATTTGGGACGGAGGGAGTACCTATTTAGAGAGTCAACGGGAATTGGTCATTTACATGGTTAGTCATAAAATCCTACATAAAACTTGTAGATCACTAAATATGATATGTTTGATTTCATGCAATAGTTTTGCGACCTTAAGATAGTAATATGTGGGTGCATGACGTGGCTTGAGACTTCGTCGGTATTTCCCCTAAGAGGAAGGGATGATGCAGCACTACGACGGTAAGTATTTCCCTTAGTTATGAAACCAAGGTATCGAACCAGTAGGAGGATCACGCAACAGTATGTAAACAACACCTGCACACAAAGAACAAATACTTGCAACCCGACGTGAAAGAGAGGTTGCCAATCTCTCTACGGTAAAAAGATAGATTAGGTTGTGATAGATTGGATAGATAGATCTCACAAGAACACAAAATAAAATAGGCAAATAAAAAGTGCAGCAAAGTATTTTTGGGTTTTTGGAATAATAGATCTGAAAACAAAAGTGGCAAAAAGATAGATTGGAAAGCAATATGTTGGAAAAGTAGACCCGGGGGCCGAAGGATTCACTAGTGGCTTCTCTCATGAGCATAGCACACGATGGGTGAACAAATTACCGTTGGGCAATTGATAGAAGATCAAATAATCATGACGATATCCAAGGCAATGATCATTATATAGACATCACGTCCAAGATTAGTAGACCGAAACGATTCTACATCTACTACTATTACTCCACACATCGACCGCTATCCAGCATGCATCTAGTCTATTAAGTTCATGGAAAAATGGACTAATGCAATAAGAATAGTGACATGATGTAGACAAGATCTATTCTTGTAGGAATAGACCCCATTGACATGGCTTGAGACTGCGTTGATATTTCCCCAAAGAGGAAGGGATGACTGATACGTCTCCGTCGTATCTACTTTTCCAAACTCTTTTGCCCTTGTTTTGGACTCTAATTTGCATGATTTGGATGGAACTAACCCGGACTAACGCTGTTTTCAGCAGAATTGCCTTGGTGTTATTTTTGTGCAAAAATAAAAGTTCTCGGATCGTCTTAAAAATTTACGGAGAATATTTTTGGAATTAATAAAAAATATTGGCGAAAGAATCAAGGCAGGGGGGCCCACCTGTTGGCCACAAGCCAGGAGGGCACGCCCCCTGTGGCTCCTCCGACCTCGATTCCACTTCTATATATTCACATCTGTGGAGAAAAAAATCAGAGAGAAGAGTTCATCGCGTTTTACGATACGGAGCCGCCGCCACCTCGTGTTCTTCCTCGGGAGGGCAGATCTGGAGTCTGATTTGGGCTCCGGAGAGGGGAAATCGACATCGTCGTCATCACCAACCATTCTCCATCACCAATTTCATTATGCTCTCCGCCGTTCGTGAGTAATTCCATCGTAGGCTTGCTGGACGGTGATGGGTTGGATGAGATTTACCATGTAATCGAATTAGTTTTGTTAGGGTTTGATCCTTAGTATCCACTATGTTCTGAGATTGATGTTGCTATGACTTTGCTATGCTTAATGCTTGTCACTAGGGCCCGAGTGCCATGATTTCAGATCTGAACCTATTATGTTTTCATGAATATATATGTGTTCTTGATCCTATCTTGCAAGTTGTAGACACCTATTACGAGTTATGATCCGCATCCCCCAGGGTGACAATAACTGGGATTCTTTCCGGTGATTACCGTAGTTTGAGGAGTTCATGTATTCACTAAGTGCTAATGCTTTGGTCTGGTTCTCTATTAAAAGGAGGCCTTAATATCCCTTAGTTTCCATTAGGACCCCGCTGCCACGGGAGGGTAGGACAAAAGATGTCATGCAAGTTCTTTTCCATAAGCACGTATGACTATATATGGAATACATGCCTACATTATATTGATGAATTGGAGCTAGTTCTGTGTCACCCTATGTTATAATCGTTGCATGATGAATGCCATCCGACATAATTCTCCATCACTTATCCATTGCCTACGAGCTTTTCACATATTGATCTTTGCTAAGTTACTCTTCCGTTACTACTATTACAATCACTACAAAACTGCTACTGTCACTTTGCCATTGTTACCGTTACTTCCATATTACTTTGCTACTGAATACTTTGCTGCAGATATTAAGTCTTTCAGTTGTGGTTGAATTGACAACTCAGCTGCTAATACTTGAGAATATTCTTTGGCTCCCCTTGTGTCGAATCAATAAATTTGGGTTGAATACTCCACCCTCGAAAACTGTTGCGATCCCCTATACTTGTGGGTTATCAAGACCTTTTTCTGGCGCCGTTGCTGGGTAGCATCGCTCTATTCTCTGAGTCACTTGGGATTTATATCTGCTGATCACTATGAAGAATCTGAAATATGCTAAAACTAAGATCTACCCCTCAACTACGAGGACAGGTAAGGAACTGCCATCTAGCTCTGCTCTTGATTCACCTTCTGTTATGAGTAAACTTGCGACACCACCACCTGCTAGTAATTCTGATATGTCGCACGTAATCGATGATGCTACTTCTGCTATGCATGATGCTTATGATGATGCTTTGCTTGACACTACTGTGCCACTTGGTGAATTTCTTGATGAACAAATTTCTAGAGTCAATGCTGAAACTGATGATATTTCTGAATCTGATGAAATTATTGAAACTGAACACTATGATACACCTGCTAGACCTAGCTCTCCTAGATATGAATTGCCTGATATACCTGAGGGTTATGTTATGGAAGGAGAGGTAGCTAGGGACTTTCTTGCTTGTAAAGATAGAGATGATCTTAAGAAATTGCTATGCAAGTGGAAAGAAAAATCTTTGAATGCTAGAATGCAATATGATCCTAAGTTTCCTACTTCACCTATCTTTGTCACTGATAAGGATTATGAATTCTCTGTCGATCCTGAGTTAATTACTTTGGTTGAATCTGATCCTTTCCATGGTTATGAATCTGAAACTGTTGTGGCACATCTTACTAAATTGAATGATATAGCCACCCTATTTACTCATGAGGAAAAAATTCGCTATTACTATATTCTTAAGTTGTTTCCTTTCTCACTAAAGAGTGATGCTAAGATATGGTTTAATTCTCTTGCTCCTGGTTGTGTGCGTAGTCCCCAGGATATGATATATTACTTCTCTGAAAAATATTTTCCTGCCCATAAGAAACAAGCTGCCTTGCAGGAAATATTTAACTTTGTGCAAACTGAAGAAGAGAGTCTCCCACAAGCTTGGGGGAGGCTTCTCCAGCTACTTAATGCTTTGCCTGATCACCCTCTCAAGAAAAATGAAATACTTGATATCTTTTATAATGGACTAACCGATGCTTCTAGGGACCACCTAGATAGTTGTGCTGGTTGTGTTTTTAGGGAACGAACTGTTGAACAAGCTGAACTACTATTGAATAATATATTGAGCAATGATAATGATTGGACTATTCCCGAACCACCTCCAAAGCCAACTCCGAAGAAAAGAGGTATTCTATTTCTCAGTCCTGAATATATGCAAGAGGCAAAGAAATCTATGAAAGAAAAGGTATTAAAGCTGAAGATGTCAAGAATCTACCACCTATTGAAGAAATACATGGTCTTGATAACCCGACACAGGTAGTAGAGGTAAATTCTCTCCGTAGATTTGATGAAGGTGATATACCTTATAATAAGTCTGCTAGTCAATGCTTGGATGAATTTGATAACTTTGTAGTTAAGAAAGAAAATTTCAATGCTTATGTTAGTAGACAATTGAAACATAATGCTTACATGCTTGATCGCTTGGGTGATTATTTGAGTAGAACTGTTAATGATCTTAAGCTTATTAGTAAACATGCTTCCATGGTAACTACTCAAGTAGAACAAGTACTTAAGCACAAAATGATTTGCTTAGTGAGATGAATAGTAAGAACAAGGATCATTCTGTTAAAGTTGTGACTAGAGGTGGTAGAATGACTCAGGAACCTTTGTATCCTGAGGGCCACCCTAAGAGAATTGAGCAAGATTCTCAGAGAGTTAATACTGATGCACCTAGTCGTCCCAGTAATAGTAGGAAAAAGAATGACGATAGGAATTTGCATGCTGCTAGTGAACCTGTTATAGATACACCTGAGAATCCAAATGATATTTCTATTTCTAATGCTGAGACACAATCTGGTAATGAACATGAGCCTAGTGATAATATTAATGATGATGTTCATGATGATGCTCAACCTAGTAATGATAATGATGTGGAGATTGAACCTGCTGTTGATCTTGATAACCCACAACCTAAGAGCAAAAGATATGATAAAAGAGACTTTGTTGCTAGGAAGCATGGTAGAGAAAGAGAACCATGGGTTCAGAAACCCATGCCCTTTCCTCCTAAGCCATCCAAGAAAAAGGATGATGAGGATTTTGAGCGCTTTGTTGAAATGCTTAGACCTGTCTTTTTGCGTATGCGCTTGACTGATATTCTGAAAATGTCTCCTTATGCTAAGTATATGAAAGATATTGTGACAAATAAAAGAAAGATACCGGAGGCTGAGATTTCCACCATGCTTGCTAATTATACTTTTAAGGGTGGAATACCAAAGAAATTAGGAGATCCCGGAGTACCTACTATACCATGCTCTATTAAAGGAAATTATGTTAAAACTGCTTTATGTCATCTTGGAGCTGGTGTTAGTGTTATGCCCTTCTCTTTTTATCGTAGACTTGATTTGAATAAGTTGACACCTACTGAGATTTCTTTGCAAATGGCTGATAAATCAACTGCTTTACCCATCGGTATTTGTGAGGATGTGCCTGTTGTGGTTGCAAACGTTACTATCTTAACGGACTTTGTTATTCTTGATATCCCTAAGGACGACAGTATGTCGATCATCCTTGGTAGACCCTTTTTGAATACTGCAGGGGCTGTTATTGATTGCAACAAAGGCAATGTTACTTTTCATGTTAATGGCAATGAGCATACGGTACACTTTCCGAAGAAACAACCTCAAGTTCATAGTATCAATTCCATTGAAAAGGTTTCAACGATTATTATCGGAGGTTTTGAATTCCCTCTTCCTACTACCAAGAAGAAATATGATATACTTATTGTTGGGGACATGCATATCCCCATTGAGGTAACTTAGTGTTATTCGAAAATTCTCCGGTTCCGTGTCATTCGGAAAAAGTTTGTCAACAAGACTTGATCAACCTTATTGATGGATTCTTTTTGACGGGCATGAGATGGATGAATTTAGGAGACACAACCTTCTGTACCCAACTTTTACTTTCTGTTATTTAGAGTAAACTAAGTAAAATTGCTATTTATTTCTCTGTTTTCTGATTTATCCGTGCAATAGAAAAATGACCTGAAAATAAAAGTCCTCAGAATGCCCTGAAAATTTAGTATTTTTTTTTCTGGAATATTTAAGAATTTTTGGCACTGAGAACACATCAGGGGGCTGCACCAGTGGGCCACAAGCCTGCAGGGCACCCCCACCCCCCTGGGCACGCCCTGGTGGCTTGTGGGTCCCACGTGGGGCCTCCTCACTTATTCCAGCCACCATCCACTTCGTCTTCCTCCAGAAAAAATCCCACCATTGCTCAAACCCGTGTTCTAGCTCATTTTGCTGCCATTTTCGATCTCCTTGCTCAAAGCTCCATTTGCAAAACTGTTTTAGGGGATTGCTCATCGGTATGTGACTCCTCCAATGGTCCAATTAGTTTTTGTTCTAGTGCTTTATATATTGCAAATTTTTGCTGCTGTGGTGACCTTGTTCTTGAGCTTGCATGTAAAATTTGTATGGTCCCAAGTAGTTTTGATGCATGATATGGCCTCTAGGCACTTGTGGGAGTAGTTGCTATAGGTTTTGTTGAGTTTTGTTTACCTTTATTTTGAGTCACTAAAAATTTCAGAAATTTTTCAGAAAAAGAAAATGTTGAGGAGAATGTACCAAGGTGGTTCCTCGAGCAAGAAAACTCCGAGACTCGCGATACGTGAGCCCGATTTTGAACCACCGAGGGAAGCTCAAGTACGGCCTTGTGAATGGCCGTCGGATCAATTCATGGACCATGCCGGATTCAGGGAAGAGTTTTACGCGTACATACGGAATGCTGGCCTTGAAGATTTCATCTCAGATCAGTGCAGGCAGTATTATCGACTTACTGATTCCTTCGTGCGGAGGTTTGAATTTTCATCTAAGCGTAATAATCATTCTGTTCTATTTAATCTTTATGATGAATCTTATACCTTGGACCTAGAAGATTTTAATGATGCATGCAAAATTCCACAATGGGGTAGTTATATTAAGCCACGCAAAACTGAATATATCGATTTTCTTGCTAGCATCAGTGTGGGAGAGACTAGGAACATCAGACATGCTACCATAGGGAGCATTCACTTTCTTGCCTTATATTATTTCGCTCTTTTTTTATAGGTAGATGTATTAATGGTAAACATGATCATAGCCACCTTTGCGCATCAGATCTTAGCGTCCTCAAGTGTGCGGTAATGAATGATAGACGCTATAATTTGGGGGCTAATATTGCCAGGAGGCTACATTTGAACGCCAAAGAAGGGGATTTCTTTGGCGGGATGTATGCCACCCGTTTAGCTAAATACCTTGGGGTACCCATAAGGGAGAATGATATTGAGTTACACCCCGCTTTTCTTGATTATGAGGCTATGGTGCGCTACCAGTTTCTTGAAAGAAACGAACAATCCCTCCTGTACCGACCAATTTTTGACAGACAACGTGCTGTCCATGTTACTCTTCCTGCTCCTGCCTTCTTTAACTTTCAGGATACTTTAAAACCAGAGAGGAGGCAAACGAGTACGAGAAAGAGGCGGAAGCCACTCGCCTCCGTGCTGCAGCCACTCAGGCAGTAGCCGCCGCAGCCCAGTACTACCCCAACTAAGACTTTGGATATCATCCGGGCCAGCCATGGCCCTAGACCAACTTAGGCCAAAAGCCTAAGCCTGGGGGAGTATGTATTTCTCACCGACATTACATTCATGTTCACACACTTACTTCAGTTGTCGGTGTTCATACTTTTTCATTGTACCATCCATGGTAGTTTATTTCTTCTTTTTGTTTTCTTCTTGTGTGTTTAATTAATCTTGAGAAAATCCAAAAAAAATAGTTCTAGCTTTACTTTCTAGTTTGTTTAGTTGTAGTATTAAAAGAAAACCCAAAAAGATTTCTCGTTCTTCTTTTGCTTGTTGGGAGCTTTCCCGTGTAAATAATTTTCCTTTCTTCTTTGGGTCGTAAGGAGAAGACCACGATGACATGTTGAGTGGCTCTCATATGCATTAATTGTTTATCTATCAGAGAGCCCATATTACTTTGCCTTCTCCTTTGAGTTATTGCTTGCAGATTCCAGCTTAGTCCAATGCACGTGCACTCTTATTATTATTCACACCATTCAGTCGTGCAAGTGAAAGGCAATAATGACGATATATGATGAAATGTTTGAGATGGAGAAAAGCTGGTATGAACTCGACCTATCTTGTTTTTGTAAATATGATTAGCTCATCGTTCTGGATTCAGCCCGTTATGGATTGAACATGTTTGCAATGACAATTAGAGATTATAGTTACTTATGCCATGCTTAATTAGCTAAGAGTGTATAATGGTTTGTCTTGAGTGCCAACATGCATGTTAAAATGGTTGTGATGTAGTATGATAGGATGGTATCCTCCTCTGAATGATTCAAGTGACTTGACTTGGCACATGTTCACGCATGTAGTTGAAACAAAACCAACATAGCCTCCACGATGTTTATGTTCATGGTGATTTATATCCTACTCATGCTTGCATTCAATGTTGGTTAATCTCAAAGAATGTTTATGACTGTTGTCGCTCTCTTGTTGGTCGCTTCCCAGTCTTCTGCTAGCCTTCACTTGTACTAAGCGGGAATACTGCTTGTGCATCCATCTCCATAAACCCAAAGTTGTTCCATATGAGTCCACCATATCTACCTATATGCGGTATTTACCTGCCGTTCCAAGTAAATTTGCACGTGCCATACTCTAACCCTTCAAATAAATATCCCGTTTTGTATGCCCAAATCGCTCATGTAGTGACTGGGGGCTGTCAGTATCTTCCATGCTAGGTGGGTTATTCGCACGATATGTGTTGATTCACTATCATTCACAAGAAAGTGGCTGGTATTTGGGATGCCCAGTTCCATGCTCAAAATTTAAGTCAAAATATAATAAACAAAACTCCCCCAGGATTGTGTTTGTATGGACGGTACCGTGGATTCGGCCCGCCGTGGAGTGTGATTGATTGGTGGAGGGGGAGTAAAAACTTTACTATTCTGTTTGGGAACCGCCTATAATGTATCTAGCATGGAAGATACCGAAATCTCTTGGTTGTTATGTTGGCAATGAAAGCATACCGCTCAAAATTATTATTCGTCCCTGTTTTAAAAGCTCGAGCTCTGGCACCTCTGCAAATCAATGCTTCCCTCTGCGAAGGGCCTATCTATTTTACTTTATTGTTGAGTCATCATCCTCTTATTAAAAGACACCAGTTAGAGAGCACCACCGTCATTGTATGCCTTGTTATTAATTGATATTGAGTATGATTGTGACTGGATCTCCTTTACCATGAATTACAATGTCTAGTCAGTCCTTGTTCTTTAGAGGTGCTCTGCATTTATGTTTTGCGGTCTCAGAAAGGGCTAGCGAGATACCATTATGTCATATTGTATCATGATTGTTTTGATAAAATTGTTGTCATCCGAGACTTATTATTATTGCTTGCTAGTTGATTATACCATTGATATGAGTAAATGTGAGACCTAAATGTTATTGTGAACATGGTTACTCTATAATCTTTGCTGAAAATCTGAACATCAGTTAGACATATTTACAACAGCAAGATCAAACAGAGTTTGTAAAAGTTTTTCTTTATCACTTTCAGTTTGTGAACTGAATTGCTTGGGGACAAGCAATGGGTTAAGCTTGGGGGAGTTGATACGTCTCCGTCGTATCTACTTTTCCAAACTCTTTTGCCCTTGTTTTGGACTATAATTTAATTGATTTGGATGGAACTAACCCGGACTGACGCTGTTTTCAGCAGAATTGCCTTGGTGTTATTTTTGTGCAGAAATAAAAGTTCTCGGATCGTCCTGAAAATTTACGGAGAATATTTTTGGAATTAATAAAAAATATTGGCGAAAGAATCAAGCCAGGGGGGCCCACCTGTTGGCCACAAGCCAGGAGGGCGTGTCCCCCCTAGGGCACCGCCCTGGTGGCTTATGGGCCCCCTGTGGCTCATCCGACCTCAATTCCACTTCTATATATTCACATCCGTGGAGAAAAAAAATCAGAGAGAAGAGTTCATCGCGTTTTACGATACGGAGCCGCCGCCACCTCCTGTTCTTCCTCGGGAGGGCAGATCTGGAGTCTGATTTGGTCTCCGGAGAGGGGAAATCGACGTCGTCGTCATCACCAACCATCCTCCATCACCAAGTTCATGATGCTCTCTGCCGTTCATGAGTAATTCCATCGTAGGCTTGCTGGACGGTGATGGGTTGGATGAGATTTACCATGTAATCGAGTTAGTTTTGTTAGGGTTTGATCCCTAGTATCCACTATGTTCTGAGATTGAAGTTGCTATGACTTTGCTATGCTTAATGCTTGTCACTAGGGCCCGAGTGCCATGATTTCAGATCTGAACCTATTATGTTTTCATGAGTATATATGTGTTCTTGATCCTATCTTGCAAGTTGTAGACACCTATTACGAGTTATGATCCGCATCCCCCAGGGTGATAATAACTGGGATTCTTTCCGGTGATTATCGTAGTTTGAGGAGTTCATGTATTCACTAAGTGCTAATGCTTTGGTCCGGTTCTCTATTAAAAGGAGGCCTTAATATCCCTTAGTTTCCATTAGGACCCCGCTGCCACGGGAGGGTAGGACAAAAGATGTCATGCAAGTTCTTTTCCATAAGCACGTATGACTATATATGGAATACATGCCTACATTATATTGATGGATTGGAGCTAGTTCTGTGTCACCCTATGTTATAACTGTTGCATGATGAATGCCATCCGACATAATTCTCCATCACTGATCCATTGCCTATGAACTTTTCACATATTGATCTTTGCTAAGTTACTCTTCCGTTAGTACTATTACAATCACTACAAAACTGCTACTGTCACTTTGCCATTGTTACCGTTACTTCCATATTACTTTGCTACTGAATACTTTGCTGCAGATATTAAGTCTTTCAGGTGTGGTTGAATTGACAACTCAGCTGCTAATACTTGAGAATATTCTTTGGCTCCCCTTGTGTCGAATCAATAAATTTGGGTTGAATACTCTACCCTCGAAAACTGTTGCGATCCCCTATACTTGTGGGTTATCAAGAATGACGCAGCACAACGACGATAAGTATTTCCCTTAGTTATGAAACCAAGGTATCGAACCAGTAGGAGGATCACACAACACTATGTAAACAACACCTGCACATAAAGAACAAATACTTGCAACCCGACGTGAAAGAGAGGTTGTCAATCTCTCTACGGTAAAAAGATAGATTAGGTTGTGATAGATTGGAAAGTTAGATCTTGTTAGAACACAAAATAAAAGAGGCAAATAAAAAGTGCAACAAGGTATTTTTGTTTTTTTGGAATAATAGATCCGAAAACAAAAGCAGCAAAAAGATAGATCGGAAATTAATATGTTGGAAAAGTAGACCCGGGGGCCGTAGGTTTCATTAGTGGCTTCTCTCATGAGTATAGCACACGGTGGGTGAACAAATTACTGTTGGGAAATTGATAGAAGATCATATAATCATGACGATATCCAAGGCGATGATCATTATATAGGCTTCACGTCCAAGATTAGTAGACCGAAACGATTCTGTATCTACTACTATTACTCCACACTTCGACCGCTATCCAGCATGCATCTAGTGTATTAAGTTCATGGAAAAACGGAGTAATGCAATAAGAACGGTGACATGATGTAGAAAAGATCTATTCATGTAGGAATGGACCCCATCTTGTTATCCTTAATAGCAACGATACATGTGTGCCTCGCTGTCCCTTCTGTCACTGGGAGAGGACACCCCAAGATCGAACCCATCACAAAGCACCTCTTCCCATGGCAAGAAAAATTGATCTAGTTGGCCTAAGTAAACCAAAGATTCGAAGAAGAAATACGAGGCTATAAGTAATCATGCATATAAGAGATCAAAGAAGACTCAAACAATATTCATGGATAGAAACTGATCATGAACTCAAAATTCATCGGATCCCAACAAATACACCGCAATTTTTTACATCAAATAGATCTCCAAGAGACCATTGTATTGAGAATCAAAAGAGAGAGAGAGAGAGGAAGCCATCTAGCTACTGCCTACGGACCCGTAGGTCTATGGTGGACTACTCATGCATCATCAGAGAGGCACCAATGAGGATGATGAACCCCTCCTTGATGGTGTTTGATTGGATCTCGCGGTTCTGGAACTTGCGGCAGCTGGATGTATTTTTCATCGACTCCTCTAGGGTTTCTGGAATATTTTGGTATTTATAGAGCTGAGAGGCGGTGGAGAGGGGTCCCGAGGAGGGCACATCCCACCAGGTCGTGCCAGGGGCCTCTGGCGCGCCCTGGTGTATCGTGGCCTCCTTGGCCCTCCTCTCAGGTGCTTCTTTGGTCCCCCGGTTGTCTTCTGGCCCCAAAAAAAATCTCCAAAAAGTTTACGATGTTTGTGCTTCGTTTGGTACTGATATTCTGTGAAGTAAAAAACAAGCAAAAATAGCAAGTGGCACTTTGGCACTATGTCAATAGTTTAGTCCCAAAAAATGATATAAAGTTGCTATAAAATGATTATAAAACATCCAAGAATGATAATATAACAACATGGAACAAGCAAACATTATAGATACGTTGGAGACGTATCAGCATCCCCAAGCTTAATTCCTACTCGTCCTCGAGTAGGTAAATGATAAAAACAGAATTTTTGATGTGGAATGCTGCCTAACATGTTCATCGCATATTCTTTTCTTTTGTAGCATGGACATTTGGACTTTTAGATGGTTCAAAGCAATAGTCTAGTTTTGACATAAAGACTTTAATACTCAAGCATGCTAACAAGCAACCATGTCTTTCAAAATATCAACATTAAAGAAAGTTATCCCTAGCCCATCATGATCAATCATTGATCCATTCATGAAACACACTCAAATATTAGCTATGCCTAATGCTCAAGTATGATCATAGTGCCCCCTAGTTGGTGCTTTATAAGAGAAGATGGAGACTCAAAGTAAAAATGAAAATTGCATAAAGTAAATAGATAGGCCCTTCGCAGAGGGAAGTAGGGATTTGTAGAGGTGCCAGTGCTCACACACACATGCACCCCCATGCACAGCAACAAGCACGCATGTACAACACAGCATAGATGCTCTGCTCCTGATCGGTCAATGGTATGCTGATGCTTTTCTCTACCACTCTGGGTTTTTTCATTGGGGGCCACTTACTATGCATGTACTTGCTCTTGTAGTGACCTGATCGATAGTTGTCTATGTTGTTCAATTAATGTGTATCCCACTATCAGTCCCACTTGTAGCCTGAATGTGTATCCCTAACAAAGTGAATGATCATGACAGTCTTCCTGAACTATGACCATGTGTATCCATTGACATATTATTCTTGTATATTCTAGTATCATTGTCAATGAATGCAAATATTGATCAAAATATAGGTTGCTTCCAAAGTAGTTTTAAAGACTTCAACATATCCAAACAAGTGTAATGTTGCATATGCTATTATTCGGAGTACTAATCCAGAAACTAAGGCTGGTGATATCGAGTTAGTGCTGAATTTGCACTTGTGTGCATCGATGAACCTATTCTGTATAATGTGTTAGTAAGGGAAGTTCCCGATTGCACGAGAACTGGGGATGCTTTTGCTTCAGGATACTTAATTGCATGGCCTTGATCTTTTAATTGTAAGTTAAAGTCTTCTCTTCCATATTCAAAATTACATTTGTGTATATTTGATCACATAACTATAATGTCCAATTCTCTTCTACAGATTCAAACGAAGGATAATTGAGTTGCAGTTGAATTCTCAGTTGGATCAAGAAGAAAATGAAGTTAGAAGATTTTACTTGGCAATAACCGTAGTTTACATTGATTGATTGAAAAATGTAATATGATTCACAAGATCATTTTCTATGCAAATGCTATGGTGTAATATTCTCCATAGATGTGTTCTCTGTAGTCAAATTCATATGAATGATATGTTGTTGCACCAATAATATTGGTATTTGTTTATTTGAGTGCATATGTATCCTACGCTCTTGTATATTCATAATAAATATCTTGATATTTTCAATTTGTCTATGTGTCATGCTTCAATTTCTCAATCATTTTAATGGTGCCAAGCATCATAATAAAATATTGGAGTAATAAACTATTTGAGCAATTGCGTCAATTTTATTAAATAAATGAATATTCAATAAAATGGATACCTATTTTTTGTTTAATAATTAATAATTAAAATTCATTAATTATGTTGCCAAACTAATATAATAGTGTTACTGGATCGTTACAAAATGTGTTACTAAGGTAGTTGACAATTATAAATTATAGTGTTATGATATTTGGATATAACGTTACAAGTTGTGTTACTGTAGTTCCAAAAATATGTTACCATAATGTCCTATGTTAACGGAAATATGTTACTATTGGTGTTACTATAGTTACAAAAATGTGTTACCGATGTGTTTGGTAACACATAATAGGCATGTTACTATAACATAATTGTAACACACTTTTTAGTAAATAGTAACACTTACTATATGTGACAGTGGATACAATTAGTAACCCGGTCTAACGGAACACATTTCAAAATGTGTTACTCTCTGGCCTAGTAACACTGTTTTGGATCTGTAGTAACATAACACGGTGTTACCAAAGCTCTGTCCTCTTGTAGGGACTCAAATATTAGCTACATCCAATGCACAAGTATGATCATAGTGCCCCCTAGTTGGTGCTTTATAAGAGAAGGTGGAGACTCAAATAAAAATAAAATTGCATAAAGTAAACGGATAGGCCCTTCGCAGAGGGAAGTAGGGATTTGTAGAGGTGCCAGAGCTCAAAGTTTAAATTGAGAGAGAAAACTATTTTGAGTGGCATGCCTTTCCGGTCAACGAAAACGACAAAGTAGTTCACAATACTTTCCATGCTAGATATATCATAGGCGGTTCCCAAACATAAAGTAAAGTTTATTCCTTTTTCCACCATTATTTCACAATCTATGGCTGGCCGTATCCACGGTTGCCTTCCATACCAACACTTTCCAAGGAATTTATTATTTGACAACATAAAGTAAATATTTTTTTCATTTCGGGACTGGGCATCCCTATTACCACCGTACTCTCGTGCACTGACAAGTGAATAAACACTCATCTTGAGAATAACACATCTAGCAAGAAATATATTGGATACCCCCTATCGTTTCATGAGCGGTACGAGCACACAAAAAGGAAATTTATTTTGAAAATTAGAGATGGCTCATACAAATTTGCTTAGAACGACACAGAAATACCGCATATAGGTAGGTATGGTGGACTCATAAGGCAAAACTGGGTTTAAGGATTTTGGATGCACAAGTAGTATTTCTACTTAGTACAAGTGGATGCTAGCAAATAGATTGAGAAGCAACCAACCAAGAAACGAAAATTCACATAAACGAGCATTGAGCATAACTAACACCGAATAATGCACCATAAGTAGGATGTAATTTCATTGCATAACTATTGACTTTCATGCTTGCATAGGGAATCACAAACCTTAACACCAACATTCTTACTAAAGCATAATTACTCACCAACATGATTCACATATCACTATCATCATGTCTCAAAACTATTACAAGGAATCAAGTTTAATTTGTCCAATGATCTTCATGAAAGTTTTTATTATATCCCCCTTGAATATCTATCACTTTGGGACTAGTTTCATATATTGCCATTGCTTTTGGCAAGCTCAAATAAATTTAAGTCAAGAACATGAGCATAAAAGTTTCATCTCTAAAAATAGTATAAGTGAAGCATGAGAGGATTTCTTCAAAATTTACTAACTCTCAAATTAATCTAAGTGAAGCATGAGAGTATTTCTTCAAAATTTCAAAGCACACTGTGCTCAAAAAGATATAAGTGAAGCACTAGAGCAATTGTGACGCCCGGATAATTAAGCTACAGTAATCTCGGCAATTAAGCTACAGTAATCCCGCGCTAGTGTTGCCACGTCACCACAATTACTGTTGTTAAACTCGCGTTGGTTCACACCCCGTTCAAATTCAAATTTAAAATAAAGTCAAATAAACAATTTCTTCAAACATGAAAACTAAAATGATGTTTGGTTTACAAATAATCAGTAGGTAATTATCAAATAGAAACCAACATTTTTGTAAGGTATTCTAATGCCCTATATTATTGAAAACAGAAACCAAAACAATATTTTAAATGCCTTTTGCATTATGGAAAATACCAAAGCTTTTCCAACGCTTATCAAACTTTTTGTGGCAGTGCTGGATAATACAATGGAATTATTGGACCAGATCCCACTTTTTACAAAAGTCATTTGGTGTTAGAAGAAATGCTAAATAGGAAATTAAATAAAAACAGAAAAGGGGAAAAACTAAAACAAAAATGAAAATAAAAGCAAAAGCCCCCCCCACCGGGCTCTCGGCCCAGCCGGCCGGCCCAGTCGGCCTCCCTGGCCCGCCTCACCCTCCTTATTCCCCCACGGCCGAAACCCTAGCCGCCCCGACAGCCACTCCTCCCCACTGGTTCGATCCCCTTCTCCGCCCCTCCAGATCGACCCGACGCCGACGCCCGTTCCCCTCCCACCGGCGCTCACCACCGCCGGCCGCTGGACCGTGCCGCCGCACCTCCCCCTCGCCTCGTCTCCCCTCGCCGGACAGCGCCGCACCACCCCGTCGCCTCTTCCTCCCCGGATCCGCCCTGCGCCTCCGCGCCGTCAACCACGTCGCCGGCCGCCGCCCCCTCCTCGAGCAGCTTGCCTCCTCCCTGCACCCGAACGTGAGCCTCCGGACTCCCCCTCCTTCCTCCCCATTCGCCCCTCGCCGCGAACCTCGCTCCGGCCCCGCACCTCTCGTCGCCGAGCCGCGCCTCGCCGCGCTCGCGCGCCCGCGGCCGTGCACGCACTGGCCGCGCTCTCTGGCCGCGCCCCGCACGCCCCGTTCGTGGCCCCGTGCGCGCTCGCGCCTACTCGCCGCACTCGAGCGCCCGCTCGCCCGCTCGCTCGCCCGCAGCTGCCCGTCCGTCGCCGTGCCGCGCCACCGCACCGGCTCCCGACCCGCTTCGCCCCGCCGCTCGCCTTGCTCCCGCCGCGGCGCTGGCGCCTGGACGCCGTCGCTGCGTCTGCCACTGCTGCTAACGCCGTCGCCGTGCGCCTCTGTCCGCCCGCATGCACCCGTGCGCTTTTGGTGCCCGGACATGTCCGGTGCCCAAAAGGGCGCGGCCGGACGTGTCCGCCTGAGCCACTGACGAACGGGGCCCCCACCCCCACAGGACGTTTTAAAAGAAAATAAAATAAAAATAATAATAAATAATAAATAAGTAATAAATAAAAATGAATTTAGAAAATATATAAATAGATAAATAGATATTAATAGTAATAATTAATTAATTAGATTAATTAATTAGGTAATTAAGTAATTAATTAGAGGATTAAGTTTAATTAGGTTGTGTATTCTTTCTTCCTCTGAGTGAGTACCGATACTCACATCAACTCCATTTTGGGTCACCCGATCCATTGTTGGATTATTATCCGACAGTGTCGTTCATATTGAATCACCTTGTGAGTTCTTCCCCTGATACATAATGCCTTTGGTAAATTGTATCCTCTGTTTTGCCAACCATGCTCTACCTTCGAGCTTGTGTTAGTTACTCTTGAAGCTTGTGGTATATGTTCCTAAGATACCCCGATGGGTTGAACCTATGCCCTCCCTAATCCGTGTGAACCCAAAAGTTTTCAAGGGTCATACTCTTATGGGGTTTTGCCATGTAAATTTTCAACACTACAACATCGTCCAAAGCAAGAAATGAATGAAATGTTATACATTGATGAAGTGGGAGTCGACATTGAACTTGTGTTCATGCCCATGGAAATGATGTAGACCGTCTCGAAAGCTTCTTGCAAAATAATTATTCATCCGTATGATTCTTTCAGTATCCTTAATTTGATCGATTGCAGTTATGGTTCCGACCATGCTATCCTTGTTAAATTATCCGAAAGGAATTCATTACGATACCTCGTCAATTTTTGACAAGGTTGAAGTATCTGCTGTCGTAGGTCAATGATCCAGTTCTACTTCTATCATGTTATACCTTCGAGTTTTACCCTCTGGTATCTCGAGGATGTCACGCCTTTGCAATACATCTTATCAACTTTGATGAGGTAATAATTTTCCTTGTCTTAATCACTCCACGGGTTCTGGGATTGTTGTCAACCGAGAATGCCGATTGGAAAATTTATTCCACACTGCCATTCAATACCCCTTGTAATTATTACTGGGAATATCAAAGTCAATCTGGTCATTCCTAGACTATCGGCTACATCCTTGTCTTGCTATCTTTGACTGCGCTACCTCGTCCTTCTCTGGTACGCAAATCCTTCAGAGTGTGAGCATTGCTTACTTCTAGCTTTCAACATCATGTTGTTTGTCTTGAAAGGCAACCCCGATGTTGAGCTTGCATCTTATCTGTCGTTCCTATAACCTTCCACGTTGTCATTCCCCTACTTGATGCCACCGCTGTTAGCTTACATTCTCTTGAAAACTCTCGACAAAAGATGTCGTGATCATCGTTCACAATTTGACTTCTTCTGAGACGTCAACAGAGTTCTTGATGAGAAATACCTTCCTTGCCCTCGATGATTTTTGTTATCATCAACAACACCCTTGACTTCTTTTCAAATGCAAGCTTGTCCATGTTATGGATGCAACTTGCTATCCAGCTTATATTATGTTCTATCTTGGAGTACTACTGTCTATATGTCGAGTATGTTGTGAGGATTGCTCCACCTCTTAAGAAATTCCTGACATGGTGATACTTCTCACCATCGCCGTTCTTTCTTGGTCCCCGTGTTGATTCTAACCGGGATACCAATATGCAAGCGATACTGCTTGGATTCTGTAATTCTAGCAACCCTGTTGCTTTGGAGTTAACGATCGACAATTCGTTCTTCAACTGTTGGTTATCGAATCGTCGCTCTACATTGATCGTGCTATCTAAGGTCATATTTCGTACGCCACTTTTCAACTAATGATTAATGATGTATGTTTCCTCGATCATACAACATTATATCATTTGAGCTGACAAATGTCATCTCCTTGTTCACATAATTGTGGAAATTCATCCGTTTGGGGTTCTCGATGAATTGTTGCTGAACCCATCAGCCGCATCCTCATCTCTTTCGTGGTTCATGATGAACATTTAAGCTAGTGTTGGAAGCCTTGAAAGCATTATCTTTGGGCTTAGTTCATGAAGAATATGTTTGGTAAAAGAAGTGTCCTTCTATAAGTTAACGTGCATTTTTGCCACCGTGCTTATGGGAAATTTTTGTCTCACTTCCTCTGGAATCGTTCCAATTCGTTCAATCATGTGCGAAGTATTCTATGGTTTGGTAGAATTGCTACCTTAACTCCATATGTACTTCCTAGCACGCCAGGCCACTAATTGATTTGATTTGTCCTAGTCCAGACTTACACATGGGACTTTGGTATCCTCTATGATGGTCCCCAATCAGAACTTGATTGCCCTCCATTCTAGAAACTTCCATGTGGGCACAAATGTATTGACCTTGTGTTCAGATGTCTTGTAGTCTGGCTAATGATTCAAGTCTTGCTCCTGTTGTTCATTCCGAGGTTCTTGCAACATCATCTCGTAAGTCTGTGTTCCATCCTTTTCTCCTCATGCCTTCTTTGTCTGAAGTATCCTAACACCAACCAGATCTAAATCTCGGACAAATATGATGGTTGGAACATTATCAAGGATTATAACTTTGGTCTTTGTTACTCGATAAGGTGATGTTGTAGCTAGCACACCTGGCCGGATGACCTGTTGTTATAATGCTTTGTTCGGCAAGGATTGCCACTCTTCCATGGGGAAATTGTAAGACTTATTTTATAAGTTGTTCCCGATGGATCCTTTGTGTATCCAAGTCTGATCTTTAACTGATGACCATGTCAATGCTACCTCGAAGCATGACTATGGTAATCTGAATTTCATCAAGGACATTGGAGGCATAATGCTGAATGTTTCTTGATCAGTTTTCCTAACACTGTTGTATGAGTAAACTTCATAAATTCCTTGCCCTTTGTCTTAATGGTTACCTACCTGGAGCCTTGACATGATTGTCTCGCTGTGCTTACTCTTGGAAAGGTATACTCCTAAAACTTGAGTATAACCACATTTTCCTTTCCATTGGTCTGTCTAATGTGATAATCACATTTTCCTTTCTATTGGTCTGTTTGACCTTTCTTGAGAGTTATTTGATCTGAGCAGTGATAGTTCTCTGCTTAGGTAAACACCTCGGTGTACTACTCTGTCAGTAAGACCCTGTTACTATTGTTGTTAACATTTCGGTAACCGCCGGTGGACGAGAACTTTGCCTATTGGTCCGCCTCGTTTCAACGAGCAGGAAGATGGTTCTCTCCGTTCCCCGCCCTTGGTACCGATGTTGTTGCCGACATAGTTGACAGACTATCCTCTGACATGTCTTGCTACTATGACTGTGCAAGATGTCACCGCTCTTCTATTCTTAGCTCTGGTGAGCCCATAACCCATAGTTCCACAGGATCGAAACCTGACTCTCCTGTACATCCTTGATTCTAAAGTATCCTTTACACTTGGCTTCGTATGAAATTTCCGAGCCACCGTCCAAGGGATGACCTATTCTTGTATCAGACGCAATATTTAATTCGTTGCTCTGAACCCCTTTTCACCTTCTGATCAGGCATTGAATGATTGCCTACTCGTTTGAAACTTTTGTATCACCGTATAATGTTTTCAATGAATTCCTTGAGTTATAACTCGAGGGGTAATTCTTGTCTTCCTCCCTGAGTTCACCGTCAGATGCCCAACTTTGTGGAGGTACGTCCCTCGACAGTTTCCCCCTTATCGCATTCGTAGGACGATGAAAATCTCGAAGAGAGGATAACGACTTCATCAGGATGACCCGGAACAGAGAAACGAAGACATCAACGAAAGGACTCAACCTCTTCGATGAGGGCAACCAAGACCAAGAAGATCCATTAGAACTTCGTAACCAGGACTTTTTCCCTTACCCTACATCTTAATTCTCGGGACGAGAATTCTTGTTAGACGAGGAGAATTGTGACGCCCGGATAATTAAGCTACAGTAATCTCGGTAATTAAGCTACAGTAATCCCGCGCTAGTGTTGCCACGTCACCACAATTACTGTTGTTAAACTCGCGTTGGTTCACACCCCGTTCAAATTCAAATTTAAAATAAAGTCAAATAAACAATTTCTTCAAACATGAAAACTAAAATGATGTTTGGTTTACAAATAATCAGTAGGTAATTATCAAATAGAAACCAACATTTTTGTAAGGTATTCTAATGCCCTATATTATTGAAAACAGAAACCAAAACAATATTTTAAATGCCTTTTGCATTATGGAAAATACGAAAGCTTTTCCAACGCTTATCAAACTTTTTGTGGCAGTGCTGGATAATACAATGGAATTATTGGACCAGATCCCACTTTTTACAAAAGTCATTTGGTGTTAGAACAAATGCTAAATAGGAAATTAAATAAAAACAGAAAAGGGGAAAAACTAAAACAAAAATGAAAATAAAAGCAAAAGCCCCCCTCCACTGGGCTCTCGGCCCAGCCGGCCGGCCCAGTCGGCCTCCCTGGACCGCCTCACCCTCCTTATTCCCCCACGGCCGAAACCCTAGCCGCCCCGACAGCCACTCCTCCCCCCGGTTCGATCCCCTTCTCCTCCCCTCCAGATCGACCCGACGCCGACGCCCGTTCCCCTCCCACCGGCGCTCACCACCGCCGGCCGCTGGACCGCGCCGCCGCACCTCCCCCTCGCCGGACAGCGCCGCACCACCCCGTCGCCTCTTCCTCCCCGGATCCACCCCGCGCCTCCGCGCCGTCAACCACGTCGCCGGCCGCCGCCCCCTCCTCGAGCAGCTTGCCTCCTCCCTGCACCCGAACGTGAGCCTCCGGACTCCCCCTCCTTCCTCCCCGTTCGCCCCTCGCCGCGAACCTCGCTCCGGCCCCGCACCTCTCGTCGCCGAGCCGCGCCTCGCCGCGCTTGTGCGCCCGAGGCCGTGCACGCACGCGCACGCACTGGCCGCGCTCTCTGGCCGCGCCCCGCACGCCCCGTTCGCGGCCCCGTGCGCGCTCGCGCCCGCTCGCCGCACTCGAGCGCCCGCTCGCCCGCTCGCTCGCCCGCAGCTGCCCGTCCGTCGCCGTGCCGCGCCACCGCACCGGCTCCCAACCCGCTTCGCCCCGCCGCTCACCTTGCTCCTGCCGCGGCCCGCTGGCGCCTGGCCGCCGTCGCTGCGTCTGCCGCTGCTGCTAACGCCGTCGCCGTGCGCCTCTGTCCGCCCGCGCGCGCCCGTGCGCTTTGGGCGCCCGGACATGTCCGGTGCCCAAAAGGGCGCGGCCGGACGTGTCGGCCTGAGCCACTGACGAACGGGGCCCCCACCCCCACAGGACGTTTTAAAAGAAAATAAAATAAAAATAAGAATAAATAATAAATAAGTAATAAATAAAAATGAATTTAGAAAATATATAAATAGATAAATAGATATTAATAGTAATAATTAATTAATTAGATTAATTAATTAGGTAATTAAGTAATTCATTAGAGGATTAAGTTTAATTAGGTTAATTAATTAAACAGATTAATTAATCTGTTAATTAAACAGTAATAAATACTGTTTTAGATAATCCTAATTATTAATTAGAATTAAATTCAGAAATGATTAAATCTTTAATAATTAATATTAAATAAACCGTATCCCGGATCAAAAAACTTTGAACATGAAAGTTGCTCAGAACGACGAGACGAATACAGCTACGTGATCCGTTAGTTTGTCACCTGCTCCTAGCATAGCGAACGTGGAACATTTCCATCGTTTCCGTCTGTCCGGTAGAAGCCCGAGACCCGGGAAATATCGACAGATATTCTCCCGTTCCGACTATGACATGTGGGACCCCTGGGCCCCTTTGATCAGTCAAAGTCTCCAGTTGACTGCTGACTGGGCAGTCTACTGGGACCCACTGTCAGCCTCTGTTGCACGTATCTGGGTACACTTCTGTGTACCCATAGCATTTAATATTTAATATAATTTCGAATTAAATTAGTTCTGGAAAATTCAGAAAATGTTTAAAACTTAGAAAAATCCTATCTTTTAAACCGTAACTCCGATGAAAATAAGTTATATATGAAAGTTGATCAGAAAAATACCACGAATCCAAAAATGCCGTCCTTTCATCTGTCACATGCCTCTAGCTATTTGAACATGCAACTTTTTGCCTGTTTCGGATAGGTGAATAGTGCATGACTTTAGTAAAATAATTCCAGATAAATTCCTAAATTAACTAGAGCACTTAGATAGGCTGTATATCACCCTAGCACTGCATTTAGACATGTCATGCACCCCTGTGGCATCACTGCCGTGTAATTATTATTTCATTCCCCCTCCGGTCATCCGTCTGACAAATATCCGGAACCGGGAAAACTTTCCCGGATGGGTTCCCCCTTCATCGGTAAGGAGTAACACTGCGTTAGGTCACACCCGACACAACTTATTGCCATGCTATGCTTTGCGTTACATTGTTTGCTTGTATTTATCTGTTTCTTCCCCTTCTTCTCTCTCGGTAGAGCCCGGTGCCGACGTAGTCCCTGAGGCTGACGCTGCTGCCGAGTACGACTACGCGACTGACGACCAGCCTTTTGCCGCAGAGCAGCAAGGCAAGCAAAACCCCCTTGAGCATTCCGATATCGCCTATTCTTCTCCCTCTTATGCTTGCATTAGATTTTGCTACTATATTAGTTAGCTCCTATTCTGATGCATAGCCTGTTTTTGATGAACTGTTACTATCACTGCAATCATACCAACTGCCTAGAATAGGTTGAGCATTGAACCCCTGTGACCCCCTTAGTCCCAGTTGCCCCTGCTTGTTCATCGACGACTCGAAGACCCGAAGACTCGGTCAACTGACCGACGAGCCAGACCCCTCACATCACCGCACACCCCTTTAGTATGGCACTGCAGAGCTACTATCGAGTGTCGAGGGTGATACCTCACTTAGCACTTCCGATGTTAATTCTGTAGCGTAGCTAATCGATCGTGGGTATCGAGGGTGATTCCTCCTTCCCATTTATCGATAGCGACTCTTGCCATACACATACCTCGAGTGGGATCCATCGAGGGTGATTCCTCGGATTCCCACTTGGTGTATAGGCACACAGTTACTTGACTTGACATTTATTACATGTGAAAGACGGGACTGGAGGGACAGGCGGTACCACTCTGTTGAAGTGGACCTGAGTTCCCGACAGTTCTGAGACGGGTCGGCCCCAAGGGTACCCGCGAGAGATATTGGTGGGATGCGCCGCAAGGCATCCGGAGATTTGGTGGGATGCGCCGCAAGGCATCCGAAGACTTGGTGGGGTGCGCCGTAAGGCACCCGGGTGTTATTAATCACTAATAAATTGCTAATGGGTTGAGTATTTGATCCGAGTTAGGTCGTTGGCCTAATACGCACTAACCACCACGCGGGGTAATCAGTATGGGCTGCTCGGCTGCGTACATTCTCCCGAAAGCTCTTCAGATGCCACGTTTTTCGACTCGCGCCCGGGTGGTCTGGAACGCAGGGACCCTGATGGAGGGCGTGCTAGGACTGGTCCCGGCCGACGGCGTAACGTGCAGGATGGCGAGGGCGATGGCCCAAGACCCCGAGCCATTAGGATGTAGACCGGCGTGTTGGCCTCTCTGTTGAGCCTAGGTAGGACTACGTCGTGTCGATATGTCGAGGCCGGGTATGACCAGAAAATCGTATCCGGCCGTAGCTTATCGAGCGTGTTGGGGAATGTGGTGCACCCCTGCAGGGAAGTAAACTATTCGAATAGCCGTGTCCACGGTAACAGGACGACTTGGAGTTGTGCTCTGACCTACTACAACTATAATCATAAATTAATTAAAATGAATTGTGGCTCCGGGATTGCTTCCTCGCAGGGGAGTCGAGGAAGGATCTCGGGGCGTGTTTACTTAATTAAAATTGCTCAACAATATGACTATATATATGAGATGTAGGTCTACTCTCTTCTCATGCTGCAAGATGCTGAAGATGCTAGTCTTCGATAGGACTAGGTCTTTCCCCTATTCTTGCTTTCTGCAGTTAGTCCAGATATAACCCCTTCCCTTGATAATGGTGCATACTTAGCAATAGTTCTGATGTAAGTCTTGCGAGTACTTTGGATGAGTACTCACCCTGCTTTGCCTTTCCTTTTCCCCTTCGATTCGATGCTGCGTTCAGACATTGGAGCCCAGAAGATGGAGTTCGCTGGAGACGATTGCTACACCACCGCTGGAGCCTGCTGCTACGTGGAGAACGCCGGCGTCCAGGAGTAGTTAGGAGGTTCCCAGGCAGGAGGCCTCGCCTCTTTCGATCCGCTGCTTAAGTTTGTGCTAGCCTTCTTAAGGCAAAGTTGTCTAACTTATGTCTGTACTCAGATATATTTGCTTTCGCTGACTCGTGTTTGTCGGAGTTTTATATTCGAGCCCTCGAGGCCCCTGGCTTGTAATATTAAGCTGTATGACTCTATTTATGTCTTTTGTCGTGTTGTGGTACTAATCAGCGAGTCCCTAATCTTGGTCGTACGCATTGCGTGATTGATTAGCGTACGGACGAGAATGGGGGCGTCACAGTAATTCCATAGCTCAAAAAATTTAAGTGAAGCATAAAGAGCCATTCTAACAAATCATAGCATAATTTTTGGCTATCTCAAATATGTGTGTGCAGCAAGGATACAAGTGACAAACTAAAAAGAAAAAAAGCAAAGACTCAAATAATACAAGACGCTCCAAGCAAAACTCATGATATGTGACGAATAAAAATATAGCTCAAAGTAAAATACCGATGGTCGTTAGAAGAAAGAGGGGATGCCACTCGGGGCATCCCCAAGCTTAGTTGCTTGTTTCTCCTTGGATATTATCTTGGGAGTGCTGTAGCATCCCCAAGCTTAGGCTCTTCTTACTCCATATTCGTTCATCCATCGTGATCTCACCCAAAACTTGAAAACTTCAATCACACAAAACTCAACAAAACCTTCGTGAGATACGTTAGTATAATAAAGAAAATCACCACTTTAAGTACTATTGCAAACTCATTAAAATTTTATTATTGCATTATACCTACTATATTTTAACTTTGCCATGGTTTATACCCTTCAATACAAACCATAAATTCATCAAAACAAGCACACAATGCAACGAAAACAGAATCTGTCTCAAACAGAACAGTCTATAGTAATCTATGCTCTAACCATACTTCTGTAACTCTAAAACTTCTGAAACATTAGGAAACGTAAAGAATTTGTATAGCAATACTGTGTTAAAATTTCAGCTCAATATCATGCTCCGGTAAAAAATGAAAATTTGCGCACTGGAGGCAAAGTTTCTGTTTCAGATTCAGCATTGTTTCTACTCATCTTATGAATCATCCTAAAGGCTCTACTTGGCACAAACACTAAAAAAAACATAAAAACACAATCATAACAGAGGCATAATTGTGTCAACACTCAAAAACAGAAAGAAAAAGATGAAAATAAATTTATTCATTGGGTTGTCTCCCAACAAGCTCTTTCTTTATAGCCATTAAGATAGGCTTTAGATTTCAATGATGCCCTCATGAAAGATAATAATAGCAACACAAAGAGAGCGTCTTGAAGCATATGGAAAGCACACTTAAGTCTAACATACTTCCTATGCATAGGGATTTTATAAGCAAACAAATTATTAAGGCAAGCAAAAACTAGCATATGGAAGGAAGAAGAAAGAGACAATAACAATCTCAACATGAAGAGAGGTAATTTAGTATCATGAAAATTTCTACAACCATAATTTCCTCTCTCATAATAATTACACGTAGGATCATAATCAAATTCAACAATATAGCTATCATAAACAATACTCTCTTTATGATCAACATGCATAGAGTTTTTATCATCTTCCAAAATAGTGGGATTATCATCAACTAAAGTTATGATCTCTCCAAACCCACTTTTATCAAAAAATTCATAAGATTGAACACTCTCCAAATATGTGGGATTCTTTTTACCTAAAGTTGACGCTCTTCCAAACCCACTTTCTATACTATTGCAAACATTATTATCAATAACATATTCAACATGAGGCTTAAATAAATTTTCAAGATCATAAGAAGCATTATCACCCCAATCATGATCATTGCAATAAGAGGTGGACATGACGAAATTATCATCCCAAGCTTCTAGTATTGCATATCATTAACATAATTGACATTAATAGAATTTATAGTAACATCATTGCAATCATGCTTTTCAATCATTGAGCTTTCATGAATCACCTTATAAATTTCTTCTTTCAACACTTCATCAAAATTTTCAGATTCATGATTTTCAAACAAAACTTCATAGAGATAATCAAGTGCACTAAACTCACTAGCAATTGGTTCATCATAATTTGGCCTTTTGAAAAGGTTAGCAAGTGGATGAGGATCCATATCAATAGATTTTTAGCAAGCGAAGATCCAAGCAAATAGAAGGCACATGGCAACACAAGCAAAGATAGCAAACACGCAAAAAAGCAAACGGAAAAGAGGGCGAATAAAACGGCCAATGTTTGTGAAGTGGGGGAGAGGAAAACGAGAGGCAAATGGCAAATAGTGTAATTGCAAGGAGATGAGATTTGTGATTAGGAACCTGATAGGTGTTGATGGTGTCTCCTCGGAGCCAGAGATTGGCACGTTGAAGAGACTGCTTCCTCCCCGGCAACGGAGCCAGAAATTCCTTTGACATGGCTTGAGACTGCGTCGGTATTTCCCCAAAGAGGAAGGGATGATGCAACACAGCGACGGTAAGTATTTTCCTCGGTTATGCAACCAAGGTTCAAACCAGTAGGAGGATCACACAACACTATGTAAACAACACCTGCACACATAGAACAAATACTTGCAAACCGACGCGAAAGAGAGGTTATCAATCTCTCTACGGTAAAAAGATAGATTAGGTTGTGATAGATTGGATAGATAGATCTCGCAAGAACACAAAATAAAATAGGCAAATAAAAAGTGCAGCAAGGTATTTTTGGGTTTTTGGAATAATAGATCTGAAAACAAAAGCGGCAAAAAGATAGATCGGAAAGCAATATGTTGGAAAAGTAGACCCGGGGGCCGTAGGATTCACTAGTGGCTTCTCTCATGAGTATAGCACACGGTGGGTGAACAAATTACTGTTGGGCAATTGATAGAAGATCAAATAATCATGACGATATCCAAGGCGATGATCATTATATAGGCATCACGTCCAAGATTAGTAGACCAAAATGATTCTATATCTACTACTATTACTCCACACATCGACCGCTATCTAGCATGCATCTCGTGTATTAAGTTCATGGAAAAACGGAGTAATGCAATAAGAATTGTGACGTGATGTAGACAAGATCTATCCATGTAGGAATAGACCCCATTGACGTGGCTTGAGACTGCGTCGGTATTTCCCCAAAGAGGAAGGGATGATGCAACACAACGACGGTAAGTATTTCCCTCAGTTATGAAACCAAGGTATCGAACCAATAGGAGGACCACACAACACTATGTAAACAACACATGCACACAAAGAATAAATACTTGCAACCCGACGCGATAAGAGGTTGTCAATCTCTCTACGGTAAAAAGATAGATTAGGTTGTGATAGATTGGAAAGATAGATCTCGCAATAACACAAAATAAAAGAGGCAAATAAAAAGTACATCAAGGTATTTTTGGTTTTTTGGAATAATAGATCTGAAAACAAAAGCGGCAAAAAGATAGATCGAAAAGCAATATGTTGGAAAAGTAGACCTGGGGGCCGTAGGTTTCACTAGTGGCTTCTCTCATGAGTATAGCACACGGTGGGTGAACAAATTACTGTTGGGAAATTGATAGAAGATCAAATAATCATGAAGATGTCCAAAGCGATGATCATTATATAGGCATCACATCCAAGATTAGGAGACCGAAACGATTCTGCATCTACTACTATTACTCCACACATCGACCGCTATCCAGCATGCATCTACTGTATTAAGTTCATGGAAAAATGGAGTAATGCAATAAGAACGGTGACATGATGTAGACAAGATCTATTCATGTAGGAATAGACCCCATGTTGTTATCCTTAATAGCAATGATACATGCGTGCCTCGCTGCACCTTCTGTCACTGGGAGAGGACACCGCAAGATCGAACCCATCACAAAGCACCTCTTCCCATGGCAAGAAAAATCGATCTAGTTGGCCTAACCAAAGCAAAGATTCCAACAAGAAATACGAGGCTATAAGTAATCATGCATATAAGAGATCAAAGAAGACTCAAATAATATTCATGGATAGAGACTAATCATGAACTCAAAATTCATGGGATCCCAACAAACACACGGCAAAAAGTTTACATCAAATAGATCTCCAAGAGACCATTGTACTGAGAATCAAAAGAGAGAGAGAGAGAGGAAGCCATCTAGCTACTGCCTACGGACCCGTAGGTCTATGGTGGACTACTCACGCATCATCGGAGAGGCACCAATGAGGATGATGAACCCCTCCGTGATGTTGTTAGATTGGATCTCGCGGTTCTGGAACTTGCGGCGGCTGGATGTATTTTTCGTCGACTCCTCTAAGGTTTCTGGAATATTTTGGTATTTATAGAGCTGAGAGGCGGTGTAGAGGGGTCCCGAGGAGGGCACAACCCACCAGGCAGCGCCAGGGGCCTCTGGCGCGCCCTGGTGTATAGTGGCCTCCTCGGCCCTCCTCTCAGGTGCTTCATTTGTCCCCCGGTTGTCTTCAGGCCCAAAAAAAATCTCCAAAAAGTTTCATAGTGTTTGGGCTTCATTTTGTACTGATATTCTGCGAAGTAAAAAACAAGCAAAAACAGCAACTGGCACTTTAGCACTATGTCAATAGGTTAGTCCCAAAAAATGATATAAAGTTGCTATAAAATGATTGGAAAACATCCAAGAATGATAATATAACATGATGGAACAAGCAAAAATTATAGATACGTTGGAGACGTATCAGTGCACTAGTGGATGATTGTGGATTAGTAAGAATAATGATGTTAAGGTTTGTGATTCCCGAAGCATGCACGTATAGTCTCTAGTTATGCGATGAAGATTGGAGCATAATTTATCCTTGATTGAAATCCTTTGTGCTGTTGAATCGAGGGCGCGCGATGGTTAACTCCTCCCAACCTCCTCCCTAGGAGCATGCGAGTAGTACGTTGATTTGTGATAAAACTAATAAAACTTTGCAATAAGTATATGAGTTCTTTATGACTAATGTGAATCCATGGACATATGCAATCTCACCACCTCATATTTGCTAGCCTCTTCGGTACTGTGCCTTGCCCATTCTCACCTCGAGGATCTGCACAAATCCTGCCGGTGCATCCAAACCCCGTGACATGATACGCTCTGTTCCACATAAGCCTCATTATATCTTCCTCAAAACAGCCACCATACCTACTTATCATGGCATTTCCATAGCCATTCCGAGATATATTGCCATGCAACTTCAACCGCACTTCATATGACTTGTATTTCCATTGTCATATTGCTTTGCTTGATCGTAAGATAGCTAGCATGATATTTACATGGCTTGTTCGTTTTTTGATATCTTTTGCTACGCTAGATCATTGCACATCCTGGTACACTGCCAGAGACATTCATATAGAGTCATATCATCCTATCAGTTTTTCATATCGAGTTGTAAGATATCATGCCCCTATTAAAGAAGAAATTAAAGAACCGGTCATAGCTAAAGATGAAACCATCATTTACAATGTTGATCCAGTTGTGCCTACCGCTTATATTGAAAAACCACCTTTCCCTATTATGGTAAAGGAACATGCTAAGGTATCAATTGTGGTTCGTAAGAGTAATATAGGAGCACCTAAGCCACCTGAACAAATTAAAGTAGAACCCAGTGTTGCTATGGTTAAAGATCTCTTGGTAGAAAATATTGATGGGCATGTTATCTACTTCTGTGATGAAGCTGCTAGAATTTCTAAACCCAATGAAAAAGATAAACATAGACCCATAGAAGGCATGCCTGTTGTCTCAGTTAAAATAGGAGATCATTGCTATCATGGTTTATGTGATTTGGGTGCTAGTGTGAGTGTTATCCCTTTTACCTTATACCAAGAAATTATGGATGAAATAGCACCTGCTGAAATAGAAGACATTGATGTTACTATTAAACTTGCTAATAGAGACACCATCACACCACTTGGGATTGTTAGAGATGTTGAAGTCTTGTGTGGGAAAGTAAAATACCCTACTGATTTTCTAGTTCTTGGTTCCCCACAAGATGACTTTTGTCCCATTATCTTTGGTCGACCTTTCTTGAGCACCGTCAATGCTAAGATAGATTGTGAAAAAAAACTGTCGGTGTTAGTTTTGGTGGTGTGTCTCGTGAGTTTAATTTTTGAAAGTTTAGTAGACAACCTCGTGATAGAGCATTATTTAATAAGGATGAAATAATTGGTCTTGCTTCTATTGTCGTGCCTCCTACTGATCCATTAGAACAATATTTGCTTGACCATGAAAATTATATGCACTTGCGTGAGAGAAATGAAATAGATCAAATTTTCTTTGAACAACAACCTCTCCTGAAACACAATTTGCCTATTGAATCTCTTGGAGGCCCTCCACCACCTAAAGGTGATCCTGTGTTTGAATTAAAGCAATTGCCCGACACTTTGAAGTATGCTTATCTTGATGAGAAAAAGATATATCCTGTTATTATTAGTGCTAACCTTTCAGAACATGAAGAAGAAAGATTATTAAAAGTTCTAAGGAAGCACCGAGCTGCTATTGGATATACTCTTGATGATCTTAAGGGCATTAGTCCCACTCTATGTCAGCACAAGATTAATATGGATCCTGATGCTAAACCCGTTGTTGATCATCAACGGCGATTAAATCCTAAGATGAAAGAAGTGGTAAGAACTGAAATATTAAATCTTCTGGAAGCAGGTATAATCTATCCCATAGCTGATAGTAGATGGGTAACTCCCGTTCATTGTGTCCCTAAGAAAGGAGGTATTACCGTTGTTCCTAATGATAAAAATGAACTCATTCCACAAAGAATTGTCACTTGTTATAGAATGGTAATTGATTTTAGAAAGTTAAATAAAGCTACTAGAAAATATCATTACCCTCTGCCTTTCATTGATCAAATGCTAGAAAGATTATCTAAGCACACACACTTTTGTTTTCTGGATGGATATTCTGGTTTCTCTCAAATACCTGTGTCACAATCCGATCAAGAGAAAACCACCTTTACTTGCCCTTTTGGAACCTATGCTTATAGACGTATGCCTTTTGGTTTATGCAATGCACCTGCTACCTTTCAAATATGTATGACTGCTATATTTTCTGATTTTTGTGAAAAGATTGTGCAGGTTTTCATGGATGATTTTTCCGTTTACGGGACTTCTTTTGATGATTGCTTAAGCAACGTTGATCAAGTTTTGCACAGATGTGAACAAACTAATCTCGTCTTGAATTGGGAGAAGTGCCACTTTACGGTTAATGAAGGTATTGTCTTGGGGCACAAAATATCTGAACGAGGTATTGAGGTGGATAAAGCTAAAGTTGATGCAATTGAGAGAATGTCGTGTCCTAAAGATATTAAAGGTATTCGAAGTTTCCTTGGTCATGCTAGTTTCTATAGGAGGTTCATTAAAGACTTCTCTAAAATTTCTAGGCCTATTACTAATCTTTTGCAAAAGGATATCCCTTTTGTTTTTGATGATGATTGTGTGGAAGCCTTTGAAACACTCAAGAAAGCCTTAACCTCTGCACCTATCGTTCAACCACCTGATTGGAACTTGCCTTTTGAAATTATGTGTGATGCTAGTGATTATGTTGTTGGTGCTGTTCTAGGACAAAGAGTTGATAAGAAATTGAATGTTATCGACTATGCTAGTAAAACTCTAGACAATGCCCAACGAAATTATGCTACTACTGAAAAATAATTTTTAGCAGTTGTGTTTGCCTGTGATAAAACTAGATCCTATATTGTTGACTCCAAAGTTATTGTTCACACCGATCATGCTGCTATAAAATATCTTATGGAAAATAAAGATGCTAAACCTAGACTCATTAGGTGGGTTCTCTTGCTTCAAGAATTTGATTTACATATCGCTGACAGGAAGGGAGCTCAAAACACCCCTTGGTATGCTGATTATTCTAACTACATTGTTGCTAAATATATACCACCTAGCTTCACATACCAACAAAAGAAAAAATTCTTCTATGACTTAAGACATCACTTTTGGGATGACCCACACCTTTATAAAGAAGGAGTAGATGGTATTATTAGACGTTGTGTACCTGAGCATGAACAGGAACAAATCCTACGAAAATGTCATTCCGAAGCTTATGGAGGACATCATGCGGGAGATAGAACTGCTCACAAGGTATTGCAATTTGGTTTTTATTGGCCCACTCTCTTCAAGGATGCCCGTTAGTTTGTCTTGTCTTGTGATGAATGTCAAAGAATTGGTAATATCGGTAAGCATCAGGAAATGCCTATGAATTATTCACTTGTTGTTGAAACTTTTGACGTTTGGGGTTTTGACTATATGGGGCCTTTTCCTTCCTCTAACGGGTACACTCATATTTTGGTTGTTGTTGATTATGTCACTAAGTGGGTAGAAGCTATTCCAACTAGTAGTGCTGATCACCACACCTCCATTAAAATGCTTAAAGAGGTTATCTTCCCAAGGTTTGGAGTCCCTAGATATTTAATGACCGATGGTGGTTCATACTTTATTCATGGTGCTTTCCGTAAGATGCTTGCTAAATATGATGTTAACCATAGAATTGCATCACCCTATCATCCTCAATCTAGTGGTCAAGTTGAACTTAGCAATATAGAAATAAAATTGATATTACAAAAAACTGTCAATAGGTCTCAAAAGAATTGGTCTAAGAAAATAGATGATGCACTTTGGGCCTATAGAACATCTTATAAAAATCCTATGGGTATGTCTCCATACAAAATGGTATATGGAAAAGCTTGTCATTTGCCTCTAGAATTAGAACATAAAGCATTTTGGGCAATTACAGAACTCAACTATGATTTCAAACTTGCCGGTGAGAAGAGGCTATTTGATATTAGCTCACTAGATGAATGGAGAACCCAAGCCTATGAAAATTCCAACTATTCAAAGAAAAAGTAAAAAGAAGGCATGACAAAAGAATCCAAAAGAAGGAATTCAAAATAGGGGACTATGTTCTTTTGTTCAACTCTCGTTTAAGATTTTTTGCAGGTAAGCTTCTCTCCAAATGGGAAGGACCATATATTATCGAAGAGGTTTATCGTTCTGGAGCTATCAAGATTAATAATGCCGAAGGTACTAACCCGAAGGTGGTCAATATGGACAAAGAATTAAGCACTATATCTCAGGTACGCCTATTAATGTTGAAAGCAATGTTATCCAAACCATGACACCGGAGGACCACATAAAAGAAACCTTCCAAAACACTCCAGAATTCTGAAAAATAAGAGGTACGTGATACGGTAAGTAAACGGACTCCGAAAAATCCGCAAAAATATTTTTTGAAAGTTTTGGAATATTAGAAAATTTTGGAAATTAAGAAATAAACCGGAAGGTGATCGAGGTGAGCATGATACACCAGGGCACGCCAGGCCCCCCTGGGCGTGCCCTGCTGGGTTGTGCCCACCTCGGACACCTTCTCGACTTCGTTTTCCTTCCATATGCTTGTTTTCCAAGAATAAAAATTCTCTATATATACCCCCGACTGTTTTGACGACCGCAGCGTAGAAAAATCCTCTGTTCTTGTTTCGTGTTGTTTTCCTGACAGATCTGAGAATATGTCATCTCAAGATTCAGAGGGGGAGAGCTATGTTGCTGACTATGTTGCAAACCCCAAGATCTATGGAGAAGTGGAGCATTATGGATGGACCTCAGATGAGGAGGAAGATGCTGCCATGAAGGAAACAAAGGATGATAGCTCTAAGGAAGAGGATGATCCATTACCTCAACCCGGAGACATGCATGTGGAATTCAAGAAGTCAAGCCTCCCTAGAGGATACAAACCTCAGGTCCAATTTATCCCATCTCGTTTTCTACAACAGAGCAAGGCAGCATTATGCAAAAATATATTAAAGCTCGAGTTGGAGAATGATGATCTAAGGGAGGAAAATTTTATGCTTAAATATAAGTTGAAGAAGAAGGCTGCATCATCATCACCACCATCTTCATCACCATCACCAAAGGAGACTTGATCACACGGGTTTGGGCACTCCCCTTGACTTGAGCCAAGCTTGGGGGAGGTGCCCCGGTATTGTATCACCATCACTTTTATTCACCTTTACCTATTTTAGTTCGATCTTTAGTTTTCCTTTGCTTTAGTTGAATAAAAGTTTAGCATGATCTATTTTCGTGTGTTAGTTTCGTGACCTATCTATCTATGTAATCGAGTGAGAGTTATACAATCAAAATAAAGGAAAAAGAAATAAATGAAAAGAATCATATGCTAATCTTATGGTGAGTAATGACATCACATAAGGAAAAGTATAAGTAGTAAAATTTATTGGAGATTGACAAACATAGCATTGGTCGATGATGCAATTCAGGAAAGAATTAATAAGGGAAGAGAAGACTCACATGCAAATACACTATCTTGGACATATTTTATGATTGTGAGCCCCCATTAAATATTATATGTCAAAAAATTTGACGTTGGACAAGGAAGATAACGTAATGATTTATGCTTGTTCATATCCACATAGAAGTTATATTGTCATAGATCCTTCAACATGTGGTGCTTGCTCAATATCTTTGCTAGCCAAAAATTCCGCACTAAGTAGAGATACTACTTGTGCATCCAAAAACCCAAAGCCAAATTCATTCTTTGAGAGTCCACCATACCTACCTACGGATCGAGTAAGATCCTTCAAGTAAGTTGTCATCTATGCAATAAGGCAATAACATTTGCTTCTAAAAATGTTTTGTTCAATTAGTGTAAGAGAAAATTGGGCGATATACGAACTTATGATGGCAAAGTAATAAAAGCGACGGACTGCATAATAAAGGTTGCTATCATAGGGGGCAATATAGCATGACGTTCTTTTACATTAAGGGATTAGGCATACAAACCAAAAAGCGCATGAAAACCTCTGCTTCCCTCTGCGAAGGGATTATCTTTTGCTTTTATGCATTTACTTTTATGCAAGAGTCAAAGTATTCTTCCCTATTCCGTTTTACTTTTTCCTTTTGTAAGCATCATGTGGTGAGGAAATATCTAGGCACATATATCCAGTTGGATATGGGTGGGCATGAGTTATTTATTGTTGACATCACCCTTGAGGTAAATACGTTGGGAGGCGAAACTATAAGCCCCTATCTTCCTATGTCTCCGGTTGAAACTTTTTGCTCATGGGTATGCTATGAGTGTTAGCAATCATAGAGGACTAAATGATGGTTGAGTATGTGGACTTGCCAAAAGGCTCCGACATGAGACCCTTCCTGAAAATGTAATGAATTGTAGTTGTAAAGTTGACTGAGAACATAGTTTGTTGGTTTCCAATAAGGTTTATGCTTTATACTTCTATGTTGTGATGAATTGTTACTTGTGCATGAGAAGTTATATGATGAAAGTATATGAATAAGTTTTATGATAGAGTTTGTTGCTGTTATGATAATAAGCATGATGCTTCTATGTCCGTATTTTGTTTGTATCGACACCTCTCTCTCAAACCATGTGGACATGCTTTTCAATTTCGGCTTTTCGCTTGAGGACAAGCGAAGTCTAAGCTTGGGGGAGTTGATACGTCCATTTTGCATCATGATTTCCTACTGTTATTTATTATGTTTTGTTGAATAATAATGCTTTAGGGAGTGATTCTAATGCCTTTTCTCTCATAATATGCAAGGTTTACACAAAGAGGGAGAATACCGCCAGCTGGAATTCTGGACCTGAAAAAAGCACATCAGAGATACCTATTCTGCACATCTCCAATGGAGCTGAAACTTTACGGAGATTATTTTTGGAATTAATAAAAAATACTGGAGCAAAGAACTACTAGAGGGGGCCACCCTGGTGGGCACAAGACACCAGGGCGCGCCAGGCCCCCCTGGGCGCGCCCTGGTGGGTTGTGCCCTCCTCGGCCCACCTTCGGTGCCCATCTTCTGGTATATAATCACTTTTGACCTATAAAAAATAATAGGCGAACTTTTGGGATGGAGCGCTGCCGTCTCGAGGCGGAACTTGGGCAGGAGCACTTTTGCCCTCCAGCGGAGCAATTCCGCCGGGGGAACTTCCCTCCCGGAGGGGGAAATCGAAGCTATCGTCATCACCAACACCCCTCTCATATTTAGGAGGCCAATCTTCATAAACATCTTCAACAGCACCATCTCCTCTCAAACCCTAGTTCATCCCTTGTGTTCAATCTTTGTACCGGAACCTCAGATTGGTACCTGTGGGTGACTAGTAGTGTTGATTATCTTGCGTAGTTGATTACTATATGGTTTATTTGGTGGAAGAATATATGTTCACATCCATTATGCTATTCAATACCCCTCTGATCTTGAGCATGATTATTATTTGTGAGTAGTTACCTTTGTTCTTTAGGTCACGGGAGAAGTCATGTTACAAGTAATCATGTGAATTCGATATGTGTTCGATATTTTGATGATATGTATGTTGTGATTCCCTTAGTGGTGTCATGTGAACGTCGACTACATGACACTTCACCATTCATGTGTTGGGGAACGTAGCATGGGAAACAAAAATTTTCCTACGCACACGCAAGATCTATCCATGGTGATGAGCATCTACGAGAGGGAGAGTGAATCTACATACCCTTGTAGATCGCTAAGCGGAAGCGTTAAGAAACGCGGTTGATGTAGTCGAACGTCTTCGCGATTCAAATCGCCGAGCGTCCCGCGATCCCATCACGATCCGTCTCACGATCCAATCATGATCCGTCCCGCGATCCCATCATGATACGTCCCGCGATCAAATCACGAACCGTCTCGCGATCTTGATCACGGTCCTTCCGATCTAGTGCCGAACGGACGGCACCTCCGCGTTCAACACACGCACGGCTTGATGACGCCTTCACCTCCTCGATCCAGCGAGCGATGGAGAAGTAGTAGATGAGTTCCAGCAGCACGACGGCGTGGTGATGGTGGTGAGGAACAATCTCTGCAGGGCTTCGCCAAGCACTACGGAGATTATGACGGAGGAACTAGAGGGCTAGGGTTGCCGGCACACGGCTTGGGAAATCCTTATCTCTCCCGTGTGCTAGCCCTGCCCCTCTATTTATATGTTGAGTCCCGGGGTCTAAACTTGGAGAGAAAACCTCTACAAGGTCGGTTTTGCCCGCACAAGGTCGGTTTGGCCCGCAAGGAAAGAGTCCAACTCGGATCCCTGTAGTACCGCACACAAGCGGTAGTACCGCTCGGGAATGGTAGTACCGCTTCACCCAAGCGGTAGTACCTGTTCCGCGGTAGTACTGCCTCACCAGCGGTAGTACCGCTTAAGGCAGCAGCAAAACTTCCTTTTGCACTTTCCAATACCTCGTGGGTTTTACCCCTTTGGCCCATATAAAGTGTTGCTGCATCCGAACACTTCGGTAAACATCCGGAACCCCTTCCGGTGACTTCCGGAACCCTTCCGGAGATCAAAACACTATTATCACATATATCAATCTTTACCTCCGGACTCTTCCGGAGATCCTCGTCATGTCCGGGATCTTATCCGAGACTCCGAACAACCTTCGGTCACCAACATAATAACTCAACTATACTAATCGTCACCAAACGTTAAGTGTGTAGACCCTGCGGGTTCGAGAACTATGTAGACATGACCGAGACACCTCTACGGTCAATAACCAATAGCGGGACCTGGATGCCCATATTGGTTCCTACATATTCTACGAAGATCTATATCGGTCGAACCTCTATGCCAGGATTCAGTTAATCCCGTATGCTGTTCCCTTCGTTCTTCGGTATGTTACTTGCCCGAGATTCGATCATCGGTATCTCTATACCTAGTTCAATCTCGTTACCGGCAAGTCTCTTTACTCGTTCCGTAATACAAGATCCCGTGGCTAACACCTTAGTCACATTGCTTGCAAGGTTTATAGTGATGTTGTATTACCGAGTGGGCCCTGAGATACCTCTCCGTCACACGGAGTAACAAATCCCAGTCTTGATCCATGCCAACCCAACAGACACCCTCAGAGATACCTGTAGAGTATCTTTATAGTCACCCAGTTATGTTGTGACGTTTGATACACACAAGGTATTCCTCCGGTGTCAGTGAGTTGCATGATCTCATGGTCATAGGAACAGATACTTTGACATGCAGAAAACAATAGCAATAAACTGACACGATCATATGCTATGTTTATAGTTTGGGTCTTGTCCATCACATCATTCTCCTAATGATATGATCCCGTTATCAAATGACATCTCATGTCTATGGCCAGGAAACCTTGACCATCTTTGATCAACGAGCTAGTTAACTAGAGGCATACTAGGGACACAGTGTTGTCTATGTACCCACACATGTATTTGAGTTTCCAATCAATACAATTATAGCATGGATAATAAACAATTATCATGAACAAGGAAATATGATAATAACTAAATTATTATTGCCTCTAGGGCATATTTCCAACAGTCTCCCACTTGCACTAGAGTCAATAATCTAGTTCACATCACCATGTGATTTATATTGCTATGAATCTAACACCCAATGAGTTCTGGGGTTCGATCATGCTTTGCATGTGAGAGAGGTCTTTAGTCAACGGTCTGCAACATTCAGATCCGTGTGTTCTTTGCAAATCTATATGTCATACTGCAGATGCTACCACGCTCCACTTGGAGCTATTCCAAATGGTTGCTCCACTATACGTATCCTGACTGCTACTCAGAGTCGTCCGGATAGGTGTCAAAGCTTGCATCAACGTAACCCTTTACGACGAACTCTTTATCACCTCCATAATCGAGAAATATTTCCTTAGTCCTCTAGTTACTAAGGATAATCTTGACCGCTGTCCAATGATCCACTCCTGGACCATTCTTGTACCCCTTGACAGACTCATGGCAAGGCACACACTAGGTGCGGTACACAGCATGGCATACTATACAGAGCCTATGGATAAGGCATAGGGGACGACCTTCGTCCTTTCTCTTTCTTTTGCCGTGGTTGAGCTTTGAGTCTCACTCAACTCCACACCTTACAAATCAGGCAAGAACTCTTTCTTTGACTGATCCATTTTGAACTCTTTCAAAATCTTGTCAAGGTATGTACTCATTGAAAGTTTTATCAGACGTCTTGATCTACCTCTTTAGATCAAGATGCCCAATATTTAAGTAGCTTCATTCCAGGTTTTCCTTTGAAAAACTCCTTTCAAACAACCCTTTATGCTTTCCAGAAATTCTACATCATTTCCGATCAACAATATGTCATCCACATATACTTATCAGAAATTCTATAGTGCTCCCACTCACTTTATTGTAAATACAAGTTTCTCATAAACTTTGTATAGACTCATAAACTTTGATCACCTCATCAAAGCGTATATTCCAACTCCGAGATGCTTGCTCCAGTCCATAGAAGGATTGCTGGAACTTGCATACATTTTAGCATCCTTAGGACTGACAAAACCTTCTGGTTGTATCACATACAACCTCTCCTCATGGAAACCGTTAAGGAAACTCTGTTTTGACATCCATCTGCCAGATTTCATAATCGAAAAATGCAGCAACTGCTAACATAATTCCAACAGACTTTAGCATCGCTACGGGTGAGAAAGTCTCATCGTAGTCAACTCCTTGAACTTGTGAAAAACCCTTTGCCACAAGTCGAGCTTTATAGACGGTGACATTACCGTCCGCGTCCGTCTTCCTTTTAAAGATCCATTTGTTCTGAATGGCCTTTTGCCCTTCAGGTAATACTTCCAAAGCCCATACTTTGTTTTCTTACATGGATCCTATCTCGGATTTCATGGCCTCTAACCATTTCTCGGAATCCGGGCCCACCATCGCTTCTCCATAGCTCGTAGGTTCATCGTTGTCCAACAACATGACCTTCAAGGCAGGGTTGCCGTACCACTCAGGAGGAGTACGCGTCCTTGTCGACCTACGAGGTTCGATAGCAACTTGATCTGAAGCTTTATGATCATCATCATTAACTTCCTCTTCAACTGATGTAGGCTCTACAGAAACATCTTTCTGTGCTGCGCTACTCTCTGTTTGAAGTAAAGGTTCAACAACCTCATCAAGTTCTATCTTCCTCCCACTCAATCTTTCGAAAGAAACTCTTTCTCGAGAAAGGACTCGTTTTTAGCAACAAACACTTTGTGCTTGGATCTAAGATAGAAGGTTTACCCAACTGTTACGTTAGGGTATTCTATGAAGATGCATTTGTCCGCTTTGGGTTCGAGCTCATTAGGTTGAAAACCTTTTCCACATAAGCGTCGCAGCCCCAAACATTAAGAAATGACAGCTTAGGTTTCTGCCAAACCAAAATTCATACAGTGTCATCTCAACGGACTTAGATGGTGCCCTCTTTTAAAGTGAATGTAGTTGCCTCTAATGCATAACCCCAAAACGATAGTGGCAAATCGATAAGAGACATCATAGTACGCACCATATCCAATAGAGCACGACTACGCGTTCGGACACACCATCACACTATGGTGTTCCAGGTGGCGTGAGTTGTGAAACAACTTCCACATTGTCTTAAGTTGTATACCAAACTCGTAACTCAGATATTTACCTCTACGATCATATCGTAGATATCTTCTTGTCACGATGATCTCAAACTTCACTCTGAATTTGTTTGAACTTTTCAAATGTTTCAGACTTGTGTTTCATTAAGTAAATATCCCCATATCTACTCAAATCATCAGTGAAGGTAGGAAAATAACGATATCCACCGCACGCTACAACACTCATTGGACCGTATACATCAACATGTGTCATTTCCAATAAGTCACTTGCCCGTTCCATCAAGCCGGAAAAACGGGGTTTTAGTCATCTTGCCCAAGAGGCATGGTCCGCATGTCTCAACCGATTCGAAATCGAATGAGTCCAAAGATCCATTAGCATGGAGTTTCTTCATGCGTTTTACACCAATATGACATTTAGCGGCAGTGCCACAAGTATGTGGTACTATCATTATTAACTTTGTATCTTTTGGCATCAATATTATGAACATGTGTATTACTACTATCAAGATTCAATAAACCATTCTCATTGGGTGCATGACCTTTGAAGGTATTATTCATGTAAACAGAATAACCATTATTCTCTAACTTAAATGAATAACCGTATTGCAATAAACATGATCTAATCACGTTCATGCTTAACGCAAACACCAAATAACATCTATTTAGGTTCATCACTAATCTCGAAAGTAGAGAGAGTGTGCGATGGTGATCACATCAACCTTGGAAACATTTCCAACACTCATCGTCACCTCACCCTTAGCTAGTTTCCGTTTATTCCGTAGCTTTGATTTCGAGTTACTAACATTTAGCAACCGAACCGGTATCCAATACCCAGGTGCTACTAGGAGCACCAGTAAGGTACACATCAATAACACGTATATCAAATATACTTCTGTCGACGTTGCCAGCCTTCTTATCTACCAAGTATCCAGGGGTGTTCCGCTTCAGCGACCGTTCTCCTCATAATAGAAGCACTTAGTCTCGGGTTTGGGTTCAACCTTGGGTTTCTTTACTAGAGCAGCAACTGGCTTGCCATCCATGAAGTATCCCTCCGCCCTTCTTGAAACTAGTGGTTTTACTAACCATCAACACTTGATGCTCCTTCTTGATTTCTACCTTCGCGGTGTCAAACATCGCGAATAGATCAGGGATCATTACTTCCATCCCTGGCATTTTATAGTTCATCACGAAGCTCTAGTATCTTAGTGACAGTGACTTGGAGAACTATATCAATCACTATCTTATCTGGAAGATCAACTCCCACTCAATTCAAGCGATTATAGCACCTAGACAATCTGAGCACATGCTCAACGATTGAGCTATTCTCCTTCATCTTGCAGGCAAAGAATCTTGTTGGAGGTCTCATACCTCTCAACACGGGCATGAGCCTGAGATCCCAATTTCAGCTCTTAGAACATCTCATATGTTCTGTGACGTTCAAAACGTTTTGGAGCCTCAATTCTAAGCCGTATTGCATGACGCACTGAACTATCAAGTAGTCATCAAAACGTGCCTGTCGGATGTTCACAACATCTACAGACGACGCCAGAGGGGGTGGCGCACCGAGCGGTGCATTAAGGACATAAGCCTTCTGTGCAGCAATGAGGACAATCCTCAGATCACGGACCCAGTCCGTATTATTGCTACCATCATCTTTCAATTCTATTTCTCTAGGAACATATAAAAATACAAGGGAGCTACAGCGTGAGCTAGTAATCTACAACATAATATGCAAAGACATTTTGACTATGTTCATGATAATGAGTTTTAGTTAATCATATTACTTAAAAAACTCCCACTCAAATTGACATCCCTCCGGTCATTCGAGTGTCACATGATCCAAATCCACCAACTCAAGTCCGATCATCACGTGAGTTGAGGTGGTTTCAATGGTGAACATCTCCATGTTGATCATATCTACTATATGACTCATGTTCGACCTTTTGGTCTCTTGTGTTCGGAGGCCATGTCTGTACATGCCAGGCTCGTCAAGTTTAACCCGAGTGTTCCGCACGTGCAACACTGGCTTGCACCCGTTGTATGCGGACGTAGAGTCTATCACACCCGATCATCACGTGGTGTCTCGAAACGACGAACTTTCGCAACGGTGCACACTCGGGGAGAACACAATTTTATCTTGAAATTTAAGTGAGGGATCACCTTATAATGCTACCGTCGTCCTAAGCAAAATAAGATGCATAAAAGGATTAACATCACATGCAAATCATAAGTGACATGATATGGCCATGAACTTGTGCTTTTGATCTCCATCTCCAAAGCACTGGCATGATCTCCATCGTCACCGGCATGACACCATGATCTCCATCATCTTGATCTCCATCAACGTGTCGCCATGAGGTTGTCGCGCCGACTGTTGCTTCCACGACTATTGCTAACTCATAGCGATAAAGTAAAGCAAAACGGCGAAAATAATTAAAGACAACTCTATGGCTCCTGCCAGTTGCCGTACTCATCGACATGCAAGTCGTGATATTCTATACAACACATGATCATCTCATACATCACATATATCTCATCATGTAATTGTCCATATCACATCACAACATACCCTGCAAAAACAAGTTAGACGTCCTCTAATTGTTGTTGCAAGTTTTACGTGGCTGCTACGGGTATCTAGCAAGAACGATTCTTACCTACGCATAACCACAACGTGGTGTAGTGATTGCTTTTTGATCTTCTAAAAGAACCCTCTTCATTGAACAGATTCAACTAAAGTGAGAGAGACAGACACCCGCCAGTCACCTTTATGCAACAAGTGCACGTAGCGGTGAAACCAGTCTCGCGTAAGCATACGCGTAATGTCGGTCCAGGCCGCTTCATCTCACAATACCGCCGAATCAAGTATCAACTAGTAACGGCAAGCAATATGTATACACCCACGCCCACAACTCCTTTGTGTTCTACTCGAGATCTCATCTACGCATAGACCTAGCTCAAATGCCACAGTTGGGGAACGTAGCATGGGAAAAAAAAACTGCCTATGCACACGCAAGATCTATCCATGGTGATGAGCATCTACGAGAGGGAGAGTGAATCTACATACCCTTGTAGATCGCTAAGCGGAAGCGTTAAGAAACGCGGTTGATGTAGTCGAACGTCTTCGCGATTCAAATCGCCGAGCGTCCCGCGATCCCATCACGATCCGTCTCACGATCCAATCACGATCCGTCCCGCGATCCCATCATGATTCGTCCCGCGATCAAATCACAAACCGTCTCGCGATCTTGATCACGGTCCTTCCGATCTAGTGCCGAACGGACGTCACCTCCGCGTTCAACACACGTACGGCTTGATGACGCCTTCACCTCCTCGATCCAGCGAGCGATGGAGAAGTAGTAGATGAGTTCCAGCAGCACGACGGCATGGTGATGGTGGTGAGGAACAATCTCTGCAGGGCTTCGCCAAGCACTACGGAGATTATGATGGAGGAACTAGAGGGCTAGGGTTGCCGGCACACGGCTTGGGAAATCCTGATCTCTCCCGTGTGCTAGCCCTGCCCCTCTATTTATATGTTGAGTCCCGGGGTCTAAACTTGGAGAGAAAACCTCTACAAGGTCGGTTTTGCCCGCACAAGGTCGGTTTGGCCCGCAAGGAAAGAGTCCAACTTGGATCCCTGTAGTACCGCGCACAAGCGGTAGTACCGCTCGGGAATGGTAGTACCGCTTCACCCAAGCGGTAGTACCTCTTGCGCGGTAGTACTGCCTCACCAGCGGTAGTACCGCTTAAGGCAGCAGCAAAACTTCCTTTTGCACTTTCCAATACCTCGTGGGTTTTACCCCTTTGGCCCATATAAAGTGTTGCTGCATCCGAACACTTCGGTAAACATCCGGAACCCCTTCCGGTGACTTCCGGAACCCTTCCGGAGATCAAAACACTATTATCACATATATCAATCTTTACCTCCGGACTCTTCCGGAGATCCTCGTCATGTGCGGGATCTTATCCGAGACTCCGAACAACCTTCGGTCACCAACATAATAACTCAACTATACTAATCGTCACCAAACGTTAAGTGTGTAGACCCTGCGGGTTCGAGAACTATGTAGACATGACTGAGACACCTCTACGGTCAATAACCAATAGCGGGACCTGGATGCCCATATTGGTTCCTACATATTCTACGAAGATCTATATCGGTCGAACCTCTATGCCAAGGATTCAGTTAATCCCGTATGATGTTCCCTTCGTTCTTCGGTATGTTACTTGCCCGAGATTCGATCGTCGGTATCTCTATACCTAGTTCAATCTCGTTACCGGCAAGTCTCTTTACTCGTTCCGTAATACAAGATCCCGTGGCTAACACCTTAGTCACATTGCTTGCAAGGTTTATAGTGATGTTGTATTACCGAGTGGGCCCTGAGATACCTCTCCGTCACACGGAGTAACAAATCCCAGTCTTGATCCATGCCAACCCAACAGACACCCTCGGAGATACCTGTAGAGTATCTTTATAGTCACCCAGTTACGTTGTGACGTTTGATATACACAAGGTATTCCTCCGGTGTCAGTGAGTTGCATGATCTCATGGTCATAGGAACAGATACTTTGACATGCAGAAAACAATAGCAATAAACTGACACGATCATATGCTATGTTTATAGTTTGGGTCTTGTCCATCACATCATTCTCCTAATGATATGATCCCGTTATCAAATGACATCTCATGTCTATGGCCAGGAAACCTTGACCATCTTTGATCAACGAGCTAGTTAACTAGAGGCATACTAGGGACACAGTGTTGTCTATGTACCCACACATGTATTTGAGTTTCCAATCAATACAATTATAGCATGGATAATAAACAATTATCATGAACAAGGAAATATGATAATAACTAAATTATTATTGCCTCTAGGGCATATTTCCAACATCATGGGCCTAAGGGAATGCATTGTGGAGTATTTATTAGATGATGGGTTGCGAGAGTGAGAGAAGCTTAAACCCTAGTTTATGCGCTACACGTAAGGGGCTGATTTGCATCCAAACGTTTAATGCTATGGTTAGATTTTATCTGAATACTTTTCTCGTAGTTGCAGATGCTTGCGAGGGGGTTATCATAAGTGGGAGGTTGTTCAAGTAAGAACAGCACCCAAGCACCGGTCCACCCACATATCAAATTATCAAAGTAGCGAACACAAATCAAACCAACATGATAAAAGTGACTAGTTGAAATTCCCGTGTACCCTCAAGAACACTTTGCCTATTACTAGAGATTGTTCTGGCCTGTCCTTTGCCACAAAAGGATTGGGCTACCTTGCTGCACCTTATTTACCGTTACCGTTACTTTCTCGTTACAAATTACCTTGCTATCAAACCATCTGTTACCTACAATTTTAGTGCTTGCAGAAATTACCTTGCTGAAAACCGCTTTTCATTTCCTTCTGCTCCTCGTTGAGTTCGACACTCTTACTTATCGAAAGGACTACGATTGATCCCCTATACTTGTGGGTCATCAGTGCTCTCCTTACTTTCATTAATGGATATTTGGATAGATTTAATGGCATCATTGAAATCATGCTTGGGTGGCAAATCTTTATTTTTTAGAGTTTCCACATCAAGAGCAATTCTATCCATGTTTTTAGCCAAAGTGTCAACTACATGCAATTTTTCTTCTACCATAGTGTTGAAAACCTTTTGAGAATTAATAAATTCCTTAATTGTGTTTTAAAGATTAGAGGGCATCCTATTAGAATTTGTAGAAGAATTTCCATAGGAATTACTATAAGAGATTCCATAGTTGTTAGAGGAATTACCGGGATACATCCTAGAATTGAAATTTCCTCTATAAGCATTGTTATTGAAATTATTTCGCGAGACAAAGTTCACATCAATGGCATCTTTATTTTTCTCAATCAAAGTAGACAAGGGAACATCATTGGGATCAACATGAGCATTTTTACTAGCGACCATATTCATAAGGGCATCCACTTTTTCACTCAAAGTATCGATTTCTTCAATAGAATTTACCTTCTTACCGGTTGGAGCCCTTTCGGTATGCCATTGAGAATAATTTGTCATGATGTTGTCCAGAAGTTTTATGGCCTCTCCTAAGGTCACATCCATAAAGGTACCACCTGCAGCAGAATCTAGAAGATTTCTAGACACAAAGTTTAGTCCAGCATAGAAGTTTTGGATAATCATCCACATATTTAAACCGTGAGTTGGACAATTCCTTATCATTAATTTCATCCTCTCCCAAGCTTGTGCAACATGCTCTTGATCTTTCTGTTTAAAATTCATTATTAGATATCTAAGGGAGATGATCTTAGCAGGAGGAAAATACTTGGCAATAAAAGCATCTTTACACTTATCCCATGTTCCAATACTATTACGAGGTAAAGATGAAAACCAAGCTTTAGCTTTATCTCTTAGTGAAAAAGGAAATAATTTTAATTTGACAATATCATTATCCATATCCTTTTTGTTTTGCATGTCACATAATTCAACAAAGGTATTAAGATGTGACGCGGGATCCTCATTAGGACTTCCCAAAAATTGATCTTTCATGACAAGATTTAGCAATGCAGCATTAATATCAAAAGCCTCCGCACTAGTGGCGGGTGGTATAGGTATACTAATAAAATCTTTATTATTATTATTTGAGAAATCAAACAACCTAGTAGTATCTTGAGACATGGTGACCGATCAAGCAAAGTAACAAGCAAAACAAGCAAACTAGCAAGCGAAGAAGTAAACTAGTAACTAGTAAAGTTAAATATTTTTATATTTTTGTTTTTTATGAGATAGGCTAAATATAACAGAAAATAAAAATAAGAACAACTGAATGAAAATTTGTGTGAAGTTACTTGGTAGTTGATGATGATATTCCCCGGCAACGGCGCCAGAAATCCTTCGTGATACTTGTGATCTGTGTAGGGTTTTCCGTGAACAGGAACGGGTAATCGCAGCACAAAGAGGATAAGTATTTCCCCCAGTTATGAAACCAAGGTTTATCTAGCCAATAGGAATATCAATCCTCAACCGTCTTCAGCGACTGCACACAAATGAACAAACGACTTGCACCCAACGTGGGCAAGAGGGTTGCTAATCCCCTTGATCTCGTTATTTGCAAGCAAATGAGCTGTGTAAATACTTGTTGATAAATATAAATTGAAAAGTAAATAAAAAGTAAATAAAGGCAGCAAGGTAAATATAGCGTTTGCGAATATATAAGTGAATAGACCCGGGGGCCATAGTGTTCCCTAGCGACATTGTTGGAAATATGCCCTAGAGGCAATAATAAATTGGTTATTATTATATTTCCTTGTTAATGATAATTGTTTATTATCCATGCTATAATTGTATTGATTGGAAACTCAAATACATGTGTGGGTACATAGACAACACTGTGTCCCTAGTAAGCCTCTAGTTGACTAGCTTGTTGATCAAAGATGGTTAAGGTTTCCTAGCCATGGACATGAGATGTCATTTGATAACGGGATCACATCATTAGGAGAATGATGTGATGGACAAGACCCAAACTGTAAACGTAGCATTTGATCGTGTCAGTTTATTGCTATTGTTTTCTGCATGTCAAGTATCTGTTCCTTTGACCATGAGATCATGCAACTCACTGACACCGGAGGAATACCTTGTGTGTATCAAACGTCGCAACGTAACTGGGTGACTATAAAGGTGCTCTACAGGTATCTCCGAGGGTGTCTGTTGGGTTGGCATGGATCAAGACTGGGATTTGTTACTCCGTGTGACGGAGAGGTATCTCAGGGCCCACTCGGTAATACAACATCACATTGAGCCTTGCAAGCAATGTGACTAAAGTGTTAGCCACGAGATCTTGTATTACGGAACGAGTAAAGAGACTTGCCGGTAACGAGATTGAACTAGGTATAGTGATACCGACGATCGAATCTCGGGCAAGTAACATACCGAAGAACAAAGGGAACAGCATACGGGATTAACTGAATCCTTGACATAGAGGTTCGACCGATAAAGATCTTCGTAGAATATGTAGGAGCCAATATGGGCATCCAGGTCCCGCTATTGGTTATTGGCCGTAGAGGTGTCTCGGTCATGTCTACATAGTTCTCGAACCCGCAGGGTCTACACACTTAACGTTTGGTGACGATTAGTATAATTGAGTTATTATGTTGGTGACCGAAAGTTGTTCGGAGTCCCGGATAAGATCCCGGACATGACGAGGATCTCCGGAAGAGTCCGGAGGTAAAGATTGATATATGTGATAATAGTGTTTCGATCTCCGGAAGAGTTCCAGAGTTCACCGGAATGGGTTCCGGATGTTTACCGAAGTGTTCGGGTGCAGCAACACTTTATATGGGCCAAAGGGATAAAGCCCACGAGGTATTGGAAAGCGCAAAAGTAGTTTTGCTGCCGCGTAAGCGGTACTACCGCTTGTGTGAAGCGGTACTACCGCCCGAGCGGTACTACCGCTTGTGTGAAGCGGTACTACCGCCCAAGCGGTACTACCGCTTGTGTGAAGCGGTACTACCGCTTGTGTGCGGCTGTGCACGGTTCGGCAGGGATCCGAGTTGGACTCTTTCCCTGCGGGCCAAACCGACCTTGTGCGGGCAAAACCGACCTAGAGGAGGCTTTTACTCCAAGTTTAGACCCCAAGGCTCAACATATAAATAGAGGGGCAGGGCTAGCACACGGGACACATCAAGATTTCCCCAAGCCGTGTGCGGCAACCCTAACCCTCTAGTTCCTCCGTCATAATCTCCGTAGCGCTTGGCGAAGCCCTGCAGAGATTGTTCCTCACCACCATCACCACGCCGTCGTGCTGCTGGAACTCAACCACTACTTCACCATCGCTCGCTGGATCGAGGAGGTGAAGGCGTCATCAAGCCGTACGTGTGTTGAACGCGGAGGTGCCGTCCGTTCGGCACTAGATCGGAAGGATCGTGATTGGATCGCGGGACGCTCGGCGATTTGGATCGCGAAGACGTTCGACTACATCAACCGCGTTTATTAACGCTTCCGCTTAGCGATCTACAAGGGTATGTAGATTCACTCTCCCTCTCGTAGATGCTCATCACCATGGATAGATCTTATGTGTGCGTAGGAAAATTTTTGTTTCCCATGCAACGTTCCCCAACAGTGGCATCATGAGCTAGGTCTATGCGTAGATGAGATCTCGAGTAGAACACAAACGAGTTGTGGGCGTGGGTGTATACATATTGCTTGCCGTTACTAGTTGATATTTGATTCGGCGGTACTGTGAGATGAAGCGGCCCGGACCGACATTACGCGTACACTTACGCGAGACAGGTTCCTTCAACTAACATGTAACTTCGTTGCATAAAGATGGCTAGCGGGTGTCTGTCTCTCTCACTTTAGTTGAATCGATTTCAATGAAGAGGGTTCTTTTAGAAGATCAAAAAGCAATCACTACACCACGTTGTGGTTTTGCGTAGGTAAGAACGGTTCTTGCAAACCCATAGCAGCCACGTAAAATTTGCAACAACAATTAGAGGACGTCTAACTTGTTTTTGCAGGGTATGTTGTGATGTGATATGGCCAATTACATGATGAGATATATGTGATGTATGAGATGATCATGTGTTGTATAGAATATCACGACTTGCATGTCGATGAATATGGCAACTGGCAGGAGCCATAGAGTTGTCTTTAATTATTGTATGACCTGCGTGTCAATCATTAAGCGCTATGTAATGCTTTACTTTATCGCTAAACGTTAGCAATAGTCGTGGAAGCAACAGTCGGCGCGACAACCTTATGGCGACACGTTGATGGAGATCAAGATGATGGAGATCATGGTGTCATGCCGGTGACGATGGAGATCATGCCGGTGCTTTGGAGATGGAGATCAAAAGCACAAGTTCATGGCCATATCATGTCACTTATGATTTGCATGTGATGTTAATCCTTTTATGCATCTTATTTTGCTTAGGACGACGGTAGCATTATAAGGTGATCCCTCACTTAAATTTCAAGATAAAATTGTGTTCTCCCCAAGTGTGCACCGTTGCGAAAGTTCGTCGTTTCGAGACACGCCGTGACGATCGGGTGTGATAGACTCTACGTTCGCATACAACGGGTGTAAGCCATGTTACACGTGCGGAACACTCGGGTTAAACTTGACGAGCCTAGCATGTACAGACATGGCCTCGGAACACAAGAGACCGAAAGGTCGAACATGAGTCATATAGTAGATATGATCAACATGAAGATGTTCACCATTGAAACCACCTCAACTCACGTGATGATCGGACTTGAGTTGGTGGATTTGGATCATGTTACACTCGAATGATCGGAGGGATGTCAATTTGAGTGGGAGTTTTTTAAAATATGATTAACTAAACTCATTATCTAAGAACAATAGTCTAAGTTGTCTTTGCTATATTTATGTTGTAGATCATGGCTCGCGCAGTAGCACCCCTGAATTTTAATGCGTTCCTAGAGAAAGCTAAGTTGAAAGATGATGGAAGTAACTTTGTGGACTGGGCCCGTAATCTAAGGATTATCCTTACGGCTTCCCAGAAGGCTTATGTCCTTGATGCACCGCTTGGTGATCCACCCGCTCCAGTTGAGTCTCTAGACGTTGTGAACGCCTGGCAGGCTCGTTCTGATGATTACTCAATAGTTCAATGTGCAATGTTGTATGGCTTAGAACCGGGACTTCAAAGACGTTTTGAACGTCATGGAGCATATGAGATGTTCCAGGAGTTGAAGTTTATCTTTCAGAAGAATGCCCGGATCGAGAGATATGAGATCTCCGATAAGTTCTATGCTTGCAAGATGGAGGAGAACGGGTCTATCAGTGATCACGTGCTCAGAATGTCTGGGTACTCCACCCGTCTGGCTGAGTTAGGGATGCCCCTTCCGCCAGAGGCTATCACTGACAGAGTTCTTCAATCATTGCCGCCTAGCTACAAGAGCTTCGTGTTGAACTATAACATGCACGGGATGAACAAGTCAGTCGCCGAGCTGTTTGCGATGCTGAAAGTCGCTGAGTCTGAAATTCAGAAGGAGCATCAAGTGTTGATGGTCAATAAAACCACTAGTTTCAAGAAAAATGGCAAGGGTAAGAAGGGTAACTCTAAGAAGAGTGGCAAAGCAGTTGCTCCTCTCGTGAAGAAACCCAAGGCTGGACCCAAACCAGAAACTGAGTGTTTTCATTGCAAGGGAACTGGACACTGGAAGCGGAACTGCCCCAAGTATTTGGCTGACAAGAAGGCGGCCAACAACAAACAAGGTATATATGATATACATGTTATTGATGTGTACCTTACCAACTCTCGTTGTAGTGCCTGGGTATTTGATACCGGTGCGGTTGCTCATATTTGCAACTCAAAACAGGAACTGCGGAATAGACGGAGGCTGGCAAAGGACGAAGTGACGATGCGCGTGGGAAATGGTTCCAAGGTTGATGTGATCGCCGTCGGCACGCTCGCTCTTCGATTACCGTCGGGATTAGTGATGAACCTAAATAAGTGTTATTTGGTGCCTGCGTTAAGCATGAACATTATATCTGGATCTTGTTTATTGCGAGACGGTTACTCATTTAAATCAGAGAATAATGGTTGTTCTATTTATATGAGTAATATCTTTTATGGTCATGCACCCAATGTGAGGGGTTTATTCTTATTGAATCTCGATAGTAATAATACACATGTTCATAACATTGATGCCAAAAGATGTAGAATTGATAATGATAATACCACTTTCTTGTGGCACTGCCGTTTAGGTCATATTGGCGTAAAACGCATGAGGAAGCTCCATGCTGATGGACTTTTGGAGTCACTTGATTTTGAATCACTTGACACATGTGAGCCATGCCTCATGGGCAAGATGACTAAAACGCCGTTCTCTGGAATAATGGAACGGGCAAGTGACTTATTGGAAATCATACATACTGATGTGTGCGGTCCAATGAGTATTGAGGCGCGCGGTGGTTATCGTTACTTTCTCACCTTCACTGATGACTTAAGTAGATATGGGTATATTTACTTAATGAAACACAAGTCTGAAACATTTGAAAAGTTCAAACAATTTCAGAGTGAAGTTGAGAATCATCGTAACAAGAAGATTAAATTCCTACGATCTGATCGAGGAGGAGAATATCTGAGTTATGAGTTTGGCAGTCACTTAAGACAGTGTGGAATTGTTTCACAATTGACACCGCCTGGAACACCACAGCGTAATGGTGTGTCCGAACGTCGTAATCGAACCTTATTAGATATGGTGCGATCTATGATGTCTCTTGCCGATTTGCCACTATCGTTTTGGGGTTATGCATTAGAGACAGCTGCATTCACTTTAAATAGGGCACCATCGAAATCCGTTGAGACGACGCCATATGAACTTTGGTTTGGCAAGAAGCCAAAGCTGTCGTTTCTTAAAGTTTGGGGATGTGATGCTTATGTCAAAAAGCTTCAGCCTGAAAAGCTGGAACCCAAAGCGGAGAAATGCGTCTTCATAGGATACCCAAAAGAGACAGTTGGGTATACCTTCTATCTCAGATCCGAAGGCAAAATGTTTGTCGCTAAAAACGGAACATTTCTTGAGAAAGAGTTTCTCTCGAAAGAATTGAGTGGGAGGAAGATAGAACTTGATGAGGTTATTGAACCTTTACTTCAACCTGAGAGTAGCGCAGCGCAGAAAGTTGTTTCTGTGGAGCCTACATTAGCTGAAGAGGAAGTTAATGATGATGATCATGAAGCTTTGGATCAAGTTGCTATCGAACCTCGTAGGTCGACAAGGACGCGTACTACTCCTGAGTGGTACGGCAACCCTGTCTTAGAGGTCATGTTGTTAAACAACGATGAACCTACGAGCTATGGAGAAGCGATGATGGGCCCGGATTCCGAGAAGTGGTTAGAGGCCATGAAATCCGAGATGGGATCCATGTATGAAAACAAAGTATGGACTTTGGAAGTATTACCTGAAGGGCGTAAGGCCATTCAGAACAAATGGATCTTTAAGAGGAAGACGGACGCGGACGGTAATGTCACCGTCTATAAAGCTCGACTTGTGGCAAAGGGTTTTTCACAAGTTCAAGGAGTTGACTACGATGAGACCTTCTCACCCGTAGCGATGCTTAAGTCCGTCAGAATCATGTTAGCAATAGCTGCCTTTTTCGATTATGAAATTTGGCAGATGGATGTCAAAACAGCGCTCCTTAACGGTTACCTTAAGGAAGAGTTGTATATGATGCAGCCAGAAGGTTTTGTCGATCCAGAGAATGCTGACAAAGTTTGCAAACTCCAGCGATCCATTTATGGACTGGTGCAAGCATCTCGGAGTTGGAATCTTCGCTTTGATGAAGTGATCAAAGCGTTCGAGTTTATACAAGTTTACGGAGAAGCTTGTATTTACAAGAAAGTGAGTGGGAGCTCTATAGCGTTTCTAATATTATATGTGGATGACATATTGCTGATTGGAAACAATATAGAAATGCTGGAAAGCGTAAAGGAATATTTGAACAAGAGTTTTTCAATGAAGGACCTAGGAGAAGCTGCTTTCATATTAGGCATAAAGATCTATAGAGATAGATCAAGACGCTTAATAGGACTTTCACAAAGCACATACCTTGATAAGATTTTGAAGAAGTTCAAAATGGATCAGTCCAAGAAGGGGTTCTTGCCTGTTTTACAAGGTGTGAAGTTGAGTAAGACTCAATGCCCAGTGACTGCAGAAGATAGAGAAAAGATGAGTGTCATCCCCTATGCTTCGGCCATAGGCTCTATCATGTATGCAATGCTGTGCACAAGACCCGATGTCAGCCTTGCCATAAGTATGGTCGGAAGGTTTCAAAGTGATCCAGGAATGGAACACTGGACGGCGGTCAAGAATATCCTGAAATACCTGAAAAGGACTAAGGACATGTTTCTCGTTTATGGAGGTGATCAAGAGCTCGTCGTAAAGGGTTACGTCGATGCAAGCTTTGACACTGATCCGGATGACTCTAAGTCGCAAACCGGATACGTATTTATTCTTAATGGGGGTGCGGTTAGCTGGTGCAGTTCCAAGCAAAGCGTGGTAGCAGATTCTACATGCGAAGCGGAGTACATCGCTGCCTCGGAGGCGGCGAAGGAAGGTGTCTGGATGAAGGAGTTCATGACAGATCTTGGAGTAGTGCCTAGTGCACTTAACCCAATGACTCTGTTTTGTGATAATACTGGTGCCATTGCTCTAGCCAAGGAACCAAGATTTCACAAGAGGACCAGACACATAAAGCGACGTTTCAATTCCATCCGCGATTACATCAAGGAGGACGACATAAATATTTGCAAAGTACACACGGATCTAAATGTTGCAGATCCGATGACTAAACCTCTTCCAAAGGCTAAACATGAACAACACCAGAACTGCATGGGTGTTCGATTCATTACAATGTAAATCACATAGTGATGTGAACTAGATTATTGACTCTAGTGCAAGTGGGAGACTGTTGGAAATATGCCCTAGAGGCAATAATAAATTGGTTATTATTATATTTCCTTGTTAATGATAATTGTTTATTATCCATGCTATAATTGTATTGATTGGAAACTCAAATACATGTGTGGGTACATAGACAACACTGTGTCCCTAGTAAGCCTCTAGTTGACTAGCTTGTTGATCAAAGATGGTTAAGGTTTCCTAGCCATGGACATGAGATGTCATTTGATAACGGGATCACATCATTAGGAGAATGATGTGATGGACAAGACCCAAACTGTAAACGTAGCATTTGATCGTGTCAGTTTATTGCTATTGTTTTCTGCATGTCAAGTATCTGTTCCTTTGACCATGAGATCATGCAACTCACTGACACCGGAGGAATACCTTGTGTGTATCAAACGTCGCAACGTAACTGGGTGACTATAAAGGTGCTCTACAGGTATCTCCGAGGGTGTCTGTTGGGTTGGCATGGATCAAGACTGGGATTTGTTACTCCGTGTGACGGAGAGGTATCTCAGGGCCCACTCGGTAATACAACATCACATTGAGCCTTGCAAGCAATGTGACTAAAGTGTTAGCCACGAGATCTTGTATTACGGAACGAGTAAAGAGACTTGCCGGTAACGAGATTGAACTAGGTATAGTGATACCGACGATCGAATCTCGGGCAAGTAACATACCGAAGAACAAAGGGAACAGCATACGGGATTAACTGAATCCTTGACATAGAGGTTCGACCGATAAAGATCTTCGTAGAATATGTAGGAGCCAATATGGGCATCCAGGTCCCGCTATTGGTTATTGGCCGTAGAGGTGTCTCGGTCATGTCTACATAGTTCTCGAACCCGCAGGGTCTACACACTTAACGTTTGGTGACGATTAGTATAATTGAGTTATTATGTTGGTGACCGAAAGTTGTTCGGAGTCCCGGATAAGATCCCGGACATGACGAGGATCTCCGGAAGAGTCCGGAGGTAAAGATTGATATATGTGATAATAGTGTTTCGATCTCCGGAAGAGTTCCAGAGTTCACCGGAATGGGTTCCGGATGTTTACCGAAGTGTTCGGGTGCAGCAACACTTTATATGGGCCAAAGGGATAAAGCCCACGAGGTATTGGAAAGCGCAAAAGTAGTTTTGCTGCCGCGTAAGCGGTACTACCGCTTGTGTGAAGCGGTACTACCGCCCGAGCGGTACTACCGCTTGTGTGAAGCGGTACTACCGCCCAAGCGGTACTACCGCTTGTGTGAAGCGGTACTACCGCTTGTGTGCGGCTGTGCACGGTTCGGCAGGGATCCGAGTTGGACTCTTTCCCTGCGGGCCAAACCGACCTTGTGCGGGCAAAACCGACCTAGAGGAGGCTTTTACTCCAAGTTTAGACCCCAAGGCTCAACATATAAATAGAGGGGCAGGGCTAGCACACGGGACACATCAAGATTTCCCCAAGCCGTGTGCGGCAACCCTAACCCTCTAGTTCCTCCGTCATAATCTCCGTAGCGCTTGGCGAAGCCCTGCAGAGATTGTTCCTCACCACCATCACCACGCCGTCGTGCTGCTGGAACTCAACCACTACTTCACCATCGCTCGCTGGATCGAGGAGGTGAAGGCGTCATCAAGCCGTACGTGTGTTGAACGCGGAGGTGCCGTCCGTTCGGCACTAGATCGGAAGGATCGTGATTGGATCGCGGGACGCTCGGCGATTTGGATCGCGAAGACGTTCGACTACATCAACCGCGTTTATTAACGCTTCCGCTTAGCGATCTACAAGGGTATGTAGATTCACTCTCCCTCTCGTAGATGCTCATCACCATGGATAGATCTTATGTGTGCGTAGGAAAATTTTTGTTTCCCATGCAACGTTCCCCAACAGACATCTCTCATGTAGGCATCATACAATGGGTAAACAAATTACTATTAGGCAGTTGATGGAAAAGCAAATAGTTATGCGATGTTCACGGAAATGGTCATGTATGTATAGGCATCACATTCGTAAGCAAATAGGCCGACTCCTGCCTGCACCTATTACTATTACTCCACTCATCGACCGCTATCCAACATGCATCTAGAGTATTAAGTAAAACAGAGTAATGCTTGGAGAACGATGATATGATGTAGACAAAGTAAACTCAAACAATATGAATGAACCCCATCATTTTATCCTTAGTAGCAAAAACACAAAGACGCCTCTTGTCCCTACTTTGTCACCGGGATATAGAAATTCGCCAGGTTGAACCTACCACAACGCACCACTCCCACCGATGAAATATCAATCTACTTGGCCAAAGCATATCAATAGTTCGGAGAGCATTACGAAGCTATAATGATCATGCACTTAAGATATAATATAATTCAAAGGCATCTCAAATACTTTTCATGAATAATTTGAACATAAACCCACAATTCATCGGATCCCAACAAACACACCGCACAATAGGATTATATCGGATAGATCAAAGCGAAGATGCGATGACCATTGTATGGAAGATCATAAGAGAGAGAGATTGCCATCTAGGTACTAGCTATGGACCCATAGGTCTGTGGTGAACTTCTCACACAACATCATGAGGGCAACAAGGTTGATGAAGAGGCCCTCCGTGACCGATCCCCCCCTCCGGCAGGGTGCCGGAATGGAGGTCCAGTTGGCCTCACGACGGAATAGAGACTTGCGGCGGCGGAAAAAGGGTTTCGGGACTGCCTCCAGGGTTTTCAGAATATTAGAGAATTTATAGGCCGAAGAGGGACGTCGGGAGGTGCCCGAGGGGGCCACCACATATCAGGGCGCGCCCCCCCCCAGGACGCGCCCTGATGTGTGGTGGGGCCCTCGTGCGCCTCCCGACTTCCTTCCGAAGCTTCTAGGTCTTCATATAGTCCATAAAAAATCATCAAAAAGTTTCGTGGCAATTGGACTTCGTTTGGTACAGTAAACCTGCAAAGGGAAAAACACGTAGAAAACAACAACTGGCACTGGGCACTGGGTCAATAGGTTAGTGCTCAAAAATATTATAAATTGGTAAATAATGACCCAAAAAGTATCCTAGAATGATTATATATGAGCATGGAACAATAAAAAATTATAGATACGTTGGAGACGTATCACCTGTTCTCACTTACGACCAGTGTTGGTGTGCTCTTTTCCATTTTTTGCCCATATAGTTGTCTGGTTCCCTTCCCCTCCCTCCTCGTTCCCTTGTCATTTCCAACACGCAACTAGAAAAGAGAGAGAGAGATAGATAGATATATTGATAGATAGATAGATAGATAGATAGAGAGAGAGAGAGATCCATGGCGACTTGGAGGTCCCTTATCCGCTCGATTCACTAGGATGGTGGTCAGGAGTATGGTGTTCTCCCTCCAGCTGCCCCGCGCCCGTCTAGCTGCCCACCCCCTTTGGCTCCCCCACTGTCTGCGATGTTGGTCTGTAGCATCTCTCGGCCGTCGCACCCAGCCCCGGCCTCCATTTCTTCCCCGGCAACGTTCCTGGTCTCCGTGATTCGGTATGTTCGTCCGTTTTTGCCTTCATCCTCATGTGTGTTGTTAGCTGTGTGAAGGATTTTATCGTCAGATCTATCCCCATTTTTCTATTTTGTGTGGTTTGTGTTGTTATCTGGGATTGAATCTCATACTCATAGCTAATTTAGGGTGTGTACTTGTGAAAGCACAACTTCTCCCTAGGTGGTTTTGGTAATTAATACAACATATATTTCATTGGACTAATGTTTCCACCAAGTGTATCTCAGGAAAAAGTTCAATGATGGGTTGGCTAAAAGATTGTGTGGAGAACCTCCCCAAGGAAAGGAAGGAATAGGATTGACCATGCTTCAAGAACAAGGACTCTACATTTTACATTTTGTGAGAAATCACTTTTGAGTCCATAGGAAAGCCAATACTATTAAAAGGGGATGAGGTAAATATGATGATCTGGTTACTCAAGTGCTTAGAGGTAGCCACCAAAAATACCCACCCACTTTCCCACACATATCCTCTGTCCAAAGCCAAAGTCTAAATTCGGTGACACCAACTTCCCATTTGGATCCATCAGTTTATCCAAGACAGAAGCCAAACCGAACCCTAGCATCTCGGTACTACCAACATTCCTTTCGGTGCCACCGAAACCAGTGACCAACTCTCTATTAGCCATTTTCAAGAATCGGTCCCACCGAGTTTTGAGAATTGGTCTCACCGAGAAGTTGGACCAACTCTGTGTTAACCCATTTCTTGAAATCGGTCTCAGCGAGTTTGAGGAATCGGTCTCACCGAGTTTTGGCAACTGCCTAGGTCACCCATATCGGTACCATCGAGATTCATATATCGGTCTCACAAAAAATGCCAAAGTTGCCACATTTTGAACTAGTCGGTGCCACCGAGTTTCACTTCGGTTTCACCAAGTTGTGCAATAATGTTGGATTTTTGGAGATGCCTATATATACCCCTCCACCACCACTCACTCGCAAGAGAAGCACTCAGAACATACACCCACTTGCTGTTGGAAATATGCCCTAGAGGCAATAATAAAGTGATTATTATTATATTTCCTTGTTCATGATAATCGTTTATTATCCATGCTATAATTGTATTGATTGGAAACACAAATACATGTATGGATACATAGACAACACTGTGTCCCTAGTATGCCTCTAGTAGACTAGCTCGTTGATCAAAGATGGTCAAGGTTTCCTAGCCATAGACATGAGATGTCATTTGATAACGGGATCACATCATTAGGAGAATGATGTGATGGACAAGACCCAAACTATGAACGTAGCATATGATCGTGTCAGCTTATTGCTATTGTTTTCTGCATGTCAAGTATTTGTTCCTATGACCATGAGATCATGCAACTCACTGACACCGGAGGAATACCTTGTGTGTATCAAACGTCGCAATGTAATTTGGTGACTATAAAGATGTTCTACAGGTATCTCCGAAGGTGTATGTTGAGCTGGCATGGATCGAGACTGGGATTTGTTACTCCGTATGACGGAGAGGTATCTCTGGGCCCACTCGGTAATACAACATCACAATAAGCCTTGCAAGCAAAGTGACTAGAGAGTTAGCCACGGGATCTTGTATTACGGAACGAGTAAAGAGACTTGCCGGTAATGAGATTGAACTAGGTATAGAGATACCGACGATCGAATATCGGGCAAGTAACATACCGAAGAACAAAGAGAATAGCATACGGGATTAACTGAATCCCTGACATAGAGGTTCAACCGATAAAGATCTTCATAGAATATGTAGGAACCAATATGGGCATCCAGGTCCCGCTATTGGTTATTGACCGTAGAGGTGTCTCGGTCATGTCTACATAGTTCTCGAACCCGCAGGGTCTGCACACTTAACGTTTCGGTAGTATTGAGTTATGTATGGTGATGACCGAAGATTGTTCGGAGTCCCGGATGAGATCCCGGACATCACGAGGAGCTCCGAAATGGTCCGGAGGTAAAGATTGATATATAGGAAGTTCCGTTTTGGTCTCCGGAAAAGTTTTGGGCATTTCCGACTGTGTACCGGGAGTGACGAATGGATTCCGGGGGGTCCACCAAGTGGGGCCCACCCACCCCAAGGGTCACATGGGCCTAGGAGGTGGCGCACCAGACCCTGGTGGGCTGGACGGCCAGCCCCTAGGAGGCCCTTGCGCAAAGGGGTGGGAGAGGGGCCAAGTGGGAGGAGTCCTACTAGGAGTCGACCTCCCTTGTGGGAGGTGGACTCCTCCCTTGTGGGAGGTGGACTCCTCCCTTGGTGGTGGTTCGGCCAAACCCCTAGGGGAAACCCTAGGGCTGCCTCCCCGTCCCTCCCTCCTATATATACTAGAGGTTTTTGAGGGCAGCCCCCAACCTGAAAAGCCATGGCTGCCTCTCTCTCTCCCTCTAGATCTGATCTCCACCAGATCGTCTCGGTTGCGCTTGGCGAAGCCGTGCCGGGACAACACCACCACCACCGTCACCACGCCGTCGTGCTGCCAGAGTACTCATCTACCTCTCCGCTCCTTCTTGTTGGATCAAGAAGGCGTAGATCATCATCGAGCTGTACGTGTGCTGAACGCGGAGGTGCCGTCCGTTCGGTGCTAGATCGGGACAGATTGTGATTGGATCGTGGGATGGCTTGCGATTTGGATCGCGAAGAAGTTCGACTACATCAACCGCGTTTCTTAATGCTTCCCTCTTAGCGATCTACAAGGGTACGTAGATCCACTCTCCCTCTCGTAGATGCTCATCGCCATGGAAAGATCTTGCGTGTGCGTAGGAAATTTTTTGTTTCCCATGCAACGTTCCCCATCACTTGCCATATCCAATTTCCTGAGAGAGAGCCACCTACCCTTGTGTTGAGGTCAAGATCATCCAATCCAACCATATGGATCTTGATTTCTAGCCTCCCCAAGTTGCTTTCCACCCAATCAATCTCTTCTACCCATGCCAAACCTGTGAGAGAGTGATTGAGTGTTGAGGAGACTATCTTTTGAAGCACAAGAGCAAGGAGTTCATCATACTACAACATCTATTACCTTTTGGAGGGTGGTGCCTCCTAGATTGGTTAGGTGTCGCTTGGAAGCCTCCTTCTTTGTGATTGTGGAGTTGAACCAAGAGTTTGTAAGGGCAAGGAGTTTGCCTACTTCCTGAAGATCTACCCCGAGTAAGGCTAGTCCTCCGTGGACGTAGGCCATCATGGAATAGACGAGGTTGCTACTTCGTGGACCCTTCATGGGTGGATCTCTCCGTGGACTCTCGCGGTCGTTACCCTCCATGGGTTGAAGTCTCCATAAACGTGGACGTACGATAGCACCACCTATCAGAACCACGGGAAAAATCTTCGTGTCTCAAAATTGAGTTTGATCTTCCTATCCCTACCCTCTTACATTTGCATGTCTTTACTTTCCGCTGCTATACTCTTAGACTTGCATGTGTAGGGTGAACTTGACTTGCTACAATTGCTAAAATCTGCCAACAACTAAAATTGGGAAAATGTTAGATTTTTATTTGGTCAAGTAGTCTAATAACCCCCCTCTAGGCCTACTTTTGACCCTACAAGTGGTATCAGAGCATTGGTCTCCATTGCATTGGTCTCACAACCTAGGAGAGTCTGGCGTCTAGTGAGGGAAATTATCATCGTAGAGGTCCATATTTTGATGGTACAAACTTTGCTAGTTGGAAGCATAAGATGAAAATCCATATTCTTGGTCATAACTCCGCCGTATGGGCTGTTGTTCGTGTTGGCTTGCAAGGTGAATTCTTTGGTGATGGAAAGGAACCGGATCGTGAAGTGGCTGCAGAATAATTGAAGATGTTGCAATACAATGCTCAAGCATGTGACATTCTATTCAACTGCCTATGTCCCGAAGAATTCAACAAGATTAGCCGTCTTGAGAATGCAAAGGAAATTTGGGATACTTTGGTTGATATGCACGAAGGTATCGAATTCGTCAGGGAATCTAAGTTGGATGTGCTACAAAGTCAACTTGACAAGTTCACCCTACACATGCAATGGAGACTTAGGAAGCAAACAAATGACCGACAATTCATCAAGGATGGTGAAGGAGTCGCGGAAATGTTCTCTAGGCTTGCTCTCATCACAAATGAGATTGCCGGCTTAGGAAGCAAACAAATGACCAACAAATTCATCATAAAGAAGATCCTTAGAGCCTTGGATGGAAAGTACAACACCGTGTGCACATTGATCCAAATGATGCCAAACTACAAAGATCTCAAGCCTACGGAAGTCATTGGAAGGATTGTTGCTCATGAGATGTCACTCAAGGACAAAGAAGAACTTCACACCAAGTCAAGCGGTGCTTACAAAGCTACAAGTGACACTCCCTCTACATGAAGTGACAACCTTGTAACCAATGAAGAGATAAGCCTCATGGTCAAGAAATTCAACAAGTTCTACAAGAGTAGAGGCAAAGAAAGAAGCTCCAATTCAAGATACGAAGGCCCGGACACTACTCCAATGAGTTCTACAAAGCGTTCATCTAGTCTTGACCGGAATTGTTACAATTGTGGAAGGCCCGGACACTACTCCAATGAGTGCACGGCCCCCCATAAAAGAAGAGAAGAGTCACCTAGAAGAAAGAGCTCTAGAGATGAGTCACCTCGAAGAGAGAGAAGGGGTAGAGATGATCGTTATGAACGAAGACCCTCAAGGAGAAGTAGGGACTCGGAGAAGAAGGACAAGTACACCCAGAGCTATGCAAGAAGAAGACATCAAGCTCGTGCTGGTGAATGGGTTTCTGGCTCCGAATCCGACAATCACTCCGAGAGAAGCTATCACTCCTCCGACTATAGTCAAGATGAAGGTGTTGCCGGACTTGCACTCATTTCCTCCAACTCCTACGACATATTCGATTCACCAAATGAAGGGAGTGGAAGTTGCTTCATGGCTAAAGGCCCCAAGGTTTCACACCCTGAATACATTGACTTCAATAGTGATGAGGATGACTTACTTGGAGATGATGACTTGCTATTTGACAAAACTAGTGATAGTAGTCAAAATGAGCTAGATAATAATCATGCTAGTCAAGATAAGTCGTGTGATGATGATAAGAAGGAAATAGAGCGACTAACTAAAGAATTAAACACTCTTAAGTTAGCCCATGAATCTACTCTAGAATATCATAGAGAGCTTGTAAGAACTCATGAGAAGCTACGCTTCGAGAAGCTCAATTTGGAGCAAGAACATGAGTTTCTTAAAGCTATCAATGACGATCTCCGAAAGAAGACTTCTTATTATCTAGCCAAACGACTACTCTTGTCTACATTTATTCCACAAGTTAAGACTAAGCAAACTAGTAACAAAGGCAAGAAAGTTTCTTCAACTAGTAGCAATAAAAATGATAAATCTAATGATATTGCTTCTAGTGGTTCTATTGATTCCACTAATGATTCTCCTAGCCAAGTTACACTTGAGCAAGAAAATGATCTATTGAAAGGGATTATAGAAAAAGGTATCTACAAAATTCTTGCCGGATGTAAGCAATTTGAGGAGATTGTACGCAAGCATGGAGGATACCGGAAGAACCAAGGCATTGGCTACTTCAACGCCAATGGAGTTGAATGGGAATAAGGTCAATACCCCAAGCCAAAGTTTGTTCCTCAAAAGGAGAAGTATGAACATACTCTTCCCAAGGGAGCAAAAGCTCAAGATGACCTTCCACCACAAGACCACAAGCTCAAGGGCAAGGACAAGCTTCAAGAGGAGATTAACACATTTGAAGATGAGTCTCAAGCTTTGGTCAAGTGGGTTCCCAAGGCTACTCCAAGATCTACTTCAACTAGTGCTACTTCAACCCCAAGGATTCCCATAAACTTGATGTGGGTCCCCAAGAAGAAGAACTAGAGATGTTCTTGAGGGGTGACTCCGCCAATGAAATTCACTCACATTCATTATTGGCAAGGACTATTTGCAATCAACTCCAACTTTATGCAATAGTTCAAGGAGGCACAAATTCCCTCAAAGGTAAGCAAGGGACAAGGTAATTAATGAATCCATGGACATCATCATGAATACATTGCACTCCATGTCCATAGATATCCTTGTATTTGTCTCTTGTGTGGTACTAACCCATTTAGGTGAGAAGAGTAAGAAAACAACGAGGATTGCTCCCAACTCAAGATGATCTTCATCAACAATGAGCATCCACTACAACCTCACCCACATGAAGTCTTCTATGACAAACCCAAGGTTAGTTTATACCTCTTAGGGGGGATGTCACATCAAGGGGGGAGCTTTAATCTAAGACTTGAGTTAAAGCATCTCTTAAAGATGTGAACACATTAAATGCTTTATGTAAAAGTGGCAACCCCACTTGTGCTTAAACGATGAGTATGACCTATGATCAAGTATTCTTGCTTGGCTCCTAAGTCAATATACTCATATATAGATGACTCCGTCATCGCCAAAGTGCTTGGTAGATACTAGAGAGGTTTTGCATGTTTGCCATATTTCATTTGACAATTTATTGTGTGAGCATGTTGGTATGCATTTCTTTTCTCATTCGAGGATATCCAATTGTTGTTATTTGGCTTTCATTTTTCTTTGGCCAATTGGATATACAAGAATGCCTAAGTACCTCCCTCTAGCTACTATGCTTTCTCATCTCAAATTCTATTCATGCTTCATCACAAAATTTGAGCAAGCACTTCTCGAACCCTCTGTGTGAGGAGCACTCGGAGTTCTGTTTCGTTAAGAGTCGACTTCCAAAACCTCCCCAATGCAATCTCGGTGTAACCAACTCCAAAATCTAGGTTCCACCAAAGCCTAGGGTTGATCTGAATCTCAGTAGCACCGATTCCATAATCTCGGCTTCATCGAGTTTCCCTGTCAACTGACAGTAGAGGAACTCGGTGGCACCGATATTTTAGAACCGACGTCACCGACAGCTATGGGGGTACATATACTCAGCGGAACCGGTTTTGGAAATCACTTCTTCAAATCCCGTGGTCCCCGCAAACCCTAGCTACCACTCAGTGTCTATGGACTTCTCCTTCGCTCCCGTGTGTCTGCACCACAGGAGGTCTTCGCCATCGACGGAAATCGCCCCCACCGTCGCCGCCGTAGGAGGCCATCGCCAAGTTAGGGTAACGACCTCAAAATTCTTTGCACTCCCTGTACGATTCATGTGCAAAAGAATATGTTCCATTTTCTTCCCACCGTGTGAACAATCTCCATCCTCGAAAACTCCATTATGTTAGAGAATGATGGATTTTTAGGTTTAACCGTCCGCAGATTGAATCTCGGTGTCACCGAGTCATAGAAATCGGTTCTAGTAGTTTTGTTTTTAGGGTTACTAAGAACAGCTTCGGTGAGACCGAGTGGCTCTTTTCGCTGAAACCAAAAAGGCTGCCAAGTCTATATTAAGGAAGTTGTCTGTCTCGGTGGCTCCAAAATTTTCAACTCGGTGGAACCGAAATCCCTTATGTTGAAGATTAAACTTAAGATTCTATGTTCAAATTTGAGAAAATATTATGTGTTTTGTGATGCTCAACCCGTCTGCTCTTCTATACTCTATTCATAGGGTTAGCATGTCAGGTTCTGATGATAGCCAAAATGATCCGAGGGAGAGGGAAGTTGACATGAGTTCAGGCACAAGCCCAGATGCCAGTTCTTCTTCTTCAGGATATCCAGGCACCCCAAATTCTCATGGGCTGTCCAAGGCTGACACCAGGGCTAGAAGAAAGCTGAATTCAGATGAGGAGGATTCAGACTTTGTGCCAGAGGAAGTTCTTGCCAAGAAGCAACAAGAAAAGAAAGAGAAGGCTGCAAGGAAGTCTGCTTCAGAGGCCACCTCAGCTAAGAGGACTGTCATAAAAGAGTATGCCACCTCTGAGTCTATGAGAGCACCTGAGAGTTCCAGAGCAAACACTTCATTATCAGCCGAGCCTCTAAGGAAATCTTTGCCTAAGAAGGCAGGAGAGAAGAAGAGAGCTAGGAAGAGGATTGTGCATGTCATTGGCAGTCCTACTTCCATGTATGAAGACCCAGCTGAGGCTGAGGAACGGGAAGAGGAGGAAGAGCCAGCTGCTGCTACTTCTTGAGCTTGCGTTGGTTTTCCCTTGAAGAGGAAAGGGTGATGCAGCAAAGTAGATAAGTATTTCCCTCAGTTGTTGAGAACCAAGGTATCAATCCAATAGGAGGTACAAGCAAGGCCCCAATCTTTGCACCTACACAAACAATTAAACACTTCCACCCAACGCTATAAAGGGGTTGTCAATCCCTTCACGGTTACTTGCAAGGATGAGATCTGATAAACATAGATATAAAAGATTACCGGAAAAGGCCCCAAGATGGGATCTCACGGGAACAGAGGCTTCCGGCGGCGGAAAAGTATTATCGTGGCTCTCTTTGGTATTGGGGGAATATTTCTGAATTTATAGGCGGAGAATTAGGGTTGGAGGAGCTACGGGGGGCCCACAAGCCAGGGGGTGCAGCCTGTTCTCCAAGTCTCCTGGGTTCCTTCTGGTCCAAGAAAAATCATCGTAGAATTTTATTCCGCTTGGACTCCGTTTGATATTCCTTTTCTGCAATACTCAAAAACAAGGAAAAAATAGAAAGTGGCACTAGCACTAGGTTAATAGGTTAGTCCAAAAAATAATATAAAATAGCATATTAATGCATATAAAACATCCAAAATAGATAATATAATAGCATGGAACAATCAAAAATTATAGATACGTTGGAGACGTATCAAGCATCCCCAAGCTTAATTCCTGCTCGTCCTCGTGTAGGTAAATGATAAAAACAGAATTTTTGATGTGGAATGCTACCTAACATATTTATCCATGTAATATTCTTTATTGTGGCATGAATGTTCAGATCCATAAGATTCAAAACAAAAGCTTAATATTGACATAAAAACAATAATACTTCAAGCATACTAACAAAGCAATTGTGTCCTTTCAAAATAACATGGCCAACGAAAGTTATACCTACAAAATCATATGGTCTGGCTATGCTCCATCTTCCCCACACAAAGTATTTAAATCATGCACAACCCCGATGAGAAGTCAAGCAATTGTTTCACACCTTTATGTTCTCAAACCTTTTCAACTTTCACGCAATACATGAGCGTGAGTGCTACTTCTTGTGCTTGCGTTGGTTTTCCCTTGAAGAGGAAAGGGTGATGCAGCAAAGTAGATAAGTATTTCCCTCAGTTGTTGAGAACCAAGGTATCAATCCAGTAGGAGATACAAGCAAGTCCCCAATCTTCGCACCTACACAAACAATTAAACTCTTGCACCCAACGCTAAAAGGGGTTGTCAATCCCTTCACGGTTATTTGCAAAGATGAGATCTGATAGAGATAGATATAAAAGATTGCTAGAACGTAAAGTAAAACAAAAGTAAAAATAATGCAGCGAGATATTTTTGGTATTTTTGGTTTATAGATCTAAAAATATAATATGGAAAATAGGCCCGGGGGGCATAGGTTTCACTAGAGGCTTCTCTCATGAAGGAAAATAATACGGTGGGTGAACAAATTACTGTCGAGCAATTGATAGAAAAGCGAATAATTATGACGATATCCAAGGCAATGATTATGCATATAGGCATCACGTCCGTGTCAAGTAGACCTAAACGATTCTGCATCTACTACTATTACTCCACACATCGACTGACTCCTGCGTGAATCTAGAGTATTAAGTTTAATGCATTAGGTAAGATGACATGATGTAGAGGGATAAACTCAAGCAATATGATGAAAACCCCATCTTTTTATCCTCGATGGCAACAATACACTACGTGCCTCGCTATCCCTACTTTGTCACTGGGTGAGGACACCGCAAGATTGAACCCAAAACTAAGCACTTCTCCCATTGCAAGAATTATTAATCTAGTTGGCCAAACCAAACCAATAACTCTAAGAGACTTGCAAAGATATGAAATCATGCATATAAGAATTCAGAGAAGATTCAAATAATATTCATAGATAAGCTGATCATAAATCCACAATTCATCGGATCTCGACAAACACACCGCAAAAGAGTATTACATCGGATAGATCTCCATGAAGATCATGAAGAACATGGTATTGAAGAATAAAGAGAGAGAAGAAGCCATCTAGCTACTAGCTATGGACCCGAAGGTCTGCGGTAAACTACTCACGCATCATCGGAGTGGCAATGGAGTTGATGTAGATGCCCTCCGTGATCGAATCCCCCTCCGACAGATTACCGGAAAAGGCTCCAAGATTGGATCTCACGGGAACAGAGGCTTCCGGCGGCAGAAAAGTATTTTCGTGGCTCTTTTTGGTATCCAGGGAATATTTGGGAATTTATAGGCCGAAGAATAGGGTTAGGAGGGCTGCCGTGGGGCCACAAGCCAGGGTGGCACGCCCGCCCCCTAGGGCGCGCCCTGGTGGCTTGTGACGCCACGGCAGGTCTCCTGCCTTCATCTCCAAGTCTGCTGGGTTTCTTCTGGTCTAAGAAAAATCATTCCGAAGATTTTATTCCGTTTGGACTCCGTTTAATATTCCTTATCTGCAATACTCAAAAACAAGGAAAAAATAGAAACTGGCACTAGGCTCTAGATTAATAGGTTAGTCCCAAAAATAATATAAAATAGCATATTAATGCATATAAAACATCCAAAACAGATAATATAATAGCATGGAACAATCAAAAATTATAGTTACGTTGGAGACATATCAGTGAGCCATGGATATAGCACTATAGGTGGAATAGAATATGGTGGAGGTTGTGAGGAAAAGGAGAAGATAGTCTCACATCAACTAGGCGTATCAACGGGCTATGGAGATGCCCATCAATAGATATCAATGTGAGTGAGTAGGGATTGCCATGCAATGGATGCACTAGAGCTATAAGTGTATGAAAGCTCAAAAAGAAACTAAGTGGGTGTGCATTACAATGAAAAATTCCCACTAGTATATGAAAGTGACAAAATAGGAGACTCTCTATCATGAAGATCATGGAGCTACTTTGAAGCACAAGTGTGGAAAAAAAGATAGTAGCATTGTCCCTTCTCTCTTTTCTTTCATTTTTTTATTTTGGTGGGCATCTTTGGCCTGTTTTTTTATTTGGGCTTCATTGGCCTCTTTTATTATTTGTAAAGTTCGGAGACTCATCCCAACTTGTGAGGGAATCATAGCTTCCATCATCCTTTCCTCTCATGGGACAATGCTTTAATAATGATGATCATCAGACTTTTATTTACTTAAAACTCAAGAATTACAACTCGATACCTAGAACAAAATATGACTCTATATGAATGCTTCCGGCGGTGTACCGGGATGTGCAACGATCTAGCATAGCAAATGACATCAAAAAACGGACAAGCCATGAAAACATCATGCTAGCTATCTTACGATCATGCAAAGCAATATGAAAATGATGGTGCGTGTCATAATAAACGGAACGGTGGAAGATGCATGGCAATATATCTCGGAATGTCTATGGAAATGCCATAATAGGTAGGTATGGTGGCTGTTTTGAGGAAGGGTATATGATGGGTTTAATGCACCGACGAAAGTTGCGCGGTACTAGAGAGGCTAGCAATGGTGGAAGGGTGAGAGTGCGTATAATTCATGGACTCACATTAGTCATAAAGAACTCACATACTTATTGCAAAAGTCTATTAGTTATTGAAGCAAAGTATTAGACGCATGCTCCTAGGGGAGATGTTGGTAGGAGTTAACCATCGCGCGCTCCCGACCCTCACACAAAGGATGACAATCAGTAAACAAATCATGCTCCGACTTCGTTACATAACGGTTCACCATACGTGCATGCTACGGGAATCACAAACTTTTAACACAAGTATTTATACCAATCCACAATTACTCACTAGCATGACTCTAATATCACCATCTTTATATCTCAAAACTATATGCAAGGAATCAAACTTCTCATAGTATTCAATGCACTTTATATGAAAGTTTTTATTATATCCCTCTTGGATGCCCATTATATTAGGACTAAATTCACAACCTAAACCAATTACCATGCTGTTTAAAGACTCTCAAAATAATATAAGTGAGGTACGAGAGTTCAATTATTTCTATAAAATATAACACCACCGTGCTCTAAAAAGATATAGGTGAAGCACTAGAGCAAAATTGCATAGCTCAAAAGATATAAGTGAAGCACATAGGGTATTCTAATAAATTCACGATTCATGCGTGTCCCTCCCAAAATATGTGTGCAGCAAGGATGATTGTGGAAAACTAAAAATCAAAGACTCATATCATACAAGACGCTCCAAGCAAAACACATATCATGTGGTGAATAAAAATATAGCCTCAAGTAAATTTACCGATGGATTGAAGACGAAAGAGGGGATGCCTTCCGGGGCATCCCCAAGCCTAGGCTCTTTGGTATCCTTGAATATTCCTTGGGGTGCCTTGGGCATCCCCAAGCTTAGGCTCTTGCCACTCCTTATTCCATAGTCCATCAAATCTTTACCCAAAACTTGAAAACTTCACAACACAAAACTCAACAGAAAACTCATGAGATCCGTTAGTATAAGAAAAATAAATCACCACTTTAGGTACTGTTGTGAACTCATTATTTATTTATATTGGTGTAATATATACTGTATTCCAACTTCTCCATGGTTCATACCCCCCGATACAACCCATAGATACATCAAAATAAGCAAACAACACAAAGAAAATAGAATCTGTCAAAAACAGAACAGTCTGTAGAAATCTGTAAACTTCGAATTCTTATGTAACTCCAAAAATTCTGAAAAATTAGGAAAATCTGGGAATTTTGTATATAAATCTTGTGTAAAACTTTCAGATTCATTCTACGCTCTGGTGAATTTATAAAATTCCTGGACTGAGCCAAAAGTTTCTGTTTTTCAGCAGAATCAAATCAACAATCACCGTAGACCATCCCAAAGATCTTACATGGCTCAAACACTAATTAAAACACTAAAACACAATTACTACAGAGGTAATAATGTGTAAAGCACTAAATAACAGAAACAAAAAACAACAACAAAAAGACATAAAATAAAATTGGGTTGCCTCCCAACAAGCGCTATTGTTTAACGCCCCTAGCTAGGCATATCGTAATAGATCTAGGTATTGTCATCTTTGGTATGCAATCCATAAGTAGCTCTCATAATAGATTCATAAGGTAATTTAATTTTCTTTCTAGGAAAGTGTTCCATGCCTTTCCTTAACAGAAATTGGAATCTAATGTTTCCTTCTTTCATATCAATAATTGCACCGATCGTTCTAAGGAAAGGTCTACCAAGAATAATAGGACATGTAGGATTGCAATCTATATCAAGAACAATGAAATATACCATTACATAATTACTAATTGCAACAATGAGAACATAATTAATCCTTCCCATAGGTTTCTTAATAGTGGAATCCGCTAGATGCAAATTTAAAGAGCAATCGTCAAGTTCATGGAAACCTAGCACATCACATAAAGTTTTCGGAATCGTGGAAACGCTAGCACCCAAATCACACAAAGTATGGTACTCATAATATTTAATTTTAATATTAATAGTAGGTTCCCACTCATCATAAAGCTTTCTAGGTATAGAAACTTCCAACTCAAATTTTTCTTCAAAAGATTTCATCATAGGATCAACAATATGTTTAGTAAAAGCTTTATTTTGATCATAAGCATGCGGAGAATTCAACATGGATTGCAACAAGGAAATACAATTAATCAAAGAGCAACTATCATAATTAAAGTCCTTGAAATCCAAAAGAGTGGGTTCATTGCTATTTAAAGTTTTGACCTCTTCAATCCCACTTTTATCAATTTTAGCATTAAGATCTATAAACTCCGAATCATTGGGACGACTTTTAACTAAAGTTGACTTATCTCCAGTTCCATCTTTATCAAGATTTGTATTAGAAAACAAAGATTCAATAGGAGTCACATCAATCATTTTAAGATCTTCATCATTATTTTCACGAGAACACACTTTTTCAAGCCATTCACGCTTAGCACGCATTCTAGCGGTTCTTTCCTTACACTCATCAATAGAAGTTCTCATAGCTTTTAAAGACTCATTAATATCACGCTTGGGTGGAGTAGATCTAATTTTCAAAGAATCAATCTCAAGCGAAATTCTATCAACGTTCCTAGCCAAATCATCAATCTTGAGCAATTTTTCTTCAATCGTAGCATTGAAAACCTTTTGCGAGCTAATAAATTCTTTAATATTATTCTCAAGATCAGAAAGCATCTTATTATAATTTCTATAAGGATTGTTGTTGGAATTGCCATGATTATTAGATGAATTACTAGGATTGAAATTACCTCTATACGCGTTATTACCAAAATTGTTCCTACCAACAAAATTCACATCCATAGATTCATTATTATTTCCAATCAAAGAAGACAAAGGCATATCATTAGGATCAATAGGAGCACTCTTACTAGCAAACAATTTCGTTAATTCATCCATCTTTTCACTCAAAGTGTTTATTTCTTCAATAGCATGCACTTTTTTACTAGTAGGAGATCTTTCGGTATGCCATTGAGAGTAATTTGCCATAATATAATCTAGGAGTTCAGTAGATTCTCCTAATGTGATTTCCATAAAAGTACCACCTGCGGCGGAATCTAAAAGATTTTTAGAAGCAAAATTCAATCCCGCATAAAAAAATTGTATAATCATCCATAAACTCAAACCATGTGCGGGGCAATTTCTAATCATTAGTTTCATCCTCTCCCAAGATTGTGCAACATGCTCATGATCACGTTGCTTAAAATTCATTATATCGCTCCTAAGGGAGATGATCTTAGCGGGCGGAAAGTACTTGGAAATAAAAGCATCTTTACACTTATTCCATGAATCAATACTATTTTTAGACAAAGATGAAAACCAAGTTTTAGCACGATCTCGTAGTGAGAACGGAAATAGCTTCAATTTAACAATATAATTACCCACATCTTTCTTCTTTTGCATATCACACAACTCAACGAAAGTATTTAGATGGGATGCGGCATCTTCACTAGGAAGGCCATAAAATTGTTCTTTCATAACAAGATTAAGCAAAGCGGTATTACTTTCATAAGATTCCGCACTAGTGGCGGGAGCAATCGGAGTACTAATAAAATCATTATTATTAGTATTGGAGAAGTCACACCATTTGGTATTCTCAGACATCATGACAAAGCAAGCAATCTAGCACACAAGCAAACAAAAAGCAAACGGAAAGACAAACGGAAGAAGGGCGAATAAAAGGACAAATCTTTTTGGTTTTTTTTTTTCTGAAAATCGTTTTAGAAGTGGGGGAGAGGAAAACGAGAGGCAAATGGCAAATAATGTAAATGCAAGAGATGAGTTTGTGATGGGTACTTGTTAGGCTTGATGTCTTGACTTCCCCGGCAACCACGCCAGAAATTGGCAAGTTGACGGGAGAGTTCTTGTCTTGACTTGCTATGTATCCTCCCCGGCAATGGCGCCAGAAATTGGCAAGTTGGTGGGAGTGTTCTTGTCTTGACTTGCTATGTATCCTCCCCGGCAACGGCGCTAGAAATCCTTCTTGCTACTTCTTGAGCTTGCGTTGTATTTCCCTTGAAGAGGAAAGGGTGATGCAGCAAAGTAGATAAGTATTTCCCTCAGTTGTTGAGAACCAAGGTATCAATCCAGTAGGAGGTCCAAGCAAGGCCCCAATCTTTTCACCTACACAAACAATCAAACACTTGCACCCAACGCTATAAAGGGGTTGTCAATCCCTTCACAGTTACTTGCAAGGATGAGATCTGATAAAGATAGATATAAAAGATTGCTAAAAGTAAAACTAAAATAAAAGTAAATAGATTGCAGCAAAGTATTTTTGGTATTTTTGGTTTATAGATCTGAAAATATAATATGGAAAATAGACCCGGGGGCCATAGGTTTTACTAGAGGCTTCTCTCTTGAAGGAAATAATACGGTGGGTGAACAAATTACTGTCGAGCAATTGATAGAAAAGTGCATAGTTATGACGATATCCAAGGCAATGATTATGCATGTAGGCATCACGTCCGTATCAAGTAGACCGAAACGATTCTGCATCTACTACTATTACTCCACACATCGACCGACTCCTGCCTGCATCTAGAGTATTAAGTTCATGAAGAACAGAGTAACGCATTAAGGAAGACGACATGATGTAGAGGGATAAACTCAAGCAATATGATGAAAACCCCATCTTTTTACCCTTGATGGCAATAATACAAATACGTGCCTCGCTACCCCTACTTTGTCACTGGGTGAGGACACCGCAAGATTGAACCCAAAACTAAGCACTTCTCCCATTGCAAGAATTACCAATCTAGTTGGCCAAACCAAACCAATAACTCGAAGAGACTTGCAAAGATATGAAATCATGCATATAAGAATTCAGAGAAGATTCAAATAATATTCATAGATAATCTAATCATAAATCCACAATTCATCGGATCTCGACAAACACACCGCAAAAGAGTATTACATCGGATAGATCTCCATGAAGATCATGGAGAACATGGTATTGTAAACATAGAGAGAGAAGAAGCGATCTAGCTACTAGCTATGGACCCGAAGGTTTGAGGTGAACTACTCATGCATCATCGGAGGGGCAATGGAGTTGATGTAGATGCCCTCCGTGATCGAATCCCCCTCCGGCAGATTACCGGAAAAGGCTCCAAGATGGGATCTCACGTGAACAGAGGCTTCCGGCGGCGGAAATTATTATCGCGGCTCTCTTTGGTATTGGGGGAATATTTCTGAATTTATAGGCGGAGAATTAGGGTTGGAGGAGCTACGGGGGGCCCACAAGCTAGGGGCGCCCCCCAGGGGCACGCCCAGGTGGCTTGTGACCCACCCGTGGGTCTTCTTGCCTCTTCTCCAAGTCTCTTGGGTTCCTTCTGGTCCAAGAAAAATCATCGTAGAATTTTTTTCTGTTTGATATTCCTTTTCTGCAATACTCAAAAACAAGGAAAAAACAGAAACTGGCACTGGGCACTAGGTTAATAGGTTAGTCCCAAAAATAATATAAAATAGCATATTAATGCATATAAAACATCCAAAATAGATAATATAATAGCGTGGAACAATCAAAAATTATATATACGTTGGAGACGTATCAGCTGCCAAAGCTCCTCCATCCAAGAGGAAGAAATTGCTTGTTGATGCTATGCCCAAGCAAGCTCCTTCAAAGAGCAAGAAACCTGAGCCCAAGAAGCCTGCAGCTCCTTAGTCTAAGAAGACTACCAGGGACGTCCCTCTTGCAGCTAAGAACAAGAGATCTTCCACCATGGAAGAAGATGATGATCTTTCAGTTCTGAGGAAGCTAAGACCACATTTGCCATTGCACAATGATGCTCACCCAGTAGCAGAAGATATGAAGAAGAGAAAGGATGCATGACTGAGATTGTGGTGAGCTAATGATCCCTATGCCTCCAAGAGGAAGACTGCTGTAGATGACAGATTCTACACCAAGGAACAATAGGATTTCTATGAGACTGTGTCGGGGTACGGATGCTCACGATCACCTATGGGACCAGAAGTCCCTTGTGGTTCGGCAAGGGGGGTCACGTTGCACGGAGAGCGAAGAGAATGAGACGGCACAACGATCAAGGGCCAGGCATTTTTACCTAGGTTCGGGCCGCTGCTAAGCATAAAACCCTACTCCTGCTTTTTGGTGGATTGATTGGAGGAACACGAAGTACGCAGGGCGCCTGACCCCGGCAAGGACTGCTGCCGGGGAGAGCGGCTATGCGAGTACAAGCGTTCGGGGGTTCGAGTTGCCAACCTTGAGCTAGGTTGCCTTGGGCCTCCTTTTATAGTCCAAGGGGTTACCACAATGGCAAAGCAGACATTATCTATTGATTAGATAGCTAAGCAAAGCTATCATACCTAACTCTGGCATTTTGGACAAAATGCCATGATTACCTGCCTAGGTGGCGCTTGGGGGTGCATCCCCGGCAAGCCCTTGCCACCGCTTGGCCCGTTGCTACTTGAGATCTTGACACGCTGCAGGGCGGGTGTCAACCGGGCGTAACTTGCCTTCCGGATTGTCGCCACGTGCTTAGCGAGAGCTGATTAGCCGCCGGAGGGCTCGACACCACATTGATAAGTGATAGCCGTAGCGATGCAGTGGAGCGGTGGCTGGTTGGCTCGTGCCTGCCGGGGAGTGGCTTGCCGGGTCTTCTGGAAGGCGCATTCGTCTCGGTCGCCGGCAAATGTCGGGGACGTGCTTGGCGCGCCGTAGCCTAGGCTTGGGCTGTCGCGTTGAGCTTGCTGAAGTCTTGTCTTGGTCGCTGTCTGGTTTTCTTGCTTCTTCCGCCTGTGCATAAGTCAGGGGCACTGGGTACCCCTGTACTAGTGCACCGACAGGAGCCCTCGAGACTGACCCACACATTCTAGCCAAGTGACGTTGGGTCAGACCCAAGTTTCATGCACATGCGCGCAATGTGAGGGAGTAACTACCAATTTATTGGCCAGCACTGACCCACCACCTCAGGCCATTTCCGCCACGCGTGCCACATGCGTAGCGGGGAGTTAGCGACGGGCGCTCGTGACTTAAAGTCCTGATCGTGGTAGAAATCGCAACGCCAGGGATTGGAGCAATGGGGCGGTTACTTGTTCGCCCGTGATCGTGGGCGATGGAATTGGTGGAGATGGGCGGCGACCCTTGGAGTGGAGGAGAGCCAGCCCCCGCACTCCTCCCTATAAATTGCGGGCGGCGAGGGGCGATGCTCATCCACCCTTTCTTCCTCCTTGAGTGCAATCCCACAAAGTTCGCCCTTCTACTTCTTTGTCTTGAACTATGCTCGCCCTCCCAATGCTCAAGGGGAGGAGGCGAGCGCGCGTGCTTGTAGAACTTTCCCTTCGAAATTTTGTTTGGTTCCCTCCATGGGTGCACAGCTCTGAACAGAAGGTCGGTCGGAGAAGTCTTTGATGGGGGAGCGGGCAGCATGGTGGCTGCATCGGGGACGGCTGGGGCGGTACGCCTGTCGTCGCGCTACCTGCTTCTCTGGTCTTGACGGAGCTCCACGCGGTTGACGTCGCATCGGGACCTGCCTTGGAGGCGCAGTGTCGTAGCGGTCCATGGTCTCCGCATTCCTTCTTCAAGGTGATGGAGGAAAAACGTCCACACGATCTCCATGGGTGTGCGTGCGGTTGCCGTTGCGCGTCGTCATTTACCGCGGTGAAGCTCTCCTCCCGTGGCATTTTGGATGGAGCGTTCAGGAGAGAGCACTTCATCTTCGCGTGTTCTTCTAAGCCGGGGGACGGAATTCCCCGCATTTGGCCACCGGGGACGACCATGCTCTCTGTGGGTTCCCCAGGTCGCCATGCCTGGATCTTGGGCGATGGCGAGGGTGTCTCCTCGGGCGGTGGCGATGAGGAAGACGATGGCGGTTGGGGACCTACGACGCGTCAGGAGCACGGATGAGGTCTCCGACGCTTCGCGTTTCCCGGCAGCACCATCATTACCAGCTGGGCCCCGTCAGCGCCACCATCCGCACCTGCTCTCCGCCTTATTTCCCCTTGTCGGTCTTGTCCGCTCCGTTGGCTTCGTCCGCCCTGCCTGGGGGCAGTGGCTTTCCGCCGGTCGCGTCCCTCTGGTCCTGGCTGGGAAGCGTTGAATCCCGGCCAGGCGCTCCTTTTGCCCTCTACTCCTTTCTTACTTAGTCCCTGAGAGGAGAGGGACAAGAAAGGGATTACGGGGCACTTATCTTTTTTTATGTCAAAAGATGTAGCCGCTTGCCAAGTTTTAATGAATCATAAGTGTAATCTCTACCCATTTGTATCGAAAATGAATGAGAATAGAATGCTATTTTCTTTCCGCAAGTACTGTCCTTTTCCTTTCCTTATTTGTACTCCAAAAATATGTTTTGTCTCTTCCGCGTGGAGCTGCTTGTCGGGTCGTCATTCGAACCACCAGTGCCAGAGTGGGGGGGGGGGGGGGGCGAGCCCCCGGCAATAGGTTGGCATTGTTCCCCGGCAGAGCTCCTTGTCGGTATCGGCGCTGTCACCCCCATGAACAAGGACAGGGGGACGGCTCGTCCCGACAAGGGTTTTCTCCACGTGGGTGACTCTACATCCCACAGTAAGGAAGATACTAAGGGTTTCCTTGAGAAAACGAGAAGTACTGAACTGGAAATACATGATACACTTATCTTTTCCAGGCAGTATCTCCTTTTCAAGCGTGATGGGCCGCCTCCTTTGTTCCCTTGTTTCCTTGATGGCAAAACACGTAGGGTGAGGACAGTAACAAAGATTATGGTCTCATCAAGCATTCTAGCAAATCTTAATAACTTAAGGGCGCTAACATTGCAGTCATAAAAATGTCTAATGAGCATGTAAGGATGATGATATGACACAATGCCTAGCTTTATTATTGTTGCACAGGGTCTTCGCCTGGCTTTGTACAAAGGGTTACATGCAACATCGGCACAGCTTGTAGAAAAGATGGTTGTCGGGGGCTGAGCCCGGCAGCCACGCCTTACGGGTAGAACTTACGAAGATGCTCAATGTTTCATGAGTTCTGCACCTTTGTGCCATCTTCGGTCTCCAGACGGACTGCCCCTGCTCTGGTGATTCGTACTACCCGGTAAGGGCCTTCCCACTTCGGCGTCAACTTGTTTGTACCCATGGCGGACTGAACATGCCGAAGGACAAGGTCGCCTTCCTCAAGGCTCCGGGCCTGAACTCTGCGGCTATGATAGCGGCGCATAGCTTGCTGGTAACGTACGGCACGCACAGCAGCCCGGAGACGGTCTTCCTCGTGGAGCGTGGCATTGTCATGCCGCAGCTGCTGTTGCTCTACTTCATCGTAGGCAAGCACTCGAGGTGACCCGTATATGAGTTCCGTGGGGAGCACTGCTTCCGCCCCGTACACTAGGGAGAAGGGCGTCTGGCCGGTAGCTCGATTTGGTGTCGTTCTGAGGGACCAAAGAACCACCGGCAGCTCATCGATCCAGCGCCTGCCTCTCTTCCACAGCTTATCGAAAGTTCTTGTCTTGAGTCCTCGCAGCACTTCAGCGTTCATCCTCTCGACTTGCCATTGCTCCTCGAGTGAGCAACAGAGGCGAAGGAGACCTTGCTTCCAAGGTTTTGGATATATTGCATGAAGGCGCGGCTCGTGAACTGGGTGCCGTTATCGGTGACAACTCTGCTAGGCACTCCAAAACGGCACACCAGTCCTTTCATGAACTTGATAGCTGCTTGTGCGGTCACCTTTCTCACTGGTTCCACGTCAGGCCACTTTGTGAACTTGTCGGTTGCCACAAACAAGAACTCAAAGCCACAGACACCACGAGGGAAGGGGCCCAGGATATCGAGCCCCCAGACCGAGAATGGCCAGGATAGAGGGATTGTTTGCAGGGCTTGCGCTGGTTGATGGATGTTCTTGGAGTGGAACTGGCAAGCTTCACACTTGGTGACCAATTCAGTAGCGTCCTGGAGGGCAGTGGGCCAATAGAAACCCTGCCGGAAAGCTTTCTCGGCAAGGGCCCTTGATCCAATGTGGGAACCACATAATCCTTCGTGAATTTCTGCCAACAGCCTCAGTCCATCCTCCCGGCAGATACACCTCAATTTCACACTATTTGGCCGCTTTCTGTACAGGGTGTCATCGACAAACTGGTACATACTTGACCGACGGGCTACTCTTTCGGCTTCCTCTTGCTCCTCGGGGAGTTCTCTTGTTTGAAGGAAATGGACTATATGATGTGCCCAAGTTGGAGCCTGTGGCTCGACAACGAGGACCAAAGGCATCTCCACGTCTCCGGGAGCGTTTGTCTCAACTGCTAGATCCGGAGGTCCTGCGGGAGGGAGCTGCTCGTCAATCGGAAGGGGATTTTCTCCGGCAGCCTCTCTACCAGCGGCTTCGGGAAGCTCTGTCGGGAAATGCTTACCGGAGTTCAGCTTCCTTCTCTTCTTGGTCATCACAGATGGGGACACCGATGGTTGGGTGAGGCGGAGAACAAAGGTTCCTGGTTCCATAGGAAGCTTCTGCGCAGCACACTTCGATAGGTGGTCAGCAATGTTGTTTTCCGCTCGTGGCACATGCTCTGTTTGCAGCCCATCGAAGTGCTCCTCCAACTTTCTCACTTCTTCCACGTAGGCCTCCATCAGTGGGCTCTGGTAATCCTTGTTGACTTGCTTTATCACCAGTTGAGAGTCCCCTCGGACGATTAACCTCTTTATTCCCAACTCTACCGCGATTCTGAGTCCGACAAGGAGCCCCTCGTACTGAGCGGTATTGTTGGTGACTTCCTCCCGCAGCTTGAACAGCTATCGTGTAGATGCCCAAGAACTCCGCTGGGTTTCGCTTTCCGTCGTATTTCTCTGGTAGCTCAGGCTTGAAGGCACGGGTCGATGGCCAGCGGATGTTGGAAATATGCCCTAGAGGCAATAATAAATTGGTTATTATTATATTTCCTTGTTAATGATAATCGTTTATTATCCATGCTATAATTGTATTGATTGGAAACTCAAATACATGTGTGGGTACATAGACAACACTGTGTCCCTAGTAAGCCTCTAGTTGACTAGCTCGTTGATCAAAGATGGTTAAGGTTTCCTGGCCATTGACATGAGATGTCATTTGATAACGGGATCACATCATTAGGAGAATGATGTGATGGACAAGACCCAAACTGTAAACGTAGCATTTGATCGTGTCAGTTTATTGCTATTGTTTTCTGCATGTCAAGTATCTGTTCCTTTGACCATGAGATCATGCAACTCACTGACACCGGAGGAATACCTTGTGTGTATCAAACGTCGCAACGTAACTGGGTGACTATAAAGGTGCTCTACAGGTATCTCCGAGGGTGTCTGTTGGGTTGGCATGGATCAAGACTGGGATTTGTTACTCCGTGTGACGGAGAGGTATCTCAGGGCCCACTCGGTAATACAACATCACATTGAGCCTTGCAAGCAAAGTGACTAAAGAGTTAGCCACAGGATCTTGTATTACGGAACGAGTAAAGAGACTTGCCGGTAACGAGATTGAACTAGGTATAGAGATACCGACGATCGAATCTCGGGCAAGTAACATACCGAAGAACAAAGGGAACAACATACAGGATTAACTGAATCCTTGACATAGAGGTTCGACCGATAAAGATCTTCGTAGAATATGTAGGAGCCAATATGGGCATCCAGGTCCCGCTATTGGTTATTGGCCGTAGAGGTGTCTCGGTCATGTCTACATAGTTCTCGAACCCGCAGGGTCTACACACTTAACGTTTGGTGACGATTAGTATAATTGAGTTATTATGTTGGTGACCGAAAGTTGTTCGGAAGTCTCGGATAAGATCCCGGACATGACGAGGATCTCTGGAAGAGTCCGGAGGTAAAGATTGATATATGTGATAATAGTGTTTCGATCTCCGGAAGAGTTCCAGAGTTCACCGGAAGGGGTTCCGGATGTTTACCGAAGTGTTCGGGTGCAACAACACTTTATATGGGCCAAGGGATAAAAGCCCACAAGGTATTGGAAAGTGCAAAAAGTAGTTTTGCTGCCGCGTAAGCGGTACTACCGCTTGTGTGAAGCGGTACTACCGCCCGAGCGGTACTACCGCTTGTGTGAAGCGGTACTACCGCCCAAGCGGTACTACCGCTTGTGAGCGGTACTACCGCTTGTGCGCGGCTGTGCGCGGTTCGGCAGGGATCCGAGTTGGACTCTTTTCCTGCGGGCCAAACCGACCTTGTGCGGGCAAAACCGACCTGGAGGAGGCTTTTACTCCAAGTTTAGACCCCAAGGCTCAACATATAAATAGAGGGGCAGGGCTAGCACACGGGAGCGATCAGGATTTCCCAAGCCGTGTGCCGGCAACCCTAGCCCTCTAGTTCCTCCGTCATAATCTCCGTAGCGCTTGGCGAAGCCCTGCAGAGATTGTTCCTCACCACCATCACCACGCCGTCGTGCTGCTGGAACTCAACCACTACTTCACCATCGCTCGCTGGATCGAGGAGGTGAAGGCGTCATCAAGCCGTACGTGTGTTGAACGCGGAGGTGCCGTCCGTTCGGCACTAGTTCGTGATCGGATCGAGGGACGACGTGCGATTTGGATCGCGGAGACGTTCGACTACATCAACCGCGTTTCTTAAAACGCTTCCGCTTAGCGATCTACAAGGGTATGTAGATTCACTCTCCCTCTCGTAGATGCTCATCACCATGGATAGATCTTGTGTGTGCGTAGGAAAATTTTTGTTTCCCATGCAACGTTCCCCAACAGTGGTATCAGAGCTAGGTCTATGCGTAGATGAGATCTCGAGTAGAACACAAACGAGTTGTGGGCGTGGATGTATACATATTGCTTGCCGTTACTAGTTGATATTTGATTCGGCGGTACTGTGAGATGAAGCGGCCAGGACCGACATTACGCGTACACTTACGCGAGACAGGTTCCTTCAACTGACATGTAACTTCGTTGCATAAAGATGGCTAGCGGGTGTCTGTCTCTCTCACTTTAGTTGAATCGATTTCAATGAAGAGGGTTCTTTTAGAAGATCAAAAAGCAATCACTACACCACGTTGTGGTTTTGCGTAGGTAAGAACGGTTCTTGCAAACCCGTAGCAGCCACGTAAAATTTGCAACAACAATTAGAGGACGTCTAACTTGTTTTTGCAGGGTATGTTGTGATGTGATATGGCCAATTACATGATGAGATATATGTGATGTATGAGATGATCATGTGATGTATAGAATATCACGACTTGCATGTCGATGAGTACGGCAACTGGCAGGAGCCATAGAGTTGTCTTTAATTATTGTATGACCTGCGTGTCAATCATTAAGCGCTATGTAATGCTTTAATTTATCGCTAAACGTTAGCAATAGTCGTGGAAGCAACAGTCGGCGCGACAACCTTATGGCGACACGTTGATGGAGATCAAGATGATGGAGATCATGGTGTCATGCCGGTGACGATGGAGATCATGCCGGTGCTTTGGAGATGGAGATCAAAAGCACAAGTTCATGGCCATATCATGTCACTTATGATTTGCATGTGATGTTAATCTTTTTTTGCATCTTATTTTGCTTAGGACGACGGTAGCATTATAAGGTGATCCCTCACTTAAATTTCAAGATAAATTGTGTTCTCCCCAAGTGTGCACCGTTGCGAAAGTTCGTCGTTTCGAGACACGCCGTGATGATCGGGTGTGATAGACTCTACGTTCGCATACAACGGGTGTAAGCCATGTTGCACGTGCGGAACACTCGGGTTAAACTTGACGAGCCTAGCATGTACAGACATGGCCTCGGAACACAAGAGACCGAAAGGTCGAACATGAGTCATATAGTAGATATGATCAACATGAAGATGTTCACCATTGAAACCACCTCAACTCACGTGATGATCGGACTTGAGTTGGTGGATTTGGATCATGTTACACTCGAATGACCGGAGAGATGTCAATTTGAGTGGGAGTTTTTTAAATATGATTAACCAAAACTCATTATCTAGAACAATAGTCTAAGTTGTCTTTGCTATATTTATGTTGTAGATCATGGCTCGCGCAGTAGCACCCCTGAATTTTAATGCGTTCCTAGAGAAAGCTAAGTTGAAAGATGATGGAAGTAACTTTGTGGACTGGGCCCGTAATCTAAGGATTATCCTTACGGCTTCCCAGAAGGCTTATGTCCTTGATGCACCGCTTGGTGATCCACCCGCTCCAGTTGAGTCTCTAGACGTTGTGAACGCCTGGCAGGCTCGTTCTGATGATTACTCAATAGTTCAATGTGCAATGTTGTATGGCTTAGAACCGGGACTTCAAAGACGTTTTGAACGTCATGGAGCATATGAGATGTTCCAGGAGTTGAAGTTTATCTTTCAGAAGAATGCCCGGATCGAGAGATATGAGATCTCCGATAAGTTCTATGCTTGCAAGATGGAGGAGAACGGGTCTATCAGTGATCACGTGCTCAGAATGTCTGGGTACTCCACCCGTCTGGCTGAGTTAGGGATGCCCCTTCCGCCAGAGGCTATCACTGACAGAGTTCTTCAATCATTGCCACCTAGCTACAAGAGCTTCGTGTTGAACTATAACATGCACGGGATGAACAAGTCAGTCGCCGAGCTGTTTGCGATGCTGAAAGCCGCTGAGTCTGAAATTCAGAAGGAGCATCAAGTGTTGATGGTCAATAAAACCACTAGTTTCAAGAAAAATGGCAAGGGTAAGAAGGGTAACTCCAAGAAGAGTGGCAAAGCAGTTGCTCCTCTCATGAAGAAACCCAAGGCTGGACCCAAACCAGAAACTGTGTGTTTTCATTGCAAGGGAACTGGACACTGGAAGCGGAATTGCCCCAAGTATTTGGTTGACAAGAAGGCGGCCAACAACAAACAAGGTATATATGATATACATGTTATTGATGTGTACCTTACCAACCCTCGTTGTAGTGCCTGGGTATTTGATACCGGTGCGGTTGCTCATATTTGCAACTCAAAACAGGAACTGCGGAATAAACGGAGGCTGGCAAAGGACGAAGTGACGATGCGCGTGGGAAATGGTTCCAAGGTTGATGTGATCGCCGTCGGCACGCTCGCTCTTCGATTACCGTCGGGATTAGTGATGAACCTAAATAAGTGTTATTTGGTGCCTGCGTTAAGCATGAACATTATATCTGGATCTTATTTATTGCGAGACGGTTACTCATTTAAATCAGAGAATAATGGTTGTTCTATTTATATGAGTAATATCTTTTATGGTCATGCACCCAATGTGAGGGGTTTATTCTTATTGAATCTCGATAGTAATGATACACATGTTCATAACATTGATGCCAAAAGATGTAGAATTGATAATGATAATGCCACTTTCTTGTGGCACTGCCGTTTAGGTCATATTGGCGTAAAACGCATGAGGAAGCTCCATGCTGATGGACTTTTGGAGTCACTTGATTTTGAATCACTTGACACATGTGAGCCATGCCTCATGGGCAAGATGACTAAAACGCCGTTCTCTGGAACAATGGAATGGGCAAGTGACTTATTGGAAATCATACATACTGATGTGTGCGGTCCGATGAGCATTGAGGCACGCGGTGGTTATCGTTACTTTCTCACCTTCACTGATGACTTAAGTAGATATGGGTATATTTACTTAATGAAACACAAGTCTGAAACATTTGAAAAGTTCAAACAATTTCAGAGTGAAGTTGAGAATCATCGTAACAAGAAGATTAAATTCCTACGATCTGATCGAGGAGGAGAATATCTGAGTTATGAGTTTGGCAGTCACTTAAGACAGTGTGGAATTGTTTCACAATTAACACCGCCTGGAACACCACAGCGTAATGGTGTGTCCGAACGTCGTAATCGAACCTTATTGGATATGGTGCGATCTATGATGTCTCTTGCCGATTTGCCACTATCGTTTTGGGGTTATGCATTAGAGACAGCTGCATTCACTTTAAATAGGGCACCATCGAAATCCGTTGAGACGACACCATATGAACTTTGGTTTGGCAAGAAGCCAAAGCTGTCATTTCTTAAAGTTTGGGGATGTGATGCTTATGTCAAAAAGCTTCAGCCTGAAAAGCTGGAACCCAAAGCGGAGAAATGCGTCTTCATAGGATACCCAAAAGAGACAGTTGGGTATACCTTCTATCTCAGATCTGAAGGCAAAGTGTTTGTCGCTAAAAACGGAACATTTCTTGAGAAAGAGTTTCTCTCGAAAGAATTGAGTGGGAGGAAGATAGAACTTGATGAGGTTGTTGAACCTTTACTTCAACCTGAGAGTAGCGCAGCGCAGAAAGTTGTTTCTGTGGAGCCTACATTAGCTGAAGAGGAAGTTAATGATGATGATCATGAAGCTTTGGATCAAGTTGCTATCGAACCTCGTAGGTCGACAAGGACGCGTACTGCTCCCGAGTGGTACGGCAACCCTGTCTTAGAGGTCATGTTGTTAGACAACGATGAACCTACGAGCTATGGAGAAGCGATGATGGGCCCGGATTCCGAGAAGTGGTTAGAGGCCATGAAATCCGAGATGGGATCCATGTATGAAAACAAAGTATGGACTTTGGAAGTATTACCTGAAGGGCGTAAGGCCATTCAGAACAAATGGATCTTTAAGAGGAAGACGGACGCGGACGGTAATGTCACCGTCTATAAAGCTCGACTTGTGGCAAAGGGTTTTTCACAAGTTCAAGGAGTTGACTACGATGAGACCTTCTCACCCGTAGCGATGCTTAAGTCCGTCAGAATCATGTTAGCAATAGCTGCCTTTTTCGATTATGAGATTTGGCAGATGGATGTCAAAACAGCGTTCCTTAACGGTTACCTTAAGGAAGAGTTGTATATGATGCAACCAGAAGGTTTTGTCGATCCAGAGAATGCTGACAAAGTTTGCAAACTCCAGCGATCCATTTATGGACTGGTGCAAGCATCTCGGAGTTGGAATCTTCGTTTTGATGAGGTGATCAAAGCGTTCAAGTTTATACAAGTTTACGGAGAAGCTTGTATTTACAAGAAAGTGAGTGGGAGCTCTATAGCGTTTCTAATATTATATGTGGATGACATATTACTGATTGGAAACAATATAGAAATGCTGGAAAGCGTAAAGGAATATTTGAACAAGAGTTTTTCAATGAAGGACCTAGGAGAAGCTGCTTTCATATTAGGCATCAAGATCTATAGAGATAGATCAAGACGCTTAATAGGACTTTCACAAAGCACATACCTTGATAAGATTTTGAAGAAGTTCAAAATGGATCAGTCCAAGAAGGGGTTCTTGCCTGTTTTGCAAGGTGTGAAGTTGAGTAAGACTCAATGCCCAGTGACTGCAGAAGATAGAGAAAAGATGAGTGTCATCCCCTATGCTTCGGCCATAGGCTCTATCATGTATGCAATGCTGTGCACAAGACCCGATGTCAGCCTTGCCATAAGTATGGTCGGAAGGTTTCAAAGTGATCCAGGAATGGAACACTGGACGGCGGTCAAGAATATCCTAAAGTACCTGAAAAGGACTAAGGACATGTTTCTCGTTTATGGAGGTGATCAAGAGCTCGTCGTAAAGGGTTACGTCGATGCAAGCTTTGACACTGATCCGGATGACTCTAAGTCGCAAACCGGATACGTATTTATTCTTAATGGGGGTGCGGTTAGCTGGTGCAGTTCCAAGCAAAGCGTGGTAGCAGATTCTACATGCGAAGCGGAGTACATCGCTGCCTCGGAGGCGGCGAAGGAAGGTGTCTGGATGAAGGAGTTCATGACAGATCTTGGAGTAGTGCCAAGTGCACTTAACCCAATGACTCTGTTTTGTGATAATACTGGTGCCATTGCTCTAGCCAAGGAACCAAGATTTCACAAAAGGACCAGACACATAAAGCGACGTTTCAATTCCATCCGCGATTACATCAAGGAGGATGACATAAATATTTGCAAAGTACACACGGATCTGAATGTTGCAGATCCGATGACTAAACCTCTTCCAAGGGCTAAACATGAACAACACCAGAACTGCATGGGTGTTCGATTCATTACAATGTAAATCACATAGTGATGTGAACTAGATTATTGACTCTAGTGCAAGTGGGAGACTGTTGGAAATATGCCCTAGAGGCAATAATAAATTGGTTATTATTATATTTCCTTGTTAATGATAATCGTTTATTATCCATGCTATAATTGTATTGATTGGAAACTCAAATACATGTGTGGGTACATAGACAACACTGTGTCCCTAGTAAGCCTCTAGTTGACTAGCTCGTTGATCAAAGATGGTTAAGGTTTCCTGGCCATTGACATGAGATGTCATTTGATAACGGGATCACATCATTAGGAGAATGATGTGATGGACAAGACCCAAACTGTAAACGTAGCATTTGATCGTGTCAGTTTATTGCTATTGTTTTCTGCATGTCAAGTATCTGTTCCTTTGACCATGAGATCATGCAACTCACTGACACCGGAGGAATACCTTGTGTGTATCAAACGTCGCAACGTAACTGGGTGACTATAAAGGTGCTCTACAGGTATCTCCGAGGGTGTCTGTTGGGTTGGCATGGATCAAGACTGGGATTTGTTACTCCGTGTGACGGAGAGGTATCTCAGGGCCCACTCGGTAATACAACATCACATTGAGCCTTGCAAGCAAAGTGACTAAAGAGTTAGCCACAGGATCTTGTATTACGGAACGAGTAAAGAGACTTGCCGGTAACGAGATTGAACTAGGTATAGAGATACCGACGATCGAATCTCGGGCAAGTAACATACCGAAGAACAAAGGGAACAGCATACGGGATTAACTGAATCCTTGACATAGAGGTTCGACCGATAAAGATCTTCGTAGAATATGTAGGAGCCAATATGGGCATCCAGGTCCCGCTATTGGTTATTGGCCGTAGAGGTGTCTCGGTCATGTCTACATAGTTCTCGAACCCGCAGGGTCTACACACTTAACGTTTGGTGACGATTAGTATAATTGAGTTATTATGTTGGTGACCGAAAGTTGTTTGGAAGTCTCGGATAAGATCCCGGACATGACGAGGATCTCCGGAAGAGTCCGGAGGTAAAGATTGATATATGTGATAATAGTGTTTCGATCTCCGGAAGAGTTCCAGAGTTCACCGGAAGGGGTTCCGGATGTTTACCGAAGTGTTCGGGTGCAACAACACTTTATATGGGCCAAGGGATAAAAGCCCACAAGGTATTGGAAAGTGCAAAAAGTAGTTTTGCTGCCGCGTAAGCGGTACTACCGCTTGTGTGAAGCGGTACTACCGCCCGAGCGGTACTACCGCTTGTGTGAAGCGGTACTACCACCCAAGCGGTACTACCGCTTGTGAGCGGTACTACCACTTGTGCGCGGCTGTGCGCGGTTCGGCAGGGATCCGAGTTGGACTCTTTTCCTGCGGGCCAAACCGACCTTGTGCGGGCAAAACCGACCTGGAGGAGGCTTTTACTCCAAGTTTAGACCCCAAGGCTCAACATATAAATAGAGGGGCAGGGCTAGCACACGGGAGCGATCAGGATTTCCCAAGCCGTGTGCCGGCAACCCTAGCCCTCTAGTTCCTCCGTCATAATCTCCGTAGCGCTTGGCGAAGCCCTGCAGAGATTGTTCCTCACCACCATCACCACGCCGTCGTGCTGCTGGAACTCAACCACTACTTCACCATCGCTCGCTGGATCGAGGAGGTGAAGGCGTCATCAAGCCGTACGTGTGTTGAACGCGGAGGTGCCGTCCGTTCGGCACTAGTTTGTGATCGGATCGAGGGACGACGTGCGATTTGGATCGCGGAGACGTTCGACTACATCAACCGCGTTTCTTAAAACGCTTCCGCTTAGCGATCTACAAGGGTATGTAGATTCACTCTCCCTCTCGTAGATGCTCATCACCATGGATAGATCTTGTGTGTGCGTAGAAAAAATTTTGTTTCCCATGCAACGTTCCCCAACAGCGGACCCGTCGCAGCTCGCTAGTGAAGGCAGGGCAACCAACCTCGTAAAGAAGGTACCCGCCGACACTAGGCGCGGGGTCACCCATGTCTGAACCGTTGCGTCTGTCGGATTGACGGTGTGCTTCACGACGTCGCTCGATGGTGATGCGTGTGTCTTCCTTTCGTCGATCTTTGAGGACACGCCGCTGGTCCCGGCGATCATGCGGAACAGACGAGACTATGGATGCCTTGTCGCGGTCGTCAGCATGTGAAGCTTGTTGCGGCTTCCACTGGGCTTGTTGTCGCGGAGGGGATTGCGCCGTTGGAGTGGCCCCTTCCAAGCGCTCGCCACCCTGGGCCGCTGCTGCTGTTTGCGTACGCTGCGACGGTTCCGCATGCTGGGTCTTGTTGGCTTCAACGAAGGAAATCAAACTTTGGATGGTGGCTCTCCATTCATCCATCTTATCAGCTGCTGGCATGAAGTTGAGCAGCATCTGGACTCTCGCCATGGCCTCCTCTGTGGTGCCAGGCATGGCAAAAGAGGCGGACCTTGGCGTGGCTTGACTCTTGGTAGGACCAAGAGAAGCGTCGCCACGTTCTTGATGTCGCGCACCACTAGCTGGGGCTTTCTGGTGAGTTGTGGGTCGATCCTGAGGAGCTGCAGCCCCGCTGGGCGCCCCGTCTTGCTCCGCTCGAGGCGCACGCCCACCAATCTCGCTGGCGACGGGTGCGGCCGAAGGGTCACGGCTTGCACCGGACTGGGCGCCGCTGAGGCGGCCTCGGCCATCCGCACGATGGGGAGGTGATGAACGGACGTTCCCTCCGCCCGTGGCGCCGAGGCTGGGTTCGCCATGTTGTTGCTGCAGTTGCTCCCCTCCGGCGCCTCCCGCTCCATTCCCGGCTGTGAAGGGCTGGACAGGGGCACCGCCTGCGCCGACCGTGTCATCCACGATGTCCGCCTCGTCCACAGCCGCCGTGGTGCCTACGGCGCCGGTGGCCGCGTGCGAGGGAACCTTCGAGGAGGAGGGATGCGCAGCCGTGCTGGATTTCTTCTTTGGAGCCATTGTTGAAGAAGATGGCGATGAAGACCGATCCGCCGTTCACGAACTCGGGTTCACACAAATGATGCACGCCCCCTACCTGGCGCGCCAAAGATGTCAGAGCACGGATGCTCACGATCACCTATGGGACCAGAAGTCCCTTGTGGTTCGGCAAGGGGGGTCACGTTGCACGAAGAGCGGAGAGGATGAGACGGCGCAACGATCAAGGTCCAGGCATTTTTACCCAGGTTCGAGCCGCTGCTAAGCATAAAACCCTACTCCTGTTTTTTGGTGGATTGATTGGAGAAACACGAAGTACACAGGGCGCCTGACCCCGGCAAGGACTGCTGCCGGGGAGAGCGGCTATGCGAGTACAAGAATTCGGGGGTTCGAGTTGCCAACCTTGAGCTAGGTTGCCTTGGGCCTCCTTTCATAGTGCAAGGGGTTACCACAATGGCAAAACAGACATTATCTATTGATTAGATAGCTAAGCAGAGCTATCAGACCTAACTCTGGCATTTAGGACAAAATGCCATGATTACCTACCTATGTGGCGCTTGGGGGTGCATCCCCGGCAAGCCCTTGCCACCGCTTGGCCGGTTGCTGCTTGAGATCTTGACACGCTGCAGGGCGGGTGTCAACCAGGCATAACTTGCCTTCCGGAGTGTCGCCATGTGCTTAGCGGGAGCTGATTAGCCGCCTGAGGGCTCGACACTGCATCGATAAGTGACAGTCGTAGCGATGCGGTGGAGCAGTGGTTGGTTGGCTCGTGCCTGCCGGGGAGTGGCTTGCCGGGTGTTCTGGAAGGCGCATTCGTCTCGGTCCCCGGCAAGCATCGGGGACGTGCTTGGCGCGCCGTAGCCTAGGCTTGGCCTGTCGCGTTGAGCTTGCTGAAGTCTTGTCTTGGCCGCTGTCGGGGTTTTCTTGCTTCTTCCGCCTGTGCATAAGTCAGGGGCACTGGGTACCCCTGTACTAGTGCACCGACATATTGTCCGATTGGAAAAGAGCCCAGCTGTCAGTGATATGAGATATGTTGACTGGGCCTATATCATGGAGAATGAAGATTACTTCCCCAGTGTGCAAGATAACTTCAAGTGCATTAACATTGAAAACTTTGTTTGGAGAGAGTTCACTACTTGGAATGATGAGATGATCATGCAGTTCTACTCTACTGCTCACTTCTATCCAGATGGCAGAATCATATGGATGACTGAGGGAGTCAGGTACCAATCCACTGTTGATAAGTGGGCTACCATCTTAGGAGCCCCATAGGTAGAAGAAGGAGATCTGGATGTATATGCTGAAGCCAAGATGAGTCACAACTCAATGGCAAATATGTACAAGGAGATTCCACCCACACATGTGCATTCACATAAATTTGGCTCTGTCTATCATTTGCAAGCAGGACTACCTACTACTAACACTATCTTGAGGTACACTTTGATGCCCAAATCTGGAGATGACAAGATGATCAGAGGGTACTCCATCAACATGCTGCACCATATAGACACCCACACCAGGATTGGAGTGATGGATCTGATTGTTGAGACAATCAAGAGGACAATTGCTGACCAAAAACGATCTTGTGGATATGCACCTATGACGCCCCCAATTTTGACCATACGCTAATCATACACGCAATGCGTATGACCAAGATTAGTGTTGAGGAACGTTGCATGGGAAACAAAAAATTTCCTACGCTCACCAAGATAAATCTAGGAGATGAACATCTATGAGAGGAGAGATCGGATCCACATAACCTTGTAAATCGCTAAGCAGGAAGCTTTAAGAAACGCGGTTGATGTAGTCGAACGTCTTCGCGATCCAAATTGCAAGCTGTCCCGCGATCCAATCACGATCTAGCGCCTAACGGATGGCACCTCCGTGTTCAGCACACGTACAGCTCGATGACGATCTCCGCCTCCTTGATCCAGCAAGTGAGGGCAGAGAGGTAGATGAGATCTCCGGTAGCACGACGACGTGGTGGCGGTGGTGGTGGAGCTGTTCCGGCGGGGCTTCACCAAGCACTACCGAAACTGATCTAGAGGAGAACTGATCTAGAGGGAGAGAGAGAGGGCTACGACATGGCTTGGGGTGCGGCTGCCCTCCCTTCCTCTCTATTTATAGGAGAAATGGGTAGGTGGGGTGTAGCCTTAGCCCCTCCTCCAAGGAGGGGTTCGGCCGAAGTGGGGGGGGAGTCCTCCTCCTGCCACAAGGGAGGTGGGAACCCTAGGGAGGAGTCCCTCCCCTCCAAGGCACCTCCACCTTTTTTTCCTTTCGGGCGCATGGGCCCTCATGGGGTCGGCTGCCTAGCCCACCAGGGACTGGTGTGCCACCTCTTGGGCCCATGTGGCCCCCGAGGGTGGGTGGGCCCTTCCCGGTGGACCCCCGGAACCCGTTCGGCACTCCCGGTACACTACCGGAAACACCCGAAACTTTTCCGAAACCCGAATACCACTTTCCTATATATAAATCTTTACCTCCGGACCATTCCGGAACTTCTTGTGATGTTCGGGATATCATCCGGGACTCCGAACAACCTTCAGTCCCCAACACATACATCTCAACAATACCAAATTGACGGGGTTATTACCCCCGGGTAGGCCAAAGCTAGGGGGTTCTCTCCCCCGTTCGATGAAAATCAATACCGCCGGCTGGCCCGCGTCCGGCTGGGCCGCGGCCGGCTAGCGGCCCTCCGGCTACCTCAGGACCGGCTGGCGGCTCCCTCGAGGCCGGTTGGCGGCTCCCTTGAGGCCGGCTGGCGGCTCCCTTGAGTCCGGCTGGCGGGGAACCGGCACGTCGCTGACAGCTCCCTCAGGGCCGGCTGGACGAGGAGCCGGGCGTCGGGCTAACGGCCGGCTGCCTCCACGCCGGCTCCTCCACCGACCTACGGGCGGACCAACGCCCGTCCCGTCTCTCTGCGCACCAGTACGGTGACAAGGCGAGACCTCTTCCGCCGACCTACGAGCGGACCAACGCCCGTCCCGTCTCTCTGCGTATCAGCGCGGCGACCAGACGAGACCCCCTTCATCCGCCCCGACGTGGCCACAGTGGCTGCTGACGTCGGCCCACCGCGACAGGGCTTCCAGCAGTGCCGGCACGCCCCCAAAACCACTCCATTACCTGCCCCGGCGTGGCTACAGTACAGCCGGCCGTACCGCTGACCTCGGCCGGTAGCCACAAGATGACGCCCAGATGGGCCGCCCGTGCCGCGACATGACCAGCACGGGGATCCACCAAGCGGGCCCCACCGGCTCCTGACGGACTCGACAGCCGGCGGGCCCTACCGGCGACAAGACCCCACAGCTGGCGGCCCCCACAGTCGGCTAGAGAGGCTGCCGGCCGGGGCCCCCCAAGACCTCTTATTCATATTGTAACCCGGGGGGTTGGCCTATAAAACCCCCCGGGCCTCCCCCATGCAACGGGGTTCACAGTTTTTACCCAGTCTACTCTTCACACAGACATAGGGAGGCAGTAGGGGCAAGCTAGCTCCTCCTTCCTCCTTCATCCATACAGCTCAAGGAGCACCCTTGTAACCTCACCATTGTCTCAACTAGGCCAAGCAGGATTAGGGGTATTACCTCCCACGGAGGGCCCTGAACCTGGGTACATCGTGTGTCTGCCACCGCTTGTGCCTAACCCCGCTCCCGGAGCCCGTCGGCGTCCTTCGGCCCCTCTCGATAAGCCTACCCATGGCATCTGCCGTGACGAAACCACGACAGTTGGCGCCCACCGTGGGGCCGTCCGCGGCGCCGGCCGGAGTCACGCTCCGGGCGGGGCCCTTCACCACCTCCCCCGGCCGCCCCGCGTTCGGGCAGAACCGCTTGCTCGTGGGGCTTGCTCCGGCAGGCCCTGCGGGCGACGCGATCGGCATCTCCGACGGGTGCCTCGGCCGCGACCTCGCACTCGACGTCGCCGCGCTCGCTGGGCGGTTCAGCAAGCTGAGCCTCGCCGGTGAGCCGGCGGCTGACGAGTACCCCAGGTGGGTGCTCGACTGCACCGATCCCCCCTCGTCCGTGGGCGCGCTCGCCACGGGCGAGGCCACCGGCTCCCGCGTTTGCGTGGGAGTAATGGTTGCCTCCTCCACCACTTCGGGCCGTGTGCGGGCGGCCGAGGCCGACGCAGCCACCGCCCGCGCCGGTACCTCCGACCCGCTCGCCGCTACCCTCCAGGGTCTGAGCACTCCCATCACTACGACGGCGGACCCGGCCGCCGCCAGAGCCGAGCTGGAGGCGGCCCGCCGCCTGCTGTTCGACGACGCTAGCGCCCTCGCTGCCGAGCGGCGCCGGATGGAAGCCGCGCTGCGGGAATACAACTCCGCGTATGGTTTCACCCCGGCTGGCCCCGAGCCCAGCCGGCGTGGGGCTGTGCGGGAGCGCGGCCGCGTGGTCATAGAGATCCTCGGCAGCCGCCTTCCCGTCTACGACACCCCCGCGGCCAACCTGCGCGCCGCCAAGGTTGCCTAGGAGGATTTGGCAACCTTGGAGGGCGAGGAGCGTGCCGCGCGCGAGCGGCACATCAAGGACCTCATCGACACCGCCAACGCCCAACAGGTCGTCCACACCCCTGGTGGGGCTGTTTCCGAACTTCCCCGGCCCGAGGGTGAGGGCGCTAGGGCCGTCAACCGTCAGCCGGCTCAGCACTCTAGTACCCCTCATCCCTCCGGCCGGCGGAATGAGGGAAGCAATGCTCGGCGCACCCAGCTGCGTGGAAACGAGCAGCCGGCTGTGAACAGCCGGCGCAGCGACAATCCGGCTGGGAGCCACCGTCGAGACGAGGCTCCGACTGCCGGTAGCCGGCGTAGCCGTGGGCACACTCCGACCCCGCGGCAGGACCCGGCGCGGTCTATCCCGCCGGCCGTCCGTCCCGAGCTGGCGGCCCGGCTCGGACCGCGCGTCCCCCACAGCGATAACGACGCCCGGCTCCGCCTCGACCGGCTGGCGCAGTCGGCTCTCCTCGAGGAGGAGGGCTCGATTGGCCCGGCCTGTTTCGGCCCTCGGATCCGCAACGAGCCGTTTCCGCCCGGCTTCACTCTTCCCCGCGACACCCCAAAGTATACCGGGGCTGCCAAGCCGGAGGATTGGCTGATCGACTACACCACCGCCGTCGGCATCGCCAGGGGGAACAAGCGCGTAGCCGTTCGCTACGCCGCCCTCATGCTGATCGGCTCGGTCCGCACCTGGCTAAATAGCCCGGCGGCCGGCAGCGTCAACACCTGGATGGACTTCGAGGAGGCGTTCGTCCGCAACTTCACCGGCACCTACAAGCGGCCGGCCGGCCCCGCGAGCTGGCCATGTGCGTCCAGGGGCCGGAGGAACCCCTCCGCGACTATCTCACATGCTGGACCGAGCTCCGCAACTCCTGCGAAGGAGTACACGAGGTGCAGGCCATCCAGTACTTCATCGAAGGCTGCTGCGATGGCACCCCTCTCAAGCACAAGCTCTTGTGCTCCGAGCCAACCTCCCTGGCGGACCTAATGTCCAAAGCGGACAAATACGCCACGGCCGATTCCTCCATGAGGATGAAGGCTAAGGCACCAGCCAAAATGGCTCCGCCCCCCGCCACGCCGCGGGCGGCAGCCGACAACCGGCAGCAGAACAACAAACGCAGGAGCGACCAGCCCGACTCCCGCTACGGGAGCCGGTAGGTTGCCTCAATCGAGGAAGAGCAGTCGGCTGCCCAGGCTTCCGGCCAGCGGCAGCGCACCGGCAAGACTGCCTGGCAGCCTAAGCTCTCGTTCGAGAAAATGCTCGACCTCCCCTGCAAAAACCATTCCGGTGCCAAGCTGGCCACGCACACGCTCCGGCAGTGCAGCTTCTCACAGCGATTGGCCCGGGGGGACGGCCTCCCGGCTCCCCCCGTGCCGCCTGCCTGCGCGCCGGCTCCGGCTCCGGCACCGGCTTCCGCTCCGGCTCAGGCCCCGGCTCCGGCTCAGAATGACGGCCGGCTACTCGGCCGTTTCCCCGACCAAGACGGCTGCTACGTCGTCTTCACCAGTGAAGAGACGGACAAGCACGCCCTGCGCCGGCTCCACCGTGAGGTGAATGCCACCATGCCCGCGACTCCCCAGTTCATGCACTGGTCCGAGAAGCCGGTCACGTGGAGCCGGGCCGACCACCCGGCCGTGATGCCAAACCCTGGCAGCTATGCCCTCGTCCTCGATCCCACCATCGCCTCTGAGAAGCGCACGTGCTGCTTCTCGCGGGTGTTGATCGATGGGGGCAGCAGCATCAACATCCTCTACCTTGACACAATGCTCAAATTGGGGCTCAAGGTGGAGGACCTACAATCGAGCCAGACTGTTTTCCACAGCATCGTGCCGGGAAAGTCCTGCACCCCCGTCGGCAAGATCAAGCTCGACGTCCTCTTCGGCGGCCACGATCACTTCCGCCGCGAGCCAGTTTGGTTCGAGGTAGTGGACCTCGACAGCCCTTACCACGCACTGCTGGGCCGGCCGGCCCTCGTCAAGTTCATGGCGATCCCCCACTACGCCTACCTCAAGCTCAATATGCCGGGTCTCAAGGGCATCATCACCATCGCCGGCAAGTACCAAATGTCAATCGCGTGCACGCGAGACGGCAGCCGGCTGGCCGAGGCCCTGGAGATAGCAGAGGAAAATCGGCAGCTCGACCGGCTGGTGGCCTTCGCCTCTGCCCAGCCGGCCATGCCAGCTCCTCCGTCCCAGTCAGCCGGCGAAGGCTCGTTCCAGCCGTCCAAGGACACCAGGCAGGTGCCACTTGATCCGGCTAACCCCACCCAGTGCGTGACCATCGGTTCCCGCCTCGACAGCAAATAGGAAAGCGAGCTCGTCGATTTCCTCCGTGAGAATCAGGACATCTTTGCATGGTCTCCCAAAGACATGCCGGGTGTTCCGAGGAAGTTCGCCGAGCACAAACTTCACGTACGACCGGATACGAAGCCGGTCAAGCAACCCCTGCGCCATTTCTCCGAGGAGAAGTGGCGTACCATAGGAGAAGCGATCGCCCGGCTGCTTGCAGCCGGCTTCGTCATGGAAGTGTTCCACCCGGACTGGCTGGCCAACCCAGTCCTGGTGCTGAAGAAAAACAAGACCTGGCGCATGTGTATCGACTACACAAGCCTAAACAAGGCGTGCCCCAAAGACCCGTTCGCCCTGCCGCGGATCGACCAAGTCATCGACTCCACGGCCGGCTGCGACCTGCTGTCCTTCCTGGACGCATACTCCGGCTACCACCAGATCAAGCTGGACCCGGCCGACCGGCTCAAGACCTCCTTCATCACCCCCTTTGGGGCCTACTGCTACATCACCATGTCCTTCGGCCTGAAGAATGCAGGCGCTACCTTCCAGCGCTGGATGCAGAAGTGCCTCCTGCCTCAGATAGGCAGGAACGTCCACGTCTACGTTGACGACATCGTCGTCAAATCCAAGAAGCATTTCAGCCTCCTCGACGATCTCCAGGAGACATTCGCTAACCTGCGCGAATACAAGATCAAGCTCAACCCGGAGAAGTGTGTCTTCGGCGTCCCAGCCGGTCAACTCCTGGGTTTCTTCATGTCCGCTCGCAGCATCGAAGCTAACCCCGAGAAGATCAGCGCGATCGAGCGCATGCCCAAGCCGGTCTGGCTCCGCGACGTCCAGAAGTTCACCGGCTGCCTCGCCTCCCTCAGCCGGTTCATCAGCCGGCTGGGCGAGAAGGCCCTGCCCCTCTACGGGCTCCTGCGCAAGACGGCTCTGGTCGAGCCGGGCCGGGACCCCTCGAAGAGGCCGGCCCTGTTCGACTGGTCCGACGAGGCGGACGAGGCGTTCCGCGGCCTCAAGCGGGCTCTCACCAGCGCGCCCATCTTGGCCGCGCCAGCTGAGAAGGAGCCCTTGCTCGCCTACATCGCCGCGACCACGCGCGTCGTCAGCGTCGTTCTTGTGGTGGAACGGCCGGAGGAGGGCAAAGCGCTGCCGGCTCAGCGTCCCGTCTACTACGTCAGCGAGGTCCTCTCCGCCTCCTAGCAAAACTACCCCCACTACCAGAAGATGTGCTACGACATATACTTCGCCGCCCAGAAGATCAAGCAGTACTTCCAGGAGCACGTCATCACCGTCGTAAGCACAGCGCCGTTGGGCGAAATCATGGCCGGCCGGGACGCCACCGGCCGGATCGCCAAATGGACCATCGCCCTTGCTGACTACGAGATACGGTACGAGCCGCGCACCGCCATCAAATCCCAGGCAATGGCCGACTTCCTCGTCGACTGGGCCGAAACCCAGTTCGTGCCGCCTCCGCCTGACTCCACGCACTGGCGCATGCACTTCGACGGCTCGAAGATGCGAGCCGGCATGGGAGCCGGCATCGTCTTGTCGTCTCCCAGGGGAGATCAGCTCCGGTACGCCCTCCAGATCCACTTCGCCGCCTCCAACAACGTGGCCGAGTACGAGGCCCTCGTCCACAGCCTCTGGCTCGCCAAAGACATCGGCATATAGCGCATCATATGCTTTGGCGACTCCGACCTCGTGGTACAACAGGTCTCTGGCGAATGGGACGCCAGGGACGCCAACATGGCCAGCTACCGCTTCCTCGTCCAACAGCTCACCGGCTCCTTCGAGGGCTGCGAGTTCCACCACGTCCCCCGTGCGGACAACGAGGCGGCCGACACGCTGGCAAAGATCGGCTCCACCCGGCAGGCCATCCCAGCCGGTGTCTCCCTCGAGCGGCTGCTAAAACCTTCAATCAAGCCTTCTCCCGAATCAGAGTCCATCTTCGTGCCGGCTAACGCGGCCGGCCCCTCGACGGATCCGACTGTCCAACCAGCCCCGCCGGCTGCGGCGACTTTGCCGGCTCCGCCACTGCCGGCTGCCCATCCGGCGTCTCCTGGTCCGGCTGTCGAGCCAGACGTCTCCGCGACAGCCGGCTCTAAGCCCGTGGCCGTCATAATGGCGGTGGACGTTCCTTCCACCACTTCACTCCCGGGGGCCGGCGAGCCGGTCCCGGGGACTGGCGAGCCGGACCCGGGGGCTGGTCTCCCGGGGGCTGCTACCGGCACCAACGCCCCGCTCGAGCCCGAGCCGGCTCCCGTCTCGGCTCCCTCTTGGGCCCAGCCTATCCTGGCGTTCCTCCTCCGAGGCGAGCTTCCCTCCGACGAGGCCACGGCAAGGCAAATCCAACCCTGAGCCCCAGCATACGGCATCATCAACCGCGAGCTGGTTCATCGCAGCACCACCGGCGTCTTCCAGCGCTGCGTCGAGCCGGAGAAAGGACAAGAAATCCTCCTCGACATCCACCAGGGCGAGTGCGGGCATCACGCCGCCTCCAGGTCCCTAGTGGCCAAGGCATTCCATCACGGTTTCTACTGGCCGACCGCTCTGGAGGCGGCCAAGAAACTAGTCGACGAATGCGAAGGCTGCCAGCGCTTCAGCACGCAGAGTCACCTACCGGCTTCAGCCCTCCAAACCATCCCCCTCTCGTGGCCCTTTGCGGTCTGGGGGTTGGACATGGTGGGACCCTTCAAGACCGCTCGAGGCGGCATGACACATCTGCTGGTCGCCGTCGACAAATTCACCAAGTGGATCGAGGCCCGGCCCATCAACAAACTGGACGGCCCCACAGCCGTCCGGTTCGTCGAGGACATCACGGTCCGCTACGGTGTCCCCCACAGCATCATCACCGACAATGGCACAAACTTCGCCAAGGGCGCGCTAGCACGTTTCTGCTCCAAGCAGGGCATCCGGCTCGATTTGGCGTCTGTCGCCCATCCACAGTCAAACGGACAGGTCGAGAGGGCCAACGGCCTGCTCCTGTCCGGCATCAAGCCCCGACTCGTGACGCCACTGATTAGGTCAGCCGGCTGCTGGATCGAAGAGCTGCCGGCTGTCCTCTGGAGCCTCAGGACCACGCCCAACCGGTCAACCGGCTACACCCCGTTCTTTCTCGTATATTTGTCCGAGGCAATCATCCCCACCGACATCGAGTTCGATTCGCCTCGGGTTACCCTGTACACGGAGAAAGACGCGAAGGAAGCAAGAGAAGACGGCGTCGACCTCCTCGAGGAGGATCGCGAGCTGGCACTGAGCCGGACGGCCATCTACCAGCAGAAGCTCCGGCACTACCACAGCAAGCGGATCCGGCCACTCTCCTTCCGCGAAGGCGACTTGGTGCTTAGACGGATCCAGCGAACTGCCGGCCAGCATAAGCTGTCCTCCCCATGGGAGGGCCCGTTCATCGTCAGCAAGGCGCTACACAACAACGCGTACTATCTAATAGACGCCCAGAAGCCGCAGAAGCGCAAGAGAGACGCCTCCGGCGAGGAGACGGAGCGCCCATGGAACGCGGCGCTCCTCCATCCATTTTACTGCTAAAAGGCCAGTGTATGTATGTATCCTTCCCCTTTTGGGTTTTATGAATGCAACGGGGGCCCCAAGCCAGCACTTGAGGCACGCCCTCTTTTCGATCCTTCCCAAGGTTCCTCATTATTTAAAAACGCGCCACCCGGGTCCGGCTCCCAGACCCGGGGGCTCGCCGGCTCCCCTCCGAGGCGGACAAATAATGTGAGCAAGCAACCCTTCGCTACCTCCCCCCAACCAGCTACAGACCGGCTCCCGGCTGTCCGGCTGACGGGACCGCGAGGTACGAAGGAACTTCTCACACAAAAGTCAGCCAACGAGTTGCAGCCGGACTATGCTATTTCTAGCAGCCGGCCACTGACGGCTCAAACCTAGCCCTAGCCAGTTGACCCTAAGAGCCCGCTAGTTTTCCCAAGGGTGAAGCCTCGTCCCTGTCCCAGACCGGCTCCCGGCTGGCTGGCAGGCGGGGCGGAAGCCGGAAGGAATCCCGGCGCGCAGCACAAGTCAAAAGGCAAAAGGCGAAAGAAGAGCCGGCACGCATAAATTTTTTTCTTTAATGGCACAAGTTAAAACGATAAACGGCCACAGGCCAAAGGTTCATTACAGCCAAAGGTTCATTACAATAACACACCCCAGTGGGTGGAAAAGTGTCTCAAAATGTTGCAGAAGGCAGAAACAGTTAAATATGGGCCGGCTCAGGCCACCGGCGCGTCGCCAGCCGGCTCGACGGTCCGCCCAGAAGAAGCCGCGGCCTTCGGGTCCGCCTCCGTGGTCTCTGTGGCGCCGGTGCCACCGTCGGTGCTGGAGGCGGTGCTCTCTTCGGCGACCCTATCGTCCTCCGGGCCTTGGGGGTTGCCGAAGGAGTCCTCCGCGACTGGCTCGCCGTCCTCGCCAAGTGCCGGCAGAAGCACGTCCGGATCAACATACGAGGCAAACTCGTTGGCCCGGCCGACAAGGGCATCTTCGCGGGCCACCTGCTCCGCCTCCGGCACGGCACGCATCGTGGTCAGCCGGTCCAAGTTGACACCGGTATACAACGACGTAACGAACCGGAGCGCCATCTGCGCACCGGCTCGAGCCGCCGACGTCTTCCAGACCTCGAGCCGGGCCTTGGCGTGCTCCAGCCACAGCTCCACCCGGCTCTCCGGGGCCTCGCGGCCTGGCCACAGAGCGGCAATCACCTCCCCGCCGGCTGCCTTCAGCCGCTCCATGCTGCGCTGAAGGAAGATCAGCCGGTTCTGCATGGCCACGGCAAGCTCATCCACGTCCCAGCCTGCCTCCTCCTCGCGCCCTCGTCCGCGCCACAGCAGATCCGCCCGGTGGCCCGCCACGGTTCGCTCAGCATAGCCCTGGGTCTCCGGGAACCGGTCTGGGAGGGGGGAGAAGACTCAATGAACAAGACGAACGCAAGTCGAGAGAAATCGGCAAAGGAAAAAAGAACTCAAACAAGACTCACTCTCGAAGGCCTCGTCCATCTCGCAGGCGAACTGCAGGGCCGCGCTCCTCTCCTTCTCCAGCGCGTCCTCCGCCTGGGCAAGGGAGGCGCTGCGCGCCTCTAGCGCCTTCTCGAGCCGGGTCACCTTGACCTCGAGGGCGGCTTTCTCTTGGGCGGCATCAGCCGCCTGCTTGACGGCGCTTTCCTTGGCCGTCACCTCCCGCTGCAGCTCCTCCTTCAGACGCTCCTGGGCCGCCTGCCCGTCCACCAGCAGGCCGGCCACCCAGTCTCGCTCTGAGGTGATCTCCTGGACCTTCTGCGCCAGCCGGTCCCGCTCGGAGGCCACCTCGTCCCTCTTCTCCTTGTTGGAGGCCAGGGCGTCCAGGTCCGCTGCAGAGGCAAACAAACACGATCAGCAACGCAAACAAGACCCGTGTCGGCTGCCGGGCAACCGGCCTGGCTCTCGGGGGCTACACCCAGTGGGTGCGCTCGCGCGCCCCCACTGGAACCGGCGTATCTTGTGCCTTCTTTAGCTCCTGCTCCAGCCGGTAATAACCGCGCTTGCCGCGGTTGTGAATGGCGACCGCCTCGTCAAAGAGCTCCCGCCGCCTGGAGTTCCCCGCCTGCTACAAGAAACCAGTCAGGAAGATGCAAAGGAAGATCCGGCCCGGCTGCCCCGCGGCCGGTCAGCCGGCCCGCATCTCGGGGGCTACACCCAGTGGGTGCGCTCGCGCGCCCCCACTGGAATTTCAATGAAGTCCAAACAGGCTCACCTCTGCGCGTTGAAGGGCGCCGTCGGCCGCCTCGGCAAACTTGGCCAGCTCCTCCCGGCACCACGCCAAGACGCTGCCCAGCTCGTCGAGAGCCGGGACCGGGCCGCCAACCGACGGGGGCAGGACGGCTGGGACCTGGAGCAGCGCCTCCCAGTCCTTGATCACGTCCAGCATGGTCCTCGCGGACCGGCTCCCCCCGCCGCTCGCTTCGGCATCCGCCGCGTCGCCGGCTGCCGGGTGGCGGTTGCTGACCACAAGGGCTCGGGAATCCGTCCCCGACTGCCCCACGACCGGCGCCGTTGCCCCCTCTCCCGTCCGGCTCGACGGGACGGCCGCGGCGGCCGGCGTCCCCATCTCCGTGGCCGGCACCTCCGGTGCCGGCTCCGGTGCCGCCTCCGGCGCCGCCTCCGGCACGACGGCCACGGCCGGTTTGCTAGCGGCCGGCACCACCGGCTCCGCCTGCCGGGGCTCCTCCGGTGCCGGCTCGGGGGTTCCGCCTCCCGGCTGGGCTTCGTCCGTGCCGGCCATGGTCACGACCTCCCCGGCAGGCCTTCGCGGCTCGCTCGGCGGGGGTCTCGGCATACGAGCCGACTCCGCCGCCGAGTCCGACGCCAACGCGGGGTCCGCGGACCGCCTCCTCCTCCCGCCGCTCGAAGCCCCGGAGCGTGAGGTCCCGCCCTGGGCTCCCGACTTTGAGGCTCGCAGCTCCGCGAGCCTCCTCTTCTCCTCACGCTGCGTGGCAGCGTACTCCAGGGCCAGCCGGCTGGCCGGCTCCGGCGTGCCGGCTGTCGATTCCACGTCGTGGAGCTCGATGGGGTCCCTGGCGCGGGCGAATGTTCAGCCGCCTGCCGGCACGAAACTAATTGAAAGAAACATCCCCAAAGGACCAAAGTACTTACCCGGTGACGACGGGAAGGACCCGCTTGGCCCGCACCGGCGGCTTCGCCGCGACCGCCTTCACCCGTTTGCGAGCCGGCGGTTGGGCCGCCGGCTCCTCCTGAGCCGGTCTCTTCCCCTGATGGGAGGACCCGGCCACCCGGCTGCGCGACGGCCGCTCCTCGCTCCGCCCGCGCGGGCTCCTCTGAACTGCGGGGGGATGTGCGTCCAGGATCCGGACGTCGTCATCATCATCATCATCATCATCACTCCAATCTTTGATCGTGGGGCCGGAGGGGTACTCACCAGCCGGTCGGGACCCGCCGGCTCCCGAGTCGTCCCCCGCCTCGGCTTCTCCCGAGGAAGCGACCCCCTCTTCGAGTCCGGCTCCCACCTCGAGGTCTTCAGGGTCGGATTCGGCGCGCTCGGCCTCGAAGATCTGGGGGTGCGAGCCGTCCGGCGTGTTTTGTCGAACGAGAAGCTGCGGTCAGCACGACGGGTGAGACCGAGCGCCGGCTGGAAAGATCCAAAAGGGAAAAAGCAGAATTCACCTCGACAGGGCGTACCAGGGGTGCCGGGTTGAGCCGGCTGTATGGTTCCTTGCCCGGAGACCAAGTCCCCGGCACCAGCTTAAAGGTCGTGATGGCGTTCACCCTCTTCACCACCTGCTCCGTCGTCAGCTCGATGGTGGACAGCCGGCAGGGGTCTCGCCGGCCGGACATGTCGCAGATCCGGTGCGGCCTCAACTGGAGGGGCAACACCCGGCGCGCGATGAAGGTGGCCACCAAGTCGGAGGCAACGAGCCCCTCTCTGCGTATCATCGTCTGCAACCGGCCCAGCTCTGTGAGCACGGCATTGGACGGGCCGACCCCCGACCAATTCACTCCGGTGGATGGGGCGTTGATGAACGTCGGCTGCCGGATGTAATCCCGCCGCGGGTCGGCGTTCCTCACGTAGAAGAACATTTTATTCCATCCCTTGACGGAGTCGATGAGGTCGATGCGGGGAAAATGCGGGCCGCGGCAACACCCCACCGCGCCCCCGCAGGCATACGGCGTTTCGTCCTTGTTCTTCAGGGCCTTGAGATAGAAGAGCTTCCTGAAGTGCTCCACGAAGGGAAGCATCCCCAGGTAACCCTCGCACAGGGTCACGAAGCTCGCAATATAGAGGATGGCGTTGGGGCCGAGGTGATGCGGTTGGAGGTCAAAGGTGTCCATCAGCAGACGGAAGAAGAGGCTCACCGGCAAGCCGAAGCCGCGCAAGAAATGGCAGGCGAACACAACGTGCCGTCCCACCTGCGGCCTGGGCACCACCTCGTCGCCCGGCGCACGGGCGATCACGCGCTCCTCCCGCGGCAGCATGCGGCCGCGACGGAGCCTCTCGATGGCCTCCTCCGTAACGACGGAGCCTCCCCAGCTGCCATGCGGGCCTTCGGCCATCGCTGCGGCGGGGCGGTGTGGATCGGCGAACGGGCAGAGCTTCGGTGCGGAGCGAGCGCGGGGCGAGTGCAGAAGACGAGAAGAAAGAAGATGAAGGGAGCGAAAGGAGCGCAACTACCTCTGCCCCTCACCCTTCCCGCTTAAATGGGAGGGGGCGACGCCCGGGGGATGTGGGGATTAATTGCGCCCACTCCCCCGGGATTTCCGCGAGATCGTGGGCGCCTCGGACCGCGGCCACTGCGTTCCGGGCGCAGAAGATCTCGGCCTGCGGCCCGAGGCCTACTGGGCTACGCCCGCGGCCTAGCGGGCTAGGCCCAGGGTGACGTCCCGTCTGCCCACACGCGCGGTCCCCACGGCTTCAACACGCTCCGCGTGGCGTGCCGCAGGCTGGCGCGGGACCCGGGGTGGCACGGCGGAACCCGAGGCATCGGGGGCGGACACCGCCTCGCCCGGCCGCTCGGCTCCGCGCGAGAGATGGGCACCGCCTGGAGGAAGCCGCCGGCTCCTCCTCGTCCGGCAGACGGGAGCCCCCGCCGGCTTCGGGGACTACTGACGGGGTTATTACCCCCGGGTAGGCCAAAGCTAGGGGGTTCTCTTCCCCGTTCGAAGAAAATCAATACCGCCGGCTGGCCCGCGTCCGGCTGGGCCGCGGCCGGCTGGCGGCCCTCCGGCTACCTCAGGACCGTCTGGCGGCTCCCTCGACGCCGGCTGGCGGCTCCCTTGAGGCCGGCTGGCGGCTCCCTTGAGTCCGGCTGGCGGGCAACCGGCACGTCGCTGACAGCTCCCTCAGGGCCGGCTGGACGAGGAGCCGGGCGTCGGGCTAACGGCCGGCTGCCTCCACGCCGGCTCCTCCACCGACCTACGGGCGGACCAACGCCCGTCCCGTCTCTCTGCGCACCAGTACGGTGACAAGGCGAGACCTCTTCCGCCGACCTACGGGCGGACCAACGCCCGTCCCGTCTCTCTGCGTATCAGCGCGGCGACCAGACGAGACCCCCTTCATCCGTGGCCACAGTGGCTGCTGACGTCGGCCGACCGCGACAGGGCTTCCAACAGTGTCGGCACGCCACCAAAACCACTCCATTACCTGCCCCGGCGTGGCTACAGTACAGCCGGCCGTACCGCTGACCTCGGCCGGTAGCCACAAGACGACGCCCAGACGGGCCGCCCGTGCCGCGACATGACCAGCACGGGGATCCACCAAGCGGGCCCCACCGGCTCCTGACGGACTCGACAGTCGGCGGGCCCTACCGGCGACAAGACCCCACAGCCGGCGGCCCCCACAGCCGGCTAGAGAGGCTGCCGGCCGGGGCCCCCCAAGACCTCTTATTCATATTGTAACCCGGGGGGTTGGCCTATAAAACACCCCGGGCCTCCCCCATGCAACGGGGTTCACGGTTTTTACCCAGTCTACTCTTCACATAGACATAGGGAGGCAGTAGGGGCAAGCTAGCTCCTCCTTCCTCCTCCATCCATACAGCTCAAGGAGCACCCTTGTAACCTCACCATTGTCTCAACTAGGCCAAGCAGGATTAGGGGTATTACCTCCCACGGAGGGCCCTGAACCTGGGTACATCGTGTGTCTGCCACCGCTTGTGCCTAACCCCGCTCCCGGAGCCCGTCGGCGTCCTTCGGCCCCTCTCGATAAGCCTACCCATGGCATCTGCCGTGATGAAACCACGACACAAATCATCATCGAACGTTAAGTATGCAGACCCTGCGGGTTCGAGAACTATGTAGACATGACCGAGACACCTCTACGGTCAATAAAAAATAGCGGGACCTGGATGCCCATATTGGCTCCTACATATTCTGCGAAGATCTTTATCTGTTGAACCTCTATGTCAAGGATTCAGTTAATCCCATACACAGTTCCCTTTGTTTTATCGGTATGTTACTTGCCCGAGATTCGATCGTCGGTATCTCCATACCTAGTTCAATCTTGTTACCAGCAAGTCTCTTTACTCCTTCCGTAATACATGATCCCGTGGCTAACTCTTTAGTCACTTTGCTTGCCAGCTCATTGTGATGTTGTATTACCGAGTGGGCCCTGAGATACCTCTCCGTCACACGGAGTAACAAATCCCAGTCTTGATCCATGCCAACTCAACAGACACCCTCGGAGATACCTGTAGAGCATCTTTATAGTCACCCAATTATGTTGTGACATTTGATACATACCCAAGCTTAATTCCTGCTCGTCCTCGAGTAGGTAAATGATAAAAATAGAATTTTTGATGTGGAATGCTACGTAACATATTTATCCATGTAATATTCTTTATTGTGGCATGAATATTCATATCCATAAGATTCAAAACCAAAGTCTAATATTGACATAAAAACAGTAATACTTCAAGCATACCAACAAGGCAATTGTGTCCTTTCGAAATAACATGGCCTTAGAAAGTTATCCCTACAAAATCATATGGTCTGGCTAAGCTCCATCTTCCCCACACAAAGTATCTAAATCATGCACAACCCCGAGACAAGTCAAGCAATTGTTTCACACCTTTTATTTTCTCAAACCTTTTCAACGCTCACGCAATACATGAGCGTGAGCCATGGATATAGCACTATAGGTGGAATAGAATATGGTGGAGGTTGTGAGAAAAAAAAGGAGAAGATAATCTCACATCAACTAGGCGTATCAACGGGCTATGGAGATGCCCATCAATAGATATCAATGTGAGTGAGTAGGGATTGCCATGCAACGGATGCACTAGAGCTATAAGTGTATGAAAGCTCAAAAAGAAACTAAGTGGTTGTGCATATGATGAAAAAATCCACTAGCTATATGAAAGTGACAAAATAGGAGACTCTCTATCATGAAGATCATGGTGCTACTTGGAAGCACAAGTGTGGAAAAAGATAGTAGCATTGTCCCTTCTCTCTTTCTCTCATTTTTTTTATTTTTTTTATTTTTTTTAAATTTTTTATTTTGGTGGGCATTTTTGGCCTCTTTTTTTTATTTGGGCTTCATTGGCCTCTTTTATTATTTGTAAAGTCCGGAGACTCATCCCAACTTGTGAGGGATTCATAGTTTCCATCATCCTTTTCTCTCACGGGACAATGCTCTAATAATGAAAATCATCACACTTTTATTTACTTATAACTCGATACCTAGAACAAAATATGACTCTATATGAATGCTTACGAATGCAAGGCAATATGAAAATGATGGTGTGTGTCATGAAAAACGGAACGGTGGAAGTTGCATGGCAATATATCTCGGAATGGCTATGGAAATGCCATAATAGGTAGGTATGGTGGCTGTTTTGAGGAAAATATATGGTGGCTGTTTTGAGGAAGCTGGGTTGAATGCACCGGCGAAAGTTGCGCGGTACTAGAGAGGCTAGCAAAGGTGGAAGGGTGAGAGTGCGTATAATCCATGGACTCAACATTAGTCATAAAGAACTCATATACTTATTGCAAAAGTCTATTAGTTATCGAAGCAAAGTATTAGACGCATGCTCCTAGGGGAGAGGTTGGTAGGAGTTAACCATCGCGCGCTCCCGGCCCTCACACAAAGGTTGACAATCATTAAACAAATCATGCTCCGACTTCGTTACATAACGGTTCACCATACGTGCATGCTACGGGAATCAAAAACTTTAACACAAGTATTTCTTCCAATTCACAACTACTCACTAGCATGACTCTCATATTACCATCTTTATATCTCAAAACTATATGCAAGGAATCAAACTTCTCATAGTATTCAATGCACTTTATATGAAAGTTTTTATTATATCCCTCTTGGATGCCCATTATATTAGGACTAAATTCATAACCTAAACCAATTACCATGCTGTTTAAAGACTCTCAAAATAATATAAGTGAGGTACGAGAGTTCAATAATTTCTATAAAATAAAACACCACCATGCTCTAAAAAGATATAAGTGAAGCACTAGAGCAACATTGCCTATCTCAAAAGATATAAGTGAAGCACATATGGTATTCTAATAAATTCACGATTAACGCGTGTCCCCCTCAAAAGATGTGTGCAGCAAGGATGATTGTGGCAAACTAAAAAGCAAAGACTCATATCATACAAGACGCTCCAAGCAAAACACATATCATGTGGTGAATAAAAATATAGCCTCAAGTAAATTTTACCGATGGATTGGAGACGAAAGAGGGGATGCCTTCCGGGGCATCCCCAAGCTTAGGCTTTTTGGTATCCTTGACTATGGCTTGTGGTGCCTTGGGCATCCCCAATCTTAGGCTCTTGCCACTCCTTATTCCATAGTCCATCAAATCTTTACCCAAAACTTGAAAACTTCTCAACACAAAACTCAACAGAAAACTCGTGAGATCCGTTAGTATAAGAAAAATAAATCACCACTTTAGGTACTGTTGTGAACTCATTCTTTATTTATATTGGTATAATATATACTGTATTCTAACTTCTCCATGGTTCGTACCCCCCGATACAACCCATAGATACATCAAAATAAGCAAACAACACAAAGAAAATAGAATCTTTCTAAAACAGAACAGTCTGTAGCAATTTATAGACTTCGAATACTTCTGTAACTCCAACAATTCTGAAAACTTAGGACAATCAGGGAAATTTGTATATCAATATTTTGTAAAAATTGCAGATCAAAATAACGTTCCAGTGAATTTACAAAATTCCTGGACTGAGAACAAAAGTTTCTGTTTTTCAACAAAATCAAATCACAAACACCGTAGACCATCCCAAAGGTCTTACTTGGCTCAAACACTAATTTAAACAAGAAAACACAATTACTACAGAGGTAATAATGTGTATAACACTCAAAAACAGAAGAAAAAACAAAAGCATAAAAATAAAATTGGGTTGCCTCCCAATAAGCGCTATTGTTTAACGCCCCTAGCTAGGCATAACGCAATAGATCTAGGTATTGTCATCTTTGGTATGCAATCCATAAGTAGCTCTAATAGTAGATTCATAAGGTAATTATATTTTCTTTCTAGGAAAGTGCTCCATGCCTTTCCTTAATGGAAATCGGAATCTAATGTTTCCTTCTTTCATATCAATAATTGCACCAATCGTTCTAAGGAAAGGTCTACCAAGAATAATAGGACATGTAGCATTGCAATCTATATCAAGAATAATGAAATCTATGGGCACATAATTCCTATTTGCAACAATAAGAACATCATTAATCCTTCCCATAGGTTTCTTTATAGTGGAATCCGCTAGATGCAAATTTAAAGAGCAATCATCAAATTCATGGAAACCTAGCACATCACATAAAGTTTTCGGAATCGTGCAAACGCTAGCACCCAAATCACACAAAGCATGGCACTCATAATCTTTAATTTTAATCTTAATAGTAGGTTCCCACTCATCATAAAGCTTTCTAGGTATAGAAACTTCCAGCTCAAGTTTTTCTTCAAAATATTTCATCATAGGATCAACGATATGTTTGGTAAAAGCTTTATTTTGATTATAAGCATGAGGAGAATTCAACATGGATTGCAACAAGGAAATACAATCAATCAAAGAACAACTATCACAATTAAAGTCCTTGAAATCCAAAAGAGTGGGTTCATTGCTATTTAAAGTTTTGACCTCTTCAATCCCACTTTTATCAATCTTAGCATTAAGATCTATAAACTCCGAATCATTGGGACGCCTTTTAACTAAAGTTGACTTATCTCCAGTCCCATATTTATCAAGATTTATATTAGAAAACAAAGATTCAATAGGATTCACATCAATCACTTTAAGATCTTCATCATTATTATCACGAGAACACACTTTTTCAAGCCATTCACGCTTAGCACGTATTCTAGCGGTTCTTTCCTTACACTCATCAATAGAAATTCTCATAGCTTTTAAAGACTCATTAATATCATGCTTGGGTGGAATAGATCTAATTTTCAAATAATCAATCTCAAGAGAAATTCTATCAACGTTCCTAGCCAAATCATCAATCTTAAGCAATTTTTCTTCAATCATAGCATTGAAACCCTTTTGCGAACTAATAAATTCTTTAATGTTATTCTCAAGATCAGAGGGCATCTTATTATAATTTCCATAAGAATTGTTGTAGGAATTACCATAATTATTAGAGGAATTACTAAGAAACGGCCTAAGATTGAAATTACCTCGATACGCGTTATTACCAAAATTGTTCCTACCAACAAAATTCACATCCATAGATTCATTATTATTTACAATCAAAGAAGACAAAGGAATATCATTAGGATCAATAGGAGCACTCTTAGTAGCAAACAATTTCATTAATTCATCCATCTTTTCACTCAAAGTATTAATCTCTTCAATAGCATGCACTTTTTTACTAGTAGGAGATCTTTCGGTATGCCATTGAGAGTAATTTGCCATAATATTATCTAGGAGTTTAGTAGCTTCTCCTAATGTGATTTCCATAAAAGTACCACCCGCGGCGGAATCTAAAAGATTCCTACATGCAAAATTCAACCCCGCATAAAAAAATTGTATAATCATCCATAAACTCAAACCATGTGCGGGGCAATTTCTAATCATTAATTTCATCCTCTCCCAAGATTGTGCAACATGCTCATGATCAAGTTGCTTAAAATTCATTATATCGTTCCTAAGGGAGATGATCTTAGTGGGCGGAAAGTACTTGGAAATAAAAGCATCTTTACACTTATTCCATGAATCAATACTATTTTTAGGCAAAGATGAAAACCAAGTTTTAGCACAATCTCGTAGTGAGAACGGAAATATCTTCAATTTAACAATATCATTATCCACATCTTTCTTCTTTTGCATATCACACAACTCAACGAGAGTATTAAGATGGGAAGCGGCATCTTCACTCGGAAGGCCGGAAAATTGTTCTTTCATAACAAGATTAAGCAAAGCGGCATTAATTTCATAAGATTCCGCACTAGTGGCGGGAGCAATCGGAGTACTAATAAAATCATTATTATTAGTATTGGAAAAGTCACACAACTTGGTATTCTCTTGAGACATCGTGACAAAGCAACCAATCTAGCACACAAGCAAAAGAAAAGCAAACGAAAAGACGAACGGAAGAAGGGCGAATAAAAAGGCAAATCTTTTTGGTATTTTCTAAAAATCGTTTTAGAAGTGGGGGATAGGAAAATGAGAGGCAAATGGCAAATAATGTAAATGCAAGAGATGAGTTTGTGATGGGTACTTGGTAGGCTTGATGTAAATCTCCCCGGCAACGGCGCCAGAAATCCTTCTTGCTACTTCTTGAGCATGCGTTGGTTTTCCCTTGAAGAGGAAAGGGTGATGCAGCAAAGTAGATAAGTATTTCCCTCAGTTGTTGAGAACCAAGGTATCAATCCAGTAGGAGATACAAGCAAGTCCCCAATAGTTGCACCTTCACAAATAATCAAACACTTGCACTCAACTCTATAAAGGGGTTGTGAATCCCTTCACGGTTATTTGCAAGGATGAGATCTGATAGAGATAGATAGATTGGATTGCTAAAAAGAAAAGTAAAACAAAAGTAAAAAGAATGCAGTGAAGTATTTTTGGTATTTTTGGTTTATAGATTTGAAAATATAATATTGAAAATAGACCCGGGGCCATAGGTTTCACTAGAGGCTTCTCTCATTAAGGAAAATAATACGGTGGGTGAACAAATTACTGTCGAGCAATTGATAGAAAAGCGAATAATTATGAAGATATCCAAGGCAATGATTATGCATATAGGCATCACGTCCGTGTCAAGTAGACCGAAATGATTCTACATCTACTACTATTACTCCACACATCGACCGACTCCTGCCTGCATCTAGAGTATTAAGTTCATGAAGAACAGAGTAACGCATTAGGTAAGATGACATGATGTAGAGGGATAAACTCAAGCAATATGATGAAAACCCCATCTTTTTATCCTCGATGGCAACAATACAAATACATGCCTCGCTACCCGTACTTTTTCACTGGGTGAGGACACCGCAAGATTGAACCCAAAACTAAGCACTTCTCCCATTGCAAGAATTACCAATCTAGTTGGCCAAACCAAACCAATAACTCGATGAGACTTGCAAAGATATGAAATCATGCATATAAGAATTCAGAGAAGATTCAAATAATATTCATAGATAAGTTGAACATAAATCCACAATTCATCAGATCTCGACAAACACACCGCAAAAGAATATTATATCGGATAGATCTCCATGAAGATCATGAAGAACATGCTATTGAATAACAAAGAGAGAGAAGAAGCCATCTAGATACTAGCTATGGACCCAAAGGTCTGTGGTAAATTACTCACGCATCATCGGAGGGGAAATGGAGTTGATGTTGATGCCCTCCGTGATCGAATCCCCCTCCGGCAGATTACCGGAAAAGGCTCCAAGATTGGATCTCACGGGAACAGAGGCTTCCGGCGGCGGAAAAGTATTTTCGTGGCTCCTCTTGGTATCCAGGGAATATTTGGGAATTTATAGGCCGAAGAATAGGGTTAGGAGGGCTGCCGGGGGGCCACAAGCCAGGGGGGCGCGCCCCCCCGTAGGGCGCGTGCTGGTGGCTTGTGACTCCACGACAGGTCTCCTGCCTTCATTTCCAAGTCTGCTGGGTTTCTTCTGGTCCAAGAAAAATCATTCCGAAGATTTTATTCCGTTTGGACTCCATTTAATATTCCTTATCTGCAATACTCAAAAACAAGGAAAAAACATAAACTGGCACTAGGCTCTAGATTAATAGGTTAGTCGCAAAAATAATATAAAATATCATATTAATGCATATAAAACATCCAAAACAGATAATATAATAGCATGGAACAATAAAAAATTATAGATACGTTGGAGACATATCAGTGCGCCACCTCTTGGGCCCATGTGCCCCCTCGTCGTGGGTGGGCCCCTCCCGGTGGACCCTCAGAACCCTTTCGGCACACCCGGTACACTACCGGAAGCACCCGAAACTTTTCCGGAACCCGAATACCACTTTCCTATATATAAATCTTTACCTCCGGACCATTCTGGAACTCCTCGTGATGTCCGGGATATCATCCGGGACTCCGAACAACCTTCGGTCACCAACACATACATCTCAACAATACCAAATCGTCACCGAACGTTAAGTGTGCAGACCCTGCGGGTTCAAGAACTATGTAGACATGACCAAGACACCTCTACGGTCAATAACCAATAGCGGAACCTGGATGCCCATATTGGCTCCTACATATTCTGCGAAGATCTTTATCGGTTGAACCTCTATGTCAAGGATTTAGTTAATCTCGTACGCAGTTCCGTTTGTTTTATCGGTATGTTACTTGTCCGGGATTCGATCGTCGGTATCTCCATACCTAGTTCAATCTCGTTACCAGCAAGTCTATTTACTTGTTCCGTAATACAAGATCCCGTGGCTAAATCTTTAGTCACTTTGCTTGCAAGCTCATTGTGATGTTGTATTACCGAGTGGGCCCTGAGATACCTCTCCATCACACGGAGTAACAAATCCCAGTCTTGATCCATGCCAACTCAACAGACACCCTCGGAGATACCTGTAGAGCATCTTTATAGTCACCCAGTTACGTTGTGACGTTTGATGCACACAAGGTTGTAAGTGCATCTAGTGCCACCCTTTGTTGGTTTTGGAGTATTGAAGACAAATGTGGTTAAGGGACTAATGTGTTTGTGAGAGTTCACAGGTTAACACAGATAGAAGTCCCTGAAGTTTCGGTTTAGCCGTCGAAGACGACCCCCAAAAATGTCCGAAGACATTGATGACGGCTGAAGCCATTGGTGGTATGCGAAGACATTCGTCCGAAGACAATGAAACGCGAAGACGAAGTCTTTTGGTAGTTTTGTTTCTTCTTTCCTGAGTCATAGGAACCACCGTACTGTTAAGTGGGGTCGAAGTGATCGAAGTCAGATGCTGATGTGATGCTCAACCCATACCTATGTCTTCGAGCGAAGACAATGAGAGGAAATCTCTTCCAGAGTTGGTTGAGTCAGCTTTACTTGTAGCCCAAGTAAAGCTGTCGCGTGTGTTTGAAATCCGACCGTTGTGACACATGTCGGTTGGCCATTGACCCAGGGTCATTTTGGTCATATCAGGTCGGGTTGCCTGCTAGCTATAAATAGCCCACCCCCTCCACCATGAGAAGGTGGCTGCTCAGAGAGAGATACGGCTGTTGTCGTTTTGGAGCAACCCACCTCGAAGACATTGAGAGAGAAACATCCTGCGAGGATAAACCTAAACACCTAGAGCTAGAGTGTTTGAGCATCACCGAAGTCATTCTGTTCTGAGAGAACTGAAGACTTATTACACTTGAAGACTGTGATCTTCCAGACGGTTAGGCGTCATGGTCTAGAGCAATCCAAGAGTCATTGTGGATCACCGGGTGACCAAGTTTGTACGGGTTTCGGAAGTCTCCCCTGAAGACTTACTAGAGTGATTGGGCGTTGTCTAAGTGACTTCGGCTCAAGGGGAATAAGGTGACGATGAGGTCTTCTGAGTTACATCTCAGTCTCCCTAACCAGACGTACAGTTGTCACAGCAACTGGAACAGGTCCAACAAATCCCGTGTCTTTGTCAAGCAACTGGTCCTATCCTTCACTTTCTTACATTCCTGTTCTGTATCGTGAAGCCTTTGCTTGATCTGTGTTTGAAGACTTATCCTGATGACATTCATATATGTTGTTTATCTTCATTCTGTCTAAGTTTGTCTTCGACTCATCTTAGTGTACATGTTGATAATGCTTAACCTGACTGTATGTCGTCACTGCATTGCATGACTTGACTAGACCATTGATTATTATCCCTACCTGATCCTGTTTCGCTTCCGCATACTTCGAATACATTCATTGTTTCGAAGCCTTTCATAAAAATTGCCTATTCACCCCCCCTCTAGTCGATAACTAGCACTTTCAAAGGTACTCCTCCGGCGTCAGTGAGTTACATGATCTCATGGTCATAGGAACATATACTTGACACGCAGAAAACAATAGCAATAAACTGACATGATCATATGCTACGTTCATAGTTTGGGTCTTGTCCATCACATCATTCTCCTAATGATGTGATCCCATTATCAAATGACAACTCATGTCTATGACTAGAAACCATAGCCATCTTCGATCAACGAGCTAGTCCATCAGAGGCTCACTAGGGACACATTGTTGTCTATGTACCCACACATGTATTTGAGTTTCCAATCAATACAATTTTAGCATGGATAATAAACATTTATCATGAACAAGGAAATATAATAATAACCATTTTATTATTGCCTCTAGGGCATATTTCCAACAATTAGGGACCCACTGATCGATATCACAACACAACTCTAGACACAAATAAAAGTCATACAGCTCCATATTACAAGCCAGGGGCCTCGAGGGCTCGAATACAAAGCTCGACAAGCACGAGTCAGCGGAAGCAAATAATATCTGAGTACAGACATAACTTAAACAAGTTTTGCCTTAAGAAGGCTAGCACAAACACAACAATGAATCGAAAGAGGCGAGGCCTCCTGCCTGGGAACCTCCCATCCTACTGCTGGTCGGGGGCAGCCTCCACGTAGTAGTAAGCTCCAGCGGTGGTGTAGTAGTCGTCTCCAGTGTATTCCATCTCCTGGGCTCCGTCATCTGAACACCGTAATCGTATCGAGGGGGAAAGAGAAAGCAAAGCAGCGGTGAGTACTCATCCAAAGTACTCGCAAGACTGACATTAGAACTATGCTAGGTATGCATCAGTATCAAGGAATGGGGTTATATCTGGAATGACTGCAGAAAAGCAAGAATAGGGGGAAGACCTAGTCCTATCGAAGACTAGCATCTTCAACATCTTGCAGCATTAGAAGAGAGTAGACTGATAACTCATAAGTAGCAATATTATTGTAGCAAGTTTTGGTAAGTAACCACGCCCAGAGATTCTTCCTCGACTCCCTGCAACAAAGCAATCTCGGAGCCAACATTCATTTCAATTTTAAGTCACAATTATAGTTGTAGTAGATCAAGGTACAACTCCAAGTCGTCCTGTTACCATGGACACGACTATTCAAATAGTTGAATTCATCCCTGCAGGGGTGCACCACATTTCCCAACACGCTTGATAACCCTTGGCCAGACACACTTTCCTAGGTCATGCCCAGCCTCGGGAAATCAACACGTCGTCGCCCTACCTAGGCTCAACAGAGAGGCCAGCCTGCCGGTCTAAATCCTAAGCGCGTAGGGGTCATGGGCCCACTCACCCTTTGCACTCCTACACGATGCGAGGGCGGCCGAGGTCAGTCCTAGCACACTCTAATACAAGATCAGTATCGCCGCGGACCACTCAGGCGCGCGCCGCTCCATTGCTGACGTGCGAAGAGCTTCGACTGATACAACGACACTGAATACCCATAACTTGTCCCATGTGAATGTTAGTGCTTAAAAAGGTCAATTGACCAACTCAGATCAAATACCCAACCCATTAGCATTTTACTAATGCGGTGTCGAGCGCGACCCATGATGTGCGGTCCTGTCGCCCCGTCTTGAGGTCTTGTGGCAAGGGTCTCACCTGCCCGGCCACGCCTCATCGTCATTAATCCATGGGTACCCCTCAGGGCCGACCCATCACCAACATGTTTCTGAACCAAGTCATAGTAACCATGTGTATAAGACATCAAGGTGGGACCTGGGGAATCACCCTCAATGGTTCCCGTTCGATGTAACCGTCAAGGTGGACTTAGAGGAATCACCCTCGGGGGTCCCACACATGAGGGGGGTTGCACGACAGAGACGATATCGGGAGTGGCAGAGAGGTATCACCCTCTGTTTACCATGACCGACTAGCTACACTACAGAGCTAACATCATGAGTACTTTACGAGGTGTCACCCTCGGTACTCGATAGTAGTTCTGCAGAGTCGTACAACTAAGGGGTGTGCGGTGATGTGACGGGCCTGGCTCGCTGATCCTGATGATTGAGGAACTGGTATTAAAAGCGGGGCAACTGGGACTAAGGGGTCACAGGGGATTCACTGATCAACCTATACTAAGCAGTTTAATGAAGCAGTAGGTACAGTAACCGTTCATCAAAGATAGGCTATGCATCAGAATATGAGCTATCTATAACAGTAGTAAAAACTAATGCAAGCATTAGGACAGTAAAACCGAACCAAAAGCAAGCCCTCTCAGCGATTTGCATTTTGAGCTGTTCGTTTTCGCGATCTAAATGTTTCTGGCCGTTTGATTTCGTCTGTCCCGCCTGTGTTAAGTAGTGGCCCAACTGTCCTAATGGGCTGCTGGTCCACAGGCCGAAAGGAAGCCGTATGGTTAACTGGGCCGTCGGCTAGCCATTCCGGCCCATTCATCAGAGCATCTGCGCTTTGCTCATGGGTTCCAATGCTGCCGTTCGCTGAAGGGGGTTCATCTACTAGGGATACAGAGGAGCGACAGGTCTGCCTTCCATCCAATCCCGAGGTGAGGCGCACAGATGTGGCGGGCGCTCGATGTAGGAGACGCGGGCGACACGGACGGTCTGCGGTGGAATCCAGCCGAGCTGCGAATGGAGGGGGATCCAGCGGAAGCGTCGGATGCGGGTGAATTGGGGGCCGATCGATCCAGCTGGCGCATGATCTACCTGCGAGGTAGAAAGGTGGGGAGACGCGGGCGATAATGGCGCCTCAGCTCCTGGAAACGGCTCCACCCATACTTCAAACACACAATCACACGCATTCAAGGCGAGGGCCGACGTCTCATCTGACACTTCAGTTTCCAATTGGTACGTGTATATATGATGTTTCCCCTGCCACTCTTCGCTCACCCTACTCCAGCAGCACAACACCTTCAACATCGCCCTCTCGAGCCGTAGAAGCATGTGGGCAAGTGGCCCAGCTAGCAGCAACGCCGAATGTCGTCCTCTTCGACGGCCACTGCCGGCAGCGGCAGCGCATCCCTGAAACCGTGGTTTTTCCTCGGGCAGGGCTGCGGCTCCTTCCGCATGATTTTTCATGGTGGCTTAATCACGACCAGGAGAAACTAATGAATGGGCTGACGCAAGGATTTACTGCTAAATAGAAAAGAGATGTGTGGGAAGTGCATCAGTTGTATGCAAATGGAACTTTTGAGACTTACTGAAGTTGAGCAAAAGTTTAGATAAGAAATTCAGTCATGCAACTAAAGTAGAGCCTCTTCAGCAAGAGAACATACAGATTTTATGTTTTTTATAGCCTGCACCAGAGGATCTAGAGTTAAGTTTGTACATTTTCTGATTAATTTTCTTAGTGTACAGTCTTGTTGTATCAAGTTATTTACTATGTGCAGATTTGCTTTTGCCATTGTTGATCACGTCCTTCTCTCTGTGCGAGGAAGTATGTACCTACTTATTGATTCTTAGGATCCTTATAATTATGTGATTATTACCTATTCCTACATGCACTGGATTTTCTGACTTGGCCTTTGTACTTCATTCCAGATCGGACACTGTTAATGAGAAGTTAGTTGGTGTAATTTGTGATCAAACTTGGTGCCTGCTACCTTCAATCTAATCACACAACTCAGTGGGTAGGCTCGATTTGCCAGAAGCTTGACGTTCTCGCCTACTTTTTTTGCTATTTTCACTGGTATTGCAAAGCCATGTAATGTCTTCAGTACCATAGCCTTTCTTATATAGATTTTCATTACACTGAGAGTTTTTTTTATGGATAACACAGGGGTTTTAGATAGCTGTTTTTTTTGTAGAATTCTCAAACTGTTATTAATTCTTTCGCTCTATCTACTTGGATCTCGCGTCGCTTGTTTTGAAGGATCTGTGCGTTCTCAGCTGGTAGCCCCTTTTCAACCGTCAAAGTTAATCATGATGCAATTCATAAATCATAGTTGCTAGAAGCTGAGCCATTTTAACCGTCGAAGTTAATCATGCCCACCAAAATAGATGTTACATGCTTGGAAAAGGCTACTTAGGCTTGAGGCTAAGCTCTTCTCAAGGTAAAGGTGTTATCTTTTTGGTTTCTTGACGCTACAAACTTTTGGCATTCAGTTAACTCTGTACTGTCCTAGACTCATCAATACTTCCAGCTGAGAATAGCAGAGGTCCTGAATGGTGTAATTAATTAACCTATAGTCTGGACTACAGTATCTCACTATTATATCATGTTGCAATCATTCTGTTGTTGCACTCAAGTTGGGTTTGAGATTATTGATGCTATTGCAGAAGCCGGGGGGATATTTGTCAGCACTAAGAATTTCAAATCGATGGTTAGGAATGGTAGTTTACACACAAAGTTTGGTTATTTACAAAAGTGCAATTGTGCTATAGTTACACATTTGAGATATAATTTATAACTAATCACTGCCACAAGATAAACGCTGACCTGTTCAAATTATGGCTACCTCTATTTTTGAATTATGTATATGTTGTTCAATTAGTGTTATTGTTTTCTGGTAGTTTATTTTTACTTCTTGTTTAACTAAAATAAAGATTAGCATTGTATGCATAATAAATCGACATAACGTCCATATCGTCTTATAGTCGCCTCTATGGAAGTTGATATTACAAAGCATATACTGTACAATCTAAGTTCCCCGTTACACAAATTTACTAGATGGGTGGCTCTGCTATTATGTGGCATAAATAGAAGCCATGTTAAGTAAACTTCACTCATAACGGAAACACTTTCTATGTAGGCAAAATGACCGAATCTTAAACTTCCATACTCATGAATTTTCAATAGTTGGCCATCTAAGTTTTCCGTTATTTCCCACACAATCTTCTACAGTTGGGAACAGTGCCTCAAGTAATTGTTGAACGATCACGTACTAATCTAAAATCCCAAATATGAAGCATAATTTCCTTATAATAATTTATTAGTTATCTACCCCGTCATCTGTCGATTGTCCTCGCACCAACTGAAGCCAATTAGACCAAAGAAAAAACAATGTCCTCACATACTCAGTGAAAAAAAATAGCATGCTATAGCATTTTGAGAAATGTCTTGCTACAAAGATCGGTGTACAATGTCTCGCTAATAGCACGATACAGCATGCTAATAACGTATTTTAAGGGCCACACTATTTTATCATAACATGCTATTTTTTCCATTGGACATATTACACCGATACTTTCTTGCAAAGTCAATTAGATTCATATCTCTTCTATTGCTAACAAATATATAAGTAAATGATGCAAATTTAATTAAGGTCCATGATTCATGTATTCTATATTTAAGAAAATTTCAAATAGACGGGCACGGCAATGCGTGCCATCAATGATCTAGTGTGAGAGAAAGAATGGGCGATATCGGAATGCTCGAGGGGGTTTGCTTGCCTTACTTCTCTTCTGCAAAAGGCTGGTCGTCAGTGGCGAAGTCGTACCCGGCAGCAGCGTCAGTCTCGGAGTCTACCGATAAGAAGAGGGGGAAGAAACAATAAATATAAAGCAAATAGATGCAACACGATGCATGACATGGCAACATGCAGAGCTAGGCATGCACTAACGCGGTACTACACGTCACAGACGGAACGGAAGAATATCTGACGATATTTCCCGGGTCTCTGGCTTTTACCGAATAGAAGATCCTAATGCAAAATGTCCGTGTTCATCATGCTAGGATCATTTTACAGATGAACGGACAGCGTATTCGGATTCGTGGGATTTTTCTGAGCAACTTTCATATATAAATTAATTTTATCTGAGTTACATATTATTTTATATTAATTTTTAAAGTTTTATTAATACTCTGAAATTAACAGATTTAATTTAATTAAAAAAGCATTTATGACGTCATCATGACATCAGGATGATGTCACCAGTAAAAGCTAAGTGCACCTTGGTTTGTACCCAGTCAGCCCACCCAGAGGCTGACTGGTGGGCCCTGTTGACCTGGGTCAACACACAGTCAGTAGAGGCTGACTGGTGGGCCATCTGCCTAGTCAGCAGGCTGACTGGGCCGGCCCTATCCACTGGAACAGTTGATAGGCCCCACCAGTCTGTGGCTGTACAAATTAGGGGGGTTGTTTTAATTCCAGGGTTAATTAAAGGGGGGGGGTCGTCAGCGACTGTTACATTTAAACTAACCGTTGATTAGTCCTAATCAAAATGCTGATAGCGTGGGCCCACGGGTCAGTGACCAACGTGCGGTGGCCGGCGACGGGGACTACAGGGAGCGGCGGATGGACGCCGGTGACGCCTCCAGCGACCAAATGGACGGTCACCGGGCCCTACGAGTAGCGGGCGACTCGGCGGAGCCGTTCCAGTTATCACAGCAAGCTGGGGGTGGCTGGAGCGAGCGCACCGTCCTTAATGGCGATGGTGGCCGATCGGCCATGACGGCGATTCGAGCGGGGAGGCGGCAGGGAGCGCGAGACGGTGGCCACTGCGGCAGCGGAGCAGCAGTGCGTACGCACGCGTGTAGCTGGGCGTCGCGGGGGTGCAGCAGGGGGCAGCAGGAGCTCTGACGAGCTTCGGGTCGCGGCGGCGGCGCGCAACGATGGGAGCAGAGGAGAGGGGAAAACGCCCAGAGCTCACCGGCGTTGAAGAGAGGAGGGTCGGCGAGCTCGATGGGGCCGTTGGGGGAGGATATCAAGGACGGTAGCGTCGGCGCGGTCCGGCTGCAGTGCGATGACCTCGGGCGAACTCGAGCCCGAGCTCGGGGGAGAGGAACGGGGCGAGAGGGAGAGGTTCTAGGGTTAGGGTTCGGCCGCGGGTTGGGGAGGGGGTCCTTGTAGTCGACCAGGGGGGCCCTCTCTCGCCATGGATGGTCGTCCGGCGTCCACATCCCCCCTGATGAGCAGGAGGTGGGGGATGATGGCGCTGGTGGGCTGGGTCGCCCTATAGGTCACTAGGGCCCAGGGGCACAATGCCTCCTCCTTCTTTTTTCTTTTCTTTTTATACTTTCTGTTTTATTTATTTTTAGGACCAATTAGCTTTAGCAAAAATGTGTGACTTGCTCCAATAAATAACATGCAATATTTAGTACTGCCACAACTTGTTTGGGACTTTATTGAATAAGTTTGAATTTCTCATGGAATTTAAAGGGCTTTCAAAATGTAATTGGGCTCTGTTTTCAATGGTGGGGTCCACACCAGTTGGTTAGTGATGTTGTTTTCCTTAACAATATTTATTTTGGAATATTTAACAAGTGTGCAACAATTTTCCCACCATGTTTGAGGATTTATTTTATCACATTAAATTTGAATCCCTTTTAGTGGTGGAATTTGAAATGAGATATGATTTCCAATATGCTCAAGCACTGTTTAGCAAGAGTGTTTGCTTAATCTTGGCCATCACTGTAGCTTAATTACAATGATCAATGTAGCACTAAATCCAGGGTGTCACAACTCTCCCCTACTAAAAGGAATTCTTGTCCCGAGAATTAAGAAGTAGAAGGAAAGAGCCCGGGGTATTCTGCGCGAATATGATCTTCGCGTTCCCAAGTGGCTTCATCTTCAAAATGATTTGACCACTACACTTTGAAGAACTTGGTAACCTTCTAACTAGTCCGACATTCAGTTTCATCGAGGATGCGGACAGGATGCTCTTTATAAGAAAGGTCTTGTCGCAGCTCAAGCATATCATGATCCACTGCTCAGATAGGATCCTTGAAGCAGCGGCGAAGCTGTGACACATGGAACACATCGTGAACCTGAGAAAGGTTTGACGGTAATTCCAATTGATATGCCACTTTACCATGCCTTTTGAGAATAGTGAAAGGACCAATATGTCCAGGAGCCAGCTTGCCCTTGATCCCAAAGCGGTGTGCACCTCTCATTGGTGTGACTCAAAGATAAGCCTTTTCGCCAGGATGATAGACCATATCTTTGTGATGACGGTCATACTGACTCTTCTGATGAGACTGAGCAGCCTTCAGATTTGCATGAATAATGCGGACTTGATCTTCGGCATGTTGGATAATATCTGGACCAATAAGTGTACGTTACCTAGTTTCTGACCAATTCAGAGGAGTCCGACACTTACGTCCATATAACACTTCAAAGGGGGCCATCTTCAGACTAGCTTGATAGCCATTGTTGTAGGAGAACTCAGCATATGGGAGAGATTCCTCCCATTTCTTGTCGAAAGAAATGACACACGCTCGAAGCATGTCTTCGAGAATCTGGTTGACTCTTTCAACTTGTCCCTGGGATTGAGGATGAAAGGCGGTGCTAAAGGACAAATGAGTTCCCATAGCCTCCTGGAAACTTGCCCAGAATCTTGAAGTGAATAAACTGCCACGGTCTGATCTAATCACCAATGAAATACCATGGAGTGAAACAACTCTGGACATATATAGATCTACCAGCTGACTACCAGTGATAGTTTCCTTGACAGCCAGAAAGTGTGCGACTTTGGACAGTCGGTTAATGACGACAAGAATAGCATCATTACCTTTCTGCGATCTGGGAAAACCAGTGACGAAGTCCATTTCAACATGGTCCCATTTCCATTCAAGAATAGTAATAGGTTGTAGATATCCAACGGGCCTTTGATGTTTTGCTTTTATTCGACGACAAATGTCACATTCTGAAACATAGCGTGCAATGTCTTGTTTCATGTTTGACCACCAGAATCGTTGACGGATGTCTTGGTACATCTTGGTGCTACCCGGATGAATAGACAGGGGTGTATCATGAGCTTCTTTCATCACTTTCCCAGTCATATTCAGGTGTTCCTCCTTACTTGGAACGTATAAACGTCCCTTTAAGTACACGGCGCCGTCATCAGCCACGGTGAAGGAGGAGGGTTTACCTTCAGCAAGATAGCATTTAATCTTCTCGACTTCATCGTCAAAGCATTGAATAGTTTTGATGTCGCCCACGAGATCTGGTTCAGCCACCAGGTTGTTAAGGGAACCCTTGCTAACAACACGGAGGTTCATCTTGCGGAACTCTGGTATAGGGGGCAAGATAACCCTGAGGAACAATATGGAGGTTCAGCTTGCGGAATTCTTCTTGAAGAAGGGGGTGGACCTTATGAACCTAAACGTGGTTGTAGTATGACTTGCAGCTCAGGGCATCAGCCATTACATTAGCCTTTCCAGGAGTATAATAAATACCCATGTTGTAATCTGCTATTCGCTCCATCCATCTCTATTGACGGAGGTTCAGATCCGGCTGAGTAAACAGGTACTTTAGACTTTGGTGATCGGTGTAGATCTCGCAACGATTACCAATAAGGTACTGTCGCCACTCTTTTAGTGCATGAATTACGGCGGCAAGTTCAAGGTCATGAACTGGGTAGTTCCCTTCATGAGGACGCAATTGACGAGATGCATAAGCAACCACTCTGCGCTCTTGCATTAGGACACAGCCTATCCCTTGTCGTGAAGCGTCACAATAAATGACAAAGTCCTTCCGAGTATCCGTAGGAGCAAGCACTGGAGCAGACGTCAGTTTGTCCTTAAGTTCCTGAAAGCTCTCCTGACATTTTTCTGTCCACTCATATTTAACACCTTTGTGAAGTAGATTGGTTAAGGGCTTTGCAATCTTGGAGAAGTTTTCGACAAATCGACGGCAATAGCTGGCGAGTCCGGGAAAACTTCTGACTTCCTTGACATTCTTCAGGGGAGTCCAATCAAGAATAGCATGAACTCATTCTGGGTTGACCGCAATACCATCGTTGGAGATCACATGACCAAGGTAGGTTACTTCGTCCATCCACTCACACTTGGAATACTTTGGATAAAGCTGATGTTCCCGAAGCTTCTCCAGTAGAAGACGAAGATGTTCAGCATGTTCTTCTTTATTCTTGGAATAAACCAGGATATCATCTAGATAAACCACGATGAATTTGTCGAGGTAATCCATGAATATATAGTTCATCAGGCGAGAGAAGGTTGATGGAGCATTGGTTAAGCCGAAGGACATGACGGTGTACTCGTATGAACCATAGCGAGTAACGAATGCCGTCTTGGGAATATCCTCTTCACGAATCCGGATCTGATGGTAACCCAACCTCAAATCGAGTTTAGAAAACACTGATGAACCAGCAAGTTGATCATACAGATAGTTGATCCGTGGAAGCGGATATTTGTTCTGAATCGTTGCTTGGTTGATGGGACGGTAATCTTGGACCAATCGATTCGTACCATCTTTCTTCTTGACAAAGAGAGAAGGTGCTCCCCAAGCAGAGGAACTTGGACGTATGAACCCTTGACGAAGCGAATCATCGATTTATTGTTTCAGTTCAAGGAGTTCATGAGGGGGCATCTTGTATGGCCGCTTAGCAATAGGGGTGGTGCCTGGCACTAAGTCGATGATAAACTCGACATCCCTTACATGGGGAATCCCTGGAAGTTCTTCTGAAAAAACGTCTTGAAAATCATGGACAACAGGAATGTTTTCAATCCCCTCAAGAGGTGACGCATTTAATGCATTCAGGGCATACAACCGGGCTTCAGCATCTCGAAAAAGATGAGCATGGTAGCTTACGATCTCATTTGAAGGATGTAGGAGGTGGATGGTTTTGGTGGCACAAATGATCGAACCAGTGTGTGCTTTCAACCAATCCATTCCCAGAATGAGGTCGATTTTGGAAGACTTCAATATAATGGGGGAAACATGGAATTCTAGTCCTTCTATTTCAATGGGGACATCATGACTAACCATGGAGGTTCGGCATTGGCCCGCGGGGGTGTTTACCACTATTGGAATGTTCATCTCCTCGTACTTAATGCCATGCATGTATGCAAAATCTTCATACATAAAAGAATGTGATGCTCCTGTATCAAACAATACAAAAGCTGGAGTTGAGTTGACGAGAAGAGTACCCATCACAGTAGCAGGCTAGTCTTGAGCTTCATTTAGCTCAGCATTGTTAGCTTGAGCATGACCCTGAGCAGGCCTGGCATTGTTGTTGCGGGGCTGGTTGGAAGGCATTGTAAGTTGATTCTGATTATGCCTGCATTCTCTAGCACGGTGCCCTGGACGACCACACTTGAAGCACGGCCCATCCTCAGGACGAGAAGGGGGAACAGGAGCTCGTGGTGGCGGAGCTGGAAACCTCGGCTGCCTTGGTGGTGGAGGAGGCACACAAGGTGCAACATATGACGGCCTTGGAGTAGGAGCAGGAGCAGGTGCATGGTACATGTTGTGGGGAATCTAGATCTTGTGCTTCTGAATTACTGAGCCCGAAGATGAGCCCATGTCACGGTTGCACTTGTTATTGTCCTTGTAGTCCTGCAGACCTATTTCCACTTGGATGGACTTGTTCACCAAGATGGCAAAGTAATCAAAGTCCTGAACCAGGAGCGCCAGCTTGATATCAGGGTGAAGGCCTTCGTGGAATTTCTCCTGCCTACGCGCATCAGTTGCAACGTCTTCTTCAGCATAGTGATATGTCTCCAACGTATCTACTTTTCCTCACCCTTTTGCCCTTGTTTTGGACTCTAATTTGCATGATTTGAATGGAACTAACTCGGACTGACACTATTTTTAGTAGAATTACCATGGTGTTGTTTTTGTGCAGAAATAAAAGTTCTCGGAATGGAACGAAACTTTTTAGAGATTTATTTTGGAAAATATAAAAACTACTGGAGCCCAAAACCACCGGAGTGTTGGAAATATGCCCTAGAGGCAATAATAATTTAGTTATTATCATATTTCCTTGTTCATGATAATCGTTTATTATCCATGCTATAATTGTATTGATTGGAAACTCAAATACATGTGTGGGTACATAGACAACACTGTGTCCCTAGTATGCCTCTAATAGACTAGCTCATTGATCAAAGATGGTCAAGGTTTCCTAGCCATAGACATGAGATGTCATTTGATAACGGGATCACATCATTAGGAGAATGATGTGATGGACAAGACCCAAACTATGAACATAGCATATGATCGTGTCAGTTTATTGCTATTGTTTTCTGCATGTCAAGTATCTGTTCCTATGACCATGAGATCATGCAACTCACTGACACTGGAGGAATACCTTGTGTGTATCAAACGTCGCAACGTAACTGGGTGACTATAAAGATGCTTTACAGGTATCTCCGAGGGTGTCTGTTGAGTGGGCATGGATCAAGACTGGGATTTGTTACTCCGTGTGATGGAGAGGTATCTCAGGGCCCACTCGGTAATACAACATCACAATAAGCCTTACAAGCAATGTGACTAAGTGTTAGCCACGGGATCTTGTATTATGGAACGAGTAAAGAGACTTGCCGGTAACGAGATTGAACTAGGTATAGAGATACCGACGATCGAATCTCGGGCAAGTAACATACCGAAGAACAAAGGGAACAGCGTACGAGATTAACTGAATCCTTGACATAGAGGTTCAACCGATAAAGATCTTCGTAGAATATGTAGGAACCAATATGGGCATCCAGGTCCCGCTATTGGTTATTGACCATAGAGGTGTCTCGGTCATGTCTACATAGTTCTCAAACCCGCAGGGTCTGCACAGTTAAGGTTCGGTGATGTTTCGGTATAGTAGAGTTATGTATGGTGGTGACCGAAGGTTGTTCGGAGTCCCGGATGAGATCCCGGACATCACGAGGAGCTCCGGAATGGTCCAGAGGTAAAGATTGATATATATAGGAAGTCCCGTTTTGGTCACCGGAAAAGTTTCGGATATTTCGGTAGTGTACCGGGAGTGCCGGGAGGGGTACCGGGGACCATCGGGAGGGGTATTTCTACCCAAGGGGCCTCATGGGCTGTGGGAGGAGTCAAGCCAGCCCTTAGTGGGCTGGCCAAGCCCCCCCACTAAGGCCCATGTGGCTGGAGGTGGAAAAAACCCAAAGGTGGAAAGGTGGAAAGGGTTTCCAAGTGGAGAGGAGGAATCCTACTCCTAGTAGGATTGGAGTAGGACTCCTCCACCTCCAATTTCAGCCAGCCCTTGAGGGTTTGAGGCTGCCTCCTCCCCTTCCTCCCTCCTATATATACTAGAGGATTTAGAGGAGAAAAATAACCCTAATTGCCACGTGCTCCCTCTACTTCCTCTAGATCATTTTCTCCTCTAGTCTAATTTCGGCGGTGCTTAGGCGAAGCCCTGCCGGAATAGTTCCACCACCATCGCCGCCGCATCGTCGCGCCGCCGCATCGTCACGCTGCCAGAGAACTCTTCTACCTCTCCGCTCCCTCTTGCTGGATCAAGAAGGCAGAGATCGTCATCGAGTTGTACGTGTGCTGAACGTGGAGGTGCCGTCCGTTCGGCGCTAGATCGGAAGGACCGTGATCAGGATCGCGAGACAGTTCGTGATTTGATCGCGGGACGGATCGTGATGGGATCGCGGGACGGATCGTGATTGGATCACGAGACGGATCATGATTGGATCGTGGGACGCTCGGCAATTTGGATCGCGAAGACGTTCGACTACTTCAACCGCGTTTCTTAACGCTTCCCGCTTAGCGATCTACAAGGGTATGTAGATCCACTCTCCCTCTGGTAGATGCTCATCACCATGGATAGATCTTGCGTGTGTGTAGGAAAATTTTGTTTCCCATGCAACGTTCCCCAACAGTGGTATCAGAGCTAGGTCTATGTGTAGATGAGATCTCGAGTAGAACACAAAGGAGTTTGTGGGCGTTGATATTCAGATTGCTTCCTCCCTTGGTCTTTTCTTGATTCGGCGGTATTATGGGATGAAGCGGCCCGGACCAACATTACTCGTACGCTTACGCGAGACCGGTTCCATCAACTGACATGTAACTTCGTTGCATAAAGATGGCTGGCGGGTGTCTGTTTCTCCCACTTTAGTCGGATCGGATTTGACAAAGGCGGTCCTTGAGAAGGTTGAATAGCAATTTTTGTATCACCGTTGTGGTTTTTGCGTAGGTAAGAATAGTTCTTGCTAGCTACCCGTAGCAGCCACGTAAAACATGCAACAACAATTAGAGGACGTCTAACTTGTTTTTGCAGGGTATGTTGTGATGTGATATGGCCAATTACATGATGAGATATATGTGATGTATGAGATGATCATGTATTGTATAGAATATCACGACTTGCATGTCGATGAGTACGGCAACCGACAGGAGCCATAGGGTTGTCTTTAATTATTTTCGCCGTTTTGCTTTACTTTATCGCTATGAGTTAGCAATAGTCGTGGAAGCAATAGTCGGCGCGACAACCTCATGGCGACACGTTGATGGAGATCAAGATGATGGAGATCATGGTGTCATGCCGGTGACGATGGAGATCATGTCGGTGCTTTGGAGATGGTGATCAAAAGCACAAGTTCATGGCCATATCATGTCACTTATGATTTGCATGTGATGTTAATCCTTTTATGCATCTTATTTTGCTTAGGACGACGGTAGCATTATAAGGTGATCCCTCACTAAAATTTCAAGATAAAATTGTGTTCTCCCCGAGTGTGCACCGTTGCGAAAGTTCGTCGTTTTGAGACACCACGTGATGATCGGGTGTGATAGACTCTACGTTCGCATACAACGGGTGCAAGCCAGTGTTGCACATGTGGAACACTCGGGTTAAACTTGACGAGCCTCAGAACACAAGAGACCGAAAGGTCGAACATGAGTCATATAGTAGATATGATCAACATGAAGATGTTCACCATTGAAACCACCTCAACTCACGTGACGATCGGACTTGATTTGGTGGATTTGGATCATGTGTCACTCGAATGACCGGAGGGATGTCAATTTGAGTGGGAGTTCTTAAGTAATATGATTAATTGAACTCATTATCATGAACATAGTCAAAAAGTCTTTGCAAATTATGTTGTAGATCACTAGCTCGCGCTGTAGCTCCCTTGAATTTTTTTATGTTCCTAGAGAAATAGAGTTGAAAGATGATAGTAGCAACAATGCGGACTGGGTCCGTGATTTGAGGATTGTCATCATTGCTGCACAGAAGGCTTATGTCCTTGATGCACCGCTCGGTGCACCACCCTCTCTAGCGTTGTCTGTAGATGTTGTGAACATCTGACAGGCACATTCTGATGACTACTTGATAGTTTAGTGCGTCATGCATTACGGCTTAGAATTGAGGCTCCAAAACGTTTTGAACATCACGGGACATATGAGATGTTCTAAGAGCTGAAATTGGGATCTCAGGCTCGTGCCCGTGTTGAGAGGTATGAGACCTCCAACAAGATTCTTTGCCTGCAAGATGAAGGAAAATAGCTCAATCGGTGAGCATGTGCTATGATTGTCTGGGTGCTACAATCGCTTGAATCGAGTGGGAGTTGATCTTCCAGATAAGATAGTGATTGATATAGTTCTCCAAGTCACTGTCACTAAGCTACTAGAGCCTCGTGATGAACTATAAAATGCCAGTGATAGAAATAATGATCCCTGAGCTATTCGCGATGTTTGACACCGCGAAGGTAGAAATCAAGAAGGAGCATCAAGTGTTGATGGTTAGTGAAACCACTAGTTTTGAGAAGGGCAAGGGCAAGGAGGGAAACTTCATGGATGGCAAGTCAGTTGCTGCTCCAGTGAAGAAACCCAAGGTTGAACCCAAACCCGAGACTAAGTGCTTATATTATGAGGAGAACGGTCGATGAAGCGGAACAACCCTAGATACTTGGTAGATAAGAAGGCTGGCAACGTCGACAGAAGTATATTTGATATATGTGTGATTGATGTGTACCTTACTAGTACTCCTAGTTGCACCTGGGTATTGGATACCGGTTCGGTTGCTAAATGTTAGTAACTCGAAATAAAAGCTACGGAATAAACGGAGGCTAGCTAAGGGTGAGGTGACGATGAGTGTTGGAAGTGCTTCCAAGGTTGATGTGATCACCATCGCACGCTCTCTCTACTTTCAGGATTAGTGATGAACCTAAATAAATGTTATTTGGTGTTTGCGTTGAAGCATGAACGTGATTAGATCATGTTTATTGCAAATACGGTTATTCATTTAAGTTAGAGAATAATGGTTATTCTGTTTACATGAATAAAACCTTCAATGGTCATGCACCCAATGAGAATGGTTTATTGAATCTTGATCGTAGTGATACACATTTTCATAATATTGATGCCAAAAGATACAAAGTTAATAATGATAGTACCACATACTTGTGGCACTGCCGCTAAATGTCATATTGGTGTAAAGCGCATGAAGAAACTCCATGCTGATGGATCTTTAGACTCATTCGATTTCAAATCGGTTGAGACATGGGGACCATGCCTCATGGGCAAGATGACTAAGAGCCCGTTTTCCGGTGTGATGGAGCGGGCAAGTGACTTATTGGAAATGATACATGTTGATGTGTGCGGTCCAATGAGTGTTGTAGCGTGCGGTGGATATCATTATTTTCTTACCTTCATTGATGATTTGAGTAGATATGGGTATATTTACTTAATGAAACACAAGTCTGAATCGTTTGAAAAAGTTCAAGCAAATTCAGAGTGAAGTTTGAGATCATCGTGACAAGAAGATAAAATGTCTACGATATGATCGTGGAGGTGAATATCTGAGTTGTGAGTTTGGTATACAACTTAAGACAATCTGGAAGTTGTTTCACAACTAACGCCACCTGGAACACCATAGTGTGATGGTGTGTCCGAACGTCGTAGTCGTGCTCTATTGGATATGGTGCGAACTATGATGTCTCTTATCGATTTGCCACTATCGTTTTGGGGTTATGCTTAGAGACAACTACATTCACTTTAAAAGGGGCACCATCTAAGTCCGTTGAGATGACACCGTATGAATTCTGGTTTGGCGGAAACCTAAGCTGTCATTTCTTAATGTTTGGGGCTGCGATGCTTATGTGATGAGCTCGAACCCAAAGCGGACAAATGCATCTTCATAGAATACCCTAACGCAACAGTTGGGTGTACCTTCTATCTCAGATCCAAGTGCAAAGTGTTTGTTGCTAAAACGGGTCCTTTCTCGAGAAAGAGTTTCTCTCGAAAGAATTGAGTGGGAGGAAGATAGAACTTGATGAGGTTGTTGAACCTTTGTTTCAACCAGAGAGTAGCGCAGTGCAGAAAGTTGTTTCTGTGGAGCCTACGTTAGTTGAAGAGGAAGTTAATGATGATGATCATGAAGCTTCGGATCAAGTTACTATCGAACCTCGTAGGTCGACAAGGACGTGTACTGCTCCTGAGTGGTACGGCAACCCTGTCTTAGAGGTCATGTTGTTGGACAACGATGAACCTACGAGCTATGGAGAAGCGATGATGAGCTCGGATTCCGAGAAATGGTTAGAGGCCATGAAATCCGAGATGGGATCCATGTAAGAAAACAAAGTATGGGCTTTGGAAGTATTACCTGAAGGGCGAAAGGCCATTCAGAACAAATGGATCTTTAAAAGGAAGACGGACGCGGACGGTAATGTCACCGTCTATAAAGCTGGACTTGTGGCAAAGGGTTTTTCACAAGTTCAAGGAATTGACTACGATGAGACTTTCTCACCCGTAGCGATGCTAAAGTCTGTTGGAATTATGTTAGCAGTTGCTGCATTTTTCGATTATGAAATCTGGCAGATGGATGTCAAAACAGAGTTTCCTTAACGGCTTCCGTGAGGAAAGGTTGTATGTGATACAACCAGAAGGTTTTGTCAGTCCTAAGGATGCTAAAATGTATGCAAGCTCCAGCGATCCTTCTATGGACTGGAGCAAGCATCTCGGAGTTGGAATATACGCTTTGATGAGGTGATCAAAGTTTTTGAGTCTATACAAAGTTTATGAGAAACTTGTATTTACAATAAAGTGAGTGGGAGCACTATAGAATTTCTGATAAGTATATGTGGATGACATATTGTTGATCGGAAATGATGTAGAATTTCTGGAAAGCATAAAGGGTTGTTTGAAAAGGAGTTTTTCAAAGGAAAACCTGGAATGAAGCTACTTAAATATTGGGCATCAGGATCTATAGAGATAGATCAAGACGTCTGATAAAACTTTCAATGAGTACATACCTTGACAAGATTTTGAAAGAGTTCAAAATGGATCAGTCAAAGAAAGAGTTCTTGCCTGATTTGTAAGGTGTGGAGTTGAGTGAGACTCAAAGCTCGACCACGGCAGAAGAAAGAGTAAGGACGAAGGTTGTCCCCTATGCCTTATCCATAGGCTCTGTATAGTATGCCATGCTGTGTACCGCACCTGGTGTGTGCCTTGCCATGAGTCTGTCAAGGGGTACAAGAGTGATCCAGGAGTGGATCACTGGACAGCGGTCAAGATTATCCTTAGTAACTAGAGGACTAAGGAAATATTTCTCGATTATGGAGGTGATAAAGAGTTCGTCGTAAAGGGTTACGTCGATGCAAGCTTTGACGCCTATCCGGGCGACTCTGAGTAGCAATCCGGATACGTATAATGGAGCAGCCATTTGGAATAGTTCCAAGTGGAGCGTGGTAGCATCTGCAGTATGACATATAGATTTGCAAAGAAAACACGGATCTGAATGTTAAAGACCGTTGACTAAAGACCTCTCTCACATGCAAAGCATGATCGAACCCCAGAACTCATTGGGTGTTAGATTCGTAACAATGTAAATCACATGGTGACGTGAACTAGTTTATTGACTCTAGTGCAAGTGGGAGACTGTTGGAAATATGCCCTAGAGGCAATAATAATTTAGTTATTATCATATTTCCTTGTTCATGATAATCGTTTATTATCCATGCTATAATTGTATTGATTGGAAACTCAAATACATGTGTGGGTACATAGACAACACTGTGTCCCTAGTATGCCTCTAATAGACTAGCTCGTTGATCAAAGATGGTGAAGGTTTCCTAGCCATATGCATGAGATGTCATTTGATAACGGGATCACATCATTAGGAGAATGATGTGATGGACAAGACCCAAACTACGAACATAGCATATGATCGTGTCAGTTTATTGCTATTGTTTTCTGCATGTCAAGTATCTGTTCCTATGACCATGAGATCATGCAACTCACTGACACCGGAGGAATACCTTGTGTGTATCAAACGACGCAACGTAACTGGGTGACTATAAAGATGCTCTACAGGTATCTCCGAGGGTGTCTGTTGAGTGGGCATGGATCAAGACTGGGATTTGTTACTCCGTGTGACGGAGAGGTATCTCAGGGCCCACTCGGTAATACAACATCACAATAAGCCTTGCAAGCAATGTGACTAAGTGTTAGCCACGGGATCTAGTATTATGGAACGAGTAAAGAGACTTGCCGGTAACGAGATTGAACTAGGTATAGAGATACCGACGATCGAATCTCGGGCAAGTAACATACCGAAGAACAAAGGGAACAGCGTACGGGATTAACTGAATCCTTGACATAGAGGTTCAAACGATAAAGATCTTCGTAGAATATGTAGGAACCAATATGGGCATCCAGGTCCCGCTATTGGTTATTGACCGTAGAGGTGTCTCGGTCATGTCTACATAGTTCTCGAACCCGCAGGGTCTGCACACTTAAGGTTCGGTGATGTTTCGGTATAGTAGAGTTATGTATGGTGGTGACCGAAGGTTGTTCGGAGTCCCGGATGAGATCCCGGACATCACGAGGAGCTCCGGAATGGTCCAGAGGTAAAGATTGATATATAGGAAGTCCCGTTTTGGTCACCGGAAAAGTTTCGGATATTTCGGTAGTGTACCGGTAGTGCCGGGAGGGGTACCGGGGACCATCGGGAGGGGTATTTCGACCCAAGGGACCTCATGGGCTGTGGGAGGAGTCAAGCCAGCCCTTAGTAGGCTGGCCAAGCCCCCCACTAAGGCCCATGCGACTAGAGGTGGAAAAAACCCAAAGGTGGAAAGGTGGAAAGGGTTTCCAAGTGGAGAGGAGGAATCCTACTCCTAGTAGGATTGGAGTAGGACTCCTCCACCTCCAATTTCGGCCAGCCCTTGAGGGTTTGAGGCTGCCTCCTCCCCTCCCTCCCTCCTATATATACTAGAGGATTTAGAGGAGAAAAATAACCCTAATTGCCACGTGCTCCCTCTACTTCCTCTAGATCGTTTTCTCCTCTAGTCTAATTTCGGCGGTGCTTAGGCGAAGCCCTGCCGGAATAGTTCCACCACCATCGCCGCTGCGCCGTCGCGCCGCCAGAGAACTCTTCTACCTCTCCGCACCCTCTTGCTGGATAAAGAAGGCGGAGATCGTCATCGAGCTGTACGTGTGCTGAACGCGGAGGTGCCGTCCGTTCGGCGCTAGATAGGAAGGACCGTGATCAGGATCGCGAGACGATTCGTGATTTTATCGCGGGACGGATCGTGATGGGATCGTGGGACGGATCGTGATTGGATCGCGAGACGGATCATGATTGGATCGTGGGACGCTCGGCGATTTGGATCGCGAAGACGTTCGAATACATCAACCGCGTTTCTTAACGCTTCCGGCTTAGCGATCTACAAGGGTATGTAGATCCACTCTCCCTCTCGTAGATGCTCATCACCATGGATAGATCTTGCGTGTGCGTAGGAAAATTTTGTTTCCCATGCAATGTTCCCCAACATGGAGAGGGGGCCCAGGGTGAGCATCACCCACAAGGGCGCGCCAGCCCCCTCCTGGCACGCCCTGGTGGGTTGTGCCCACCTCGGGGCCCCACTTGCCCTAACTCCGCCACTATAAATTCCTAAATTTGGAGGAAAAAATCAAGGAGAAAGAATTATCATGTTTTACGATACGGAGCCGCCGCCACCTCCTGTTCTTCATCGGGAGGCCAGATCTGGAGCCCGTTTGGGGCTCCGGAGTGGGGAATCTTCGGTCTTCGTCATCACCAACCCTTCTCCATCACCAATTCCATGATGCTCCCCACCGGGAGTGAGTAATTCCTTCGTAGGCTTGCTAGTCGGTGAGGAGTTGGATGAGATTCATCATGTAATCGAGTTAGTTTTGTTAGGGCTTGATCACTAGTACCCATTATGTTCTGAGATTGATGTTGCTATGACTTTGCTATGCCTAATGCTTGTCACTAGGGCCCGAGTGCCATGATTCTAGATCTGAACCGTTTATGTTATCATCTCTATATCCATGTTCTTGATCCGATCTTGCCTAGTCATATGCACCTATTACGTGTTATGATCCGTCAACCCCATAGTGACAATATTTGGGATACTTCGCGGTGATGACCGTAGTTTGAGGAGTTCATGTATTCACCATGTGTTAATGCTTTGTTTCGGTTCTCTATTAAAAGGAGGCCTTAATATCCCTTAGTTTCCTTATGGACCCCGCTGCCACGGGAGGGTAGGAAAAAAGATGTCATGCAAGTTCTTTTCCATAAGCACGCATGACTATTTACGGAATACATGCCTACATTACATTGATGAATTGAGCTAGTTCTGTATCGCCCTAGGTTATAACTGTTACATGATGAATATCATCCAACGAGTTACAGATCCAGTGCCTATGGCCTTTCCACTTATTGTTCTTGCTAAGTTACTACTGTTGTTGCTGCTGTTCCAACTGCTACAAAACTATTGCTACTACTGTTACCGCTGCTGTTACTATTGCTACTGCTATCAAAAATATCATATTACTGTGCTACTGATCACTCTGCTGCAGATATTTAATCTCCAGGTGTGGTTGAATTGACAACTCAACTGCTAATACTCTCAAGTATTCTTTGGCTCCCCTTGTGTCGAATCTATAAATTTGGGTTGAATATTCTACCCTCGAAAACTGTTGCGATCCCCTATACTTGTGGGTTATCAAGACCTTTTTCTGGCGCCGTTGCCGGGGAGCATAGCAATATTTGTTGAGTCGCTTGGGATTTATATCAATTTATCACTATGAAGAATTTGAAGGATCAAAAGACTGAGATTTTTCCCTCTACTACGAGGGGAGGTAAGGAACAACCATCTAGCTCTGCACTTGATTCACCTTCTGTTATGAGTAAATTTGCAACACCACCACATGCTAGTAATCCTGATCTGTCAGAAGTTATTGATGATGCTACTTCTGCTATGAATGATGGTTATGATGATTCTAGTACCATGCTTGATGATAATGTGCTGCTAGGAGAATTTTTTGATGAAGAAATTGCTAGAGCTAAAGAAAATGAAATTGCTGAAACTGATGAAGCTTATGAAACTGATTATGATTATGAAACTCCTATTAGTCCAAGCTCCCCTAAGTTTGAAATGCCTAAGATAACTGAAGGTTATGTTATGGACGAGGAGATAACTTGAGAAATTCTTTATTGCAAGGATAGAGACGATCTTAAGAAACTGCTATGCAAGTATAAGGAAAAAACTTTGAATGCTAGAATGAAATGTGATCCTAAGTTTGCTACTTCACCTATCTGTGTTACCGATAAGGATTATGAGTTCTCTGTCGACCCAGAGTTAATTACTTTAGTTGAATCTGATCCTTTCCATGGCTATGAAACTGAAACTGTAGTGGCACACCTTACTAAGCTGAATGATATAGCCACCCTCTTTGCTCATGATGAGAAGATTCGCTACTATTACATCCTTAAGTTGTTTCCATTCTAATTAAAGGGTGATGCTAAGGCATGGTACAATACTCTTGCTCCTGGTTGTGTGCATAGTCCCCAGGATATGATTTACTACTTTTTTGAAAAATATTTTCCTACTCATAAGAAACAAGCTGCCTTACAGGAAGTATTTAACTTTGTGCAAATTGAAGAAGAGAGTCTCCCACAAGCTTGGGGGAGGCTTCTCCATTTGCTAAATGCTTTGCCTGATCATCCTCTCAAGAAAATTGAAATACTTGATATCTTTATAATGGACTAACCAATGCTTCTAGGGACTTCCTAGATAGTTGTGCTGGTTGTGTTTTCAGGGAATGAACTGTTGAAGAAGCTAAAGAATTATTGAATAACATATTGAAAAATTATGATGATTGGACTCTTCCTGAACCACCGCCTAAACCTACTCCGAAGAAGAGGGGCATCTTATTTCTCAGTCCTGAAGATATGCAAGAGGCAAAGAAATCTATGAATTTAAAAGGTATTCAAGCTGAGGATGTTAAGAATTTGCCACCTATTGAAGAAATACATGGCCTTGACATACCACCACCTCCACAGGTGGTAGAGGTAAATTATTTATTGAAGTTTAATGAAAGTGACATCCCTCACAATAAACCTCCTAGTCAATGCTTATATGAGTTTGATAACTATATTATGAAGCGAGATCATTTCAATGCTCATGTTCTGAAAGAATTGAAATACAATTGTGATATGATTGCTCGCTTGAGTGACTTGCTATTTAGAATCAGTAATGATGTTAGAGGTGTAGGAAAGCATGCCTCTATGGTTCAAACCCAGTTAGAACAAGTAGCTAAGTCTCAAAAAGAATCGCTTGATGAAATGAATAATAATATGCATGACTTTGCTGCTAGAGTAGTAACTAGAGGAGGTAGAATGACCCAAGAACCACTTTATCCTGAGGGTCATCCTAAAATAATTGAACAAGACTCTCAGAGAATTAATCCTGATGCACCTAGTCCTTCTAAGAAGAAAAATAAAAATAAAAATGATAGGACTTTGCATACCTCTAGTGAACCTGAGACACAAAATCCTCCTGATAATAATGATGTCTCTATTTCTGATGTTGAAACTCAATCTGGTAGTGAACATCAACCTAGTGATAATGAAAATGATAATGATGATGGTCACGATGATGCTCAACCAAGTAATAATAGAGAACCAGATAATGATGTTGAAATAGAACCTGTTCCTGATATTGATAACCCACAACCTAAAAATAAACGTTATGATAAGAAAGACTTTGTGGCTAGGAAACATGGTAAAGAAAGAGAGCCATGGGTTCAGAAACCCATGCCATTTCCACCTAAGCCATCTAAGAAAAAGATGATGAAGAATTTGAGAGCTTTGCTGAAATGATTAGGCCAGTCTTTTTGCGTACCCGTTTGACTGATATTTTGAAAATGGCCCCTTATGCAAAGTATATGAAAGACATCGTCACCAATAAAAGAAAAATACATGAAGCTGAAATCTCCACCATGCTTGCTAATTATTCTTTTAAGGATGGAGTACCTAAAAAACTTGGAGATCCTGGAATACCAACTATACCTTGCTCCATCAAAAGAAACTATGTCAAAACTGCTTTGTGTCATTTGGGAGCCGGTGTTAGTGTTATGCCCTTCTCCTTATATAAAAGACTTGATTTGAATAAACTCACACCTACTGAGATATCATTGCAAATGACTGACAAATCAACAGCCATACCTATTGGTATTTGTGAGGATGTGCCCGTTGTTGTTGCAAATGTTACTATCTTAACGGACTTTGTTATTCTTGAGATGCCCGAGGACGACAACATGTCGATTATCCTTGGTAGACCCTTTTTGAATACTGCAGGGGCTGTTATTGATTGCAATAAAAGCAAAGTCACTTTTCATATTAATGGTAGTGGGCACACGGTGCACTTTCCGAAGAAAAAATTTCAAGTGAATGGTATAAATGTTATTGAAGAATCTGCGACCATCATTATTGGAAGTTTTCAATTACCTCTATCTACTGCCAAAAAGAAATATGATATACTTATTGTTGGGGATATGCACATCCCCATTGAGGTAACTTAGTGTTTTACGAAAGTTCTTCGGTTTCATGCTAATCGGAAGTGGTTGTTAATAAGACTTGATCAACCTTATTAATAAATCATTTTTGAGAGGTATGACATCGTGGAATCTAGTAAGCACAAATTTCTGCTCCCACATTTTATTTTCTGTTTTAGTTAGTCAAATAAAATAGAATGCCATGTTTATCATGTTTTCTGTTTGCTCCGTGCAATAAAAAATGACCCAAAAATAAAAATTCTCAGAATGCCCTGAAAATTTAAAACGGTTTTTTTCCAAATATTTATGAATTTTTGGTGCAAATAACACCTGAGGGGGGGTGCACCTGGTGCCCACAAGACACCAGGGCGCGCCAGCACCCCCAGGCGCGCCCTGGTGGGTTGTGGCCCCCACGTGGGCCCCCTCACTTATCTCTTTAGCCCACATCATCACCTATCTCCAGCAAAAAATCACCACAACCACCATTTTCGTGTTCTTCCTCTCAAACCCGTGGATTTCGATCTCTTTGCTCGAAGCTCCGTTTCCGAAACTGCTTGGAGGGATTGCTATTTGGTATGTGACTCCTCCATTGCCCCAATTACTTTTTGTTTTAGTGGGTTGTTTTTAGAGTAATTAGCTACTCTTGGTGCTGCTGTAGATGAGCTTGCATGTTGAATTCTTAGAGTTCTAAGTAGTTTGAATGCTCAATATGGCCTCTATGCATGCTTGGGAGTAGTTGCTAACAATCTTACAAAGTTTTGTTGACAAATTTTTGTGGACTAAAAATTTTCAGAATTTTTATAGGAATAAAAATGCAATTCTTTAGGAGTTCTTCGAGGAGGAGATCCTCGGGAGCCTCGTCAAGTGGAAGCTCAGTTCGACAATCGTATGTTGAACCAAGTGAAAGCTTGATGTGAGATGCCGCCACCAAATGATGCTTGTGGCCTTGCGACGAGTTCATGGAAGGTGCAGGTATTAAGGAGGAATTTTATCAATTTATCCACAACACAGGTCTTGCTGCCTTCATCGCAGATAAGTGCCCCCAACACCTCGAACTCACGAAAACCTTCAAAAAGAAATTTAAATATTTTCCTCGTGAGTCTAGAGTTTCATTCAACATGTACGATCATTCCTTTACTATGCCCTTAGAAATGTTTAGCAATGCATGCAAACTTCCATATGAGGGTTCCTTCGATGAACCAACAAAATCTGAGTACGAATCATTTTTAGTTAATCTTTGCTTTGGCGAAGATAGGGGGGTTACACAAGGGAGAATTAACAGCATCCATTTTCCATCACTCCAATATTTTGCGCTCTTTAACGGTAAATGTATTGTAGGCAAACAAGACTGTAGCACCTTATGTGCTCATGATTTGAGTCTCATACAAACTGCCATAACTGGGAATAAGGATTATAATCTTGGTGCAATTGTTGCACGGAGGTTGCAGCTTAATGCTGCTAGTGGTAATATTTATGGAGGAATTTATGCCTCCCGTGTAGCTGAGAGATTAAATGTTTCACCTTGGCCTAAAGACCCCATCCTACCCACTCAGTATTTAGACTTTGATGCTATGAAGCGTCATAAGTTCCTTACGGGTACGGCCACCAACTACACCTATAACCTGAGATTCAATAAGAAACCTGTTGTGCCTGTTGTTTTGCCTGCTCCTGCTCTCTTTGATTTTCACACTAGGGGAAGATATTATGTTCTTGAGAGCGAAGCTTATGAATACAACGCGGAGGTTGAAGCTGCCAGGAGGGCTGCGGAGTCTGCTCCGAGGTTCTCGATGAGCCATCGCCCAGATTATTATTCATACAGATGGTGATTACCAAGCTAGGCCAAAAGCCTAAGCTTGGGGGAGTACGTATTTCCACCAACATTACATTCATGTTCGCACATTTCATTCCAGTTGTCGGTATTCATACTTTTCCTTTGTAATATCCATGCTAGATTTGTTTTCTCGCTTCCTTCTTGTGTGTTTGAAAAACTTTGAGAAAACCCAAAAACATTTCCTACTTCTTTTTAGTTTTTCTTTCTAGCTTAGTTTAATTGCTGCATTAAAAGAAAACCAAAAGATTTCTCGCTTCTTCTTTTACTTGTCGGGAGCTTTCCCATGTAAATAGTGTTTCTCGTTTTTTGTTTTTCCTCTTTAATTTGCTTCCTTCAAGAAAAAAGAAAAAATCCAAAAATATTTCAGTGTGTTTCTCTGAAATTATTTTCTTTTTACTCGAGTCATACCTAGGAGAAGACCACGATGAAATTGTTGAGTGGTTCTCATCTGCATTATCGTTTACCTAACAAAGAACCCATATTACCTTGTCTTCTCCTCTTGAATAAAATGTTTGCAGATTCCAACTTAGTCCACGGCATTCTTGCACTATTATTATTCTCTTATCATTCGGTCGTGCAAGTTAAAGGCAATAATGACAACATTTGATGAATTGACTGTGGCAGAGAAAGGCGGGTATGAACTCAACTTGTTTTTGTTTTTGTAAATATGTTTAACCTAGTATCCCTTGATTCAGCTCATTATGATCAAACATGTTTGCAATGACCATTAGAGATTATATTTGTTCATGTCGTGCTTAAGTAGCTAGTAGTGGATAATGATTTATCTTGGGTGTCAACATGCATTTAAAACGGTTGTGATGCGGTATGATGATATGGTATCCTCCTCTGAATGTTTCAAGTGGCTTGACTTGGCACATGTTCACGCATATAGTTGAATCAAAACCAACATAGCCTTCATGATATTTATGTTCATGGTGTCCATATCCTACTCATGCTAGTATTTAATGTTGATTATATGTAATGCATGTTCATGACCGTCTTCACTCTCTAGCTGGCCGCTTCTCAATCTAACTGCTAGCCTTCGCCTGTACTAAGTGGGAATACTGCTTGTGCATCAAAACCTTTGAACCAAGTTATGCCAGATGAGTCCACTATATCTACCTATATGTGGTATTACCCTGCCGTTCCAAAGTAAATTTGCATGTGCCACCTCTAAAATTTCAAATAAACATCTGTTTTGTGTGCCTGGACCGCTCATGGAGCGAAAGGGGGCGGTCAGTATCTTCCATGCTAAGCGGGTTATTCTCATGACGAGTGTTTATTCACTTGTCCTTACACGAGAGGGGCGGTAATAGGGATTCCCAGTCCCGAAATCAAAAATCAAAAATAATTAAACAAAACTCCCCCAGGAATGTTGTTGGTTTGGACGGTACCCGTGGATGTGGCTCGCCGTGGAGTGTGATTGTTGGTGGAGGGGGAGTAAACCTTTAATTTTATTGCTTGGGAACCGCCGCTAATTTGTTTAGCATGGAAGATATTGATAACTCTTGGTCGTGACGTTGACAGGAAGGGTGTACCTCCCAAAATTATATCTATCTCTGTTTTAAACTTTGAGCTCTGGCACCGCTGCAAATCCATGCTTCCCTCTGTGAAGGGGCTATCTATTTACTTTTAAGTTGAGTCATCACCTTCTCAAATAAGCGCCAGACCTGAGAGCACTATTGTCATCCTCATGCATTGTGTATAGTTAATGTTGGGTGCAGCATGACTGGATCTTTTCTACCATGAATTACAATGTTTAATCGCCGCTTGAACTTTGGAGGTGCTCTGCATTTATGTTTTGCGGTCTCAGAAAGGGCTAGCGTGATACCACTATTCTCATATTGTATCACGATTGTTTTGACAAAATGTTGGCGCTTGAGATATCTTATTATTGCTCGCTAGTTGCTTATGTTATTGATATGAGTAAATATAATTTTTAAGAGTTATTGTTGACATGGTTAGTCATAATCTTTGCTGAAAACCTGGGTACTACTTAAGCATATATATGTAAACAAGAACAAAAGAGTTCATAAAAGTTTTTCTTTATCACTTTCAGTTTATCAACTGAATTGCTTGAGGATAAGCAAAGGTTTAAGCTTGGGGGAGTTGATACGTCTCGAACGTATCTACTTTTCCTCACCCTTTTGCCCTTGTTTTGGACTCTAATTTGCATGATTTGAATGGAACTAACCCGGGCTGACGTTGTTTTCAGTAGAATTACCATGGTGTTGTTTTTGTGCGGAAATAAAAGTTCTCGGAATGGAACGAAACTTTTTGGAGATTTATTTTGGAAAATATAAAAAATAATGCAGCCAAAAACCACCGGAGAGGGGGCCCAGGGTGAGCATCACCCACCAAGGCACGCCAGCCCCCTCCCGGCGCGCCCTGGTGGGTTATGCCCACCTCGGGGCCCCACTTGCCCTAACTCCGCCACTATAAATTCCTAAATTTGGAGAAAATAATCAAGGAGAAAGAATTATCACGATTTACGATACGGAGCCGCCGCCACCTCCTGTTCTTCATCGGGAGGCCAGATCTGGAGCCCGTTTGGGGCTCCGGAGAGGGGAATCTTAAGTCTTCGTCATCACCAACCCTTCTCCATCGCCAATTCCATGATGCTCCCCACTAGGAGTGAGTAATTCCTGCGTAGGCTTGCTGGTCGATGAGGAGTTGGATGAGATTCAACATGTAATCGAGTTAGTTTTGTTAGGGCTTGATCACTAGTACCCATTATGTTCTGAGATTGATGTTGCTATGACTTTGCTATGCCTAATGCTTGTCACTAGGGCCCGAGTGCCATGATTTCAGATCTGAACCGTTTATGTTATCATCTCTATATCCATGTTCTTGATCCGATCTTGCCTAGTCATATGCACCTATTACGTGTTATGATCCGTCAACCCCATAGTGACAATATTTGGGATACTTTGCGGTGATGACCGTAGTTTGAGGAGTTCATGTATTCACCATGTGTTAATGCTTTGTTCCAGTTCTCTATTAAAAGGAGGCCTTAATATCCCTTAGTTTCCTTATGGACCCTGCTGCCACGGGAGGGTAGGACAAAAGATGTCATGCAAGTTCTTTTCCATAAGCACGCATGTCTATTTACGGAATACATGCCTACATTACATTGATGAATTGAGCTAGTTCTGTATCGCCCTAGGTTATAACTGTTACATGATGAATATCATCCAACGAGTTACCGATCCAGTGCCTACAGCCTTTCCACTTATTGTTCTTGCTAAGTTACTACTGTTGTTGTTGCTGTTCCAACTGCTACAAAACTATTGCTACTACTGTTACCGCTATTGTTACTATTGCTACCACTATCAAAACTATCATATTACTGTGCTACTGATCACTCTGTTGCAGATATTTAATCTCCAGGTGTGGTTGAATTGACAACTCAACTGCTAATACTCTCAAGTATTCTTTGGCTCCCCTTGTGTCGAATCTATAAATTTGAATTGAATACTCTACCCTCAAAAACTGTTGCGATCCCCTATACTTGTGGGTTATCACATAGCAAGACAAGTCCAGAAACTTCCGCTAATAAGCATCCATCGTCTTATTGCCCTGGACGAGATTGCGGAACTCACGCTTCTTCTTGTTCATCATTCCCTGGGGAATATGGCGAGCACGGAATGCAGCTTGGAACTCCGGCCAGGTGATGATTGTTCCAACAGGCTGTGAGCGCATGTGACTATCCCACCATTGAGCAACGGGACCCTTCAGAAAGTATGAGGCAAAAGTGACATAGCTAGCCATTGGGGCGCCTGAAGACTCCAGCTCATAAGTGATGTCACGGAGCCAGTCATCAGCGTCAAGCGACTGAGTTGACTTGCGGTAGATAGCAAGGTTGAGGCGGATGAAGTCCTGCACCGTCATTGGGGCTGGCTGTTGATTCATATTCGGCCTCGGGAACTGGTCAAAAACCCCTTGCATAAATTGGCAGTTCAGCTCAAACTGCTGCATCATTCCAGCCATGTATTCAAGTGGCGGTGGTGGGTCAAGCGCACCATGACCACGACCAGCTGGCCTAACCATCCGGTTCAATTGCAACAGGGGAGGTTCAGCTTTGAGTAACAATAACGACAAGGATTCATTCATGAGGTAAAATGCACAAAAAAAGAAGTGCAATAAATACATCATAGTAGTCAAACACGACATAATGATCCATACTTAAGTCTGTTACAAATAGGCGATAGGTTTGACATGAACTAACTTAGACAAACTAGGCGGCACGCGGTAGAGAGATACAACAACGGGACGTAGCTATAAGCTACATCAACGTCGGTGACAACCACTGAAGCCAGGTAACAGCCGGTGATCACGTATGGCTGATGACCCACAAGTATAGGGGATCAATCGTAGTCCTTTCGATAAGTAAGAGTGTCGAACCCAACGAGGAACAGAAGGAAATGACAAGCGGTTTTCGGCAAGGTAATTTCTGCAAGCACTGAAATTGTAGGTAATAGATAGTTTGATAGCAAGATAATTGGTAACGAGCAAGTAACGGTAAGGGTAAATAAGGTGTAGCAAGGTAGCCCAATCCTTTTGTGGCAAAGGACAGGCCAGAACAATCTCTAGTAATAGGCAAAGTGTTCTTGAGGGTACACGGGAATTTCATCTAGTCACTTTTATCATGTTGGTTTGATTTGTGTTCGCTACTTTGATAATTTGATATGTGGGTAGACCGGTGCTTGGGTACTTTTATTACTTGAACAACCTCCCACTTATGATTAACCCCCTCACAAGCATCCGCAACTATGAGAAAAGTATTAAGATAAAATCTAACCATAGCATTAAACGTTTGGATCCAAATCAGCCCCTTACGAAGTAGCGCATAAACTAGGGTTTAAGCTTCTGTCACTCTAGTAACCGATCATCTAATAACTACTCCACAATGCATCCCCTTAGGCCCATGAATGGTGAAGTGTCATGTAGTCGACATTCACATGACACCACTAAGGGAATCACAACATACATATCATCAAAATATCGAACACATATCAAATTCACATGATTACTTGCAACATGACTTCTCCCGTGACCTCAAGAACAAATGTAACTACTCACAAATAATAAACATGCTCAAGATCAGAGAGGTATTTAATAGCATAATGGATCTGAACATATTATCTTCCACCAAATAAACCATATAGTAATCAACTACGCAAGGTAATGAACACTACTAGTCACGCACAGGTACCAATCTGAGGTTTCGGTACAAAGATTGAACACAAGAGATGAACTAGGGTTTGAGAGGAGATGGTGTTGTTTAAGATGTTGATGAAGATTGGCCTCCCAAAGATGAGAGGGGTGTTGGTGATGACGATGGCTTCGATTTCTCCCTCCAGGAGGGAAGTTCCCCCGACGGAATCGCTCCACCGGAAGGCAAAAGTGCTCCTACCCAAGTTCCGCCTCGAGGCAGCGGCGCTTCATCCCGAAAGTCCTCCTCTGATTTTTTTTTCTAGGTCAAATGTGACTATATACGAGAAGATGGGCACCAGAGGTGGGCCGAGGAGGCCACAACCAATCAGGGCGCGCCCTGGTGGGTTGTGCCCACCAGGTTTGCCCCCTCCGGTAGTTTTCTGCTCCAGTATTTTTTTATTTATTCCAGAAATAATCTCCGTAAAATTTCAGCTTCATTGGAGTTGTGCAGAATAGGTATCTCTACGTGCTTTTCTTGGGTCCAGAATTCTAGCTGCCGGTATTCTCCCTCTTTGAGTAAACCTTGCATATTACAAGAGAAAAGGCATTAAAATCACTCCCCAAAGCATTATTATTCAACAAAACATAATAAATGACAGTAGTAAATCATGATGCAAAATGGACGTATCAACTCCCCAAAGCTTAGACCTCGCTTGTCCTCATGCGAAAACCGATATTGAAAATCATGTCCATAAGATTTGAGAGAGAGGTGTCGATAAAAACAAAATACGGACATAGTAGCATCATGCTTATTATCATAACAGCAACAAACTCTATCATAAAACTTATTCAACAGCTTTTATCATATAACTTCTCATGAACAAGTAACAATTCATCACAACATAGAAGTATGAAGCATAAACCTTATTGGAAACCAACAAACTATGTCCTCAATCAACTTTACAACTACAATTCATCATATTTTCAGGAAGAGTCTCATGTCGGAGCCTTTCGGCAAGTCCACATACTCAACCATCATTTAGTCTTCTATGATTGCTAACACTCACGGCATACCCATGAACAAAAAGTTTCAACCGGGCACATAGGAAGATAGGGGCTTATAGTTTCGCCTCCCAACGTATTCACCTCAAGGGTGATGTCAACAATAATAACTCATGCCCACCCATATCCAACTGGATATATGTGCCTAGATCTTTCCTCACCACATGATTTTTGCAAAAGGAAAAAGTAAAAAGGAATAGGGAAGAATACTTTGACTCTTGCATAAAAGTAAATACATAAAAGTAAAAGATAGTCCCTTCGTAGAGGGAAGCAGAGGTTGTCATGCGCTTTTTGGTTTGTATGCCTAATCCCTTAATGTAAAATAACGTCACGCTATATTGCCCCTTATGATAGCAACCTTTATTATGCAGTACGTTGCTTTTATTACTTTGCCATCATAAGTTTGTATAGCGCTCAATTTTCTCTTACACTAATTGATCAAAACACTTTTAGAAGCAATTTTTACTGCCTTATTGCACCGATGACAACTTTCTTGAAGGATCTTACTCGATCCATAGGTAGTTATGGTGGACTCTCAAAGAATGAGTTTGGTTTTGGGTTTTTGGATGCACAAGTAGTATCTCTACTTAGTGCGGAATTTTTGGCTAGCAAAGATATTGGGCAAGCACCACATGTTGAAGGATCTATGACAATATAACTTCTTTGTGGATATGAACAAACATAAATCATTACGTTGTCTTCCTTGTCCAACGTCAACCACTTTGACATATAATATTTAATGGGGGCTCACAATCATAAAAGATGTCCAAGATAGTGTATTTGCATGTGAATCTTCTCTTCCCTTATTAATTCTTTCATGAATTGCATCATTGACCAATGCTATGTTTGTCAATCTCCAATAAATTTTACTACTTATACTTTTCCTTATGTGATGTCATTACTCACCATAAGATTAGCATATGATTCTTTTCATTTATTTTTCTTTCCTTTTATTTTGATTGCAACAAGAAAGTAGAGAGACAAAACTCAAACTAAACTTTATTATATAACTCTCACTCGATTACATAGATAGATAGGCCACAAAACTAACACATGAAAATAGATCATGCAAAACTTTATTCAACTAAAGCAAAGGGAAACTAAAGATTGAACTAAAATAGGTAAAGGTGAATAAAAGTGATGGTGATATGATACTGGGGCACCTCCTCCAAGCTTGGCTCAAGCCAAGGGGAGTGCCCATACCCGTGTGGTCAAGTCTCCTTCGGTGGTAGCGATGAAGAAGGTGGTGGTGATGATGTAGTATGCTTGTCCTCCAACTTCCAGGGCAAGGGCTCCCCATCATAAGTTGACGCAAGAGTCCCCTGAGTCCTGCAACTGGCAGCTAAACTCATATCTTTAAATCTTGCCTCATATTCAAAGGCTTGGTTTTGAAGATCATAAACTTGGCTCTGCAGAAAATTAATTTTCTCATTGAGGGTGGAGATGATGTCCTTCACAGACCGGCCATCCACCACCTGATCACGGGTGAATTCCGTGATCACGGAGTGATTGGCACTAAGTCCGTGCTCCACCATCTTCTGGCACTTGAAAATTTCCTGTTCCACCGCCTCGAGCCTAGCCTCCACGCTTCCGGTCTTCTTGGGTCCCTGAACATCGCGGACGTGGAGCACCCCATCACGCATATCAATGGCTTAAGGGTGCTTCATCACCTCGGACAAGTACGGGTTGATGACCTTCTCGAAGAAATTGTCCTTGGAGGAGCTTGGTGTAGCCATGAAGATCTAGATCTGACGAGAAAACAGCAAGAAACAAGAACATAGGATTTTTTTGCGATGCGGTCGTCAAAACAGTCGGGGGTATATATAGAGAATTTTTATTCTTGGAAAACAAGCATATGAAAGGAAAACGGAGTCGGGAAGGTGTCCGAGGTGGGCACAACCCACCAGGGCGCGCCCAGGGGGGCTGGCGCGTGACGTGGCTTGGACTGCCTCGGTATTTCCCCAAAGAGGAAGGGATGATGCAGCACAACTACGGTAAGTATTTCACTCAGTTATGAAACCAAGGTTATCGAACCAGTAGGAGGATCACGACCACCCAATAAGCAGCAACTGCACACAAACAACAAATACTTGCAACCCGATGCGAAAGAGAGGTTGTCAATCTCTCTACGGTAAAAAGATAGATTAGGTAGTGATAGATAGGAGAGATAGATCTCTCAAGAACACAAATAAAAAGAGTAAATATGCAGCAATATGTTTTTGGGTTTTTTGTTTTGTAGATCTGAAAGCAAAGATTGCAAAAAAACGTAGATTGGAAAGCAATATGATAGGAAAAGTAGACCCGGGGGCCATAGGGTTCACTAGTGGCTTCTCTCATGAGTATAGCGCACGGTGGGTGAACAAATTACTGTTGGGCAATTGATAGAAAATTGAATAGTCATGACGATATCCAAGGTGATGATCATTATTATATAGGCATCACGTCCAAGATAGATAGACCGACTCCTGCCTGCATCTACCTCTATTACTCCACACATCGACCGCTATCCAGCATGCATCTAGTGTATTAAGTTCATGGAAAAATGGAGTAATGCAATAAGAACGATGACATGATGTAGACAGGATCTATTCATGTAGGAATTGACCTCATCTTGTTATCCTTAATAGCAACGATACATGCGTGTCTTGCTGCCCCTTCTATCACTAGGAAAGAACACCGCAAGATCGAACCCATCACAAAGCACCTCTTCCCATGGCAAGAAAAATCGATCTAGTCGGCCTAACTAAACCAAAGATTCGAAGAAGAAATACGATGCTATAAGCAATCATGCATATAAGAGATCAAAGAAGACTCAAATAATATTCATGGATAGAAACTGATCATGAACTCAAAATTCATCGGATCCCAACAAACACATGATACGTCTCCAACGTATCTATAATTTTTTATTGTTCCATGCTATTATATTATCTGTTTTGGATGTTTTCTATGCATTAATATGTTATTTTATATTATTTTTAGGACTAACCTATTAATCTAGAGCCTAGTGCCAGTTTCTGTTTTTTCCTTATTTTTGAGTATTGCAGATAAGGAATATTAAACGGAGTCCAAACGGAAAAAAATCTTCGGAATAATTTTTCTTGGACCAGAAGCAACCCGGAGGACTTGGAGACCAAGGCAGGGGAGCCATCGTGTGCCGACAAGCCACAGGGGCGCGCCCTAGGGGGGCGCCCCCTTGGCTTGTGGCCCCACGGCAGCTCCCCCAACCCTATTCTTCGGCCTATAAATTCACAAATATTCCCTGGATACCAAAAAGAGACACGAAAACACTTTTCCGCCACCAGGAGCCTCGGTTCCCGTGTGATCCAATCTTGGAGCCTTTTCCGGTAATCTGCCGGAGGGGGATTCGATCACGGAGGGCATCTACATCAACTCCATTGCCCCTCCGATGATGCGTGAGTAGTTCACCACAGACCTTCGGGTCCATAGCTAGTAGCTAGATGGCTTCTTCTCTCTTTTTTCTCTTCAATACCATGTTCTTCATGATCTTCATGGAGATCTATCCGATGTAATACTCTTTTGCGGTGTGTTTGTCGAGATCCAATGAATTGTGGGTTTATGTTCAGATTATCTATGAATATTATTTGAGTCTTTTCTGAATTCTTATATGCATGATTTCATATCTTTGCAAGTCTCTTCGAGTAATTGGTTTGGTTTGGCCAACTAGATTGGTAATTCTTGCAATGGGAGAAGTGCTTAGTTTTGGGTTCAATCTTGCGGTGTCCTCACCCAGTGACAAAGTTGGGGTAGCGAGGCACGTATTGTATTGTTGCCATCGAGGATAAAAAGATGGGGTTTTCATCATATTGCTTGAGTTTATCCCTCTACATCATGTCATCTTACTTAATGCGTTACTCTGTTCTTCATGAACTTAATACTCTAGATGCAGGCAGGAGTCGGTCGATGTGTGGAGTAATAGTAGTAGATGCAGAATCGTTTCGGTCTACTTGACATGGACGTGATGCCTATATGCATAATCATTGCCTTGGATATCTTCATAATTATTCGCTTTTCTATCAATTGCTCGACAGTAATTTGTTCACCCACCATAATACTTGCCATCATGAGAGAAGCCTCTAGTGAAACCTATGGCCCCCAGGTCTATTTTCCATCTTATACTTTCAGATCTAAAACCAAAAATACCAAAAATACCTTGCTGCATTATTTTTACTTATGTTTTACTTTCCGTTCAAGCAATCTATTCTATCTATCTCTATCAGATCTCATCCTTGCAAGTAACCGTGAAGGGATTGACAACCCCTTTATAGCGTTGGGTGCAAGTGTTTGATTCTTTGTGTAGGTACATCTATTGGGGACTTGCTTGTATCTCCTACTGGATTGATACCTTGGTTCTCAACAACTGAGGGAAATACTTATCTACTTTGCTGCATCACCCGTTCCTCTTCACGGAAACCAATGCATGCTCGAGAAGTAGCAACACACCGCAAAAGTTTACATCAAATAGATCTCCAAGAGACCATTGTATTGAGAATCATAAGAGAGAGAGAGAGAGAGAGAGAAGAATCCATCTAGCTACTGCCTACGGACCCGAAGGTCTATGGTGGACTACTCACGCATCATCGGAGAGGCACCTATGAGGAAGATGAACCCCTCCATGATGGTATTTAGATTGGATCTCGAGGTTCTGGAACTTGCGGCGGCTGGAATTGTGTTTCGTCGGCTCCCCTAGGGTTTTTGGATTTCCAGGGAATTTATAGGCATGATAGTCGGTTGAGGGGGTGCCCGAGGTGCCCAGCACCCATCAGGCCACGCCAGGGGGCCTCTGGCGCGCCCTGGTGGGTGCTGGCCACCCTGGGCCCCCTCTTCTGGTGTTCTTTGGCCCATCTGGTTTCTTCTGGTCCGTAAAAAATCCACAAAAATCCCCACAGCGTTTTATCTCTGTTTGGTACTGATTTTCTGCAAACTAAAAAACAAGCAAAAACAGCAACGGGCACTTTGGCACTATGTCAATAGGTTAGTCCCAAAAAATGATATAAAGTTGTAATAAAATGATTCTAAAACATCCAAGAATGATAATATAATAGCATGGAACAAGCAAAAATTATAGATACGTTGGAGACGTATCAGCATTCCCAAGCTTAATTCCTACTCGTTCTCGAGTAGGTAAATGATAAAAACAGAATTTTTGATGTGGAATGCTCCCTAACATGTTCATCATATTCTTTTCTTCTTTGTATAGCATGGACATTTGGACTTGTAAATGATTCAAAGCAATAGTCTAGTTTTAACATAATGACTTCAATACTCAAGCATGTCAACAAGCAACCATGTCTTTCAAAATATCAGCACTAAAGAAAGTTATCCCTAGCCTATTATGCTCAATCATTGATCCATTCATGAAACACACTCAAATATTAGCTATGCCCAATGCTCAAGTACTATCATAGTGCCCCCTAGTTGGTGCTTATAAGAGAAGATGGAGACTCAAAGCAAAAATAAAAATTGCATAAAGTAAATAGATAGGCCCTTCGCAGAGGGAAGTAGGGATTTGTAGAGGTGCCAGAGCTCAAAGTTTTAAATTGAGAGAGAAAAAATATTTTGGGTGGCATGCTTTTCCTGTCAACGAAAATGACAAAGTAGCTCACAATACTTTCCATGCTAGATATATCATAGGCGGTTCCCAAACAGAAAATAAAGTTTATTCCTTTTTCCACCAAACTTTCACTTTCCATGGCGGGCCGTATCCACGGTTGCCTTCCATACCAACACTTTCCAAGGAATTTATTATTTGGCAACATAAAGTAAATATTTTTTCTTTCTTTTTCATTTCGGGAATGGGCATCCCTATTACTGCCGCACTCTCGTGCAATGACAAGTGAATAAACACTCGTCTTGAGAATAACACATCTAGCATGGAAAAATATTGGACACTCCCCACCGTTTCATGAGCGGTACGGGCACACAAAAGAGAAAATTTATTTTGAAAATTTAGAGATGGCACATACAAATTCGCTTGGAATGGCATGGAAATACCGCATATAGGTAGGTATGGTGGACTCATAAGGCAAAACTTGGTTTAAGGATTTTGGATGCACAAGTAGTATTTCTACTTAGTACAAATGAAGGCTAGCAAATAGATTGGGAAGAAACAAAACCAAGAAACAAAAAATCACATAAGTGAGCACTGAACATAACTAACACCGAATAATGCACCACAAGTAGGATGTAACTTCATTGCATAACTATTGACTTTCGTGCATGCATAGGGAATCACAAACCTTAACACCAATATTCCTACTAAGCATAATTACTCATTAACATGACTCACATATTACTATCATCATGTTTCAAAACTATTACAAGGAATCAAGTTTAATTTGTCCAATGATCTTTATAAAAGTTTTTATTATATCCTCCTTGGATATCTATCACTTTGGGACCAATTTCATGTATTGCCATTGCTTTTTGGCAAGCTCAACAAATTTAAGTGAAGCACATGAGCATAAAGATTTCAACTCTCAAAAAGGTATAAGTGAAGCATGAGAGGGTTTCTTCAAAAAATTACTAACTCTAAAATTAATCTAAGTGAAGCATGAGAGTATTTCTACAAAAGTTTCCAAGCACACCGTGCTCAAAAAGATATAAGTGAAGCACTAGAGCAATTCTATAGCTCAAAAAGTTTAAGTGAAGCACATAGAGAAATTCTAACGTAATAGCATGATTTTTGCTTTCTCAAATAGGTATGTACAGCAAGGATACAAAGGAAAAACTAACAAACAAAGCAAGCAAAGATACAAGATGCTCCAAGCAAAACACATGATATGTGACGAACAAAAATATAGCTCCAAGTAAAATACCGATGGTTGTTAGAAGAAAGAGGGGATGCCACTCGGGGGCATCCCCAAGCTTAGTTGCTTGTTACTCTTTGGATATATCTTGGGGGTGTGGTAGCATCCCCAATCTTAGGCTTTTTCTACTCCTTATTCCTTCATCCATCGTGATCTCACCCAAAACTTGAAAACTTCAATCACACAAAACTCAACAAAATCTTCGTGAGATCCGTTAGTATAAGAAAGCAAATCACTACTTTAGGTACTGTTGTAAACCCATTCAAATTTTATAATTGCATGATACCTACTGTAGTCTAACTTTACCATGGCTTATACATCCAAATACAAACCATAGATTCATCAAAACAAGCACACAATGCAACAAAAACAGAATCTGTCTCAAACAGAACAGTCTGTAGTAATCTGTACTCTACCCATACTTCTGTAACTCTAAAAATTCTGAACAATTAGGACAGAGTAAGGGATTTGTATAGAAACATTGTGTTAAAATTTCAGCTCAATATCACGTTCCAGAAAAAAATGAAAATTCATATACTGGACACAAAGTTTCTGTTTCAGATTCAGCATCACTTCTACTCATCCCATGAATCATCCTAACGGTTCTACTTGGCACAAACACTAAATAAACCATAAAAACACAATCATAACAGAGGAATAATTGTGTCAACACTCAAAAACATAAAAGAAAAAGCAAAATTATTTATTCATTGGGTTGCCTCCCAACAAGCGCTATCGTCTTACGCCCCTAGCTAGGCATAATGATTTCAATGATGCTCACATAAAAAGTAGTAATCGAAATATGCAAGAGAGCATCATTAATCTCATGACAAACAAATTTAAGTCTAACCCACTTCCTATGCATAGGGATTTTGTGAGCAAACAATTTATGGGAACAAGAATCAACTAGCATAGGAAGGCAAAACAAGCATAACTTCAAAACTTTGAACACATAGAGAGGAAACTTGATATTATTGTGATTCCTACAAGCATATGTTCCTCCCTCATAATAATTACATGTAGGATCATAATAAAATTCAACAATATAGCTATCATTAACAATACTCTCTTTATGATCAACATGCATAAATTTTTTATCATCTTCCAAAATAGTGGGATTATCATCAACTAAAGTTATGACCTCTCCAAACCCACTTTTATCAAAAAATTCATAAGATTGAACACTCTCCAAATATGTGGGATTCATTTTACCTAAAGTTGTTGCTCTCCCAAACCCACTTTCGATACTATTGCAAACATTATTATTATCAATAGCATATTCAACATGAGGCTTAAATAAATTTTCAAGATCATAAGAATCATTATCACCCCAATCATGATCATTGCAATAAGAAGTGGACATGACAAAATTATCACCCCCAAGCTTGTAGTTTTGCATATCATTAGCATCATGGATATTCAGAGAATTCATACTAGCAACATTGCAATCATGCTTTTCAATCAAGGAACTATCATGAATCACCTTATAAATTTCTTCTTTCAACACTTCATCAAAATTTTCAGATTCATGATTTTCAAGCAAAACTTCATAGAGATAATCAAGTGCACTCAACTCACTAGCAATTGGTTCATCACAATTTGGTCATTTGAAAAGATTAGCAAGTGGGTGAGGATCCATATCAATAGATTTTTAGCAAGCGAAGATGCAAGCAAATAGAAGGCACATGGCAACACAAGCAAAGATAGGAAACAAGCAAACAAAAAGAGATCCGGCGAGAAAAAGGCGAACGCAAAAAGAAGGCGAATAAAACGGCAAATTGGTGAAGTGGGGGAGAGGAAAACGAGAGGCAAATGGCAAATAATGTAATTGCAAGGAGATGAGATTTGTGATTAGGAACCTAGTAGATGATGATGGAGTCCCCTCGGTGCCTACGATAGGCACGTAGAAGAGACTGCTTCCTCCCCGGCAACGGTGCCAGAAATTCCTTTGACGTGGCTTGGACTGCGTCGGTATTTCCCCAAATAGGAAGGGATGATGCAGCACAGCGACGGTAAGTATTTCCCTTAGTTATGAAACCAAGGTTATCGAACCAGTAGGAGGATCACCACCACCCAATAAGCAGCACCTACACACAAACAACAAATACTTGCAACCCGACGCGAAAGAGAGGTTATCAATCTCTCTACGGTAAAAAGATAGATTAGGTAGTGATAGATAGGAGAGATAGATCTCTCAAGAACACAAATAAAAAGAGTAAATATGCAGCAATATGTTTTTGGGTTTTTGGTTTTGTAGATCTGAAAGCAAAGATTGCAAAAAAAACGTAGATCGGAAAGCAATATGATAGGAAAAGTAGACCCGGGGGCCGTAGGGTTCACTAGTGGATTCTCTCATGAGTATAGCGCACGGTGGGTGAACAAATTACTGTTGGGCAATTGATAGAAAATCGAATAGTCATGACGATATCCAAGGTGATGATCATTATATAGGCATCACGTCCAAGATAGATAGACCGACTCCTGCCTACATCTACCTCTATTACTCCACACATCAACCGCTATCCAGCATGCATCTAGTGTATTAAGTTCATGGAAAAACGGAGTAATGCAATAAGAACGATGACATGATGTAGACAAGATCTATTCATGTAGGAATAGAGCCCATCTTGTTATCCTTAATAGCAACGATACATGCGTGTCTTACTGCCCCTTCTGTCACTGGGAAAGAACACCGCAAGATCGAACCCATCACAAAGCACCTCTTCCCATGGCAAGAAAAATCGATCTTGTCGGCCTAACTAAACCAAAGATTCGAAGAAGAAATACGATGCTATAAGCAATCATGCATATAAGAGATCAAAGAAGACTCAAATAATATTCATGGATAGAAACTGATCATGAACTCAAAATTCATCGGATCCCAACAAACACACCGCAAAAGTTTACATCAAATAGATCTCCAAGAGACCATTGTATTGAGAATCATAAGAGAGAGAGAGAGAGAGAGAGAGAAGAAGCCATCTAGCTACTGCCTACGGACCCGAAGGTCTATGGTGGACTACTCACGCATCATCGGAGAGGCACCTATGAGGAAGATGAACCCCTCCGTGATGGTGTTTAGATTGGATCTCGAGGTTCTGGAACTTGCGGCGGCTGGAATTGTGTTTCGTCGGCTCCCCTAGGGTTTTTGGATTTCCAGGGAATTTATACGCACGATAGTCGGTTGAGGGGGTGCCCGAGGTACCCAGCACCCATCAGGCCGCGCCAGGGGGCCTCTGGCTCGCCCTGGTGGGTGCTGGCCACCCTGGGCACACTCTTTTGGTATTCTTTGGCCCATCTGGTTTCTTCTGGTCCGTAAAAAATCCACAAAAATCCCCGCAGCGTTTTATCTCCGTTTGGTACTGATTTTCTACGAAGTAAAAAACAAGCAAAAACAGCAACTGGCACTTTGGCACTATGTCAATAGGTTAGTCCCAAAAAATGATATAAAGTTGTAATAAAATGAGTCTAAAACATCCAAGAATGATAATATAACAGCATGGAACAAGCAAAAATTATAGATACGTTGGAGACGTATCAGTGTGCCCTGGTGTATCGTGCTCACCTCGATCACCTTCTGGTTTATTTCTTTATTTCCAAAATTTTCTAATATTCCAAAACTGACAAAAATATTTTTGCGGATTTTTCGGAGCCCGTTTACTTACCGTATCACGTACCTCCTATTTTTCAGAATTCTGGTGTGTTCCGGAAGGTTTCTTTTATGTGTTCCTCCGGTGTCATGGTTTGGATAACATTGCTTTCAACGTTAATAGGCGTACCTGAGATATAATGCTTAATTCTTTGTCCATTGACCACCTTCGGGTTAGTACCTTTGGGGTTATTAATCTTGATAGCTCCAGAATGATAAACCTCTTCGATAATATAAGGTCCTTCCCATTTGGAGAGAAGCTTACCTGCAAAAAATCTTAAACGAGGGTTGAACAAAAGAACATAGTCTCCTATTTTAAATTCCCACTTTTGGATTCTTTTGTCATGCCATCTTTTTACTTTTTCTTTCAATAGCTTGGCATTCTCATAGGCTTGGGTTCTCCATTCATCAAGTGAGCTAATATCAAATAGCCTCTTCTCACCGGCAAGTTTGAAATCATAGTTAAGTTCTTTAATTGCCCAAAATGATTTATGTTCTAATTCTAGAGGCAAATGACAAGCTTTACCATATACCATTTTGTATGGAGGCATACCCATAGGATTTTTTTAAAGTTGTTTTGTAGGCCCAAAGTGCATCATCTAGTTTTTTAGACCAATTCTTTCGAGACCTATTGACAGTTTTTTGTAGTATCAATTTTATTTCTCTATTGCTAAGTTCAACTTGACCACTAGATTCAGGATGATAGGGTGATGCAATTCTATGGTTAACATCATATTTAGCAAGCATCTTACGGAGAGCACCATGGATAAAGTGTGAACCACCATCAGTCATTAGATATCTAGGGACTCCAAACCTCGGGAAGATAACCTCTTTAAGCATTTTAATGGAGGTGTGGTGATCAGCACTACTAGTTGGAATAGCTTCTACCCACTTAGTGACATAATCAACAGCAACCAAGATATGAGTGTACCCGTTAGAGGAAGGAAAAGGTCCCATATAATCAAAACCCCAAACATCAAATGGTTCAACAACAAGTGAATAATTCATAGGCATTTCCTGGCGCTTACCGATATTACCAATTCTTTGACATTCATCACAGGACAAGACAAACTTACGGGCATCTTTGAAGAGAGTAGGCCAATAAAAACCAGATTGCAATACCTTGTGAGCAGTTCTATCTCCCGCATGATGTCCTCCATAAGCTTCGGAATGACATTTCCATAGAATTTCTTCCTGTTCATGCTCAAGTACACAACGTCTAATAATACCATCTACTCCTTCTTTATAAAGATGTGGGTCATCCCAAAAGTAATGCCTCAAGTCATAGAAGAATTTTTCCTTTTGTTGGTATGTGAAGCTAGGTGGTATATATTTAGCGACAATGTAATTAGCATAATCAGCATACCAAGGGGTGTTTTGAGAAACATTTATTGCTGCTAACTGTTCGTCAGGAAAGCTATCATCAATAGGTAGTGGGTCATCAAGAATATTTTCTAACCTAGACAAGTTATCAGCTACGGGGTTCTCAGCTCCCTTCCTATCAACGACATGTAAGTCAAATTCTTGAAGCAAGAGAACCCACCTAATGAGTCTAGGTTTAGCATCTTTATTTTCCATAATATATTTTATAGCAGCATGGTCGGTGTGAACAATTACTTTTGAGTCAACAATATAGGATCTAAATTTATCACAAGCAAACACGACCGCTAAAAATTCTTTTTCAGTTGTAGGATAATTTCATTGAGCACTGTCTAGAGTTTTGCTAGCATAATGGATAGGATAACATTCAATTTCTTATCAACTCTTTGTCCTAGAACAGCACCAACATCATAATCAGTAGCATCACACATAATTTCAAAAGGCAAGTTCCAATCAGGTGGTTGAACGATAGGTGCAGAGGTTAAGGCTTTCTTGAGTGTTTCAAAGGCTTCCACACAATCATCATCGAAAACAAAAGGGATATCCTTTTGCAAAAGATTAGTAAGAGGCCTAGAAATTTTAGAGAAGTCTTTAATGAACCTCCTATAGAAACAAGCATGACCAAGGAAACTGCGAATACCTTTAATAACTTTAGGGCATGGCATTTTCTCAATTGCATCAACTTTAGCTTTATCCACCTCAATTCCTCATTCAGATATTTTGTGCCCCAAGATAATGCCTTCATTAACCATAAAGTTGCACTTCTCCCAATTCAATACAAGATTATTTTGTTCACATCTCTGCAAAACTCGATCAAGGTTGCTTAAGCAATCATAAAAAGAAGTTCCGTAAACGGAAAAATCATCCATGAAAACCTCCACAATCTTATCACAAAAGTCAGAGAATATAGCAGTCATACATCTTTGAAAGGTAGCAGGTGCATTGCAAAAACCAAAAGGCATACATCTATAAGCATAGGTTCCAAAAGGGCAAGTAAAGATGGTTTTCTCTTGATCAGATTGTGACACGGGTATTTGAGAGAAACCAGAATATCCATCTAGGAAGTAGAAGTGTGTGTGCTTAGATAATCTTTCTAGCATTTGATCAATGAAAGACAGAGGGTAGTGATCCTTCCTAGTAGCTTTATTTAATTTTCTAAAATCAATTACCATTATATAGCCTGTAACAATTCTTTGTGGTATGTGTTCATTCTTATCATTAGGAACAATGGTAATACCTCCTTTCTTAGGGACACAATGAACATGACTTACCCATCTACTATCAGTAATAGGATAGATTATACCTGCTTCCAGAAGTTTTAATATTTCAGTTCTTACCACTTCCTTCATCTTAGGATTCAGTCGTCGTTGGTGATCAACAACGGATTTAGCATCAGGTTCCATATTAATCTTGTGCTGACATAGAGTGGGACTAATGCCCTTAAGATCATCAAGAGTATATCCAATAGCAGCCCGGTGCTTCCTTAGAACCTTTAATAATATTTCTTCTTCATGTTCTGAAAGGTTAGCACTAATAATAATAGGATATATCTTTTTCTCATCAAGATAAGCATACTTCAAAGTGTCAGGAAATTGTTTCAATTCAAACACAGGATCACCTTTAGGTGGAGGAGGACCTCCAAGAGTTTCAATAGGCAAATTGTGAATCAGGAGAGGTTGTTGTTCAAAGAAGATTTGATCTATTTCATTTCTTTCACGCAAGTGCATATCATTTTCATGATCAAACAAATATTGTTCTAATGGATCAGTAGGAGGTATAGCAATAGAATCAAGACCAATTATTTCATATTTACTAGGTAACACTTTATCACGAGGTTGTCTACTAAACTTGGAAAAATTAAACTCATGAGACACACCATCAAAACTGACACCGACAGTTTATTTTTCGCAATCTATCTTAGCATTGACGGTGCTCAAGAAAGGTCTACCAAAGATAATGGGACAAAAGTCATCTTGTGGGGAACCAAGAACTATAAAATCAGTAGGGTATTTTACTTTCCCACACAATACTTCAACATCTCTAACAATCCCAAGTGGTGTGATGGTGTCTCTATTAGCAAGTTTAATAGTAACATCAATGTCTTCTATTTCAGCGGGTGCTATTTCATCCATAATTTCTTGGTATAAGGTAAAAGGGATAGCACTGACGCTAGCACCCAAATCACATAAAACATGATAGCAATGATCTCCTATTTTGACTGAGACAACAGGCATGCCTCCTATGGGTCTATGTATCTTTTTCATCAGGTTTAGCAATTCTAGCAGCTTCATCACAGAAGTAGATAACATGCCCATCAATATTTTCTACCAAGAGATCTTTAACCATAGTATCACTAGGTTCTACTTTGATTTGCTCAGGGGTCTTAGATGTTTTTAGATTACTCTTACGAACCACAGTTGATACCTTAGCATGTTCCTTTATCCTAACAGGGAACGGTGGTTTTTCAATATAAGCGGTAGGCACAGCTGGATCAACATTGTAAATGATGGTTTCTTCTTTAGCTATGACCGGTTCTTTAATTTCTTCTTTAATAGGGGGATGATATTTCAACCACTTCACCTTAGGGAGATCAACGTGAGTAGAAAATGCTTTGCAAAAAGAGGATACTATCTCAGAGTAAAGTCCATATTTAGTGCTAAACTTGTGAAAAGTATCGGTATTCATAAAAGATTTAACACAATCAAACTCAAGCTTTATACCTGACTCATTACCTTCGTCGAGTTCCCAATCTTCAGAGTTGCATTTAATTCTTTCTAAAACGTCCCACTTGAATTTAATAGTCTTCTTCATATAAGAACCAGCACAAGAAGTATCGAGCATGGATTGATCATTATGAGAAAGCCGAGCATAAAAATTCTGAATGATAACTTCTCTCGGAATGTCATGATTGGGGCATGAATATAGCATTGACTTAAGCCTCCCCCAAGCTAGAGCGACACTTTCTCCTTCACAAGGCCAAAAATTATATATGTAATTCCGATCATAATGAACTAGATGCATGGGATAAAACTTTTGGTGGAATTCCAATTGCAAACGATTCCAGTTCCACGATCCAAGATCATCACATAGCCTATACCATGTCAATGCTTTTCCCTCCAAAGATAAAGGGAAAACCTTCTTCTTAACTTCATCTCCGGGTAAACCTGCAAGCATAAATAATCCACAAATTTCGTTCACATATAATGGGTGCATATTAGGATGTTCAGTTCCATCTCCTGCATAAGGTTTAGCAAGCAGTTGTTCTACCATACCCGAAGGAATTTCATAACCGATATTTTTAGTAGGTGCAGTAGGTTGAGGGGCAACTAATTGTGGTTCCGATCGAGGTGAAGATACCCCAAACAAACCCCTCAAAGGATTGTTCTCCATAGTAGCAAGTAGCAATAAATTTCAGCACGTAGTATAAGTTTTTCCTTACCGATTGCCACTTACCAAGAGCGCTTCACTCCCCGGAAACGGCGCCAGAAAAGAGTCTTGATGATCCACAAGTATAGGGGATCAATCATAGTCCTTTCGATAAGTAAGAGTGTCGAACCCAACGAGGAGCAGAAGGAAATGATAAGCGGTTTTCGGCAAGGTAATTTCTGCAAGCACTGAAATTGTAGGTAATAGATAGTTTGATAGCAAGATAATTGGTAACGAGCAAGTAACAGTAATGGTAAATAAGGTGCAGCATGGTAGCCCAATCCTTTTGTGGCAAAGGACAGGCCAGAACAATCTCGAGTAATAGGCAAAGTGTTCTTGAGAGTACACGGGAATTTCATCTAGTCACTTTTATCATGTTGGTTTGACTTGTGTTTGCAACTTTGATAATTTGATATGTGGGTGGACCGGTTCTTGGGTGTTGTTCTTACTTGAACAACCTCCCTCTTATGATTAACCCCCTCGCAAGCATCCGCAACTACGAGAAAAGTATTAAGATAAAATCTAACCATAGCATTAAACGTTTGGATCCAAATCAGCCCCTTACGAAGTAGCGCATAAACTAGGGTTTAAGCTTCTGTCACTGTAGCAACCCATCATCTAATAACTACTCGATAATGCATCCCCTTAGGACCATGAATGGTGAAGTGTCATGTAGTCGACGTTCACATGACACCACTAAGGGAATCACAACTTACATATCATCAAAATATCGAACACATATCAAATTCACATGATTACTTGCAACATGACTTCTCCCGTGACCTCAAGAACAAAGGTAACTACTCACAAATAATAAACATGCTCAACATCATAGAGGTATTAAATAGCATAATGGATCTGAACATATTATCTTCCACCAAATAAACCATATAGTAATCAACTACGCAAGGTAATCAACACTACTAGTCACCCACAGGTACCAATGTGAGGTTCCGGTACAAAGATTGAACACAAGAGATGAACTAGGGTTTGAGAGGAGATGGTGCTATTGAAGATATTGATGAAGATTGGCCTCCCAAAGATGAGAGGGGTGTTGGTGATGACGATGGCTTCAATTTCCCCCTCCGGGAGGGAAGTTCCCCCGGCGGAATCGCTCCGGAGGGCAAAAGTGCTCCTGCCCAAGTTCCGCCTCGAGGCGGCGGCGCTTCGTCCCGAAAGTCCTCCTCTGATTTTTTTTCTAGGTCAAATGTGACTATATAACAGAAGATGGGCACCGGAGGTGGGCCGAGGAGGCCACAACCCATGAGGACGCGCCCTGGTGGGTTGTGCCCACCAGGTTTGCCCCCTCCGGTAGTTTTCTGCTCCAGTATTTTTTATTTATTCCAAAAATAATCTCCGTAAAATTTCAGCTTCATTGGAGTTGTGCATAATAGGTATCTCTGACGTGCTTTTCTTGGGTCCAAAATTCCAGCTGCCGGTATTCTCCCTCTTTGAGTAAACCTTGCATATTATGAGAGAAAAGGCATTATTATCACTCCCCAAAGCATTATTATTCAACAAAACATAATAAATGACAGTAGGAAATCACGATGCAAAATGGACGTATCAATGGCAAACCCGGGGATAGGATTCTGCAATCCATGAACACTAGTATGCGGATACTGGTCCAGATCGGGGACCCGAGGTCCACGTGCAGGTGTACGACCTCCAACAGCAGGCCACTCAAGACCTAGTGGTAGCTCTGTCCGGCGCAGGTAAAGGATGTAATGTGGATACGTCCCCGCATGGACTACTGGTATCAACTGATCCAGAGCATCGTAAAGACGAGTACGAGTGGCATACAACACAATAGTCAGAGCACGGACAGCACGATCCAGCGCCTCAGTGTACTGAACCAGAATCTGTGGGTTGTAACGATGGCTCACATAAGGGGTACAAACCGTAGTGTAGGACTGGTCATTGTGCTGCCGCACGAGATGGGTGATGGCAGCAGTGTCGGATCCAGTCTCATCCCCAGCGGGGACATACGGAATGTATCTGAATCCAGTCTCCTCCAAGCAAGGGTGCTCTCTACGGAGGCAGGTGATAGCAGTGTAAGCAGCATCATGGACCGCCATCTCAACAGTCACTCCAACACCGCAAATGGTGTGCAACTCAGTGACAGAGCGGTCACGCCGATCCCAGATAACAACCACTGCCTGGAACTGCTCCTGGTTGAAACCGCGGAAGTCCTCGTAAACAGTGTACTCTGGGTACCAGCGATATCCCAGCCTGGTCAAGAGGTTGATCAGAATGACCGGGAATCCAAGGACATCGACAGCCATAGTCAAACAGATGAGCTTCCTGGAAGGACGCATCTGTAACAAGAAGATTCAAAGATGTCAAATGACAGTGTGTGTATCATAACTTCAAAGGAAACAATTGTCGACGAAACAACTCTCTGGTGGATGTGATCACGAGAACCTAATGTTAGAGTTAGCAAAATCTTTAACCCAAAAGAGAAGAGAGATCAGAACCCAGAGTATAGACGAGGAATAAAAGATCCTAATACCACCCGATTGAGATGTGGGCCCATAACCCACAGGTCCCAGGATCGAAACCTGGCTCTGATACCAACTTGTTACGCCCCCAATTTTGACCGTACGCTAATCATACACGCAATGCGTACGACCAAGATTAGGGACTCACTGATCGGTATCACAACACAACTCTAGACACAAATAAAAGTCATACAACTTCATATTACAAGCCAGGGGCCTCGAGGGCTCGAATACAAAGCTCGACAAGCACGAGTCAGCGGAAGCAAATAATATCTGAGTACAGACATAAGTTAAACAAGTTTGGCCTTAAGAAGGCTAGCACAAACACAACAACGGATCGAAAGAGGCGAGGCCTCCTGCCTGGAAACCTCCCATCCTACTACTGGTCGGGGGCAGCCTCCACATAGTAGTCCTAGGCTCCGTCGTCTGAACACCGTAATCGTATCGAGGGGGAAAGAGAAAGCAAAGCAGCGGTGAGTACTTATCCAAAGTACTCGCAAGATTGACATTAGAACTATGCTAGGTATGCATTAGTATCAAGGAATGGGGTTATATCTGGACTGACTGCAGAAAAGCAAGAATAGGGGGAAGACCTAGTCTTATCGAAGACTAGCATCTTCAACATCTTGCAGCATTAGAAGAGAGTAGACTGATAACTCATAAGTAGCAATATTATTGTAGCAAGTTTTATTAAGTAACCACGCCCAGAGATTCTTCCTCGACTCCCTGCGAGAAAGCAATCTCGGAGCCAACATTCATTTCAATTTTAAGTCACAATTATAGTTGTAGTAGATCAAGATACAACTCCAAGTCATCCTGTTACCGTGGACATGGCTATTCGAATAGTTGAATTCATCCCTGCAGGGGTGCACCACATTTCCCAACACACTTGATAACCTTTGGCCGGACACACTTTCCTGGGTCATGCCCGGCCTTGGCAAATCAACACGTCGTCACCCTACCTAGGCTCAACAGAGAGGCCAGCCCGCCGGTCTAAATCCTAAGCACGCAGGGGTCATGGGCCCGCTCACCCTTTGCACTCCTGCACGATGCAAGGGCAGTCGAGGTCAGTCCTAGCACACTCAAATACAAGATCAGTGTCGCCGTGGACCACTCGGGCGCGCGCTGCTCCATTGCTGACGTCCGAAGAGCTTCGGCTGATACAACGACGCTGAGTACCCATAACTTGTCCCACGTGAAGGTTAGTGCATTGAAAGGTCAATCGACCAACTCAGATCAAATATCCAACCCATTAGCATTTTATTAATGCGGTGACGAGCGCGACCCATGATGTGCGGTCCCGTTGCCCCGTCTCGAGGTCTTGTGGCAAGGGTCTCACCGGCCCATCCACGCCTCGTCGTCATTAACCCGTGGGTACCCCTCAGGGCCGACCCATCACCAACATGTTTCTAAACCAAGTCATAGTAACCGTGTGTATAAGACATCAAGGTGGGACCTGAGGAATCACCCTCAGTGGTTCCCGCTCGATGTAACCGTCAAGGTGGACTTAGAGGAATCACCCTCGGGGGTCTCACACTTGAGGGGGAGGGGGGTTGCACGACACAGACGATATCGGGAGTGGCAGAGAGGTAGCACCCTCTGTTTACCACGACCGACTAGCTACACTACAGAGGTAACATCATGAGTACTTTAGGAGGTGTCACCCTCGGTACTCGATAGTAGTTATGCAGAGTCGTACAACTAAGGGGTGTGCGGTGATGTGACGGGCCTGGCTCGTCGATCCTGATGATCGAGTAACTGATATTAAAAGCGGGGCAACTGGTACTAAGGGGTCACAAGGGATTCACTGATTAACCTATACTAAGCAGTTTAATGAAGCAGTAGGTACAGTAATAGTTCATCAAAAGCAGGCTATGCATCAGAATAGGAGCTATCTATAACAGTAGCAAAAACTAATGCAAGCATGAGAGAAAAAGAATGGGTGATATCGGAATGCTCAAGGGGGTTTGCTTGCCTTGCTGCTTTGCTGCAAAAGGCTGGTCGTCACTGGCCTAGTCGTACCCGGCAACAGCGTCAGTCTCGGAGTCTACCAATAAGAAGAGGGGGAAGAAACAATAAATATAAAGCAAACAGATGCAACACGATGCATGACATGGCAACATGCAGAGCTAGGCATGCACTAACGCAGTACTACACGTCGCAGACGAAACGGAAGAATACTTGATGATATTTCCCGGGTCTCTAGCTTTTACCAGACAGGTGATCCTAACGCAAAATGTCCATGTTCATCATGCTAGGAGCATGTGAAAGATGAACGAACAACGTATTCGGATTTGTGGGATTTTTCTTTGCAACTTTCATATATAAATTATTTTCATCTGAGTTACAGATTATTTTATATTAATTTTTAATGTTTTATTAATATTCTGAAATTAACATATTTAATTTAATTAAAAAAGTATTTATGACGTCATATGGCATCAGGATGATGTCAGCAGTAAAAGCTAAGTGCACCTAGGTTTGTACCCAGTCAACCCACCCAGAGGCTGACTGGTGGGCCCTGTTGACCTGGGTCAACACACAGTCAGCAAAGGCTGACTGGTGGGCCTGCTGCCTAGTCAGCAGGCTAACTAGGCCGACCCTATCCACTAGAACAGTGGATAGGCCCCACCAGTCAGTGACTGTACAAATTTGGGGGTTGTTTTAATTCCAGGGTTAATTAAAGGGGGGCGGTTGAGGGAGTCCTGGTTTAAGGGGTCCTCGGGAGGCCGACCTATCTATTATAGGCTGAACTATATGGGTCGTATGCCGTACACTGGATTGATGGAAGACCTAGACTCCGGAACGGAAGCTTCTAAAAGTGTGGCGTGTCCTCCACGTTTAAAGTAGTGAATAGGCATGTTTATCCCTCCGACGTGTAACCGACCATGTGTAAACCCTAGGGACCCCTGGCGTTTATATAAGCCAGAGGGTTTTAGGTTGTAGACCAACAGAACTCATCTAGGGTTTTAGTCATACGATCTCGTGGAAGATCAACTCTGTAATCCCCATACCATCAATATAATCAAGCAGGACGTAGGGTATTACCTCCATAGGAGGGCCCGAACCTGGGTAAAACCTTGTCCCCTTCGTCTCTTGTTACCATCGATCCAAGTCTCACAGCTCGAGACCCCCTACCCGAGATCCGCCGGTTTTGACACCGACAGCGGTCGTCAGCGATTGTGAACATTTAAACAAACCGCTGATTAGTCCTAATCTAAATGCTGACATCGCGGGCCCACGGGTCAGCGCCTTAACGTGCGGTGGCCGGCGATGGCGACTACAGGGAGCGGCGGGTGGACGCCGACGACGCCTCCGGTGACCAAATGGATGGCTGCCGGGCCCTACGAGTAGCGGGCAACTCGGCGGAGCAGTTCCAGTTATCGCAGCAAGCTGGGGGTGGTCAGAGCGAGCGCACCGTCGTTAAGGGCAACGGTGGCCGATCGGCCGTGATGGCGATTCGAGTGGGGAGGTGGCAGGGAGCGCGAGATGGTGGCCAGAGCGGCAGCGGAGCAGCAGTGTGTACGCACGCGTGCAGCTGGGCATCGCGGGGGTGCAGCAGGAGGCAGCAGGAGATCCGACAAGCTTCGGGTGGCGGCGGCGGCTCGCAACGATGGGAGCAGAGGAGAGGGGAAAACGCCCGGAGCTCACCGGCGTTGAAGAGAGGAGGGTCGGCGAGGCTCGATGGGGCCGTTGGGGGGAGGATATCGAGGACGGCAGCGTCGGCGCGGTCCGGCTGCAGTGCGGCGACCTCGAGCAAACTCGAGCCCGAGCTCGGGGGAGAGGAACGGGGCGAGAGGGAGAGGTTCTAGGGTTAGGGTTCGGCCGCGGGGTGGGGAGGAGGGGTCCTTGTAGTCGACCAGGGGTGGCTGGATGGCCGGCGCGTGGCCTCTCTCGCCATGGACGCTCGGCCGGTGTCCACATCCCCCCTGATGAGCAGGAGGTGGGGGATGATGGCGTTGGTGGGCTGGGCCGCCCTGTAGTTCACAATGGCCCAGGGGCACAGTGCCTCCTCCTTCTTTTTTGTTTTCTTTTTATACTTTCTGTTTTATTTATTTTTAGGACCAATTAGCTTTAGCAAAAATGTGTGACTTGCTCTATTAAATAACATACAATATTTTGTACTGCCACAATTTATTTGGGAATTTATTGAATAAGTTTGAATTTCTCATGGAATTTAAAGTGCTTTCAAAATGTAATTGGGCTCTATTTTCAATGGTGGGGTCCACACCAGTAGGTTGGTGATGTTGTTTTCCTTAACAATATTTATTTTGGAATATTTAACAAGTGTGCAACAATTTTCCCACGATGTTTGAGGATTTATTTTATCACGTTAAATTTGAATCCCTTTTAGTGGTCGAATTTGAAATGAGATATGCTTTCCAATGTGCTCAAGAACTGTTTAGCAAGAGCATTAGCTTAATCTTAGCCATCACTTTAGCTTAATTACAATGATCAATGTAGCACTGAATCCAGGGTGTCACAGCACCTTACATTCAGATGCTCATCAACTCCAAGTTGGAGAAGAATGTATATGCACTTGATCGTCCTCATATGCCACTTCAGCCAGACTTTGAGGATAATGTTGTGGTGATGGATCCTAGTCATCCCACTTCATCTACTGCACAGGCAGAGGCAAAACAGCTAGAGCCACTAGTGCTCAGGTTCCAAGGTCTAAGAGCAAGCAAATGGATCTGCTCATTAGCACCATCCAGGGTATGCAGTAGGATATCAAGAACATCTTGCTCAATCAAGAAAGCCTTGGGAGGATAGTGGAAGATAAGTTCACCACGATGAACAACAAGGTGGATGGGTTGACGAAGACTGTGGATGAACTCAAGAAGGAAGTGGATGCAGTGCCTAGCCCTCATTCCTCTAATGATAATGACGATAGTCCACCTCTCAGGACCAACACTCGGTTCAAGACCCAAGCCAGGACTCCTACCGTGCCAGCTCCAGAGACGAGGCCTACCTCATCAGCACCTGCCACAGCTCCATCAGCACCTCCAGTGTCTACACCACCACCTCAGAGGACTTCAGCCGAAGCGTTTGCGGATGCTCTTCTCTCTACTCCTTCGACAGCCACATGAGCAGTTTCATCGTCTCATGGAGGAGACCATGCTCAGAGCAACGATTAGCCCTATAGCTTTGAACTTTTGTAACTTGTTGCCAAAGGGGAAGATGTTATAGATCATAGGGCTTCGACAGAGTGTGTGTTGCATTTTGATTCCTCTGTGCAGTTTTAAAACATTTGGTTTATCATTTGTTTAAAACTTTGTTGGTGTTTGATCATATACTTCTATGTGATGCTACTACTTTGCTATCTTTGAGCTATCTATATGATGATCATTCACTTAATGTTTGGTGTGATGTGCTTATCCAATTAATTCATATTAATTTTGCGCACCACCAAGTTGTATGTGACATGGAAGAGTGACCCATGATCCTAATCGATTGTGCATTTGCATTCAAACGCAAATTTAAAATAATGCACAAATTTAGGGGGAGCTCTTGCTTATCACATACTTCTCAAAGCAACGATGCTATTCATTGATTATATCTCTTATCAAAGCTTTGATCTATATGGTGTCATCAATTACCAAAAAGGGGGAGATTGAAAGCACAACTTCTCCCTAGGTGGTTTTGGTAATTAATAACAACATATATTTCATTGGACTAATGTTTCCACCAAGTGTATCTCAGGAAAAAGTTCAATGATGGGTTGGCTAAAAGATTGTGAGGAGAACCTCCCCAAGGAAAGGAAGGAATAGGATTGGCCATGCTTCAAGAACAAGGACTCTACATTTTACATTTTGTGAGAAATCACTTTTGAGTCCATAGGAAAGCCAATACTATTAAAAGGGGATGAGGTAAATATGATGATCTGGTTGCTCAAGTGCTTAGAGGTAGCCACCAAAAATACTCACCCACTTTCCCACACATATCCTCTGTCCAAAGCCAAAAGTCTAAATTCGGTGGCACCAACTTCCCATTCGGATCCATCAGTTTATCCAAGACAGAAGCCAAACCAAACCCTAGCATCTCGGTACTACCAACATTCCTTTCGGTGCCACCGAAACCAGTGACCAACTCTCTGTTAGCCATTTTCAAGAATCGGTCCCACCGAGTTTTGAGAATCGGTCTCACCGAGAAGTTGGACCAACTCTCTGTTAACCCATTTCTTGAAATCGGTCTCACCGAGTTTGAGGAATCGGTCTCACCAAATTTTGGTAACTGCCTAGGTCACCCATATCGGTACCACCGAGATTCATATATCGGTCTCACCGAAAACGCCAAAGTTGCCACATTTTGAACTAGTCGGTGCCACCGAGCTTCACTTCGGTTTCACCGAGTTGTGCAATAATGTTGTAACGGTTGGATTTTTGGAGATGCCTATATATACCCCTCCACCACCACTCACTCGCAAGAGAAGCACTCAAAACATACACCCACTTGCCATATCCAATTTTCTGAGAGAGAGCCACCTACCCTTGTGTTGAGGTCAAGATCATCCACTCCAACCATATGGATCTTGATTTCTAGCCTCCCCAAGTTGCTTTCCACCCAATCAATCTCTTCTACCCATGCCAAACCTGTGAGATAGTGATTGAGTGTTGAGGAGACTATCTTTTGAAGCACAAGAGCAAGGAGTTTATCATACTACAACATCTATCACCTTTTGGAGGGTGGTGCCTCCTATATTGGTTAGGTGTCGCTTGGGAGCCTCCTTCTTTGTGATTGTGGAGTTAAACCAAGAGTTTGTAAGGGCAAGGAGATCGCCTACTTCATGAAGATCTACCCCGAGTAAGGCTAGTCCTCCGTGGATGTAGGCCATCATGGAATAGACGAGGTTGCTACTTCGTGGACCCTTCGTGGGTGGAGCCCTCCGTGGACTCTCATGACCGTTACCCTCCGTAGGTTGAAGTCTCCATAAACGTGGACGTACGATAGCACCACCTATCGAAACCACTGGAAAAATCTTTGTGTCTCCAAATTGCGTTTGATCTTCCTATCCCCACCCTCTTACATTTGCATGTCTTTACTTTCCGCTGCTATACTCTTAGACTTGCATGTGTAGGGTGAACTTGACTTGCTACAATTGCTAAAATCTGCCAACACCTAAAATTGGGAAAAGGTTAGATTTTTATTTGGTCAAGTAGTCTAATCACCCCCCCCCCTCTAGACCTACTTTCGATCCTACAACTTGTGGTCTGATTTGATCTGGTGTCTGGTATTTTAGTTTGAACACACTCGAATCGTACTTCAGTGTCTTCAATCCATGTTCGTGGATGTAGATTTTGTATGCCCTCTGTTGTTTGTAGGTTTGTAGGTTGATTTGTGAGTCTCGCGAATGTCGTTTCTTTGATTACCAGGATGTGTACTTCAGTAGGTCGAGCGTCTGCACGTGCAGTCCCGCACTCAGCAAGGCAACCAAGTTGCCCAGCTAGTCTGTGTCTCATATCAGCACCAGAACCGGTCCGCTCCAGCCACTCCAGCCGCTAAGCCAATTTCAGTGGCCTCTACAAAGGCGGTTATCAGTTGCTGGTTGTCGTCGCTCTACTAGTAGCAGCCTCAATTTTCATGGTCAATGTTCGATATGTCTCCAACGTATCTATGATTTTTTTTATTGTTCCATGCTATTATAATATCATTCTAGGATACTTTTTGGGTCTTTATTTACCAATTTATAATATTTTTGAGCACTAACTATTGACCCAGTGCCCAGTGCCAGTTGCTGTTTTCTGTGTGTTTTTGCTTTTCAGGTTTACATTACCAAACGAAGTCCAATTGCGACGAAACTTTTTGATGATTTTTTCTGGACCAAAAGAAGAACTGGAAGCTTCGGAAGGAGGCCGGGGGCTGCACTGGGCGCCCTGATGGCTTGTGCCCCCTTGGCTGCCTCCCGACGCCCCTCTCTGGCCTATAAATTCTATTTCACCCTAAAAATAACGGAGCCAATCCCGAAACCCTTTTTCCGCCACCGCAAGTCTCTGTTCCGCTGCGAGGCCATCCAGAGCTCCATTCCGGCACCCTGCCGGAGGGGGGGGGTCGATCAAGGAGGGCCTTTACATCAACCTTGCTGCCCTCATGATGATGTGTGAGTAGTTCACCATAGACCTACGGGTCCATAGCTAGTACCTAGATGGCAATCTCTCTATCTCTTGATCTTCAATACAATGGTCATCGCATCTTCGCTTTGATCTATCCGATGTAATCCTATTGTGCGGTGTGTTTGTTGGGATCCGATGAATTGTGGGTTTATGTTCAGATTATTCATGAAAAGTATTTGAGATACCTCTAATATATATTGTCTCTTAATTGCATGATCATTATATCTTCGTAATGCTCTCCGATCTATTGACGTGCTTTGGCCAAGTAGATTGATATTTCATCGGTGGGAGTGGTGCGTTGTGGTAGGTTCAACCTGACGAGTTTCTATATCCCAGTGACAAAGTAGGGGACAAGATGTGTCTTTGTATTGTTGCTAGTAAGGATAACACGATGAGGTTTATTCATATTGCTTGAGTTTACTTTGTCTACATCATGTCATCGTTCTGCATGCATTACTCTCTTTTACTTAATACTCTAGATGCATGCTGGATAGCGGTCGATGAGTGGAGTAATAGTGATAGGTGCAGGCAGGAGTCGGCCTATTTGTTTATGGACGTGATGCCTATATACACATGATCATTGCAGTGAAAATCGCATAACTATCTGCTTTCCTATCAATTGCCCAACAATAATTCGTTACCCACCGTATGCTGCCTACATGAGAGATGCCGCTAGGGAAAACTATGGCCCCCGGGCCTTTATTTACCTTTTATTTTATTTTTCAATCTACAATTATCAACAATTATCTACACAACTCATTTGCTTGCAAATAACGAGATCAATGGGATTGACAACCCTCTTGCCCGCGTTGGGTGCAAGTTGTTTGTTCATTTGTGTGCAGCCGCTGAAGACGGTTGAGGATTGATATTCCTATTGGGTGATAAACCTTGGTTTCATATCTGAGGGAAATACTTACCCACTTTGTGCTGCAATTACCTGTTGCTCTTCACAGAAAACCCAACACAGATCACAAGTATCAGGAAGGATTTCTGGCGCCGTTGCCGGGGAATATCATCATCAACTATCAATTAACTTCACACAAACTATCATTCGCTTGTTTATCTTTTTTTGCTGTTATATTTAGCTTGTCTCATAAAAAATAAAAATATAAAATATTTATCTTTACTTGTCACTAGTTTACTTCTTTGCTTACGAGTTTGTTCGTCGTCATCATGGCTAGTTCTCCTCCGGACATGCCTCAATCTCCCTACTTGGGAGAGGGTTCCCCAATCTTAGATTTTAAGCAAGTAGGTGCTGAGTCCCTTAAATAAGCATGGGATAGATTACTAGAAATACAAGCAAGAGCTAATCCTAAGAGTCATATTAAATTGCTCCTTAGAAGTTTTTATGTTGGTCTATCTCTTTCTCATAGATGTGTCCTGGATTCTATGTTCAAGAAAGACTCTTGGGAACAATGATTTTGACGCTTATGATAAGATGAAAAATATATTTGGGCAGCCTAAAATAGAAACCATTGAACCTGCTATACTAGTATGCCACCGGCAAACTGAGCTAATCAAAGAGGCTAGAACTAGTATAGAGTCTAATTTTAGGGGGTTGTTCAATTCTATCTCTAAAATTCATGGAAATGTCATGTTACACAATAGGAGGCTTGATACCATGGAACAAAAGCTTGATGTTCTTTGTGGTAGGGAGAATAAGATTGTAAAGGGGAGTGGCTCCCTTGTGAGCAAAGATGACAATACTTGAAACTATGCATTATGCCTAGCTAGGGGCATAAAACAATAGCGCTTGTTCGGAGGCAACCCATTAGTTATCTTTAATTTTTTTTCTTAAAACTTTATGTTTGTGTTTTATAACATTATTATTGCCTCTGTAATTATTATGTTTTTGTGCTTAAATTAGTGTGTGTGCCAAGTAAAGCCTTTGGGATGACACACAAGATGAGTAGAATCGATGCTGAAACAAAACAGAAACTTTTGACTCCAGTAAAGGAATTTTCATTTTTTACTGGAGCGCGATAACTATCTAATTTTTTTATAAATTGTTTATATACAAATTCTAGAGGTTGTCCTAATTTTTCAGAATTTTTAGAGTTACATAAGTATAGGTTCTCTACAGATTTCTACAGTCTGTTCTGTTTTAGAGAGATTCTGTTTTTGCTTGTATAGTTGCTTGTTTTCATTATGCTATGGATTGTATCGGGGGGTATAAGTGGATGGAGAAGTTAGAATACAGTACCTATTATGCAATTATGAAATAAGAATCAATTTATAACAGTACCTAAAGTATGCAATATGTTTCTTATACTAACGAATCTCACGGAGTTTTGTTGAGTTTTGTGTGATTGAAGTTTTCAAGTTTTGGGTGTTATCGTGATGGACAAAGGAATAAGGAGTAGCAAGAGCCTAATCTTGGGGATGCCCAAGGCACCCCAACGTAATATTTTAAAGGAGACTCAAGTGTCTAAGATTGGGTATTCCCCGGAAGGCATCCCCTCTTTCATCTCAATCCATCGGTATGTCACTTGAAGCTATATTTTTATTTGTCACATGATATGAGTTTTGCTTGGAGCGTCGTTTCCTTTTGTTTTCTTTTACTTTAAGTTTTCCACAATCATTGTTTGCTGTACACACCTATTTAAGAGAGACACGCCTTCATCATAATTTGTTAGAATACTCTATGTGATTTACTTATATCTTTTGAGCTCAGCAGTTGCTCTAGTACTTCACTTATATCTTTGAGCATGGTGGCGTGTAGATTTTATAGAAATAATTAAACTCTCATTCTTCACTTATATTTGTTTGAGAGTTAATAAATAGTGAGAGTAATTTGCATGGGTCATAAGACTAGTCCAAAAATATTAGGTATTCAATGAGTGATAATCAAAACCATCATGTAGCACATATAGAGAAATTGTGGGTCAATGATATTGATGTGGTAATATGAAAATGTGTGAGTTCGTAATTGTTAACCCATAGAAGTGTTGATATTAATAGAGGTTGACCTTTTTGTTCATCTAAAAATTTAAAGATGCATGGTGATGATGTGTGAGCATTTCTATTCCTCGTTGAAATCCTAGTGTTGTTTCGGGTCGGAAGCGCGCGATGGTTAACTCCTACCAACCTCTTCCCTTGGGGCATGCGAGTAGTTCTTTGATTTATGATAAAACTAATAAAACTTTGCAATAAGTATATGAGTTCTTTATGACTAATGTGAAACCATGGACATACGCAATCTCACCTTCTCATATTTACTAGCCTCTTCGGTACCATGCATAGCCCGTTCTCACCTTGAGGTTCGGTGCAACTTTCACCAGTGCATCCAAACCCCGTGACATGACACGCTCTGTTGCACATAAGCCTCATTATATCTTCCTCAAAACAGCCACCATACCTACCTATCATGGCATTTCCATAGCCATTTCGAGCTATATTTCCATGCAAATTCCATCATCACTTCACATGACTAGTTCGTTCACCACCATATTGCTTTGCATGATCATATAGAGCTGACATAGTATTTGTGGCAAAGCCATCGTTCATCATATTTTTGATACATGTCACGCTAGGTCATTGCACATCCTGGTACACTGCCAGAGGCATTCATACAGAGTCATATCTTCATACCAGTTCTCCATATTGAGTTGTAAGTAAATAAAAGTGTGATGATCAACATTATTAGAGCATTATCCCAGTGAGGAAAGGATGATGGAGACGATGATTCTCCCACAAGTCAATATGAGACTCCGGACGAAAAAATAAAGATGGGGGGGGTCAAATGAGCCCACCATCCAAAAAATGAGAGAAAATGAGAGAAGGGACTTTGCTACTATCTTTTTCCACACTTGTGCCTCAAAGTGGCACCATGCTCCTCATGTAGAGAGTCTCATGATATATCATTTCCATATGCTAGTGGGAATTACGTATTCATTACTACAAACTTGGCTTGTATATTCCTATGACGGGCTTCCTCAAATGCCCAAGGTCTTCATGAGCAAGCAAGTTGGATGCACACCCCACTTAGCTTCATTTGAGATTTCATACACTTATAGCTCTAGTGCATCATTTGCATTGCAATCCCTACTCCTTGCATTGACATCTATCGATGGGCATCTCCATAGCCCGTTGGTACACCTAGTTGATGTGAGACTATCTTCTCCACTTTTTACCCCTTTGATATCTACCAGCATACTCTATTCCACCTAAATGCTATGTCCAATGGCTCGCGCTCATGTATTGCGTGAAGAATAAAAAGTTGATGCATATTTAAAAAGTACGATCCAATTGCCTGACTTGGACACCGTGGTGCTTGACATTTGTATTAATGTGGTGAAGATAGAGCCATGCCTTGCTAATATAATAAGATGAATAGGGGGTAAACATTCTTTAAGGATCGTATACTTTGAAGGATTGATAATTTTGTTTGTTACACTTTAATTATTGCTATGTTAATGTTTGTTGATTCATCGTTTATCAATGAGCATTCATGCATAAGATTACATAATGGATAGCATGTCACAACAAAAATTCTATTTTTATCATTTACCTACTCGAGGACGAGCAGGAATTAAGCTTGGGGATGCTTGATACGTCTCCAATGTATCTATAATTTTTTATTGTTCCATCTGATATATTATCATTCTAGGATACTTTTTGGGTCTTTATTTACCAAATTATAATATTTTTGAGCACTAACTATTGACCCAGTGCCCAGTGCCAATTGTTGTTTTCTGTGTGGTTTTTTCTTTTCAGGTTTACATTACCAAACGAAGTCCAATTGCCACGAAACTTTTTGATGATTTTTTCTGGACCAAAAGAAGACCTGGAAGCTTTGGAAGGAGGCCGGGGGCCGCACGAGGGCCGCACAAGCCAACAGGGCGCGCCCCAGGGGGGGCGCGCCCAGATGGCTTGTGCCCCCTCGGCTGCCTCTCGACGCCCCTCTCTGGCCTATAAATTATATTTCACCCTAAAAATAACGGAGCCAATCCCGAAACCCTTTTTCCGCCGCCGCAAGTCTCTGTTCCGTTGCGTGGCCATCCGGAGCTCCATTCCGGCACCCTGCCGGAGGGGGGGGTCGATCAAGGAGGGCCTTTACATCAACCTTGCTGCCCTCATGATGATGAGTGAGTAGTTCACCATAGACCTACGGGTCCATAGCTAGTACCTAGATGGCAATCTCTCTATCTCTTGATCTTCAATACAATGGTCATCGCATCTTCACTTTGATCTATCCGATGTAATCCTATTGTGCGGTGTGTTTGTTGGGATGAATTGTGGGTTTATGTTCAGATTATTCATGAAAAGTATTTGAGATACCTCTGATATATATTGTCTCTTAATTGCATGATCATTATAGCTTCGTAATGCTCTCTGATCTATTGATGTGATTTGGCCAAGTAGACTGATATTTCATCGGTTGGAGTGGTGCGTTATGGTAGGTTCAACCTGACAAGTTTCTATATCCCAGTGACAAAGTAGGGGACAAGATGCGTCTTTGTGTTGTTGCTACTAAGGATAACACGATGGGGTTTATTCATATTGCTTGAGTTTACTTTGTCTACATCATGTCATCGTTCTCCATGCATTACTCTGTTTTACTTAATACTCTAGATGCGTGCTGGATAGCGGTCGATGAGTGGAGTACTAGTGATAGGTGCAGGCAGGAGTCGGCCTATTTGTTTATGGACGTGATGCCAATATAGACATGATCATTGCCATGAAAATCGCATAACTATCCTCTTTTCTTCAATTGCCCAACAGTAATTTGTTACCCACCGTATGCTACCTACATGAGAGATGCCGCTAGGGAAAACTATGTCCCCCGGGTCTATTCACTTATATATTTACAAAAGATACTATTACTTGCTGCCTTTATTTATCTTTAATTTTATTTTGCAATTTACAATTATCAATAATTATCTACACAACTCATTTGCTTGCAAATAACGAGATCAAGGGGATTGACAACCCTCTTGCCCGCGTTGGGTGCAAGTTGTTTGTTCATTTGTGTGTAGCCACTGAAGATGGTTGAGGATTGATATTCCTATTAGTTTTGATAAACCTTGGTTTCATAACCGAGGGAAATACTTACCCACTTTGTGCTGCAATTACCCGTTCCTCTTCACGGAAAACCCAACGCAGATCACAAGTATCAATGTTCTGCTATTATTCTTCGTTGTTGTAATGTACTTTGGGTCAACAAACTGAAACTAGAGTAGAGTGTCTTCAGTTATATGGAGTTTGTCAGTTGTAATGTAGGATCAGTGTTAATCCTGCCTGCAGCAAGTACTAGTAGGTGTTAATCCTGCAGGTAGCAAGCAATAAAGCCTTGGCTTTTCCTGTGATCCCTCTTTTGGCTGAAAGTGATATCTATCTAGTCGTGTGCTTAAGTCGTACTTCTGCAAAATGGGAGTTAATTCCAATTCTTTGAACCACCTTATGTGCTCAAGTCGTACTGTGACATCGCTCACCTCACATGGGGACAGCATGTGCTAGGCTCAGCTCTCCTGAATCTAACAAGCTTATGTTGGATTCATGGAGGCTTTGGTATGTTCATCTTGAGGGGGGGTAGTAATTGAACATGCAGTTTTTTAGTGGGGAATAGTTCATCTTCCGGAGGGCTTGATGTGGTTTATTTTGTTAGATGTAATGTTCATCTTCAGGAATAGTAATGGATCTCTATGTCTCCCCCCTTAGGCTTCCTCATCCATGGCATCTACCTATACGGGGAGAGGTTCTCCCCTATGGTCCTTGGCCTCCATGGCTCTCAGAGGGGCGAGAGCCCCTCTGAGATTGGATCTCTCTCTGTTTCTCTCCTATTTTTGCTACTGTTTTCTATCCAGATTGGTTTTTCGTCGATAGAGAGAATTGCAGCGGTGAGGCGGAGAGTCTCTCCTAATTTATGAGGGGTTCTCTATTTATAGGATTTTTTGGCGTTGGAATCACGCAAAGAGGAGTTACGAGGGGCCCATAAGCTATCAGGGTCCTTTGACCCCCATGGGCGCGCCCTGTTGGCTTGTGGCCAGCAGGGGGACCCCCTCCGGTGGTTCTTCGCACCAATGTTGCTCATATGTTCCAGAAAAAAATCACCAAAAAGTTTTGGGCGATTCTAAGAATTTTCATTTTCTGCACAAAAAACAACACCACCGTAATTCTGATAAAAACAGCGTCAGTCCGGGTTAGTTCTAATTAAATCATAAAAGTGCATCAAAGCCATATAAAAGTATTGTAAACATAGATGAATATGTCATGAATAATTCATAAATTATCGATACGTTGGAGACGTATCACTTATGTTTGTGGATATTATTATGTTGATGTTTATTAGTTCATTGTTTCTCAAAGATTATACCTAAAAGAGATTACATGTTGGGCATCATGTCACATAAAAAATTCTATTTTTATCATTTACCAACTCGGGGACGAGCGGGAATTAAGCTTGGGGATGTTGATACGTGTCCAACGTATCTATAATTTTTGATTGTTCCATGATGTTATACTATCATTCTATGATGCTTTATATACATTTATATGTTATTTTATATCATTTTTGTGAACAAACCTATTAACCTAGTGCCCAGTGCCAGTTGTTGTTTTCTGCTTGTTTTGGCCTTTCGGGAATACTATATGAAACGAAGTCCAAATGCCCCGAAACTTTTTGATGATTTTTTGGGACCAAAACAAGATCTGGAAGCTTCGGCAGAAGACCGGAGGTCGCACGAGGTGACGCCAAGCCAACATGGCGCGCCCTGGGGGCACCCTGATGGCTTGGGGCCACCTCCCACCGCCTCTTGACCTAATTCCAACGCTATATATTCTCTAATATCGAGAAATCAACAGAGAGCCACCCAAAACCTTTTTTACGCCGCCGCAAGTCTCTGTTCCGCCATGTGCCCATCTGGAGCCCTGTTCCGGTACTCTGTCGGAGGGGGCGGGATCGATCACGGGGGGCATCTACATCAACCTTGCTGCTCCCATGATGATGTGTGAGTAGTCTACCACAGACCTACGGGTCCATAGCTAGTATCAAGATGGCTTTCTCTCTGTCTCTCTGTTTGATCTTCAATACAAAGTTCACCGTGATCTTCGCAGTGATCTATTCGATGTAATCTTCTTTGCGGTGTGTTTGTTGGGATCCGATGAATTGTGGGTTTATGATAAGATTATCTATGAATATTAATTGAGTCTTCTCTGAATTCTTTTATGCATGATTGTTATAGATTCGTATTTCTCTCCAATCTATCGATTTAGTTTGGCCAACTAGATTGATATATTTTCAATGGGAGTGGTGCGTTGTGATGGGTTTAATATTGCGGTGCTCTATCATCGTGACAAAAGGGGCCAAGACACGTATTGTATTACTGCCATTAAGGGAATTTAGGGGAAAACGATGGTTTTTATTCATATTAGTTGAGTTTACTTTGTCTACATCATGTCATCTTGCTCAAAGTGTTACTCCATTTTATCCTTAATACTCTAGATGCATGCTGGATAATGGTCGATGGGTGAAGTAATAGTAGTAGATTGACGACCCACAAGTATAGGAGATCAATCGTAGTCCTTTCAATAAGTAAGAGTGTCAAACCCAACGAGGAGCAGAAGGAAACGATAAGTAGTTTTCCGCAAGATATTCTGTGCAAGTGTTGTGAGTAACAGTAATAGATAGTTTTGAATCAAGATAATTCATAACAAGTGACAAGTAACAATAGTACCAAGCGTGCAACAAGATAGCCCAATCTTTTTTATAGTAAAGGACAGGCCTGAAGTAACTCTTATATAAAGCAAAGTGCTCCCGAGGACACATGAGAATTTTCATCTAGTCATGTTTGTCATGTTTAGTTGATTCGCGTTCGTTACTTTGATAATTTGATATGTGCGTGGACCGGTGCTAAGGTGTTGTTCTTACTTGAACAAGCAACCCACTTATGATTACCCCCTCTCGCAAGCATCCGCGACAACGAAAGAAGAATTAAGATAACTGATAACTCTAACCATAGCATGAAACATATGGATCCAGATCAGCCCCTTACAAAGTAACGCATAAACTAGGGTTTAAGCTTCTGTCACTCTAGAAACCCATCATCTACTTATTACTCCACAATGCCTTCCCTTAGGCCCATTAGATAGGGAAGTTTCATGTAGTCGACGTTCACATGACACCACTAAAGGAAGCAACAACATACATATCATCAAAATATCGAACGAATACCAACTTCACATGATTACTTATAACAAGACTTCTCCCATGTCCTCAGGAACAAAAGTAACTACTCACAAATCATCACCATGTTCAAGATCAGAGATGTAATAATGATAATTAAGGATCTGAACATATGATCTTCCACCAAGTAAACCAACAAGCATCAACTACACGATACAATCAACACTACTAGTAACCCAGAGGTACCAATCTGAGGTTTTGAGACAAAGATTGAATACAAGAGATGAACTAGGGTTTGAGATGAGATGGTGCTGGTGAAGATGTTGATTAAGATTGGTCCTCCCACGAAGGAGTTAGCGTTGGTGATGACGATGGCTTCGATCTCCCCCCCCCCCCCCCCCCCCGGAGAGGAGTTTCCCCAGCAGAATCAGCCTACCGGAGTGCAAAAGGCCCTCTGCCAAGGTTTCCGCCTCGAGACGGCGGCGCTTCGTCCCGAAAGTTCCTTCTTGATTTTTTCTAGGTCAAAACACACCTTATAGCAGAAGAGGGGGATCGGGAGGCCTGTGAGGTCCCCAAAAGCCATCAGGGCGTGTGTCGGTGTCAAAACCGGCGGATCTCGGGTAGGGGGTCCCGAACTATGATACTTGGATCGATGGTAACAGGAGACAAAGGGGACAAGGTTTTACCCAGGTTCGGGCCCTCCTATGGAGGTAATACCCTACGTCCTGCTTGATTATATTGATTGTATGAGGATTACAGAGTTGATCTACCACGAGATTGTATGACTAAAACCCTAGATGAGTTCTCTCTCTATACCCTAAAACCCTCCGGCTTATATAGATGCCGAGGGTGCCTAGGGTTTACACATGGTCGGTTACATGTTGAAGAGATAAACATGCCTATTTACTACTTTAAATGTGAAGGACAAGCCACAATTCTCGAAGCTTCCTTCTTGGAGGCGAGACCTTCAATCCTCCCAGTATTCGGCAAGTGGCCCATACAGTCCGGCCCATAAGACATAGGCCGGCCTCCCGAGGACCCCTTAATCCAGGACTCCCTCAGTAGCCCCCGAACTAGCCTCCAACGCCGAGGGTCCAAGCTCCAGCTGCTTCGAGTGATCAGAATCTTCGGCTTGCGAGGTGAGTTCCTTTCTTCAAACAGTGATCGGCCGGGCTATAGTTCGGCCTCCGTCGACGTGTAATTTTCCCGATCATAGATCGTCCGTATACCATGTGTAGTTCGGCCCTTGAAGGCCAAATGTCAGAGAGGCAATAATGTCCTCTGACAGCCTTTCAGTCGAAAAGTCACGGCCTACCACGACCACTGAACCAGTCGAAAAGACCTGCCTCGTGGTTCGAGGCCGTTTCCACTAGCACGATCCATCAATGCAAAGATCGTGCCCCATTTTACACGGGATATGTTTAATCACGCGCGTACAACGGCACGCACGCCTCGGGAAGCGGAGGGATTCATGGCGCCGCGAAGGGAGGCTAACCGGCAACAATCTTTAATAAAAGGGGAAGAAAACCCCAAGACTTATCCGCATCTCCCATTCGTATCCCTGCTTCCCCAACCTTCCGAGCTCCCTGAGCCCAGATCTAGGTCTTCTATCCTTCCCCCTTTGAGCTCAGCCATGGCCAGCGGCAAGTGGGAGGCTTCCACAGTCACAGACCAGGACATCCGGGATCTCAAGGACGCTGGCTACCTCCCCGCCAATGTCTTCCATCGTGCTGCAGAGGAGGGCCAGGTGATCCCCACCCCCCAATCAGGCGAGAGGGTGGTCTTCGTCCCTCATTTCATCCGGGGATTAAGCTTCCCACTTCACCCCTTCGTGAGGGGCCTTATGTTCTTCTATGGGCTCGACTTCCATGACCTCCGGCCGAACTCGTTCATGCATATATCGGCCTTTATCATCGTCTGCGAGGCTTTTCTGCGGGTCGAACCACACTTCGGACTGTGGCTCAAGATCTTCAACATCAAGCCGAAGTGTGTCGCCGGCGCACATGCAGACTGCGGCGGGGCAGTCATCGGCAAGCTTCCGCGCGCAGTGTGGCCATCTGGCACCTTCATCGACACCATCAAAACTTGGCAGAGAGAGTGGTTCTATATCACCGAGCCAAAGGAGGAGGAGGGCGGAACTGTTCCTGCTGAATGCGGAACTGTTCCTGCCGAATTCAGGTCCGCCCCCCCCCGACCAGATTGACCACATGGGTCAAAAAGGGTCTTGACTGGGGGTCGGAGACAGAGGTGGAGGACCTGCAGAGGGGCATCGCCTCCCTAATCAGGGAGGGAGTCGACCTGACCAACGTGGTCCAGGTCATGCTCCGGCAGCACATTCTCCCCTGCCAGCGTCGGAGCTCCCCTATGTGGGATTACCGGACTGACGACGATCCTACAGTTCGTCGGTTCTTCCGCACTACGCGGGAGAAGCTATGGAAGGTGTTGTTCAAGGCGCAGAAGAACTGGCCGGGCAAGAAGGAGGACAAGGGCTTGAGTGCCGCCAAGCCCCCTTCCCAGGTATAGTATTGTTTTATTTGATCGGCCTCGCCTTCCCAAAGAAAGCCTAAGTATTTTCCGATCACTATTGCAGGAATGGTTGAGCAAGGCCAAGGGCATCAAGTGTCCGGCTCCACAGCCCGAACACCCCAAGTCTCCGCTGCTGTTGGAGATGCTCGTCGTGGCGCCCTACAAGGTGCCAGAGAAGAAGGAAAAGAAGAAAACAGGCCGAGCAGGCCCGCGCACCAGGGACCAGCCAGAGGCCGGGTCCGAAGAAACCCACGCCTCCTCGAATCAGGAGGAGGAGCATGAGGCTGAGGGGGAGGCGATTCCCCCTCATGGGAAAGAGGGCGGCGTCACCGGACGCTTCAGAGGATGTGATCCCTCCCGCCCCGAAGAAAGCACGGACACAAGTGGTGTCGTCCGATGATAGTTCGGACTCGGACACCGAGTCCGAGGACTTTGAAAGGGTTCCACGAAGGACCCTCGGGGTGAAGCCCCCACCTCGAAGGTAAGGATCTGAAGACCTATTGAGCCATCGGTGCTTAATTTAGAATGTTTATTAACATGTGAGCGCCCATCAATTTGCAGCCCACCACGTGTTCTCCCCACCGATCAAGTTTCGGACGGGGAGACCCCGCCCGCCGAGCTGGCGGAGAGCGGGTCTGCGTCGCGCCCTTCTCCTCCGGGCACTACGAAGGATGCCACGGAGGTGTCATCCCAGCAGGCTTCCCTGGAGCCGAACACTGGAGGTGAGGGTGACGTCGTAATGGTCGAGGCTAATACCTCGGCCACCGAAGACCCGGGGGAGAAGACTCTCCCGGACACTGAGGAGGCCGGACATGGAGGTGCCCAGTCTCCTCCAAGGCTATCTCCAGAGCACACAATGCCTCCGGAGGTACCGATTCGATCTCCGGTTGGAGATCGGGTTACCCGATCCCCACCGGCTCCGCCGACCACTGGGTGGCCGGCCATGGGGGAGGCTCTGTCAAGCGCCTCCATATCCGGGGAGCACCGCATCCTTATGGGTGCGGTATTGCAGAGCATTCAGTCCGTAGACCACGGACTGAAGGAGGCCTTCAATGGTCTCCTGACGGGCTTTCAGGTGAGCCACGTAATGTTCTGTCCTTTGAAATACTATTTTCTTTGTATTATGGTTTATATACATGGCAGCCCCCGAGCCCCAAGTGAGTTTGAAAAACTTACATGGGGGTCAAACATAGCCTTTTATCCGAACTGTGCACAAGGCAATATGTGTTCGGATAGTTCTAACAGCCCTTTGGCGGACTGGACACAAGGTCAGTTGTAGTGACAGTTCGGAGGTTGTAAACCTCTTTAATGGTTATATAACTCTGTGATACATGCTTCGTCGACAGCAGCGGCTACTAACGCCGCCGAGCTAGAGGAGCTGAACCGGAAGCTCAAGAGCTCCGAAGACGAGCTTGATGCTCTAAACAAGAGATTCGACGAGGCGCAAGGTAAGCCGAATTAGAGTATCGAAACTCTTCTTGACCGCTCTAGCAACACGGTTTCTTAATATAAGTAGATGCTTACGCAGCCTCGGCGAAAGAGATAGAGAAGCTCAAAGCCGAGCTTGAGAAAGCAAAGCAGGAAGCTTTGGTTGAGAAGGCGGCGGCCAAAGAAGCGGCCACCGCTCTATCCGCCCTGAGAGCCACCAGCGACAAGCATGAGGCTCGGGTGGAAGAAATTCAATAGGAGCTCAAGGACGCCAACAAAAAGTGTGAGGTCCTTGAGCTGAAGGGGAAGGAGCAAGCCGCCGAACTATCTACCCTGAAAACCGATCTCCAAAAGGAGCGGGTGGATAGGCGGTCCTATGAAGAGGAAGTCGGCCAAGCCAAGGCTATCCTGGATGGTAAGCCATATTTATTGCAGTGTATCTTCGGGGATGGCAAGTTCAAAGTGCTCACCCAAGTATGGCGTTCCGCAGGCGCCTGCTTGGACCTCCAGAAGAGCGCAGCTAACGCAAAGCAGTTCTATGCTTCGCGGGGAGAAGGAGATGAGGCTCGTCTATTCTGGGCGCAATTCGAAGCCCCCGAGCGCCCTCCTCTCCTTAATGAGCAGCTGAAGCAGCTGTTGGAGCTGCACCGGATGGCGGAGCTGGCCATGAAGGATATCTGTATCCGGCTATGGCCCAACGAGCCGCTGCCGGACAGCTACTTCGGCCTGGTGCAGAAGCTCAGTGACGCCACTCCGCGGTTCGACGCACTAAGGCGGTCTTCCTGCATCGAGGGGGCGAGAATGACCTTCGCGAAGGCCAAGGTGCACTGGCCGGGGCTGGATCCGATGAAGGTAGCCACTGCCCCTCCGCCGCCTGGAAAGGAGTATAGATGCCCCGAGCAGTACTTCTTCGGAGTTATGGAGGGTGCTCGGGCCATAGAATCACAGTTTTTGAGAGATACTGTGTATGAATAGTTTGCTGTACTATGTCCGAAGACTTTTCAGCATGTAAATATTTAAAATGCATGGTTTTATCATGTCTTGTATGTTTTGCATCCTTTATAGCTCCTTTGTGGCCGTTAACCCTGAAAGCTGCGAGTCGTCGGCTTCAGCCCCCATGTAGGTGCTACATGGGTTGTCTCTTCCAACCGCACTGTAACCCTTAGCCGAACTATCGGCGCCCGAAGGCGGTAGTGTGGAGCGGACAAGGCAATCGGACCATAATGCTTTATTGCTTTCACTTAGCCGTAGGGGCGCGAGAAAGGAGCGCGGGGGCTGATGACTATCCCCTAGGCGTTTGTGATGTTCGGATGAACCGCGGCCGAAGCCTATATCACCTGGTTTGCACTAACACAAAAACCCATCGTATGACACGGAATAACCTCTGATGAGATTTAAGTTAAGCTCAGAGTCGCAGACCGGTTCTCGCATACCATGACAGTTAGTTTTCGGCTTTCTCCGCTGAGGCGCTTAACCAGACTAGCCGGAAGCGCAATCGCAGCGGTGCTCCCTTTGCCTTTTTAGCCAAACTAGCGGAACATAAAGGGGCAAGCACAGGAGCCGGGCAACCCAACTATTGACCCAAGACATAGTTCGGAACCAATGCATATAAAGCGGAATTTCAAGATGCCGGACACTAAAGCAGTTGTGATTACGGCGATTTCTAAGGTCGAGCCCCCGGTCTATTAGCCGGTTGCATCGTAAAGTATACCAAACAGGCTTGCAAGAAGAGGGAGAAAACAGAGGGTGTTCCGAAAAAGGGACAGCAAAAAGATAACAGTATATCTGTATGTTACTCAACAACTCTTATTATTCAAATTGCCGATGCAACTGTTTACAGGTATTTGAAAAATGAAAAACTTTACAGGAGGGGTTGTACCGAGGGCCTTCGATGAGTGACCTGACGTCCTTGATGTTCCCTATCGCTTATCCGCTCCTGCATCTCCTAAGGAGGTGTATGCCTTTATGGGCTTTGCTTGTTCGGCGAGCAGACCTTGAAGAAAGAGTCTTGAGAAGTCGCCGAAGTATGGATGAGCTTGACGCCTTTAACAGGCACTGATATGGTACCTGTAGCATGTCCAAAGACATGTTGACGGTAGTAGTTCGGTCCAGCCGAAAACTTACCTTTTAATAGCTTGTCCCCACCGCTGCCCATGGAATTTTGAGCGCGAAGTTGTGCCTCCTGGGCGCGTACTTTGCTGGTGTTAGGGCCGTGCGATGGGGGGCGAGTCCCTATTTATGGGAAGAGGAAGGCTCTGGTACCTCGGATTGAGACCGAGCTCTCTTCCCAGCTTTGGGTGCCTTTACGGTAGATGTCGGCGTTTGCCAATCATCGATGTAATGGAATTCGGCCGCCAGGGCCAACGCATGTTCCTCGGTGCGGAGGGAGCGCTCTGTGTTGCCATTTACAGTAATAACCCCCTAGGGCCAGGCATCTTGAGCTTGAGGTATGCGTAGTGCGGGATGGCGTTAAAGCGAGCGAACGATGTACGGCCGAGCAGGGCGTGATAGCCACTGCGGAAAGGTACGATGTCGAAGATCAAGTCCTCGCTTCGGAAGTTATCGGGTGAGCCGAACACAACCTCCAGGCTTACAGAGCCTATTCACCGGGCTTCAACGCCTGGAATCACTCCTTTGAAGGTAGTGTTGCTGGGCTTGATCCTCGAGGGATCTATGCCCATTTTTTTCACCGTATCTGAGTAAATCAGGTTAAGGCTACTTCCACCGTCCATAAGGACTTTAGTAAGGTGGTACCCATCTATGATCGGGTCTAGGACGAGTGTGGCCGAACCCCCGTGACGGATACTGGTCGGGTGGTCACGCCGATCGAAAGTGATCGGATATGCCGACCATGGGTTATACTTCGGGGCTACCGGCTCTATGGCGTAGACATCTCGAAGGGCGCGCTTCCTCTCCTTTTTTGGTATATGAGTGGCGTAGATCATGTTTACTGTTTTTACCTCTGGAGGGAATTTCTTTTGACCGCCACCGATCGGACCACGAGGCTCATCCTCGCCCTCGCTGCGTGGGCTCTTGCCTTGGTCCTCAGTTGCGATTTTGCCGGCCTATTTGAAGACCCAAAAGTTACGGTTGGTGTGATTGGCGGGCTTCTCCTGAGTGCCATGGATCTGGCAAGGCCTCTCCAGAATCTTGTCCAGCGGGGTTGGTCCGTTGTGTTTGCCTTTAGGAGGTTTCTTCCGCTGCCCAGAACGGGAATTGTGGAAGCCAGCGTTGACAGCCATGTCATCGGCATCACTATTATTGTGCCGGCGCTTGTTCTTGTTGCACATCAGTTTCCCGTTGCCATCCCGGACTTCAGAGGTTCCGGGGTCTTCGGGGCTGTGGCTACATCTAGCTAGCCAGTTATCCTCGCCCGCGCAAAATCGGGTCATGAGTGATGTGAGGGCGGGCATTGTCCTTGGTTTGTCTTGGCCGAGCTATCGAGCCAGCCATTCATCCTGAATATTATGCCTGAAGGAGGCTATAGCCTCGGCGTCTGGGCAGTCCACGATCTGGTTCTTCTTTGTCAGGAAACGATTCTAGAATAGCCGCGCGGACTCTCCTGGCTTCTGGACGACGTTGCTTAAGTCGGAGGAGTCCGGCGGCCGAACATAAGTCCCCTGGAAGTTAGATCGGAATGCCTCTTCTAGGTCCTCCCAACACCCGATAGAGTTTTCGGGGAGGCTATTTAACCAGTGCCGAGCTGGCCCCTTGAGCTTCAGGGGTAAGTACTTGATGACGTGGAGGTCATCTCCTCGTGCCATGTGGATGTGGAGGAGGAAATCCTCTATCCATACTGTTGGGTCAGTTGTCCCATCGTATAGCTCTATGTTTACGGGTTTAAACCCTTCCGGGAACTGATGTTGCATTACCTCATCTGTGAAGCACAATGGGTGTGCAGCGCCTCTAACCCGAGCTATGTTACGCCGGTGATCGGCGTCTGCCCGAGCCCGGTGCTGTTCCCGATCTTCATTGTCGCGGTCGAACAGAGGCCGGTACCCGTCCCGTCTATCGGGTGAGTATCCTCTGGATCCGTAAATGGATCGCGTACGGCCTGCTCTATAGTCCAGGTCGTGTCGCAGGTCGAACCTGTCATCGGGCTCTAGTGGCTCCTTTCCCCTTCTGCGGGGTATCGCCGGCCTATAGCCGGCATCGTTAGCCGTCCTGTCTCGTCCTCGAGGAGGGCGGTCTGGCTTGTCGTATGGGGTGTGCTTGGGAGACGGCGTATCTGTAAGCTCGTCGTCGAATTGTGGTAGCAACCTTCTGCGAGGATAGCTTTTAGGTTGGTCCGATAGACCGGTGCCGTATCCTTCCTCGGCCGAGAGGACTCTCGTCCATCGGTTGTTGAGGTCATCCTGTTCGGCTTTGAGCTGCCGCTCTTTTGCTTTCAGGCTGCGAGCTGTGGATATGAGCTGTTGCCTGAACAGTTCCTGATCCGCGGGATTATCGGGGATGGCAAAGTCGTCGGCGTCTGCATTATCCTCCCCCTCGATAGAGCGGAGGTAGTCGTCGTCCTCGGGATCATCTGGATCATCAGGGTCGCGACGGTCTTCAGGTCTCTCCTGACCCTCTAACGGGTGTTCGGGGATATCGGGACCGCCAATGTCCTCCGGGGTATCTCCGTTCCCGTTGCCATCTATAGATTTTTGCCCCTTTTTTCCTTTGGACCGTTTATGCGGTTTCCGGCGTCTTGACGGCGCTTCATCCGATTTGTCGCCGTTGTTTTTCGGAGTGTCCACCATGTAGACGTCGTATGTGGAGGTGGCCGTCCACTGCCCGGTCTTAGCGGGGGTGGGGGCGTGGTCCTCCTCATCCATATACTCTGCTTCATCAGAAGCATAGTCAAGCATGTCGGTTAAATCCTTGACAGTGGCTATGAAGTGGGTGGTGGGTGGGACGAAAAGTTCGTCCTGACCCGTCTGAAATCCGATCTGAGAACAGCTCGGGGTTGGATCGTCGGTAATATTCATCGATGAGATCCGATCTAGAGCCTCATCGAGTATCGAGAGCTCGGTTGGACCGGTCTGCCCGGGGCTTCCGGAGTGAACCTCCGATGTGTCCGTGCAGGGAGAGTGTTCGGCAAGAACTGGTGTCTGGACGTCGGGCACTATGACCTGATCCGGACTGAACATAGGGCCCTCGCCGGGGTAGATCCCAGGGGCGGGGCCGAATAGTGGGTCCGGGGTTAAAGTCTCGGAGCCTTCGGGCATGGCAGGCGAGACTGCGAGCCCGAATAGTGATAGATCGCCTCGAGAGTCTACGGAGAACTCTAAGTTCCCGAATCTGACCTCTTGATCAGGGGCGAAACTTCCGACGCGGCCTAGATGGACGGTTGGGCCGGCGTGCAGCACTATGCTGTCGAAAGCGAAGATCTGTCCAGGGACAAAAGTGCCCGTATTGCTGACTTCTTCGTTGACGACTAGGCGGGCCATCGATTCCTTCTGGCGATCACAGCAGAACTCTCAATGAAAGCACCAATGTCGGTGTCAAAACCGGCGAATCTCGGGTAGGGGGTCCCGAACTGTGATACTTGGATCGATGGTAACAGGAGACAAAGGGGACAATGTTTTACCCAGGTTCGGGCCCTCCTATGGAGGTAATACCCTACGTCCTGCTTGATTATATTGATTGTATGAGGATTACAGAGTTGATCTACCACGAGATCGTATGACTAAAACCCTAGATGAGTTCTATCTCTATACCCTAAAACCCTCCGGCTTATATAGATGCCGAGGGTGCCTAGGGTTTACACATGGTCGGTTACACGTTGAAGAGATAAACATGCCTATTTACTACTTTAAACGTGAAGGACAAGCCACAATTCTCGAAGCTTCCTTCTTGGAGGCGAGACCTTCAATCCTCCCAGTATTCGGCAAGTGGCCCATACAGTCCGGCCCATAAGACATAGGCCGGCCTCCCGAGGACCCCTTAATCCAGGACTCCCTCAGCGTGCCCAGGGGGGTGAGCGCCCTGTTGGCTTGTGGCCAGCAGGTGTCCCCCCTTTGTTATATTTTTGCTCCAATAATTCAAATATATTCCACAAAAATTCTCCGTGAAGTTTTAGGTCATTTGGAGTCCAGTGAATTTTCACCATTTTTCTTGGTTTTCAGGCCCAGAATTCCATTTTCCGTCAGTTTCCCTCTTTGTGATGTACCTTATAAATTCAGAGAGAAAAGACATAAAAATTGTATCATAATGTGGAATAATGGCCAAGAATAATATAATTATTGATAATAAATCATGATGCAAAATTGACATATCATAGATGCAGACATGAGTCGCTCTACTTGCTTACAGACGAGATGCCTATATACATGATCATTGCCTTGGAATTGTGGAAAAACATTAAAGAGAGGATTTGTGGAATCCTTTGCATTAATTAGTCATTAGTAGCAATATCAGAGTGAATTTCTCTTTTTAAATGAAATATCTCGGTTTAAACAAAGGTGAAATGAGTGTACAAATATTATTCATCACCCTTTTATTCTTATGTAGCACATCTCTCTCATTTCTAACAGGTTAGCTATTCTAGCAGTTTCATCACAGAAATATGTAACATGCCCATCAATATTATCAACCAAAAGATCTTTAACCATTGCAATTTGAGGTTATACCTTAATTTGTTCAGAAGATTTAGGTGCTTTAATATTACTCTCATGAATCACGGTTGTAACCTTACCATGCTCTTTAATCCTAAAAAGAAAAGATGGGTTCTCAATATAAGCAGTATGCACAACATGATTAGCGGTATAAGCAAGTATTTGATTATTTACAGCAATAGGTTCCTCACAAACGTCTTTAATAGATGTGTGAAATTTAATATATGGGCTGGTATATACGCTCGAGGCGTTCGGCCATATGGGTCAACGCCTACATGATGGACATGGAGTCGAGGCCTCACCGGATAACGGTGTTCATCGTTGTCACGATTAGACTTGGACATTTCTGGGCCATGCCGGGTTTCAAGCAAGGTTTTAAAAAAAAAAACACAAAATCCCAAGCCCGAGCCCGATCCGGCTCATAGCCCGGCAAAATGCCTATTCTCTATATTTAAAAATATTAATATAGCTATTATCAGGGATAAATAGTACAATATGAAACCTATTATTATAAAAACCGAGGTTTAGTCATGACATCGGCCACAACCGAGGATTAGGGTTTGTCGCTACGCCTTTCTTTCTTTGCTAAAAGAGAAAAAAAAGGGTGTGCCACATTGAAATCGAACTTGGAACCTCAACATTCACAGAGCGCGCTCCAACCACTAGGACATCGCACCACTGTGACTATTAACTTCGTTTTTATCCTTTTGTATTATTTTTCTATTTCGTGAAGCCCCCGTTTTTTGGAAGCTTCCCAAACTGTTTATTACTATTTTTTCTCTTTTTTGGAACGGTTTGTTTGTTTTTTTCTTTTCTTTTTGCAAATGCAAGAACTTTTACAGTTTTCAAAATTTTGATTTAAAAACCAAAAAACTTTTTTTAAAATTCATGAACTTTGGAAAAAACCGATAAACTTTTTTCGAATTCGTATTTTTTGTTTCAATATCGATGTACTATTTTTTTCAAATTTGCGAACTTTTTATTCAAAATAGATGAACTTTTTTCAAAATCGATAAACTTGTTTTTCAAAATCAGTGATTTTTTTCAGATTTGATGAACTTTCTTTTCAAAATCAATGAACTTTTTGTTCAAATCGATGCACTTTTTTTCAACTTCAACAATCTTTTAAAAAAATGATGAAATTCTTCAAATTTGATGAACTTTTTTCAAATCGATGAACTTTTTCTCAAATTCACGAACTTGTTTTGAAAATCTATGAACTTTTTGAGTCCCCTCAAATGCAGTTGAGTACATGGGCCGGCCTACAAGCATCAGCGCGTGGGCGCGAGGCAGCTTTATCCTCTGAGGTATGGTGTGTCTGGGCTTTTTTTTCAGTGTGGCGTGGCTGGCCTACGCCTTGGTGGGCTGGGCTGTGCCGTGGCTGGAACGTCTTCTAAAAAAAAAAAAAAAGTCTCCAGAACGCTCCGGGTTTCTCCAGAAGATTCCAGGGGGAAACTGGCGCTGTCACGTTTTCGTAGCCGCGAAGTTTTCGTAGCAGCCAAGTTGATCAGGAGATATCGTAGCTGCCAAGTCTCCCGGGCTACAAATACAACGCCTCACCGCACACGTTTCGCGCAGTTCTTTCACTAGTGCGAAGAGAGAAAGTGAGAGCGAGATGGAAGCGTCAGCCGTCAAGGGCGCCATCGGCTCGAAGGCCGATGCCGCCGAGCCCGACGCCGTCCGCCTCGAGTCCGCCGGCACCGACCTCCTCCGCCCCGCCGGCACTGACCGCCTCCGCCCCAACACTGACGACCTGCCGTCCAAGTGCGTCACCGACGTGCTGCTCCTCAAGAGCGGCCTCACCGAGACCGGTGTCAACGACGGCCTTCCCTCCAAGACCGGCGTCGACGGCCTCTGCATCCCCTCCAAGACCGGCGTCGACGGCCTCTGCATCCCCTCCAAGACCGGCGTCGACGGCCTCTGCATCCCCTCCAAAACCGGCGTCGACGGCCTCTGCATCCCCTCCAAAACCGGCGTCGACGGCCTCTGCATCCCCTCCAAGACCGGCGTCGACGGCCTCTGCATCCCCTCCAAGACCGGCGCCTCCAAGATCGGCGTCAACGACGGCATCCGCATCCCCTCCAAGACCGGCGCCTCCAAGATCGGCGTCAACGACGGCATCCGCATCCCCTCCAAGACCGGCGCCTCCAAGATCGGCGTCAACGACGGCATCCGCATCCCCTCCAAGACCTCCGTGAACGACGCCCCCCCCTCCCTCAAGACCGGCGTCGCGGACGCCCTCCTCCCGAAGGGCGGTGACTACGAGTACGACCCGTTCCCCCTGCTTCCTGGCGTCACGGACGTCCCCCTCCCCAAGGCCGTTCTGCCCGACACCAAATCGGCGTGGACGCGTCGGTCCAGCCTGGTCCACTCGGGTATGCTTGTTCCAGATCCCGTTCTTCCCTGTTACAATTGCGCGGATCGAAATTGTCTGTGAAAAATCAATTTGAATTTTAATAGTGAGCAATTTCAATTCAATGCAGCAGAGGTGGAGAAAAGACCAATCTCCCCAACTCTGAAACGCCAGGGTACGCGAAAATGTGCCCCTCCCTCGCATTGTTTTATATCTTGCAATTTCAATTGAATGCAGCTCAGTAGTCTTTCTGAAACGCCATTGTTTCTGATTTCAACAGGGCGTGATGAACATGCGGATGAGGAGAAGTCTGCATCACCACCGAAGAAGCGCTGCGGTAAAGCAACTCATCTTACCTTTTCAATCCATTCTCATCTCTTAATTTGTATACTCCACGCTCAGTTCTGATTTGAACTGCATGCTATTACTGTGGTGGGTGGAGTTTGACGATTTGAAGTCTATTACTGGTGTGGAGCCTTTTTTTAATCCGTACCCTGAATATGTTCTAGTTTTGCTGTCTATCGGATAGTTTACCTAGTCTGAATCTGTTGGTTCTGAATTTGTCGGTTCAACTGTGTAACTGTATCTGAATCTGTTCTTTTAACTGTTTTTAATACTGAATATGTTCTGGCTCAACTGTTAACCAACCTGATTGGCTAGGTTTCATACTCTGATTCTGTCAGTTCAACTGTTATACTAATATCTTGCATATGCTATAGCTCAACTGTGCAATTGTACTTTACTGGATAGGATTCCTATTCTGAATCTATCTGTTCAACTGTGTATAGTCTGAATCTGTTGTTTTCAACTGTTCAAATGTTTATAAATCCGTGGTCTGTGTAGCTGTACAAGATTGGATGGCTTTCCAGTCTATCTGTTTTGATATTTTGGTTTTATTCTTTCTTGCAGTTCAATTAGACGATTAGGAAAAAGAGGAAGTGGTGGACATTCAGGTTGAGCGTATGAATCGTCCACCGCTTCCGCCGCGTCAGGTCATCGGACCTGACGAGCATGGTATCAAGCGCTACATTGATTACAGCGACCAGGGGAGCACCAGGGTTAGGACTGTCACTACAACAAGAGTTCACAAGATCGCGACTGTTGTCCCAAGGGTTGCTGAACGCAGAAGGACATGGGCCAAGTTTGGCGATGCTGTAGAAGATGATATGATTCTGCGCGCACGGACCGATGGCATTGTGATGATGGAGATCCCCGTCCACAAGCATGAAGCTACGGTCCCTCCACCCTCCGCGCTGTCTCCGACCAAGGCAGGGGCAGCTGCACGCCTTGAAGTTCTTGCCAGGGGGGGTTCCGTCAAGGCTGCTGGCGCGGCAGCTGCGGTGGCCGAAGCTGAAGCCCGTGGTCAGAAGATTTACCCGGAGCATACCAGTGGTAATTCCTCTTCCTGTCAAATGTCTAATCCGCTCCGCAAATTGATATTCAGACGTTGATCTCAATTTTCCTTCTCGTACAGGGAGCAGCTGCTTCGTGATCAGGATTGGCGAGCTACCGTTCGATTCCAGGGAAGATAACGTCCGTGACCTTGTCGAGCAATTTGGTCAAGTGAAGCACGTGGCTCTTGCGAGGAACCCGAGGACTGGAGCTTCTCTGCGATATGCTTTCGTTTACTTCTACAACAAGGCTGATGGGGAAGCTGCGATCGAAGCACTGGCAGATGGGCTCGAAGCGAGGGAAGTGGGCATGTTGTCGTGCTAAACAGCTGGAGGGAATTAGTGTGGTAGGGAGCTAGAGTGGGTACCAGATAGTCGCAGTTGTCGTGCTAAACAGCTGGAGGGAACTAGTGTGGTAGGGAGCTAGAGTGGGTACCAGATAGTCGCAGTGTCATGAAAATATGTCTGTTCGTGGAAGCTTATCATTTGTCCATGTGCCGAAGCATGTCCGTCTGAGAAAGGCAGATCTCCTCTCGAGAATAATAGGAATCTCATTGATACTAATGCTCATCACTCTAAGATGAATTTGTGATTTTGTTAGTTGATTGCCTGATTTGTCAGTTTCTTCTTGTCTACAGTTCAGTTTTAGTCTTATTTGTTGGTGGTTCTCCTGAATTTGGGAGTTACATGGCTTAGCAGGAGCAGCTTTTTGTAGTAACCTTTAGCTGATGGCTCAACTAGCTCACACGAACATACATGGTTCTTTTATTTCCTTGCAAGATCTAGAATATGCAAGAATCCTCCTTGTAGCTACTTTCATGCATACTGGTGTTGAATACTTATTTAGACAATGCATATTGGAACCGAATTGATCTATCTCTGCATTTCATTTAATTTTTCTTTGCCCTCCTTTTGCAAGTATTTATTTTGCACCAAAGAAATCTCTGTTCATAAACTTGTGATTTTGGTACTGTTCTCTGAAAGTAGACCATAGTTTTTCGTGGTCATACGAATTTAGTGTATTCTTACATGATGTGGTTCATTTCTAATATTTCAACCGATTGAAATCACGGAAACTCAAATCATGCTGCAGTGCCGGTGGTCAAAACTGAATCCATGTCAAACCTGAATCAACGAAGGGTCAAAGCTGAATGCTTATCATCTCCAGTGAATCAGTGTGACCACGACCATGCTGCAGTGCCGATTCAGTGTGATACCAGAAGGCTCGGCCGTGACAATCCATGAAGGGCCAAAAATGAATGCTTAGCTATCGACCATGCTGCAGTGCCGATTCAGTGTGACCACGACAACTCAAATCATGTTGCAACTCGATCCGCTGATGTCGCCCAGCCGCCGTTGTTGCGATGGAGCATCGTCGGGTCTCCAACCACCGCCATGCTGAAAGTAGCAAGTGGGATGCGGCGATGTACGAGGGTCGTGCGGTGCTACAGTAGGAGGGTCACCGAGCTTCAATGGAGCATCACCGGTGTTGCGATGAAGCGTTCATCGGACTTCATCGGACTGCTGGAACATCACCGACACTGCGATGGACCATCGCCGGGCTGCCGGGGCATCGCCGGTGCCGCGATGGAGCATTCTCCGGACCACTGGAACATCGACGGCGATGCAAGGGAGCATCACCGGTGTTACGATGGAGCATCGTCGGGCTGTCGAAACATCACCGATGCTGCAATGAAGCATCGTCGGGCTGTCGGGGCATCGCCGGTGCCGCGATGGAGCATTCGTGGGACGTTGCATTGGTGGCTGGAGGCTGCATGGAGACATGTGCAAGTTGGGATGAATGGCATGCCGTCATCCAATCATGTGCGAATCCAGCGCCTTGAATCATACCGTATTGGCACAAATCGACGGCAGGGCGGCTTATTTTTCCCGGGAGGTAATAGCACCCCAGGTCCTATAACTTGTTTAGTATGTGATGATTTGATCCTACAACTTGTAAAAGGCAACTATTTAGTCCTAAAACTTGTCTCTGATGTGCAACTTTGGTCCTGAGCCACTCACATGCTGCCAAGTGGAGCCACCTGGACTAAGCCGGTCAGCTCTCGTCTTTTTACAAAAAAGTCCCTACCGTTTAGCGTTTTCAACCCGCAGGACAGAGATGGTTGCCATGGGCGCGGACGAGTAGGAGCGGCCTGTGCACCAGGGCTGCATGGCCGGCTTCCTCCACCTCTTCAACCGCCCGCACATCCTCTCCGACAAGCGGCGGCTCTGCCACCAGCCCCGAGCATGTGCCGCGTGACCCCGCCCGCTTCCGGTTCGTCGACCCGTCTTTCTTCGAGAAGCCAGCACCATCGGTGCTTCCGCAAAGACCGTCGTCACCAGTGACAGAGGCGGCGCAGGCATAGCGGCGGTCGCCGGATCCGGCCTTCCATAGAGTGGCCGCGCTGCAGAGGCGTAGCGAGGTGTTCCCTGAGCCGGCGAAGCGCGTAGACTCGGGCGCCGGGCAGGGCGAGATCGCGCTCTGCGGCGAGATAGACGAAGCCATTTAGTAATACTGTATCTGCAATCTCCCGGCTCTACTGTTCTTTGCGAGAGCAAAACAGCAGATAAACAAACAATCACCATAGATAGAGTACTAAACAATTTGGCTCTACCACATGAACCAAAGCATAAGTACAGATCTGGATCAGCCTAATTATTCATGATGGTGATGGATCACATCAAGCGTCAGTGAGAGAACACACTGCAGATATACTGATCTCGGCATGCCTGCTAATTTCAGTACTATCAATAATTCAATATGCAGATAGCTCTCTGAATTTGAGCTGAAAAAAAGTGTGCTGTATAGTATGCAAGAGAACAATTCCAAACTCCTGGTACTAACATTTCAGCCAAGATTTGATCCTTCGGATTTCACACTCACTTTACAACTAATTTGCAAAGGTATAAACATACACAAACGGTGAAAGAAAAGATCATTCAAGCTGTTCAATAATTTAGCCTGCTACTGCAAAACATGTCCACTGAAACAATGGACTGCATGGTGAAGGAGACGAACCTATGTCATGACTCATGAGTTATAACTTAGAAGGGAAAGAAAGCGAAACGATCCGACGCGTACTAAACTAACATCAGCAAGCAGAGCATGCTGCAACCGAGGGATATCCACATCATCGCAAGACGATGGCATCTCTGAAATATGATGATATGGTCCTCATTGGCATTCCATAATGCGCAGAAACGGGACGGAAGCTTTGTCCATGATCACCAAGACTGGGCACCTCGCACTGGATTGTCTGAATTGACGACTCCCCTGCCACTCTTGCTGCTGAAGCACGACCTGCCACCGGGCGGCAACCTCTTCATCGGTGGCACGGAGTCTGGAACGGCGTCCTGCAATGCGCGCCGGTTGCGGCCCCGTCCGTTGCTGCTGTTCTCGCCGCGGCCCCGTCCGTTGCTGCTGTTCTCGCTGCGGCACCGCCTCGACGTGGCGGCGCCACCGGCAAGGAGCCCGCTCTCCCTGGCTGCAATTAGCTCGTCCTCCATGGTGGACTGCAGCACTTCGGCGATGGACATGCGGCTCTCACGGTGCACGCCTTCTTCTCTGATTTCTGCCGTGCCATTGGCCTCCTCCTTCTCTGCTCCCTCTCGGCTGTCCTCCGTCTCCTGATCGTCGCGGTCAACTCTGACGCCCCCGATGCTCACTGGATCCTGCTGCTCCTCACACATGTCTTCGAAGTCATCGATCACCACGACCACCTCATGGGTGTTCCGGTCGGCATCGCCTGGAGCACAGCCCTCCGGCTTCGGCGGCGCCACCTCGACACGAACGTGATGTTGGAGCGGCAGAGGGGGCAATTGGAGTGCGACTTGAGCCAAGTGTCGATGCATTGCTGGTGCATTTCGGCAGCAGCCGGAGGACTCGCCGTCGTCATCAGCGGAGCAGGTAGTCATGCACCTTGCGGAGCTCCTCCAGCAGCTTGGGCGTGGAGCAGGCGCCGGCGAGCTCGTAGAAGGACGCCGCGTCGGCGCGCGCCCCCTTCTCGAGCAGCTCCACCGCCTCCTTCGCCCGCCCCTCCTTGCACAACGCGATCAACTTCTCCGGCCCCGCCGCGGGCTCGGGCGGCGGCGGCGGCCCCTGCTGCCGCTGCGGTGCCGGAGGAGCGGGAGGCGGCGGCCCGTAGCCGTGGCGCGACGGGGAGGCCCCTGCCGCTGCTGGTAGTGGTTGCTCCACGGCGGGATATGATCCAGCTGCTGCTGAGAGGGCGGGGACGGAGCCGGAGGAGGCGGCCCATAGCTGTGGCATGGCGGGGGAGGAGGAGGCCCTTGCCGCTGCGGCTGGTAGTCGTTCCTCGACGGGGGAGGAGGCGCCTGATGCGGCTGCTAGTAGCAGTTGCTCGCCGGCGGGGGAGGCGGGTGGCCCTGCGGCGACCACTGGGGAGGAGGCGGGCCCCACTTCTGCTGCGGCGGGTGCGGGTGGCCCTACTGGGGATGGCAGCGGCGGCGGAGGTATGGTAGGCGTGGGTCGAGGAGATGGCGCGGGCGGGGGTGAGGAGGTGGAGGAGGGAGCGGGACCTGGAGGAGACGAACGCGACGGAGCGCAGCGGGCCGGCGGGCCTGTGGATGGCGGCGGCGGTGGCGGCCATGGCGAGGCGAGGGACGGCGAATGGGGACTCTGTACTGCGGGTTAGGACTGTGATGTGTACTGCGGGTTGAATAAGAGAAACAAGAGGGGGTATGTGCAAAAACACCATCTTTGACTGTCTCTGCCACGTTGGCGCCAAGTGGCTGCGTCTGATTCGTACAGGACTAAACTTTTGCAAGTTGCAGGACTAAGCCATCACATATCGTGCAAGTTCTAGGACCTGCGGTGCTATTACCTCTTTTCCCGGGCATCATCCAGATGACGCGTAGCAGGCGCTTTCTGTGCTGCTATTTGCAGCCTTCCATTGGAAGACCATTTGTTTGGAGGATATGGATGTGATGTTGCTGCCCATTTGATTCATGGCATTTTGAATGAATGCATGATTATTTTGTGATTTTTCTTTGCTAGCTGGTCATCAATGCTTTGGTATTAGTCCTTTGATGTGGACTGACCGCTCTTTATTGCCAATGCAGTGCATCAATCCGTACGTAAGCCACATCGGCGAGATGAGACTCATCTCTTCGATACGGCAAAAAGTTGATCATGCTTGGAAAAATAATAATTGTACATCAACCATTGTTGATTATGGTCGTATTTTGACTTCTAAATATTCAGAATTCATGTTGTAGTTGGATTTTTTTCTCTTTTTCGAAATTATGAACTTGCAGCAAGCTTCTCATATGATGTTTTGTTTAGACGCAAAAAGAAAAAAAATGATGTTTCGTTGCTTTGGTGCATGGATGTATGAAATTTGTAGCAAGTTTGTTGTGTGTGATGTTCCTTTGATTTGGTACAAAGAACAACGATAGGAGGTTTGGTTGATTTGGTGCTGCAGTGTACAAAGGCCATCAATGGAAGGTTGCCGGGGACAAACCGAACAGACTATATTATACAGGGATTAACAAGGCTTGTTTGGTTAGGCGGGGTTTGAAAAGGATTGGAAGGGATTAAATCCTTTGCAAGTCAAAATCCCCCTCAAACCTCTCCAATCCCCTTCAATCCCTTTGGCAAGGGGATTAACTGAACAGGGTGGGTCTAATCCTCTAGAGGTTTGGTTCCACTGGTTCCAGTGGAACCGAACAAAGCCTTAGGCATCATTGTCTTTTGTTCATTGCAGGTATAGTTGGCAATTTTACAAAACCAATGTGATGTTATGTTGCATGAAAATTTGTTTGGAGACCTAATTTCACATTTTCTATTCCGTCATCTAAAACTACTTCTCTGTTTTCCGAGCTGTTAGTCTGAGTATTCAAATTGATCTGCAGCAAAAGTGAAGTAGTGGATCAGCTAGCACGGTGCAATGGACGTGTGAAAGAAACTCAGCTCACGCCTCGGATCTCCTATGAGGGCGACTATGTCATAGTTCGGGCTAGGGTTCTGGTGAAGAAACCTCTCACAAGGGTGACGCCTGTGAATGTTGTGGGCGAAGGGAGATAGTTCCTCCCAATCAAGTATGAGAAATTCCCTTACTTCTGCCAAGTTTGTGGGTTCATGGGCCACAACTGTGAGGAATGCAGTGATGGTGTCTGGGAGGAAAAGCATAAACAATGGGGAAGCTAGATGTTGGCACGGAGAAGGGAAATAGCACCGGAGCAGCAAGGCGAAGACCGTGCTCCGCGCGGTGGCCGTTCAGGAGGCCGAGGTAGAGGAAGGGCAGGCATGGGCGCTCCCGTGCCTCGACAAAAGTCATCGCCGCGCAAGCGGTCGTCATAGGATGCCGAGCTGGATTCGGGGATCGAGGAGGGAGAATATGTCACTAGCCCATTGAAACCAGTTGAGACGGTTCGGGAGGAGGATGAAGGAGGAGATCCAGCAGCTCATAGAATTCTATGCCTCACCTCGTCTGAAAGTGCGTCTGACCAGGTTGTGAACCCGACTGCAGGGACAAAGGGGACCGAGGAGAGCAACAAGGCACCTCCGGGTGGTGCAGGTAACACACTAGTGGCAGTTCCGCCACTTCCTCCAGCATATGTCTCGCCTAGAGATGTAAAGAAACCAAGGAAATCAGGGTCCCCAATGAAGCAAGACAAGGATAAGATGGCATTAGTGGCGGCCCCAATTCGGAGCACCGCCAGGCCCAATGAAAATCTTAAGTTGGAATTGTCATGGTATAGGCGATCCCGCGACAGTTCGAGAGCTCCGCGACCTCGTGGAGATAAGCTCGCCAGCTATCCTTTGTTTAGTAGAAACTCAATTACAGAAGAGCCGTGTCGAAGGTCTTCAGTTTTCTTTAGGTTATGATTTTAATTTTGGCATAGGTAGTAGTGGCCGCAGTGGCGGTATTTGTATCTTTTGGAAGAATTCCCTCGATGTTGCAATAAAGAACTTTTCAAAGTATCATGTGGATGCTTGGGTCATAGAACCAGGCAAGGAACAATGGCGGCTGTCGTGTTTTTATGGAGAAGCAACTAGAAGCCTCTGTTACAAGACTTGGGACACCATGAAAAGGCTGAGGGGGGAGAGCACCGTCACGTGGATGTGCATCGGTGATTTCAACGAGATTTTAAGGCCTGACGAGCAACAAGGTCCTAATGCACGAGACAATGCACAGATTGGTGCTTTTAGAGAAGCAGTGGATGTATGTGGCCTCGCTGATTTGGGGTACCGCGGACTGGACTGGACGTGGGAGAAGAAAGTAGCTGGTGGCCAATATTACCGTGTTCATTTGGACATGGCCTTGGCGTCGGCACACTGGTCTGCACTTTTCCCTTTTGCTACTATTGAGCATCTCACCATGGCAAAGTCTGACCACTGTCCGATTCTTCTAGAGACTGACCTTGTTGATACCAGTGTTCGTGTCAAGCAAAAGCAGTTTCGCTATGAGCGCATGTGGGAGAGGGACCGAGGTTTGGGGATGTAGTTGCTGAAGCCTGGAACTCAACTGGAAGAGCCCACACCGTGTCTGCACTGTCAGAAAAGATGGCTTCCGTTGCTGGTAGCTTGCAAAGATGGGGACGCACCACCTTTGGCACGGTCCGCTCTGAACTTCGATCTCTACGCCAGCGTTTGCACGAGACACATGCACTCTAAAACCGAGTTGGGCCATCTGCTGAGGATAAAAGGGTAGAAGCTCGAATGGTTGAGCTCTGTTTACGGGAAGAGATTATGTGGCGCCAACGGGCACACATCCAGTGGCTAGGGGAGGGGGACAGCAACTCAAATTTTTTTCACCGCAAGGCGAGCGCATGCAAAGCAAATAACCGTATAACAGAGCTACAACGAGTTGACAAGTCTGTCTGTAAAGAGGAGCATGAGATGGCGGCTATGGCCACAAGCTTTTACGGTAATATGTATGCTTCTGAAAACACCGTTGGAATTGAGTAAGTTTTAGCTCATATACCAACCAGGGTTGATGCAGCCATGAACAATACTCTTAATGCACAGTATAGCAAAGCCGAGGTTGAAAGGATCGAGATGGACCTATAGGGTGGGTGAATAGGTACAATTACAAATTTTAATCGTTACTTACCAATTTTAGGCAATAAAGCGGAATATGAAAGCGGGCCTAACAATTGCAGTGATGATAGTTATGCTATGTGTGCAAAGCAAACCAACAAGTAAGTGAGTAAGCAAGCACAAGTAATACAACAAAGACAAATAACCACAAGTAGGAAGTTAGGGTTAGGGATAACCGCAACTCCGAGAGACGAGGATGTATGTCGATGTTCACTTCCTTGGAGGGAAGCTACGTCACCGTTTAGAGAGGTGGGTGTTACCACGAAGGCACACCAACGCCACAAAGGCTCATCCTATTCTCTCCTTGAGACAACACCACGAAGGCGTTTCTCAACCACTAGTGGTAGACCTTGGGGTGGTCTCCAAAACCCTCACAAACTTTCCGGGGAAGATCACAATGGTTGATTCCTCACCGAAGAACTCCTACCGCCTAGGAGTCTCCAACCTCCAAGAGTAATAAGAATGATGGGGAAAAGCTCAAGTCTTGCTCAAATCACAAATTCCTTTGGTGGAGAGAAGGGGAAGGAGTGGATCTATCACTTGATTGGAGAACTTCTCACAAATGCTCTTGGGATCTTGGATTTGGTGTATGAGGATGTGTGAGAGAGAAATGTGTGTTCTAGGGTTAGCTCAAAGTGAATGGTCAACCTCTCCACGAAGTGGTGAAGAGGTATTTATAGTGAGGGAGCAAATATGGCCGTTGTAGTGTAAGTGACAGAGTCTGGCCGGACATCCGGGCCAAGGGCCGGACATCCGGCATCTGAGAAGTGAGCACATGATACACAGAGCCAGAGAGGGAAAACAAGGGAGCCGGACATCCGGGGAAGCCCAGGACATCCGGCACATATGGGAGCACCCGGACATCTGGCTTATGCCCGGACGTCTGGCACGCCACACTATCAGACCACCACAGTTCTGGTATTGAGTGGGTCGGAAATCCGGCAAGAGGCTCGGATATCCGGGGCCCGGACATCCGGCAGTGTGCCGGACATCCGGCGCATATTTGTCATAAAAGGATGCTCTCTGGATAGCAGAGATACCAGATATCCGGGGCACTTCCAGGACATCCGACGACACAGTGAGCTCCCGGACATCCGGCACAGGGCCCGGACATCCGGCCATCACAGAGAAGCAACACCTAGTGATTTGAGCATAGTGCAGTTTTTGACCAAGGAAAAGGAGATTGTTTTGACTTGAGCAAGTCTTTTACTGAGCCAACCGATCCCCTCTTGATAGTGCGGGATCCCTATACTCAAGAAGAAAAGAAAGCTAGATCCGTAAACCTTTTGGTTCCTTCCTTCTTGGATCATAATCATTCCATGCATTCGTGATACTCGCATATTTAGATTTGAGAACTAATACGTGAGATTTACTTGACAAATATCATTAGTCCTCTACATGTACATTGTCATTAACATCAAAATATAATGTAACGGCATGATTGCACTTTCAATCTCCCCCTTTTTGTTTGTTGATGACAATCACACATGTAGTATAAAAGATATGGCAATGCATTTCATAAAAGCATAAGTTATATGATAATTTTGATTGAGCTCCCCCTTAATGTGTGCAACTTTGAGATAACAATAATTCAATGCACATGTGTTATGTTTGCTCATGGGGGAGCGTTTGAAACATATGCAAACCGTGGGCAACCCATGAACACAAACTCATATGATAGAGAGAAAAGATAGCATATAAGATAGTACTTGGAATACATCAATACCATAATCTCACAATTAAAGTCTTACAACCTGATAATCTTAACACAAATATAGGGTTCACACGATAGCATAGCAGATACTGCATAGAAATACTACTTCTCCCCTTTGTTAGAAACACACAAAAAGGGGCGAAAGCATCAGTACATAGAGAGAAATCACTCCTGGCGGATGTCATCATCATCAACGACCCCATCGAAGAACTCGGCGTACTCGGCACGGGTCGGAAACCCAAAGGCGGAGGAAGATGGAACAGGCGGGAGAGGATCATCATCATCGCTCACTGGACTGCCACGAGCACGGAGAGTCGGAGACGCTGCTTGAGCCGGTTCTTGGAGAGGATGAGGCTCTGCTGGACATCATGATTCTGCTGACAGTTGAAAGTGATAGCCTTCATGATAGAAAACTGGGCTTTTCCCATGAAGGAAGCAAGGCGGTCAAAAGGGTCCCTATCAGAGGAAGAGGAAGCACCAGAAGCCCTCTGGGACTGAGCAGGAGCCTTGCCCTGGGCCGCAGGAGTTCTCCTAGGCTGAGAAGGAGCAGTAGGCTGAACAAGGGCAGACTCATACATATGATGAGCAGGCTTCCACTTGGAATGCACAACAGTCTTGGCCACCGCAAAGGGAGCGGTGTGGTCAATCAGAGCCTGAATGTATGGAGCATAAGGGAACTGACGCGTCTGCTGAAAACTGGTCAGGCGGATCTCATGCCATATAAAGTGAGCAGTGTCAAGTGGCTCCGTGGGGTGAGAATGCATGCGCACCATGAGGTCAATGCAATAGCTGCGTGCCCGCGAGCGATCTCCCTTCTTGGGGTAAAGAGTGCGAAGCACACACTGATAGAGAATGTAATAGGGCGATCGAAAGATAGAGACCTCATTGGGGGGATACTTGATCTCCTCATCAGTGAGCTGGCGAGTGGGCTTGATAAGCGGCATACAGTCACCAATCTTCATGTGGGTATGATTAGGATCCTCACTATGAATCCGATGACCATGACCAGAAAGACCCAAAATCTGGACAAACCGGGTGTAAGATATACTCAGCTGTGCATCATCAGTCATCCACGTGAGGGTGTTGTCAGGCCCAAAGAAACAGGTGGCATAGAACTGAAGAATAGCACCTTCATTCCAGTCACACTTGAAGGTCATGGCCGGACCAAGATCCATGTCATCAATGATATTGACAGTGTTGTCCGGGAAATGCAAAGGATGCTTACGAAGAAAAGGCAAGTCCATGTAGGATTGAGGAGCAAGGCCACGCCCACGAACCACACTGGCATAGATATCCTGCTGCATGCGAGTACGAAAACGACGGTCTTCAGCATCAGCCACCATCCCAAATTGATTGATATCACGCCGGAACTCGAGATAAGGACCCATCCCCACGGTCTTGAAGTTGTGAACAGAGCGATTTCCATAGACAGACATATCCATGGAGATGGGGCGACCATTAGTCACGGGCAGAGGCTCTCCCCGGACTGGAGGCACAGGTGCCTCCGGAGCCCGGCGTGTCCCCGGCTTATACTAACCAACAGGACGCCTGGGAACAAAGTCTTCATCTTCTTCCACATTGTAATACTCATCATCCGGATCAGAGTTAGGGGATGGCCGTGACTTGCGGTTGCGACTAGGGCCGATAGAGCACTTCTTAGAGGTCATCTTCTTCTTCTTAGGGCGGACATTCTCCTCGGAATCGGTGGAGCCCTGTTGGCGAGCGCCTGAAAGTAGCGGGACACCGATGAGAGGGAAGTAAGGTGAAAGTAGCCATAGGAACACACATAAATAACAGAGGGAAAATGGTGACAGTTTGTCCATAAGTGTGCTTAGGGCAAAGTGTCAACATGACCAAAGTATATGTGCATGACTAATGACATAGAAAGGAATGATAGTGGAAGCATGTCAGGAAGGGCAAGACGAGCCATGTCATAAACATGAAGCCCAATATACATGTATGGAGGCATATACCAAGGCATAACAAGGATGGGAAAGAAATAGACAGGGGCACAGAAGAGCATACCATGGGAGAGAGCTCCCTCGGCAGGACCCGGGCCAGCATTCTTGGTCCGAGCCATCATGGAGCAATGGGGAGGACCGGCACCAAGATATCCTCCTTCCGAACAACCCGGGACACCAACTCACCAACAGAGACGGTGAGGAGGTAGATCGGGGGGAGGAGGACGTGGAGCGAAGAGATCGGGGGCCGAGAGGGACGAGGGAGGCCGGGGCGGCGGCGGAGGAACGGCGGCGGCTCCGGCGGCTGAGCGGGCTGGGGAGGGTCGAGTGGGGGATTTGGGGAAGAACTACCCCGACCCGCACAGGATTCAGGTTATATACGCACTCGGGGGCCGGACATCCGGGGCAGGTCCCGGACATCCGGGGTAGAGGCCCGCCAATTCGAGGCATTCTGGTGAGCAAGGGGGTCGGATATCCGGCGGGACTAGCCGGATATCCGGGGCCTGAGACTGGGCATGAACCGAGACCCGCCGGATGTCCGGCGCCTACGCCGGATGTTCGGCGCCTGTGGTTTACATTTTGGACTCTCTGGATACGAGCAGCCTGGAAATCCGGCGATGGGGCCGGATGTCCGGCGCCTGGGGTTGTAGTTCAGAGGAAAAAAAATACATAGGGAGGCCCAGGACTTAAGATTCAGCCAAGATAAAAAAATAATACATAGAAGGAGGCCTATATGATGAAGATTCCGCCAAGGAGATTTATTCGTGAGATATAGATGTAATTGTAACACACAGATATATAAGAATTCACATGACACAAAGTAATGAGGACAATCTCTACTCCGCAAGATGATAATGATCAATGTTACCATGTGTGAGCATAAGTGAATTGGCACCGCGAAGATTTGAACCTTGGGCCCAAGAACACTACTCCATCATTTAAAGTACCAAGTCACATAAAATGAGCAAAGTAACTTTGAGAGTATTTGGTTTCTTTATGCATCATATAGGGTGAGAGAACTCATGAGTTGAATGTCTCCCCCTAAATACATGCCTACACCTAGACAAGACATAAAGTAAATGTATGCAGGTGTGCAGAAATTTCAGATAACCTTATCAAGCTCCAAGATACCAAGTTCACGCCTAAGTTGATAGAACCTAGCTTCATCCAGCGGTTTGGTGAAGATGTCAGCAAGTTGCACGTCCGTGCCAACATGAGCAAGACCAATGTCACCCTTTTGCACATGGTCTCGTAAGAAGTGATATCAAATGTCAATGTGCTTGGTGCGAGGGTGATCAACAGGGTTTTCAGCAAGCTTGATGCCACTTTCATTGTCGCATCGTAGAGGCACATGTCTGTAAATTATACCATAGTCCTTCAAAGTTTGCCTCATCCATAGTAATTGTGTTGCACAACTTGCAGTTGCAATATATTCGGCTTCAGCGGTGGATAGAGAGACACAATTCTGCTTCTTCGAGGACCAACTTACCAAGGAGCGTCCAAGAAACTGGCATGCCCCGGAGGTGGATTTCCTTCCCACTTTGTCTCCAGCCTAATCCGCATCCGTGTACCCAATGAGATCAAACTTGGCATCCTTGGGGTACCATAGGCCCAACTTTGGGGTGTGAACAAGGTATCTAAGAATATGCTTAACCGCCTTATGATGACTTTCCCTAGGGGTAGCTTGAAATCTTGCACAAATGCCTACACTTAACATGATGTCTGGTCTAGATGCACAAAGGTAAAGCAATGAACCAATCATAGAGCGGTAAAGAGATGGGTCAAACGGGATACCGTTTGTGTCTTCGTCAAGAAAAAATTTGGTTGCCATGGGTGTCTTTACTGGGCTGGCATCTGTCATTCCAAACTTTGCAAGAATGTCCTTGAGATACTTGGTTTGGGATAAGAAGATTCCTTCTTGAAATTGTTGAATTTGAAAACCGAGAAAGAACTTCAAGTACGCATTGAGTGACATCTCAAAGGTCTTGGTCATGGATTCCGCAAACTTTTTGCATAAATGAATGTTAGGAGAAAAAAAAATGATATCCTCTACGTAAATTTGGCATAAGATCAAATCACCCTTTTCCCTTTTTGTAAAAAGAGTAGGGTCAATCACCCCTCTCACAAAACCATCATCGAGTAAAAACTTCTTAAGATGATCATACCAAGCACGAGGTGCTTGTTTGAGGCCATACAAAGCCTTGTGAAGTTTGTACACATAGTCTTTGTGACCGAGGTCAACGAAACCGGGTGGTTGTGATACATAAACCTCTTCTTGTAGAGGACCATTTAGAAATGCACTCTTCACATCCATTTGATGTAAAGTAAAACCATTGAAAGCAGCATAAGCAAGTAAGATACGAATTGATTCAAGACGGGCAACGGGAGCAAAGGTCTCATCAAAGTCCAAACCTTCAACTTGTGAGTACCCTTGTGCCACTAACCTTGCCTTGTTTCTGATGATTATACCATGCTCATCTTGCTTGTTCTTGAAAATCCATTTTGTTCCAATAACATTGTGTTCCTTAGTTGGCCTTTGACTAAAGACCATACTTTGTTGCGCTCGAAGCTGTTCAACTCTTCTTGCATTGCAACAAGCCAGTCGTTGTCCATCAAGGCATCTTGCACCTTGTGTGGCACAACACTAGAGACAAACGAAAAGTGAGCACAAAAGTTGGTTAATTGTTTACGAGTGACTCTACCTTCCGATATGCCGGTGTGAATTTTCTTGACATCAACACGACGGGCCACACGAGGCATGATGGAGGTTAGGGTTTCACGAGGTTCAATTTCATTTCCATCATCAACATCTTCAACATGCGAATCTATAGGGGGTTGTGGAAGATCTTGTTCTTGTTCTTCATGCATCATTTGTTGGGATTCACCATCACTAGAAGATTTGTCATCATCGACATGTGCGTGTTCTTGCTCTTGTTCTGGGTGATGAACTTGTTCTTGTTCTTGTGCTTGATGGTGTTGTAGGTTCCGTGTAGGACCTAGTTCTTGTTCTTGGATTATGAACTCCTCTTGAGGAACGGGTTCTTGTTGTGATGTTGGTGTAGTAGTAGTTTGAGCATGAGTGGTGCTTGTGTCCTCATTTGCACCTTCACAAGGAACATGTTCCATTGGAAGGAGAGCACCTACACCCATGGTCAAGATATCTTGAGAAGGATCTTCATCACCTGCATCACTTAGATCAACTTGTTCCCCATGGGAGACATTAAATTCATCAAACACCACGTCACAAGTTTCTACAACACATCCGGTGGATTTGTTGTAGACCCTATAGGCATGGGAGTTTGATCCATAACCAACAAATATTCCTTCGGTTGTTTTAGATTGAAATTTTCCTAACCGTTCTCTCTTGTTGAGAATGAAGCATTTGTAGCCAAAGACCCGGAAATATTTGACATTTGGTTTGTTTTCGGTTATGAGTTCATATGTGGTCTTGTCCAAGATCTTGCGAAGAAATAGACGATTTGATGCATGACATGCTGTGTTGACAGCCTCTGCCCAAAAGCTATGAGGTGATTTGTACTCATCCAACACGGACCTTGCCATTTCCACAAGAGTCTGGTTCTTCCTCTCGGTTACCCCATTTTGTTGTGGGGTATATGGTGTGGAGTATTGATGCTCAATTCCTTCATCACTAAGAAACTCTTCCAAGGTGTAGTTCTTGAACTCGGAGCCATTGTCACTTCTTATTGCCAAGATTTCTTTGTCAAACTTGCGTTGAGCTTGCTTGGCAAAATCAATGAAGGTGATTTTTGTCTTGTCCTTGGACTTGAGAAAGAACACCCATGTCTATCTTGAGTAATCATCAACAATAACGAAGCCATACTTCTTCCCACCAAGACTGTCCCATGAAGGAGGCCCAAAGAGATCCACGTGAAGGAGCTCCAAAGGTCTTGAAGTTGATACTATGTTCTTGGGGGGATGCTTTGATTGATGTTGCTTCCCTGCTATGCATGCACTACCCACACGGTCTTTCTCAAAGGATACATTGGTTAGTCCAAGGATGTGTTCACCCTTTAAGAGATCTTGAATATTTCTCATGCCGAAATGGGCTAGCCGGCGATGCCATAGCCATCCCTTGTCGGCCTTGGCCATGAGGCAAGTTGCATGGAATGTGCTATCTTTCGAGAAATCAACCGTGTAAAGGTTGCCATCCAACTCCCCCGCAAAGGCAACTTCAAGAGTATCTCTCTTAAAGACTTTCACATCCGTTAGTCCAAATAGTGTATCATAACCAACAGAAGCCAATTGACGAACATAAGGCAAATGGTATTTTAGGGATTGAACAAGCATGACATTTGTAAGTGACATGTCATTAGTGATAGCCACCTTGCCCAACCCAAGTACCTGTCCTTTAGACCCTCCACCAAAGACAATGCTCATAAATGGTTGAATGGCTTCCATGAAGTCCATGAGTAGTGTTCCATCTCCGATCATATGATTTGAGCAACCGCTATCAATCACCCATTTGACTCTACCGGAGACACCAACCTACACACAATTCAAGTCTTGGTTAGAGGCACCCATTTTACAATGGGACCTCTCAAGTTAGTGACAAGGGTCTTAGGAACCCAAATTGCATAAAACCGAAAAGCATTTCTAGGACCAACAAACTGAGCATAGACATCTCCATCTTTTCGCTTACGAAGCACATATGATGGAGGCATAAATTCTTTTGGCTTGTTGAAAGTGGGTTTGCCCCTAGTGGCCTTCCTACTCACAGCCTTGTCAACCTTACCCTTTCCTTTCTCCTTGTGCCCTTCTCGCACAAATGTCTCCTTGAGGGGAGTTGTGGACTTATGCGTTGCTACCTTATTCTTGCTTGTGCTTGGATCAAATCCAAGCCCTTCCTTGGCCACAACCTCCTTGTGTTGGCTCAGTACTTCATTGAGGTTCTTTTGTCCTTGGGCACATGACATGAGCCCTTTTTCAATTTGAGCCTTTAACACCCGATTCTCCTCAAGTAAGCTAGCTAGGTCACCACTGGGTTAGTAGCATAAGTATCAACATTTATAATAGGAGAGGAATAGGCTTTTCCAAGTGTGTTAAGATAGGTGAGCTTGAGTTCATCAAACTTCTTAGTAAGGAGATTTAGCTCATCTTCCTTTGTCTTGAGAGACGAATGTAAGAGCTCACAATCTTTAGTGTGCTTATCAATGTTTGCACCTATTTTTAAGCACAATTCATCATTACGTGCTTCCTCATATAGGACTTTCTGCTCAAGGATTTCACATTTTTCCTTTTCCTCTGTAACGAGGGTTTCGAGTTCCTTGATGGAGATGGTGTGCTTACTCACCATCTCCATAAGCATACGAAACATAACGAGCTTCTTTCCTTTGAGAGAGCACATGACTTTCTCCATTTTAGCAAACATGGCATCACTTATTTCATGTTCATGATCATGATCCTCAGCATCAAGGTATTCATCACTAGGTGTGGTAGGAATAAATAGAGGAGGGTTTGGACGTGTAGTTACCTTCACCTTGTCTGGAGAGGTTTGTCCCTCATCATCATCTACCGTGGCCTTTGCCATGAGACATTTGTGTGCGTTGCCTTCGTAGTCTTTCATATAGTTGTATGTGACAACATCACCGGTCTTGTTTACGAGTCTCAATGTGGTTTGAGTGTCTTGGGCTACACCCGCAACACCTCTAACATCATCGGGGTCGGACTCGTCTTGGGCAACCATGGCCTTCCCATCTCTCTTCTTGAACTTGGAGTTCAATGGGTTAGGCAACTTCTTCTTCACAAATGCCTTCGGAAATCTTGGTTTATCTTCTCTCTTTTCATAGGGGCACTCGTTTGAAAAATGGTTGGTTTCTTCACAATTGTAGCAAGTCCTTACTTTCTTCTTTTGGAATCTTCCCTTGAATTTCCCCGCACTGAACTTCTTCACAAAGAGAGCCATGTCTTCATATGAGGTCCCCTCATCCGAGTCAACTTCATAGCCTTCTTCTTCAACATCTTCTTCTTCTTCTTCACTCACATCATCATCCATTACATGCTTGGCCTTCAAGGCTAGGTTTGTCTTGGGTGACGAGGAACCATGCATGGCAAGGTGTCTTGTAGCGTTTGCCTTTGATTCTTCAAATAGTTGGAAGGTTGAAATGACATCATCGGGAGACATGTCCTTGAATCCATGTTCTCTTCTTATGTCCCACACCATTTGATGGTGGTATGGAGCAAGGGCATTTAGCAATTTGTCCACAAGAAAACGTTTGGTCAAGTTGAATCCATCTTGGCTTTTGTCACAATCATATGATTCAATGTCAGCGGCAAGTGTCATCAATCGCTCATGAAGTTGCTTGGGATCTTCACCTTTCTCCATGCAAAAATATTGTAATGCCCCTTTTGCAATCTCATATTGTGCAAGACGGAGAGAGAAAGTTCCAGTCTTGGTCATCACAAGGCTGTCTCATAGGTCTTTTGCATTTGTGAGGTGAATGTAGGGCCTCTTCTGCTTGTCAGACATGCCCTTTCTTATGAGCATGATTGCGGTGTCATTGAGGTGTTTGTCATATTCTTCACCTGGTGTGAGATCCTTGGGATTCACAGGGTTGTAACCTTTCTCCATGACCTCCAGCATTTCATCGTTGACAAACCTAAGGTGATCCTGCATTCCAACCCTCCACAAAGAAAAATCGGCAGTGTTATCAAGTAAAGGGGGGTTTCCTGCTGCATTATACCTAGGTTTCTCAACTCTAGATTTTTCATATAACCATGGAACACCGGTGTGGTCACCAGTTTGAGATTGTTGGCTCAAATTTGGAAGAGATGCATTTGGTTGCTTTATCACACCCACTGGGTTTTCCAGTGGTGGAGTTTTTGCAGCTAATGCATCCAACCTCATTTTAACTAAGGCCTCAATAGAAGCATCATGCTCCTCCTTTTGCTTGGCGAGGGCCCTTTCAAGATCCTCAGCGGTGAAAGATCTACGCTCATCCAAAGAGGATGTCCCTTTCTCGATAGGGAGTGCAACTAAAGGATTCCCATCATTATCCATCTCGCTCTAGGGCGGTTAAGCCACAAGATTAGAGCACGAGGCTCTGATACCAATAGAAAGGATCGAGATGGACCTAGAGGGGGGGTGATAGGTACAATTACAAATTTTAATCGTTACTTAGCAATTTTAGGCAATAAAGCAGAATATGAAAGCGGGCTAACAATTGCAGTGATGATAGTTATGCTATGTGTGCAAAGCAAAACAACAAGTAAGTGAGTAAGCAAGCACAAGTAATACAACAAAGACAAATAACCACAAGTAGGAAGTTAGGGTTAGGGATAACCGCAACTCCGAGAGACGAGGATGTATGCCAATGTTCACTTCCTTGGAGGTAAGCTACGTCACCGTTTAGAGAGGTGGGTGTTACCACGAAGGCACACCAACGCCACGAAGGCTCACCCTATTCTCTCCTTGAGACAACACTACGAAGGCGTTTCTCAACCACTAGTGGTAGACCTTGGGGTGGTCTCTAAAACCCTCACAAACTTTCCAGGGGAGATCACAATGGTTGATTCCTCACCGAAGAACTCCTACCGCCTAGGAGTCTCCAACCTCCAAGAGTAATAAGAACGATGGGGAAAAGATCAAGACTTGCTCAAATCACAAATTCCTTTGGTGGAGAGAAGGGGAAGGAGTGGATCTATCACTTGATTGGAGAACTTCTCACAAATGCTCTCAAATGCTCTTGGGATCTTGGATTTGGTGTATGAGGATGTGAGAGAGAGATATGTGTGTTCTAGGGTTAGCTCAAAGTGAATGGTCAACCTCTCCACGAAGTGGTGAAGAGGTATTTATAGTGAGGGAGCAAATATGGCCGTTGTAGTGTAAGTGATAGAGTCTGGCCGGACATCCGGGCCAAGGGCCGGACATCCGGCATCTGAGAAGTGAGCACATGATACACAGAGCCAGAGAGGGAAAACAGGGGAGCCGGACATCCGGGGAAGCCCCGGACATCCGGCACATATGGGAGCACCCGGACATCCGGCTTATGCCCGGACGTCCGGCATGCCACACTATCAGACCACCATAGTTCTGGTATTGAGTGGGTCGGAAATCCGGCAAGAGGCTCGGATATCCGGGGCCCGGACATCCGGCAGTGTGCCGGACATCCGGCGCATATTTGGTGTAAAATGATGCTCTCTGGATAGCAGAGATACCAGATATCCGGGGCACTTCCCGGACATCCGACGACACAGTGAGCTCCCGGACATCCGGCACAGGGCCCGGACATTCGGCCATCACAGAGAAGCAACACCTAGTGATTTGAGCATAGTGCAGTTTTTGACCAAGGAAAAAGAGATTGTTTTGACTTGAGCAAGTCTTTTACTGACCCAACTGATCCCCTCTTAATAGTGCGGGATCCCTATACTCAAGAAGAAGAGAAAGCTAGATCCGTAAACCTTTTGGTTCCTTTCTTCTTGGCTCATAATCATTCCATGCGTTCGTGATCCTCGCATATTTAGATTTGAGAACTAATACCTGAGATTTACTTGACAAACATCATTAGTCCTCTACATGTACATTGTCATCAACATCAAAATACAATGTAAGGGCATGATTGCACTTTCAGAGGTGAAAGCGGCTTTGTTCGAGATGTTCCCTACAAAGGCCCTAGGGTCTGACGGCTTCCATGCACATTTCTTTCAACGACATTGGGAGTTGTGTGGTGATGAGGTAACTAATATGGTGCTTCGAGTTCTTAATGGAGAGGATTCTCCAGAGGAGATGAACAAAACGTTCATTGTTTTAATTCCCAAGATTGCAAGTCCAAAAAATTTAGGACAATTTCGATCGATTAGTCTCTGTAATGTGATCTTCAAGATCACATCTAAGGTATTGGCTAACCGGCTCAAGCTCCTTCTCCCCGACATCATTTCTGAGGAACAATCAGTGTCTGTACCAGGACGTCATATTACTGACAATTTCATCTCTGCTTATGAATGTTTGCACTACATGAAAACAAGGAAGCTGAAGGGTAATAGGTTTTGTGCTTTGAAGCTTGATATGATGAAAGCATATGATAGACTTGAGTGGAATTATTTGGAGAGAGTTATGCTAAAGTTGGGAATCAGCCCATATTTCACAGATATAGTGATGAGGTGTGTCAGATCAGTTTCCTTTTCTGTCATCTTTAATGGGGGGAAGCAGGAGGAATTCAGACCCTCCCGTGGTCTCAGGCTGGGTGACCCTATTTCTCCGTACCTATTCTTATTGGCTGCTAAAGGTCTCTCATGTCTGCTGAAAATCACCTACTTTTTGATGGCGATAGCCTCTTGTTCTTTAATGCTACATCTGATATGGTGAACAGAGTAGACCCTCTTTTGCAAAGATATTGTGCTGCTTCAGGGCAATGGATCAACAGGGAGAAGTCTTCAATTTTCATTAGCAAGGGTTGCTCTAAAACTTTGAGGCAGGAGGTAAAACAGATTCTTGAAGTCCAAACCGAGAAATTGTCCAAAAAATATCTTGGCCTCCCTTCTGATGTGGGAAGAGCCAAGGAAGGGTCTTTCGAGTACCTTAAAGACAGAATCTGGAAGCAAGTGCAAGACTGGATGGAGAAGGCTTTGTCAGTTGGAGGTAAGGAGGTGCTCATACAGTCGGTTGCTCAAGCAATCCCTATGTACTCTATGGCTTGCTTCAAATTGCCAAGGGGTTTATGTCAGCACATCAATGGTCTTTTGAGGAAGTTTTGGTGGGGATCCAAGAAAGGAGAAATGAAGACCGTGTGGGTCTCTTGAGAAGTTATGTCACGACCGAAATTTATGGGAGGCATGGGCTTCCGCGACATCGAGCTCTTCAATCTGGCTTTGCTTGCGCGACAGGCATGGTATCTCCTCCAGGAACCCAACTCCCTCGGCGCCCGGATACTAAAGGTTATCTATTACCCCTCGTCTTCGATTCTTGAAGCAGAGGTGGGGAAGAACCCATCACAAGTCTGGCACTCTATAGTTGAAGGAAGGGACGCGTTAAAACTTGGTCTAGTGAAGCGGATTGGTTCGGGTGAGGATACCAACATTTGGCTTAACAATTGGATACCACACGATTTTAAACTCCGATCGGTATGCCCAAAATCTTCCAGTCCTCCGCACAAGGTCTCGGAGCTCATCAACTCTGCCACCGCAACATGGGATCTCGCCGCCCTTGACGAGCACTATTTTGCGATGGATAAGAAAGCGCTCTTAAACATTCCTCTAAGCTCCAAGGTTCCCGAGGATTTCTGGTCATGGCATTACGACCAGAAAGGCATCTTCACGGTGCGTTTAGCATACAGACTCTTATCATCTACCAAGCAGCAATGTACAGATTGGCTAGAACACAATGAAGGACACCCAAATGGTGGAGCAGATCGCCGGTCATGGTTTAAGCTTTGGGGGGCTGATGTTCCTTTGAAAGTCAGAGTTTTTGCCTGGAGATTAGCCAAAACTTCGATCCCTACAGGAGAGGTTCGTAAGCACGAAAACATGGCTGATTCTGCGGAGTGCTCATTATGTCATGCGGCAGTAGATACGTGGCGCCACTCTCTCTTTGACTACCATATGGCGCGGTGCGTTTGGGCTCTTACCGATGACGATCTTACTGAGACTATCATTTCAAACCGGACAGGGGACGCCAAGCTTTGGATGTTATGGTTTGTCCACACGCTACCCTCGGCAGAACTAGCTCGTGTGCTTGTGACGATGTGGGCAATTTGGTGGGCGAGGCGCCGAGCCATCCATGATGATCAGTTTCAAAGTCCGCTGAGTACTCATACTTTCGTCAATAAATTCATGGCTGAGCTCGAGTTGATTCCTAAGAAGAAACCACGTTCAAAGGACCTGCATGTAAATTCCAGGGGCCTACATGTGATTTCAAGAATTAACAACGAGCAACCGCCGCTGAGTGTGTGGCTCCCGCCTGACAGCCACGACGTGAAGATGAATGTGTATGGCGGCTTTTCCAAGATCGGAGACCGTGGTGCTTCAGCGGTGATTTGTAAGGATAAGAGAGGTAATTATCTTGGTGCCTAGGCTATCATCTTTGAGGGTCTTCTGGATCCAACAGTACTCGAAGCACAGGCATGCAATGAGGCTCTCTCGCTTGCCGCTGATTTGACCGAAAAAGGCTTTCGCCCCACTTTATAAATAAAGCAAACCGCCAGAGCACAATATCCAACATAAGTTCAACCCACACACACACACACACACACACAGAGGTAGCACAGGACAACAATAAAGGGTTCTGCTGAGGGCACAACTCAACAAGCCCTAAAAACACACACGCCCAGACCCAGCACCGGGTGGGGCAACCACAGCAGGCTAATCAGGCTCAGGAGGAGGCGGCGGAAGCGGGGGTGCCATACGAAGCGCTATCGAGCGGAGGTCGGTGATGATGGTGTTGATGGCGTCTCAGTCGGAGGGGCGGCTAAGCGGCCGCCAGAACTACAGGAAACCACACATTTTAAAGACAGCGTCAGTGGAATGTCGAAGGGGGACACGCTGAATCACAAGCTTATTGCGGACCGTCCAGAGAGTCCACACTAGCGCCCCAATGGTCAGCCACCTAATGTGGCGAGCCGACGGGGGAACGAACTGGATTTCCGCGAAGAGGTCGAGGACGTTGGTATGGCACTAATGACCGCCAATGGCTTCGCGGAAGCAACTCCAAAGGAATTGAGCCGTGGCACACGCAAAGAAGATGTGGTTCGAGTCCTCCACCGTGTCGCATAAGGGGCACATCCCATCCCCAGGACCATTCCGTTTGAGCACCTCCACCCCAGAAGGTACCCGTCCTCTGATCCACTGCCACAAGAAAATCCTGATCTTGAGTGGCAGTTTGATTGCCCAGACAACCGTGAGAGCATCTGGGGCCGTCGACGGGGCGATGGCCTGGTATAACGACTTAGTGGAGAAGCGGCCCGAGGGCTCCAGGCGCCAAGATATGCGGTCCGAAGCACTGTACGTCGGGGGGGGGGGGGGGGGGTGGAGGGCGATGCACTCGAGCATGTTCTTCCAGGCAGCAACATCTGGGGGACCGAAGGGGCGGCGGAACGCGAGGCGCCCTAGATCCGAAAGGGCGACCTCGACGGAAACTCTAGGCTCCATCGCGATGGAGAAGAGGTCCGGGAAGCGGGCAGCAAAGGGTGCGTCACCCGCCCATCTATCGTACCAGAATAGCGTAGCGGACCCGGATCCAATCGAGATGGAAGAGCCAATGCGCAGGACCGGGAGCAACTGGATGACAGACTTCCAGAACTGGGATCCACCGGAACGTTGGCAAAAGGCCAGCGGCTGTCCCCGAAGGTATTTGTTCCTAATGATGTCAAGCCACAGACCACCGTCGCCATTGGCGATCCTCCACAGCCATCTGGTCAGCAGCGCGATGTTCATGCGTTTGGACGACATGATCCCCAGACCCCCCTGGTCGCGAGGTTTGCATATATCGGGCCAGCTGACCATATGGTATTTCTGCTTATCACCCTCGCCAGCCCAGTAGAATTTAGACTGGTACTTGGCAATCTCGTGGTGCAGGGTCTCGTGGAGACTATAGAAGCTCATCAGAAACAGGAGGAGGCTGGACAGCGAGGAGTTGATGAGCACGGTCCTGGCTGCCTTGGACAGCCATCTGCCCTGCCAGGGCTCGATCCGATGTTGAAACTTAGTCACCGTGGGTCGCAACTCCGCGACGAAGAGGCGCGAATCACTAATGGGAACCCCAGGTAAGAGGTGGGGAAGGACCCAAGCTGGCAATTGAGGCGGTCAGCAATGAGCTGGGACTCCTCTGGAGAATATCCAAGGATCATAACTTCACTCTTGTCGAAGTTGATTTTCAGCCAGACATCTACTGGAAGCACAAGAGCAAGAACTTAAGGTTGGCTATGTGCTCGTGAGAGCCTTCCACCATAATGATGGTGTCATCGGCATATTGTAGGAGGGAGACCCCTCCCCCTCCCACTAAATGGGGGACCACCCCGCGAAGACATCAAGCTATAGTTCCCTGCCAGTATTTTGCTATCTTGCAAGACATCAAGCACCAGTGAGGTTTATTTCAACATATCAAGTTTATCCATGAGAATATGAAACACAACGGAAAGGCCCATGCCTTAGCTAAGGCAGCTGTTTCTCTTACCCCCGGGCGCCACTCAAGATGGCAACGGGGACGAAACACATCGGGTTTTGCCTTCTCAAACCCATCCCCACGAGAAAATCGCAAGCCCGTCCCCGTCCCCGTCAACGTGCGCAGGGCTAGCTTTTTGCCCGTCCCCTAAACCCATCGGGTTTTCTAAACCCACGGGGAAACCGGCACATTGAAGCAAACATTGTAGCAGCAACACAAAATCGCGAGACGGAGGCTGCAGGAGGCGGGTTCGAGCGTCAGTGATGGGATTGCTAGGTTTAGGTGTGCGAGAGGAAGGCTGCGGGAGCGACTGTGAGGCTGAGACCTAGCGAGGCTGGGGCTGGGTGTGGATTTGGAGCAGGGGTCTGGGACACTGGGGCTGGGACACTGGGTGGGAAGGTGTGTGGTCGAGGCTGAATGGCCCAATACGCTTAGTGTAGTATTTTGATGGGTTTCGGGTTCGGGTATTACTGAAACGGGTTTGAACCCGCGAAACGTGTCGGGTTTTATACTTTACCCAACAGCAGCCCCGCGGGGTTAAAAAAGCGCCCATCCCCGTCTCCTAATAGGGTAAAAACCCGCGGGGACGCGGGTTTCGGGGCCCCATTGCCATCTTGAGGCGCCACGTGTGGCTTACTTGTTTGCCCAACATCATCTCTATCCCCATGTGTTTGAACCTGTGTTTTGAATTTTGGCCGGAAAAAACGGATTTCGGCCATCTCGGCCTGGGGCGAGAAATATCTATGGGCCGAAAAGAATGATTTTGGTCAATTTTGATCAAATTCGGGTCAAAATTTGGTTAAATTTCAGCCGAAATTTTTGAAAATGACAGAAATTCGGCCATCTCGGCCTGGGGCTAAAAACCTCACGAACCCAAAATCAAAATAGTGGTTTGAACGTTTAATAAAGGATGCAGTTTTGCTCCCCCCAAAAAAGGAGCTTCCCGGGGAGCTCCTCGCCCATGGCTAACGATTCGATCACTGGGCGCGTTTAGAACATCGAGCAGAGGTCGGAATCCGAAGCCGATCGGAGCCCTCCACGTCCGTGGTAATTAACGGAAACACAGGCTGTCTTTCAGTTGGTATGTATGCCAGTCCGATTTGAACCCGAGGTGGCTTGGATCGGTTCCCAAACCAGAGCCGAGGTTCGATATAAACGAAGACCGGGCTGCTCCGGCTGGTAACCTATTCCAACGCACAAGTCTGTTGCACTTTGGAGAAAGAGAGAAAGAAAGCCATGGCGCTTACGCAGAAGGAGGACGGCGACGATTGGTTTGAGCTCCCGCCGCCGGTGGTCATCGGGCCCGACGAGGACGGTGTGAAAAAAGTTATCGAGTACCGCTTAGAAGAGGGCATGGTTTTAAAGGTGACCACGACCACCCGCTCCCGCTCTAAAATCGCCGCCAAGGAGCACCGCTCGTGGGCCAGGTTCGGCGACGCCACCAACGACGACGCCACCTTCCCCTCACGTAATCCGCACCCAAACGTGTTCTCCTCCCAGGAAGTCTTCCTTGATCGCCCTGGGATTGGCAGCAGAGTTGCAAGGGGCGGTCCAGTGGCGGCCATGTTTGGTGGCGAGCGAAATGGTTTCGTGGTTTGCAGGACCTGCAAGAAGGGTTACCACTGGACGTCAAGGTGCCCATACAGCGACCTTTATTCCCAGCTGGAAGCCTTGGATGAGCAGCCAAAAACCTCATGTGAAGGAGGTCGCTCCGCTGCATACGTTCCTCCAAAGTTGAAGCCTGGGGGTGGTGACAACATGAGGCGGAGGAACCACGACAACACCGTCCGCGTGGACAATCTTTCGGAGCAAGTCCGTGATCCAGACCTTCTGGAGCTGTTTGGCGCAATTGGCCCGGTGCGCCGTGCACATGTCGCCGTGGATCGCAGGACAGGATCTAGCAAGGGGTTTGGATTCGTAGAGTTCGTCCGCAGAGCAGATGCGGAAAAGGCTATCCACACCCTCGATCGTTACGGCTACGATCACCTCATCATCCGTGTGGAGCGACCAAAAGGACGCGTCTGATGACTGCTGAGCTAACCTCCGTGTGTTGGACGGCACTGGAATCTTCGAGAGCTGGGCGTCGGCAAAAGCTTGGTTCTGCTCAGCCTCACATCTTGTGTGGTATAGCATTCTATTAGGAATAGGATTTCACCAAGTTATATATGTTGGATACGTCTGATTTTCAATTCGTTTTAGGTTGTACTAGATCATAGATGTTGCTGCGTCTGTCTATTTTGGCTCTTAGTTATTAGGAATATAAAGTAACTTGTATACATTTGTTTGCAATGCTTTCAAATTTTGTGCTTGTCTCCTCCATAGTGGTATGTAAGCAGAAAAGCAGTGTTTTGACTTTTTTCCTTGCGTCTAATGTTCGAGTTGTGGTATTAAGTGGTATTAAGCGCATGCGATATGAAATAGGATGATTGATATGGATGGTGACATCTTTTTGGCTCCTAAAAAGACTCCCACAGAGGCTGACATCACGGTTACTATAAAGTAGAAATATAGGAAAGACATATCAAATGCCAGAAACAATGGCCCAAGTTATGCTACATCTTAATGGACTTACAATTGCTTACATTGAAATACAAACAAAATATTAGTAAGGCAAATCTCCTATCTTTTCAATGCAAAGAAACACAAAGGCCCTTTTGAGTTTTCTCAAAAAAATAACGGCGGCGGTCTCTTTTGGTGCTTTCCTCCAGCATCTGCATGGATCTTATTACTATATGACTCACTTAGCATATGAACATACTTGTACCGATTCTTTTATCGTAAATGGATATACAGTCTTGACATGTACAACCTAACCAAGTAATATGTTACGATGTTGTCTACTTGGTAGTGAGAGTATGTTACGAAACCGATTAAAACTTATCTAATAATTCATTTGCAGAACACATAGTTTGTTTTGACCGGGACCATGCTACTTCGGAGAAAAAAAATAAGCATTTGAACAAGCAATACTATTGGATTGTTCATATTGGATAACATATTTAAAGATGAAATAAAGAAATAAGCCAGGTGATATAGTGGATACAATGAAACTGGGGTTTCCTAGCACCGGGCGATGGAGATGAAAATCCTCAGCTTGTAGATTGGCTGCTGCTGCAAAAAAAAAGATAAGATACTCAACAACCACTAGTACATAACAGAGCTTTGGTCCAGCCCTGAGAAGCCCATTAATCCCGGTTCACTCACGAACCGGGACCCATGGGGGCATTGGTCCCGGTTCGTGAGGCCAGGGCGCCGGCCGGGCCTCGTGGGCCATTGGTCCCGGTTCGTCTGACCCCTTTGGTCCCGGTTCCAGACACGAACCGGGACCAATGGGCCTCGCTCCTGGCCCACAACCATTGGTCCCGGTTTGTGGCTGGAACCGGGACCAAATGGTGTCCTTTAGTCCTGGTTCCAGCCACAAACCGGGACCAATGGTCGGCCTATATATACCCCCTGCCCGCGAGCAGAGCAATGCACTGCTCACTTTTTTTTGGCCGGCCGTGGGAGAGCTTTGTGGTGCTCTAGCTCACCTCCTATGCACATGAGGTGTTCGATGAAATGCCTGAACCACACTTAAGCTTTCTCCTCTCGAAGCTCCTTGTCCAAGCTCCATTTTCCTCAAGATTTGTTTAGGTTTGGCGGTCCGTCCTGTCCCGTCCCCGTCCTCACCGCCGTCGATCGCCCGCGCCCATCTCGGCGCCGGCACCACCGTGGTTAGCCTCTTCTTCTTATCTTCTTTCTAAAAGAAAAAGTTCTTACTTGTATCATTTAGATAGATACTTGTGTAATTTTCTTACTTTTATTATTGTTTGTTATTATATAGTGCCATGGTCATGGTATCCGCCCACGTCGGCCCTCGTCCGGTCTATGATTCGGATGTGGTATATATTATCTTTTATAACTATTTGTTTTATTTAGTGTTTATGACAATTATGCCGACCAACGTGACATAGATTTTTTAATCTAGGAGGTATGTGAACCGGAAATTCCAACCGACATAGAAATTCTTGTTGAGAAGTTAAATTTGGTTGAAAAAGAAAACAATTACTTGAAAGAAAAATTACAAAGAGTTGAAGAGGAGAAGATGAAGTTGGAGTTGCATGTTGCCGATGTCGTCGACGATCACAAGATCAAGATGGATGCAATGCGCTTGAAGATTAGAAAGATTAGAAAATATGCCATTCATACTGAGGCTTGGTATCATTATGCCGTTGGATCAATTGGTACCTTAGTTGCGGTTATGATCGCATTTGTTGTTGCATTTAAATTTTATAGTTTCAATGTATGTTTTAATTACATGCTCTAGAGAGCTATATGTTGTTCAATAATGAGAACTATGTATGAACGTTATGTATTTATTTTGGTCACTACTGTACTTTGGCTTTAATGTGATGATGAATTTCTATTAATTTGGTCACTTCTCTATTCATGATATGCACGCAGATGAACCGGCAATGGATGTACGGTGACCGACGCACCTCCGAGTATATTAAGGGCCTGCATAATTTTCTCGAAGCGGCTGAGGCAAACAAGCAGAATGGTTTTATGCATTGTCCTTGTACTGTCTGTGAGAATACGAAGGCTTTCTCCAACTATAAAACCCTTCACTTCCACCTGCTTCAGAAGGGTTTTATGCCACACTATAATGTTTGGACCAAGCACGGAGAAAGAGGGGTTATGATGGAAGACAACGAAGAAGAAGAGGATGACGACAACTACCCGCCCCCTGAATACGGTGATGCTGCAATGGGGGAAGCTGAAGATCAAGAGGAACCAAACGATGTGCCCGATGATGATCTTCGCCGGGTCATTGTTGATGCACAGAGAGAATGCGAAAGTGAAAGGGAGAAGTTGAAGTTCGATCGCATGTTAGAGGATCACAAAAAAGGGTTGTACCCAAATTGCGAAGATGACAACAGAAAGCTCAGTACCACACTGGAATTGCTGCAATGGAAGGCAGACAATGGTGTATCTGACAAGGGATTTAGTTCGCTACTGAAAATAATGAAGAATAAGCTTCCAAAGGATAACGAATTGCCCGGCAGTACGTACGAAGCAAAGAAGGTTCTATGCCCTCTAGGATTGGAGGTGCAGAAGATACATGCATGCCCTAATGACTGCATCCTCTACCGCGGTGCGTACGAGGATTTGAACGCATGCTCGGTATGCGGTGCCTTGCGGTATAAGATCAGAAGAGATGACCCTGGTGATGTTGAGGGCCAGCGCACCGGGAAGAGGGTTCCTGCCAAGATGATGTGGTATGCTCCTATAATACCACGGTTGAAACGTCTGTTCAGAAACAAAAAGCATGCCGAGTTGATGCAATGGCACAAAAAAGACCGTAAGAAAGACGGGAAGTTGAGAGCACCCGCTGACGGGTCGCAGTGGAGAAAGATCGAGAGAAAGTGGAGCGACTTTACAGGTGACCCGAGGAACGTATGGTTTGGTTTAAGTGCAGATGGCGTTAATCCTTTTGGGGAGCAGAGCAGCAAGCATAGCACATGGCCTGTGACTCTATGTATGTATAACCTTCCTCCTTGGTTGTGCATGAAGCAGAAGTTCATTATGATGCCAGTGCTCATCCAAGGCCCTAAGCAACCCGGCAATGACATTGATGTGTACCTAAGGCCATTAGTTGATGAACTTTTACAGCTATGGAATGGAAGAGGTGTACGTGTGTGGGATGAGAACGAACAGGAGGAATTTGACCTACATGCGTTGCTGTTTATAACCATCAACGATTGGCCTGCTCCCAGTAACCTTTCCGGACAGACAAACAAGGGATACCACGCATGCACACACTGTTTAGATGACACCGACATTATATATTTGGACAAATGCAGGAAGAATGTGTACCTGGGGCATCGTCGATTTCTTCCGACCAACCATCAATGTCGAAAGAAAGGAAAGCATTTCAAAGGTGAGGCAGATCACCGGAAGAAGCCCTCCCTCCGTACTGGTGATCACATACTTGATATGGTCAATGATTTACAAGTAATCTTTGGAAAGGGTCTTGGCGGACTATCTGTTCCGACTGACGATGCGGGACGCGCACCCATGTGGAAGAAGAAATCTATATTTTGGGACCTACCCTATTGGAAAGACCTAGAGGTCCGCTCTGCAATCGACGTGATGCACGTGATGAAGAATCTTTTGCGTGAACCTTCTAGGCTTCTTGGGAGCGTATGGGAAGACAAAAGATACACCGGAGGCACGGGAGGAACAGCAACGTGTGCATGAAAAAGACGGCATGCATCCAAAGCAGTATGAAAGTCCTGCCAGCTACGCTCTTACCAAAGAAGAGAAGGAAATCTTCTTTGAATGCCTGCTCAGTATGAAGGTCCCGTCTGGCTTCTCGTCGAATATAAAGGGAATAATAAATATGGTAGAGAAAAAGTTCCAGAACCTAAAGTCTCATGACTGCCACGTGATTATGACGCAACTGCTTCCGGTTGCATTGAGGGGGCTTCTACCGGAAAACGTTCGATTCGCCATTGTGAAGCTATGTGCATTCCTCAATGCAATCTCTCAGAAGGTGATCGATCCAGAAATCCTGCCAAGGTTAAGGAGTGATTTGGTGCAATGTCTTGTTAGTTTTGAGCTGGTGTTCCCACCGTCCTTCTTCAATATCATGACGCACGTCCTAGTTCATCTAGTCGACGAGATTGTCGTTCTGGGCCCTGTATTTCTACACAATATGTTCCCCTTTGAGAGGTTCATGGGAGTCTTAAAGAAATATGTTCGTAACCGCGCTAGGCCAGAAGCAAGCATCTCCATGGGCCATCAAACAAAGGATGTCATTGGGTTTTGTGTTGACTTCATTCCTGACCTTAAGAAGATTGGTCTCCCTCAATCGCGGTATGAGGGGAGACTGACTGGAAAAGGCACGCTAGGAGCGGACTCAATAATATGTAGGGACGGCCATTCTTGGTCTCAAGCACACTACACAGTTCTACAGAATTCTACCTTGGTTGTTCGGGGTTGGGGGAACTTTGGACCCTGAAACAGGGAAGTGCCGCTGGACGAACGAGCAACTTGCAATACCCATGAACAAGCTTCAGGAGTATATCACCGTAGCGCAGGAAGGGACGTTCATTCCCGAGAGAGAGAAGGACGAGCTGACTGAGGCCCTAGGGAATGCTGAGCACCCTGGACGAACACGAGGCACACCAGGCTCCGTTCCGTGGAAGGTTGGGTTTCCCGACGCAGGCGGTTACAGAAGCTGGGAGAGAAAGAGGAAAGCGGAGCTGAGCGAAATTCAGAAGTGCAATGCAAGACTACAAAAGCTAGAGGAAGCTGAGAGCCAGCGAGCTGCCGGCAAACCATCTCAGCGGCACGAAGCTACCCCAGAAGCTACCCCGCCATCTCAGCGGAGAAGCAGCGTCGCTTCCACGGAGCCCGTTCAGCCTGACTTCACGTCTCCTAGCTACCCCGTGGATACTATCACGGAGGCTCAACATTGCGAGCTTATGACGAAATGCCGGAACCTCACTTTATTGGCGGCTGTCGGCTCTGTTGCACCTCCTCAACCCAACGGAACTTTTCACTGCCGTCCGATTCCACATGGCTATGCTGTTGTGATGGTGGATGAAGTAATTGAGGGATTTGCGGAGCTCGAGCTTGACCACTCTACAGGTGAAGGGGAGAATCGGCTGGGTCGTGCCCTGAGGAGTACATGTCTATGGCAGAAGGAGTACATCAAGTTTCCAAACTAGACGCCTCCGCCTCCTCCTCCTCCTCCGGCGAGTCAGGGCACTCCGCCTCCTCCTCCTCCTCCTCCTCCGGCGAGTGATCAGGGGACCCCGCCTCCTTCTCTGGCTCCTCCGACGCGTGAGGGCACTCCGCCTCCTCCTTCGCCTACTCCGGCACGTCGAAGCAGTACGCCTCCTCCTCAGCCTCGTTGGCAACGGCGGAAGACAGACGCCGCCGCTCCGGCTCCTCCGGCGTGTCGGAGCACTCCGCCTTCTTCTCCGCCTCGTAAGCAACAACGGAAGAGAGACGCCGCCGCTCCGGCGGCTAGCAGTACAAGCAGAGGCGGGAGGGAATACAGATACGGTCCATCTCTCAAGCCTCTGGAAAAGTTACCATATGAGAGGACCGAGTCTGAAAACGAGGAGATATGTCAGGACCAATTGAGGGCCCATTTTGCAAAGAAAACTCCACCTCCGAAGGAGAAGCTAGATCCGGTGAAAGTGAAGCGCACTATCGATGCCCTGAAGCGACCACCACCGCCTCCGCCGGATTCCAACTATGTCCGGATTATTAAAAAGACATATGAAGAAGCACGACGGTCGGGAAGTACTTCTAGTGATGCAAGGTTAGCAGAACGAAGAAGTGGGAAAACAATTCCCCAGCTCAGCGAACAGGAGAAGCAATCGTGCCCCCCGCTCAAGGTGTCTAGCGATATCGTCGCTAATCATCCGGGGATGGTGCCCGGTACCAATCCTGGTGATTACTTGGGGGATGATGTAATTTTTCAAACGGCTGAGGTAACAAAAGAAAAATATGAATACATGCACGGGAAGCCTCTCGTCAAACCTGATCATCCTCCTCTAACAACGATGATGTACAAATTGCATGAGTGGTACATGAAAACCTGCAGGGAGTCTGGGAGAGACACTATGTATATGGCATTGAAACCAAAGCACGAATTCATTGGACTTTCCGTGATGCCTGTTGAATTTGTGGAGTTATTTCAGTTATACAATCAACTGGCCCTCGACAAACAACTCATGACTGCCTACTGTCTGTAAGTATTACTTCTATAGTTAAGTCTCTAGCTCAGCTCGTTCATTGCATGTATATATAATTATCCTCACTATATTATGCAGATTGAAGATCGTCGAATGCAAAAAACTAGGAATCTTCGACGTTGGGTTCATTAGCCCAAATGCCGTAAATGAATGGACGGTACGAAACTCAATCAAACAGACCGAGGAGAACTTGCTAAAGTCGTTCCTTATACATCAAAACAAAAGGGAAATACTCTTTCCTTACAACTTCAAGTGAGTGTTGTTGTCTTCTCTGTATACTCGGTTTCGCTTACTCGAGGTTAAGTAATGTAATTGATGAGTTATATATGCGTGCGCAGTTTCCACTTTATTCTGCTATCCATTAAGCTTCACGGGGCATTAGTAACTGTCTTAGACTCGAGACGTAAAGATCCCGAGAATTATGCGGACATGACTGCAATGCTCAAGAAGTAAGTTCAGTCAATACCGGGACCATATCGGCATGCAACTTTCGTTAATTTCCTGATATCAAGTAATCATTTTCTTTGCCTGGCAGAGTTTGGAAGAAGTTCACCCGAAAGGTTCCCGGTCTAAACAAAGAGTTGCGATTTATGCACCCCAAAGTAAGTAGTACTAGCTAGTTCCGCGCATCTCTAATTGATTCAAATTTTCATCAATATATCATTACCATGCTTGCTTATCAGTTTGATTGAACTCTATTCTCGTAAAGTGCTTGTACCAGAAAGAAGGGACTTCTTTATGTGCATACTACGTATGCGAGTTCATTCGCCACTCGACCTCTGAGCGGGGCTTCTCTGACAAACAATTTAAAGTACGTAAATAATATTCACAATTTTATTTTATATATTACCATCAATTGTGTTGAGTTTTATTCATATATATGCATGTATTGACCCCCTTCTTTAAATTAGATCTGGCAGATGCGGGATGAACTCCTACCACATGATCGCATACGAGCAATTCAAGAGGAATTGGCGGGATTCTTTCTTGACCACATCATACCTAAAGACGGAGAATACCATTTGAATTTGTGTTTGGATCTTAGGTACATGATGTTAGGGATTGTAAAAGATGTTATATTGTATATATGTAGTAGCGTCGGATAGATATACGAAAACTTGTTGTTCGACCAATCTCTCGGAGAAAGAGAGGTCGATCACTTCTCTCTGTATATGTTCATGACGATCTTATGTACTTAATGGTTCCTTCATTTGCTTACTAGCTAGCATGTCGAGTTCTCTCTATAGTAGCTAGCGTCGACCAAGCACGGAGAAAGAGAGGACACTTCTCTCTATTAGCTAGCTAACACAATATGAAACCCCTAAATTAACCCTACAAAACCCCCTAACCCCCCTCCTTTAAAAAAAAAACCCCAGCTCCTGCCAGATGCTGACGCGTGGATGCCTTTTGGTCTCGGTTGGTGTTACCAACCGGGACTAAAGGTCCTCCTGCCTGGGCTCCCCGCAGCGGTCACGTGGAGGGCCTTTGGTCCCGGTTCGTAAGCAAACCGGGACTAAAGGTTTTGGGCTTTAGTCCTGACCCTTTAGTCCCGGTTCCAGAACCGGGACAAATGGGCCTCTGGAACCGGGACAAATGGGCCTTTTTCTACTAGTGAACTTTGCCATAGCAATCAATCAAAACTGCGAAATGGTTACAAGCAATTTCTGATATAAATGTAATTAGGAGTCTTATTCAAAAACATAAATAAACACATGTCTCCATCAACAGTAAGAACCGAAAAGAAAAATCTGAGCAAAACAAACTGTAGAGGGGAACGGGGTGGGGGGGGGTCCTTACCTTGTTGCTACTGGCTCATGTTGCTTGGGGATGCAACTACTGCAGGCTTGGGAGGAGGACAACAGGGAGAAGGTCATACGGGAAAGAGGTAGCCATGGACGTAGTTGTTGGGGGCGTGCAGTCGGGTGATGTGGCGATTGATGGTGTTGAGAATCCAGACGGGCAGCCGTGTGGTCAAAGAGGAGGCATGTGTACTTTTCAACAGCACGGAAAAAGGGGCAATTCAACAGTGTCCTTTATCCGACTGATATCTTCAAAAAAAACTTCGTTAACTGGGTTACATGTTTAATTATTTGCATATGGAAAGGCAGACTTTTAATTGGAACCCATGTTTTTTTCCATACACAACGTTAGATCTGTTTATAAAAGGCGAGAGCATATAGTCATGCACACCAACCATGATAACAGATGGAGTTAATATATATCTTACGTGTCAACTCAGATAATTTCTTGATTATATTAGCATCTTAACAATTGTTTGAATTTTGTAATGAAAATAATCTCCTGATAATCATATTTAAAGTATATAAAGAGGGTTTAGAAGCGGTGTGAAATTCACGTCAAGGATTAATTGTTAGTTCTACCTGTCAGTAAACATAAGAGCCTTTCTTCAGTTAGAGAAGAGAAATCAGTGTCCAAAAAAGTAATGGCCTGATGTTTCTATATGTACAGAAATTGTAGGTTCTGTACAATAAAATGTGACATCAACTGAAGTGTCTAGTCTAGTTGGCAGACTGATTTCCTTCCAAGTTAGTGAATCGGCTAGGAAATGTGGAGAGAACGGGTGAAAATTGGTCGTCCAATGTTGTACAGCGGGTGGAGGCGGGTGGAGGCAGCCGGTGATGCATCATCATCTATGTGCTTCTTGTTCTGGATTTTCACCGATGAAAGCAACAGACAAGATGCCAACTGCAATAGTAGGATTCAGAGAAGGCTTTTCTCCGGCTTGCACTAGTGTAACACGAAACAATTCGATGAGCAGCAGAACTGGTCGAGGCACTTGCCCCTACCAGATCGCTGAGAACTGAGAAGGCATCGATTGGAGTTTTTTCTTGTTTTTTTTTCATGCGTAACAAACAGAAGAGGAAGGGGAGGATATATGCAGGACGCATTCATTAGTTTTAGCATCCAGTAATTATATTATTTCATTGTCAAGTTCTAGAATCCATTAGTTCTATAGCATCCAGTAATTCCATCCGTGGTCAAGTATCATCCAAATATCATCCGAAACTATCATCCAAATATGACTACATGGGGCTAAGATCGTACCTAGAGGATGACCAAACCTGAGACCTCATGGAGCAGAGATGGAGCACCGCAGCAACCCTGCATCGTGGTCGTCAGTTGTGGTGGGGCAGTAGGCGGATGTACAGAATGCCCCAAGTCCCATAGCTCTCTGATGGGGATGGAATGGAGCCGCAGGTTGCACGGCTTCCCATTCTTATACACACCATCCGTGATCACGCCAATCGGCTGCCCCTTGCGGTACAACACCTCCCCGGCAAACAGATCAATCCCCATGAATTCAGTTACCGAGATTCAATCAAGTCCATGAGCGAATATCCGCCATGATGTGGACCTCCGTATGAAGACCATGTGGCAGGGCGCGTTGTCGCCGGTGAGGCAAGTGTTGATATCTTGAGGAGGCACTACCCCACGCAGGGCTCCTTTGGGATGTACTTTTTGGTCAGCAACCCCTCATTCAGCTTCTTGGAGATCTTCTCCGACGCAGATGTTAGTCCACGCCATGAGGGAGAGCGCGAGAGCGAGGGGAAGTTGAGGGAGAGGCGGCGCTGTAGAGAGAGACTTGGGAGTGGACGTGCTGGAGCGGATCGAGAGGGGGAGAGTCATGGGGGTGGTGGCGATGGAATTAGGATAGGGTTTGGGAAGAGCGAATTGGGGGAGAGACGAGAGACGAGATATGAGAGGGGTATTCGTGTTTGGTGGGCCGTGGACCGTGGTGCATGGCCGATGAACAGGAATGCACCAATTTTTCTACCGGAGCAGCGTCCCTCCAGGACAGCTGGCCCATCGAGCGAGAAACGGGTGCTAGCGAAGATCGGACGGACAGAAACGTATAGATCATAAAATTGGACGGCCACAAAAGCTAAATGCGTGAGAGGGCTGAGTTTTGGTTCAGTTTTACCGTCCTTAATTTTAGCCCAGTCCTGTGCTGACACGTGTCTTTGTTGTGTACTCAGTCCAGACTTGGCACCAAAAATCCAACTGTTTTCATTCTACTTTCAGGTCGAATTCCTCACCGGTCACTCCCCCTCTTGGGATCTAGATGTGTTTTAGCAAAACTGTTTAACGATTGTGCACTGGCCTGTCCCTAACGGGCCCGCGTGCAAACCCGTTAACACACCAAAAACAGACACTGTGCTTGCTTGCTTCCCCCTTTGTCGTGGTTTTGTCATGACAGATGCCCTAGTGAAAGGACTTAGGGGTGAGGTCATCGCTACGGTGACTAGCTCGAAGAGGTTGATCGGGACGAAAGACACGAGTTTACCCAGGTTCGGCCCCTCACGATCGAGGTAAAAGCCTACGTCCTGCTTTGTGTTGTATTGATTGGGTATCGATTACAAGGGAGCGGATTCGCTTGACCTAGTTCTCGATTGATTGTCCGTTACCCTAAGCCGCCCAGGGTCTCACCTTTTTATACACAGGTCGAGGCCCTGGGCTTACAAGAGTCCGGACCGGGTTATACTTCGTAACCGATCTTGTCTCTTAGTCGCCTTACCTTCTCCGGCAAGTCACCTCCGGACGGCTTACGCCTCCGGGTCACATACCGTCTTCTGGCTCTGGGCCTCCGTCCGGCCCGCCTGGTAAGTCACCTCCAGGCTTGTCTTGGTCTTTAGGCCTGTTTAAGGCTTTATTGCTTAAGTCGCCAACCACCTAACCCGGCCCCTCCTGGGCGGGTTATATCGCGGGGTCATATCCCCAACATTAGTCCCCAGATTGATTTGAACTTGTTCATGTCAATCTTCAATTCTTCTGGTTGGCGAGTCTCTTGTTTCTTTTAATCATTTATTCCAGAATAAATCTTCACGACCCGCCATATAGAAAGAATGACGTCATCTCTGGTAAATCCAGAAAATCTTCATGACATCACAACGGATCTTTGCATTAACTAGTCATTTCGAAAATCGAGGCGCTTCTTTGGTCACAGTCATTATCACGTCTCCTCGATTCTCGCAATTGACTGTTGCTGTTCCACCTCTTCTCTTCCTTATAAATGGCATGGGGGTCCATTCTTTTCATTTTTCCCCGTTGCCTCTTCCTCCTCTTCTTCCTCACGATGCTTCTTGCGACTGGAGCTCCGCCGCCCCAGCCGGACCGCACCGTCCACCCCGCCAAGGCCGCTGCATCAACCTGTTGCGACCAGAGCTCGTCGGCACGCGCCCGTGCCCTTTGCATCTCCTCAGGTTCTGTTCCTAGGCCGTCTCAGATCCGCATTAGGTCACCGAAGTTCTCAGAGTTCGTCACCGTTCATCGGAGTTCATATCTTCGTTTGAAAGGAAATCACCTTTTGACTTGGAAATGCTAGCAAAACCGCGCGGTACTTAGTTTAGCATCTACTTTGTATCTTGAATAGATTGCATCTTCCTCAGAATCAGTACATAGCCTGTTAGTCCTTCCACGACTGCTTTTAGGGTTTGTAATTATTTCCCCTTTTATCTTCGTCTGTAGATCCATAGATGTAGTTGTAACTTGTGAAACTTGTTTGCCCACACTTTGCAATATTTTTCGGTAGTCTCTGCGTTATTGACCCGCCACCACGCTGCTGGCTCATCCTAGCGCAATACAACCCGCCATATTCATACTTTAATGCACCTCATTCCTGTAGCCAAAGGCGGCTCATAATTTATCGATGGCCCGCCATGCAGCGTTGCCGTGTTATAATCACAACTGGCTTGTCATGCAGCACTCTTAACCCGCCTTAATTTTATACCTTTCCACAGCTTTTAACCCGGTCAATCATGACTAAGGCTCCCTCCTCTTGCGATTGGGTAGCCTCCGGAGTTACAGAGCTCATGCTTAACGAATATGTAACTATGGGTGTTTTACCGGATAAAGAAGTCATCCACTGGGGGGTTCCCGGTCCAGAAACTACTCCCAAATCCAAGGAGGGGGAAGTTGTCATTTTTACGGATCATCTTCTCTGTGGTTTCTCACCGCTCGGGTCAAGATTTTTCCGGGACGCCTTGCATTTTTACAAACTTCACCCTCAAGACATTGGCCCCAATTCCGTCACCAACCTGTGCCAATTTCAAGTATTCTGTGAAGCGTATCTGCAAGAAGAGCCCACTGTTGATCTTTTCAGAGATTTCTTTTATATCAACCGCCAGACTGAGATAACAGATGGACCAAGTCTTGAACTCGGAGGCATTTCCATTCAGAGGCAGAGAGATGTAACCTTTCCCTCAGCTGCTCTGCCCAGCCATCCCAAGAATTGGAACCGCACTTGGTTCTACTGCAGAGATACCGCTCCGGCTAAAGAAAATCCCTTGCCGGGTTACCGCCCCTACTGTCTCAGCACCACTACTGAGCTTCCAGACCGGTTATCTGCCACATCGCGTGCTCAATATGCTCACGCATTTTCAAGGATCAGGGCTTTAATAGCAAATGGGTTAACCGGAGTTGATTTGACCCAATGCTGGGTTTCCTAGAGGATTTTGCCATTGAGCCGGCACGGCGGCTTAATGTGTCAATATACTGGCAATCAGCGCTATAACCAGACGCCTTTGACGGATAAAGAAATCAATTTAATTGTCAAATCACTGCTTGGAGAGCCTCAAGAAGCTTGCAATAAAACGGGATTGAGCCCTTTCTGCGTTCTGAACCCGGTTCCCTCGGTAAGACTCTTTGAGTTAATCTTTGTCTTTTCCGTCTAGATTTTGCAATTTACATTCCTTTTAACCTTCTGCCAACGCATATATGTATATAGGCCGACTCTTCCTTCTGGAAGAAGAGAATAACTGCAACCTCCACTATAAAGAAAAAGACCAAAGCGACCAAACCACGTGGTCCGGGCCGTCCTAAGAAGCAATCAACCGAAGAACTACTCGAACTGGATGATTCGGAGGTAGAACTTGACTCCATTGGCCTTCTTTTCATACAACTTATTGATGCTGACTCCTCTCAGGGCGAAGCGGAAACAAGCCAAGCCGGCGCAGCAGAGGTAACTATCATCTCCTCCGACTCAGAATCTTTGCCAAGAGAGAAAACACGGCGGGTCATCCGGAAAGTAAAGTTTTCACACCCTCTTGCTCACTTGGATCCCATCTTTCTTTTGAAGAAGCAGCAACATGATTCTAAGCGTCAGACCCGGAGCGGCGGCTCCGAAGACCTAGTAACCGGCTTATCCAACACACTAGTTCCTCGGAAACGCCGCAATGAGGTACTTCAAAGTCCTACTTTTATTTCTTCCGCGCGTTAACCTCATGCAGCGACCTGCTTAACCCGTCTGACTCTAATTATCAGGAATCACCTCCATCATCTGGCGACTCAACCGGCACGCAGCTGCCCGCCTTCGTTGTTAACCCTGGGTAAGGATTTTGCCCTTGTTGGTATCTAAAACTTGTTCTCATGTGCTTATAAGCTTGTCCACTCCTATCACAGGGCTAAGGAAAAAATGGGCAAGAAACGGAAAGTGGGCGACTCTTCCAAGACCTCCAAGGTCTCTGAGCCGGAGAAAGAAGCGCCAAAGCCCCCTGAGGCCCCAATCCAAAGTTTTGAAGATCCTATCTCTCAGCAAGACAATCCTCCTCTATAGGCTGATGAAGTCTTTCCTGAGGCCATGGACATGGACGCTAACCCGGCCAACATTTGTGACCCGCCAAGTCCAATTCCTCCCCAACCAATTGAAGAAATCCCTTTTGAGAAAAACACTGCTGACGTTGGCATCATTTGGACGAGTTATAAGGCACCAGGTGTTGGGGAACGTTGCATGGGAAACAAAAATTTTCCTACGCACACGCAAGATATATCCATGGTGATGAGCATCTAGGAGAGGGAGAGTGGATCTACATAACCTTGTAGATCGCTAAGCGGGAAGCGTTAAGAAATGCGGTTGATGTAGTCGAACGTCTTCGCGATCCAAATCGCTGGCCGTCCCGCGATCCAATCACGATCTAGTACCGAACGGACGGCACCTCCGCGTTCAGCACACGTACAACTTGATGACGATCTCCGCCTTCTTGATCCAGCAAGAGGGAGCGGAGAGGTATATGAGTTCTCCGGCAGTGCGATGGCGCGGCGGTGGTGGTGGTGGAACTATTCTGGCAGGGCTTCGCCTAAGCACCACCGAAACTAGGGGAGACGATCTAGTGGGGAGAGAGGGCTGCACCGTGGCCTTTGGGTTGGGTGCGGCTGCCCTCTCTCCCCTCCAATATATATAGGAGGGAGGGGAGGGGCCGGCGCCCCTAGGGCTCCCCCTAGGAGTCGGCCGAAAGGAGGAGGAGGTGGAGGAGTCCACCTCCAATCCTACTCCAAGTAGGATTCCAATCCTACTTGGATAAACCTTTCCTCCACTTGGGGTTTTCCGCCACCCCCTTAGTGGGGGGGGGGCGGTTGGACAGCCCACTAGGGGCTGGTTTTCCTCCTCCCACAGCCCATGAGGCCCTTTGGGGTGGGTGGCCCCTCCCGATGGTCCCCCGGAACCCTCCCGGCACTCCCGGTACACTACCGGAAATACCCGAAACTTTTCCGGTGACCAAAACGGGACTTCCTATATATCAATCTTTACCTCCGGACCATTACGGAGCTCCTCGTGACGTCTGGGATCTCATCCGGGACTTCGAACAACCTTCTGTCACCACCATGCATAACTCAATACTATCGAAACGTCACCGAACGTTAAGTGTGCAGACCCTGCGGGTTCGAGAACTATGTAGACATGACCGAGACACCTCTACGGTCAATAACCAATAGCGGGACCTGGATGCCCATATTGGTTCCTACATATTCTACGAAGATCTTTATCGGTTGAACCTCTATGTCAAGGATTCAGTTAATCACGTACGCTGTTCCCTTTGTTCTTCGGTATGTTACTTGCCCGAGATTCGATCATCGGTATCTCTATACCTAGTTCAATCTCGTTACCGGCAAGTCTCTTTACTCATTCCGTAATACAAGATCCCGTGGCTAACTCTTTAGTCACATTGCTTGCAAGGCTTATTATGATGTTGTATTACCGAGTGGGCCCTGAGATACCTCTCCGTCATACGGAGTAACAAATCCCAGTCTCGATTCATGCCAGCTCAACAGACACCTTCGGAGATACCTGTAGAGCATCTTTATAGTCACCCAGTTACGTTGTGATGTTTGATACACACAAGGTATTCCTCCGGTGTCAGTGAGTTGCATGATCTCATGGTCATAGGAACAGATACTTGACATGCAGAAAACAATAACAATAAACTGACACGATCATATGCTATGTTCATAGTTTGGATCTTGTCCATCACATCATTCTCCCAATGATGTGATCCCGTTATCAAATGACATCTCATGTCTATGGCTAGGAAACCTTGACCATCTTTGATCAACGAACTAGTCTACTAGAGGCATACTAGGGACACAGTGTTGTCTATGTATCCACACATGTATTAGTGTTTCCAATCAATACAATTATAGCATGGATAATAAACGATTATCATGAACAAGGAAATATAATAATAATCACTTTATTATTGCCTCTAGGGCATATTTCCAACAGTCTCCCACTTGCACTAGAGTCAATAATCTAGCTCACATCACTATGTGATTTACATTGTAATGAATCTAACACCCATACAGTTCTGGTGTTGATCATGTTTAGCCCTTGGAAGAGGTTTAGTCATCGGGTCTGCGACATTCAGGTCCATGTGCACTTTGCAAATATTTATGTCCTCCTCCTTGATGTAATCGTGGATGGAATTGAAACGCCGCTTTATGTGTCTGGTCCTCTTGTGAAACCTTGGTTCCTTGGCCAGAGCAATGGCACAAGTGTTGTCACAGAACATAGTCTTTGGGTTTAGTGCACTAGGCACTACTCCAAGATCTGTCATGAACTCCTTCATCCAGACACCTTCCTTCGCCGCCTCCGAGGCAGCGATGTACTCCGCTTCGCATGTAGAATCAGCTACCACGCTCTGCTTGGAACTGCACCAGCTTACCGCACCCCCATTGAGAATAAATACGTATCCGGTTTGAGACTTAGAGTCATCCGGATCAGTGTCAAAGCTTGCATCGACGTAACCCTTTACGACGAGCTCTTGATCACCTCCATAAACGAGAAACATGTCCTTAGTCCTTTTCAGGTACTTAAGGATATTCTTGACCGCCGTCCAGTGTTCCATTCCTGGATCACTTTGAAACCTTTCGGCCATACTTATGGCAAGGCTGACATCGGGTCTTGTGCACAGCATTGCATACATGATAGAGCCTATGGCTGAAGCATAGGGGACGAGACTCATATTTTCTCTATCTTCTGCAGTCACTGGGCATTGAGTCTTACTCAACTTCACACCTTGCAAAACAGGCAAGAACCCCTTCTTGGACTAATCCATTTTGAACTTCTTCAAAACTTTGTCAAGGTATGTGCTCTGTGAAAGTCCTATTAAGCGTCTCTATCTATCTCTATAGATTTTGATGCCTAATATGAAAGCAGCTTCTCCTAGGTCCTTCATTGAAAAACTCTTGTTCAAATATTCCTTCACGCTCTCCAAAAGTTCTATATTGTTTCCAATCAGCAATATGTCATTCACATATAATATTAGAAACGCTATAGAGCTCCCACTCACTTTCTTGTAAATACAAGCTTCTCCGTAAACTTGTATAAAAACCCGAACGCTTTGATCACCTCATCAAAGCGAAGATTCCAACTCCGAGATGCTTGCACCAGTCCATAAATGGATCGATGGAGTTTGAAAACTTTGTCAGCATTCTCCGAATCGACAAAACCTCCCGGTTGCATCATATACAACTCTTCCTTAAGGAAACCATTAAGGAACGCTGTTTTGACATCCATCTGCCAAATTTCATAATCGAAAAATGTAGCTATTGCTAACATGATTCCGATGGACTTAAGCATCGCTACGGGTGAGAAGGTCTCATCGTAGTCAACTCCTTGAACTTGTGAAAAACCCTTTGCCACAAGTAGAGCTTTATAGACAGTGATATTACCGTCCGCGTCCGTCTTCTTCTTAAAGATCCATTTGTTTCGAATGGTCTTTCGCCCTTCAGGTAATACTTTCAAAGCCCATACTTTGTTTTCATACATGGATCCCATCTCGGATTTCATGGCCTCTAACCATTTCTCGGAATCCGGGCCCATCATCGCTTCTCCATAGCTCGTAGGTTCATTGTTTTCCAACAACATGACCTCTAAGACAGGGTTACCGTACCACTCAGGAGCAGTACGTGTCCTTGTCGACCTACGAGGTTTGATAGCAACTTGATCCGAAGCTTCATGATCATCATCATTAACTTCCTCTTCAACCGATGTAGGCTCTACAGAAACATCTTTCTGCGCTGCGCTACTCTTTGGTTGAAGTAAAGGTTCAACAACCTCATCAAGTTCGATTTTCCTCCCACTCAATTATTTCGAGAGAAACTCTTCCTCAAGAAATGTTCCGTTTTTAGTGTCAAACACTTTGCCTTAGGATCTGAGATAGAAGGTATACCCAACTGTCTCTTTTGGGTATCCTATGAAGACGCATTTCTCCGCTTTGGGTTCCAGCTTTTCAGGCTGAAGCTTTTTGACATAAGCATCACATCCCCAAACTTTAAGAAACGACAACTTTGGCTTCTTGCCAAACCACAGTTCATATGGCGTCGTCTCAATGGATTTCGATAGTGCCCTATTTAAAGTGAATGCAGCTCTCTCTAATGCATAACCCCAAAATGATAGTGGCATATTGGCAAGAGAGATCATAGAACGCACCATATCTAACAAGGTTCAATTACGATGTTTGGACACACCATTACGCTGTGGTGTTCTAGGCGGTGTCAATTGTGAAACAATTCCACATTGTCTTAAGTGACTGCCAAACTCATAACTCAGATATTCTCCTCCTCGATCAGATCGTAGGAATTTAATCTTCTTGTTACGATGATTCTCAACTTCACTCTGAAATTGCTTGAACTTTTCAAACGTTCCAGACTTGTGTTTCATTAAGTAAATATACCCATATCTCCTTAAGTCATCAGTGAAGGTGAGAAAATAATGATATCCACCGCGCGCCTCAATGCTCATCGGACCGCACACATCAGTATGTGTGATTTCCAACAAGTCACTTGCCCGTTCCATTGTTCCAGAGAACGGGGTCTTAGTCATCTTGCCCATGAGGCATGGTTCACATGTGTCAAGTGATTCAAAATCAAGTGACTCCAAAAGTCCATCAGCATGGAGCTTCTTCATGCGTTTTACACCAATATGACCTAAGCGGTAGTACCACAAGAAAGTGGTACTATCATTATCAACTCTACATCTTTTGGCATCAATGTTATGAACATGTGTATCATCACTATCGAGATTCAATAAGAAAAAAAACCTCTCATTGGGTGCATGACCATAAAAGATATTACTCATATAAATAGAACAACCATTATTCTCTGATTTAAATGAGTAACCGTCTCGCAATAAACAAGATCCAGATATAATGTTCATGCTTAACACAGGCACTAAATAACAATTATTCAGGTTCATCACAAATCCCGATGGTAATCGAAGAGCGAGCGTGCCGACGGCGATCACATCAACCTTGGAACCATTTCCCACGCGCATCATAATTTTGTCCTTTGCCAGCCTCCGTCTATTCCGCAGTTCCTGTTTTGAGTTGCAAATGTGAGCAACCGAACCGGTATCAAATACCCAGGCACTACAACGAGAGTTGGTAAGGTACACATCAATAACATGTATATCATATATACCTTGTTTGGTGTTGGCCGCCTTCTTGTCAGCCAGATACTTGGGGCAGTTCCGCTTCCAGTGACCAGTTCCCTTGCAATGAAAGCACTCAGTTTCTGGCTTGGGTCTAGCCTTGGGTTTCTTAGCAGGAGGGGCAACTGCTTTGCCACTCTTCTTGGAGTTACCCTTCTTACCCTTGCCATTCTTCTTGAAACTAGTGGTTTTATTGACCATCAACACTTGATGCTCCTTCTGAATCTCAGACTCAGCGACTTTCAACATCGCAAACAGCTCGGCGATTGACTTGTTCATCCCGTGCATGTTATAGTTCAACACGAAGCTCTTGTAGCTAGGTGGCAGTGATTGAAGAACTCTGTCAGTGATCGCCTCTGGCGGAAGGGGCATCCCCAATTCAGCCAGACGGGTGGAATACCCAGACATTTTGAGTATATGTTCACTGACAGACCCGTTCTCCTCCATCTTGCAAGCATAGAACTTATCGGAGGTCACATACCTCTTGATCCGGGCATTCTTTTGAAAGATAAACTTCAACTCCTGGAACATATCATATGCTCCATGACGTTCAAAACATCTTTGAAGTCCCGGTTCTAAGCCATACAACATTGCACACTGAACTATTGAGTAATCATCAGAATGTGTCTGCCAGGCGTTCGCAACGTCTGTAGACTCTATTGGAGCGGGTGGTTCACCAAGCGGTGCATCAAGGACATAAGCCTTTTGGGAAGCCGTAAGGATAATCCTTAGATTACGGGCCCAGTCTACAAAGTTACTTCCATCATCTTTCAACTTAGCTTTCTCTAGGAACACATTGAAATTCAGGGGTGCTACTGCGCGAGCCATTGATCTACAACATAAATTTTGTAAAGACAACTTAGACTATTGTTCAAGATAATGAGTTTAGTAAATCATATTACTTAAAATCTCCCACTCAAATTGACATCCCTCCGGTCATTCGAGTGTCACATGATCCAAATCCACCAACAAGTCCGATCATCACGTGAGATGAGGTGGTTTCAATGGTGAACATCTTCATGTTGATCATATCTACTATATGACTCATGTTTGACCTTTCGGTCTCTTGTGTTCCGAGGCCATGTCTGTACATGCTAGGCTCGTCAAGTTTAACCCAAGTGTTCCACATGTGCAACACTGGCTTGCACCCGTTGTATGCGAACGTAGAGTCTATCACACCCGATCATCACGTGGTGTCTCGAAACGACGAACTTTCGCAATGGTGCACACTCGGGGAGAACACAACTTTATCTTGAAATTTTAGTGAGGGATCACCTTATAATGCTACCGTCGTCCTAAGCAAAATAAGATGCATAAAAGGATTAACATCACATGCAAATCATAAGTGACATGATATGGCCATGAACTTGTGCTTTTGATCTCCATCTCCAAAGCACCGACATGATCTCCATCGTCACCGGCATGACACCATGATCTCCATCATCTTGATCTCCATCAACGTGTCACCATGAGGTTGTCGCGCCAATTGTTGCTTCTATGACTATTGCTAACTCATAGCGATAAAGTAAAGCAACATGGCGAAAATAAATTAAAGACAACCCTATGGCTCCTGCCGGTTGCCGTACCCATCGACATGCAAGTCGTGATATTCTATACAAAACATGATCATCTCATACATCACATATATCTCATCATGTAATTGGCCATATCACATCACAACATACCCTGCAAAAACAAGTTAGGCTTCCTCTAATTGTTGTTGCATGTTTTACGTGGCTGCTACGGGTATCTAGCAAGAACGATTCTTACCTACGCAAAAACCACAACGGTGATACACAAATTGCTATTCAACCTTCTCAAGGACCGGCTTTGTCGAATCCGATCCAACTAAAGTGGGAGAGATAGACACCTGCCAGCCATCTTTATGCAACAAACTCACATGTCAGTTGATGGAACCGGTCTCTCGTAAGCATACGAGTAAGGTTGGTCCGGGCTGCTTCATCCCACAATACCACTGAATCAAGAAAAGACCAAGGGAGGAAGCAATCTGAGCATCAACGCCCACAAACTCCTTTGTGTTCTACTCGTGATCTCATCTACGCATAGACCTAGCTTTGATACCACTGTTGGGGAATGTTGCATGAGAAACAAAAATTTTCCTACGCACACGCAAGATCTATCCATGGTGATGAGAATCTATGAGAGGGAGAGTGGATCTACATACCCTTGTAGATCGCTAAGCGGGAAGCGTTAAGAAACGCGGTTGATGTAGTCGAACGTCTTCGCGATCCAAATCGCTAGCCGTCTCGCGATCCAATCACGATCTAGTACCAAACGGACGGCACCTCCGCGTTCAACACACGTACAGCTCGATGACGATCTCCGCCTTCTTGATCCAGCAAGAGGGAGCGGAGAGGTAGATGAGTTCTCCGGTAGCGCGACGGCGCGGCGGCGGTGGTGGTGGAACTATTCCGGCAGGGCTTCGCCTAAGCACCGCCGAAACTAGGGGAGACGATCTAGTGGGGAGAGAGGGCTGCACCGTGGCCTTTGGATTGGGTGCGGCTGCCCTCTCCCCCTCCAATATATATAGGAGGGAGGGGAGGGGCCGGCGCCCCTAGGGCTCCCCCTAGGAGTCGGCCAAAAGGAGGAGGAGGTGGAGGAGTCCACCTCCAATCCTACTCCAAGTAGGATTCCAATCCTACTTGGAAAAACCTTTCCTCCACTTGGGGTTTTCCACCCCTAGCCGCATGGGCCTTAGTGGGGGGGGGGGGGGTCGGCCAGCCGACTAGGGGCTGGTTTTCCTCCTCCCACAGGCCATGAGGCCCTTTGGGGTGGGTGGTGATGACCCACAAGTATAGGGGATCTATCGTAGTCCTTTCGATAAGTAAGAGTGTCGAACCCAATGAGGAGCAGAAGGAAATGACAAGCAATTTTCAGTAAGGTATTCTCTGCAAGCACTGAAATTATAGGTAACAGATAGTTTTGTGATAAGATAATTCGTAACGGATAGCAAGTAACAAGTGTAGCAAAGGTGCAGCAAGGTGGCCCAATCCTTTTTGTAGCAAAGGACAAGCCTGGACAAACTCTTATATAAAGCAAAGCGCTCCCGAGGACACATGGGAATTTCTATCAAGCTAGTTTTCATCATGCTCATATGATTCGCGTTCGTTACTTTGATAATTTGATATGTGGGTGGACCGGTGCTTGGGTGCTGCCCTTACTTGGACAAGCCTCCCACTTATGATTAACCTCTCTCGCAAGCATCCGCAACTACGAAAAAGGAATTAAGATAAATCTAACCATAGCATGAAACATATGGATCGAAATCAGCCCCTTACGAAGCAACGCACAAACTAGGGTTTAAGCTTCTGTCACTCTAGCAACCCATCATCTACTTATTACTTCCCAATGCCTTCCCCTAGGCCCAAATAATGGTGAAGTGTCATGTAGTCGACGTTCACATAACACCACTAGAGGAGAGACAACATACATCTCATCAAAATATCGAACGAATACCAAATTCACATGATTACTTATAACAAGACTTATCCCATGTCCTCAGGAACAAACGTAACTACTCACAAAACATATTCATGTTCATCATCAAAGGAGTATTAATTATCATTATGGGTCTAAACATATGATCTTCCACCAAGTAAACCAACTAGCATCAACTACAAGGAGTAATCAACACTACTAGCAACCCACAGGTACCAATCTGAGGTTTTGAGACAAAGATCGGATACAAGAGATGAACTAGGGTTTGGAGAGGTGATGGTGCTGGTGAAGATGTTGATGGAAATTGACCCCCTCTCGATGAGAGGATCATTAGTGATGATGATGGCTTCGATTTCCCCCTCCGGGAGGGAAGTTTCACTGGCAGAACAGCTCCGCCGGAGCCCTAGATTGCTTCGGCCCAGGTTCCGCCTCGAGACGGCGGCGCTTCATCCCGAAAGCTCTCTTATGATTTTTTCCAGGTCAAAACCCTCCATATAGCAGAAGATGGGCACCGGAGGCCTGCCAGGGGGCCCACAAGCCACAGGGGCGTGCCCAGGGGGGGTAGGGCGCGCCCCCTAGGCTTGTGGCCTCCTGGTGGGTCCCCTCTGGTATTTCTTTCGCCCAATATTTTTTATATATTCCAAAATAATTCTCCGTAACTTTTTAGGACTTTTGGAGTTGTGCATAATAGGTCTCTCATATTTGCTCCTTTTCCAGTCCAGAATTCCAGCTGCCGGCATTCTCCCTCTTCATGTAAACCTTGTAAAATAAGAGAGAAAAGGCATAAGTATTGTACCATAATGTGTAATAACAGCCCATAATGCAATAACTATCAATATAAAAACATGATGCAAAATGGATGTATCAGGTGGCCCCTCCCGATGGTCCCCCGGAACCTTCCCGGAACTCCCGGTACACTACCGGAAATACCCAAAACTTTTCCGGTGCCAAAATGGGACTTCCTATATATCAATCTTTACCCCCGGACCATTCTGGAGCTCCTTGTGACATCCAGGATCTCATCCGGGACTCCGAACAACCTTCGGTCACCACCATGCATAACTCAATACTACCGGAACGTTAAGTGTGTAGACCCTGCGGGTTCGAGAACTATGTAGACATGACCGAGACACCTCTACGGTCAATAACCAATAGCGGGACCTGGATGCCCATATTGGTTCCTACATATTCTATGAAGATCTTTATCGGTTGAACCTCTATGTCAAGGATTCAGTTAATCCCGTACGCTGTTCCCTTTGTTCTTCGGTATGTTACTTGCCCGAGATTCGATCGTCGGTATCTCTGTACCTAGTTCAATCTCGTTACCGGCAAGTCTCTTTACTCGTTCCGTAATACAAGATCCCGTGGCTAAATCTTTAGTCACATTTCTTGCAAGGCTTATTGTGATGTTGTATTACCGAGTGGGCCCTGAGAAACCCCTCCGTCATACGGAGTAACAAATCCCAGTCTCGATTCATGCCTGCTCAACAGACACCTTCGGAGATACCTGTAGAGCATCTTTATAGTCACCCAGTTACGTTGTGACATTTGATACACACAAGGTATTCCTCCGGTGTCAGTGAGTTGCATGATCTCATGGTCATAGGAACAGATACTTGACATGCAGAAAACAATAGCAATAAACTGACACGATCATATGCTATGTTCATAGTTTGGGTCTTGTCCATCACATCATTCTCCCAATGATGTGATCCCGTTATCAAATCACATCTCATGTCTATGGCTAGGAAACCTTGACCATCTTTGATCAACGAACTAGTCTACTAGAGGCATACTAGGGACACAGTGTTGTCTATGTATCCACACATGTATTAGTGTTTCCAATCAATACAATTATAGCATGGATAATAACTGATTATCATGAACAAGGAAATATAATAATAATCACTTTATTATTGCCTCTAGGGCATATTTCGAACACCAGGAGCCTCAACTGTATTGGCTAAGCATAAAGAAGAACCACCTTTGTTGGAGAAAAACAAGGCAAAAATGGATCTGCTGGATTATCCGGATTTTAGTGCAAGTGAATTGCACGCAGGCTACCTAAGCCGCCTTCATACAAGCCGTGATATGGAAGCCGGCTTAGTAAACATGATGAAGCAGAAGTATGAGGTACGAACTTTAACCCATTTTCGTTTCACAGATACGTACTCATGCAGCCCCAAGGGCCGGCTTATCTTGAAAGGATGAGCCGGGTCTTCGAAACGATCACTTAGAAGGAATCCGCATGTAGCCCCCAAGGGTCGGCTTATCCTGAAAGGATGTGCCGGGTCTTCCAAATAATTACTTAGAAAGAATACACATGTAGCCCCCAAGGGTCGGCTTATCCTGAAAGGATGAGTTGGGTCTTCCAAATAATTACTTAGAAAGAATCCACATGTAGCCCCCAAGGGCCGGCTTATCTTCAAATGATGAGCCGGGTCTTCCAAATAATTACTTAGAAAGAATCCACATGTAGCCCCCAAGGGCCGGCTTATCTTGAAATGATGAGCCGGGTCTTCCAAATAATTACTTAGAAAGAATCCACATGTAGCCCCCAAGGGCGGGCTTATCTTGAAATGATGAGCCGAGTCATAATATACTTTGAAATGACCTACATTAGCCCCCAAGTGCCAAGTGTATTGCTTGCAATGTGCTTGCGACTTGAATAATTTAATCATAGCAAACCTGTTTAAAATGATTTCCTAATGTACTCTCGAATCTTTTATGTAGGAAGCGCTAAACTTGAAGGAGTCGCATCTTGGCGACTTAAGCAAAAGCGTGGAGGCTCTGGAGGCTACGAGCAGCAAGGCCGACTCAAATCTGAAATCTGACTTGGAAGACTTAGAAAAACTGAGATCCGACTTTACTGCTGAATGGTCCACTTTTGAGTCGGAAAAGGCTGCCTTGCTGAAGCGTGCAGAAGACGCTGAAAAACAGCTGAAGCCGGTTACTGAAGAGCTTGCCGGCTTAAAACAACATATATCTTGAATGACAGCCACTATCTTCGGTAAGTGCGAAAACTTGTTCTCAATTGAAGCACTTCATAAATTAAGGAAGTCAAAATGCTAAATTGATTTTATGCTGTTAACTGTCTGACAGGTGCCATGAGTGCCAACCTTGGCCAAAATATTTTGTTGAAGCTAAAAGTTGTCTACTCATTGACTGAGCAATTATACGCTGGGAGCTTGTGAACGCTTGTAGCCGTATCCTCTGGAAAAAAGCCTCCAACACTCATCAAGACCGTGCTAGATCACTTATCAACTGTGCCATCCCAGATTGAAGAATTGAAGCAGTCAGCCGCCCGCTCAGGAGCTGATGTCTACTACGCAACCTTCTTCTTGTAGACTCGTGTTGGGCCTCCAAGGGCAGAGTTTTGTAGGACAGTAGCAAATTTCCCTCAAGTGGATGACCTAAGGTTTATCAATCCGTGGGAGGCGTAGGATGAAGATGGTCTCTCTCAAACAACCCTGCAACCAAATAACAAAGAGTCTCTTGTGTCCCCAAGACACCCAATACAATGGTGAATTGTATAGGTGCACTAGTTCAGCGAAGAGATGGTGATACAAGTGTAATATGGATGGTAGATATAGGTTTTTGTAATCTGAAAATATAAAAACAGCAAGGTAACTAATGATAAAGGTGAGCACAAACGGTATTGCAATGCTTAGAAACAAGGCCTAGGGTTCATACTTTCACTAGTTCAAATTCTCTCATAAATACTGACATAGTTGAATCATATGTAAATCCCTCACGTGCGACAAAGAGTTCACTCCAAAGTCACAAATAGTGGAGAACAAACGAAGAAATTATTGTAGGGTACGAAACCACCTCAAAGTTATCTTTTCCGATCAATCATATGAGCCATCCCCATTAATTGTCACGAACAGCCCTAGAGTTCGTACTAGAATAACAGCTTAAGATACACATCAACCAAAACCCTAATGTCACCTAGGAACTCCAATGTCACCACGAATACCAACGAGTTTGATTATACGATATGCATCACACAATTTCAGATTCATCATGTTCAATCCAACACAAAGAACTTCAAAGAGTGCCCCAAAGTTTCCATCGGAGAGTCAAGATGAAAACGTGTGCCAACCCCTATGCATAGATTCCCAAGGTCACGGAACCCGTAGGTTGATCACCAAAACAAATATCAAGTGGATCAACAGAACATCGCATTGTCACCACGGATATCCCATCGCAAGACATACATCAACTGTTCTCAAATCCTTAAAGACTCAATCCAATAAGTAAACTTCAAAGGGAAAACTCAATTCATCACAAGAAGATAGAGAGGGGAAAACCCCATATGATTCATCTATATCAATAAAGCTCGCGATACATCAAGATCGTGTCATCTCAAGAACACGAGAGAGAGAGATCAAACACATAGCTACTGGTACATACCCTCAGCCCCGAGGGTGAACTAATCCCTCCTTGTCATGGAGACTGCCGGGATGATGAAGATGGCCTCCGATGATAGTTTCCCCCTCCGGCAGGGTGCCGGAACGGGCTCCCGATTGGTTTTTCGTGGCTACAGAGGCTTACGGCGGCGGAACTCCCGATCTAGGTTTCTTTCTGGGGGTTTCCGTATTTATAAGAAAATTGGGCGTTGGAAACATGTCACGCCCAAGATGCGATCCTATCCTTATTTTGGCACGAGGGCCTCGACAGGGATAGAAGCGCATCTCGTCGTGTTGCAAGAATGGATATCATTACAAGTACATGTAAAGAAGAGATGAGTATATGGAATTGGCTTACACTCGCCACAAGCTACAACAATATCACATCAATACAATAACATAACAACCACCATACAGAAGAGCAGGGTCCGACTACGGACGAAATCAAACGATAAAATGACATCCATCCTTGCTATCCCAGGCTGCCGCCTGGAACCCATCCTAGATCGATGAAGAAGAAGAAGAAGAACTCCAAATCAAACAAGCATCGCGCTCACGTCATATCATCGCATTACCTGTACCTGCAACTGTTGTTGTAGTAATCTGTGAGCCACGGGGACTCAGCAATCTCATTTCCAAGGGTATCAAGACTATTAAAGCTTAATGGGTGAGGTATGGTTAAGTGGTGAGGCTGCAGCAAGCACTAAGCATTTATTTGAGTGGCTAACTTACGAGTACAAGAATAAAGGGGGGATGATTGTCGAATAAACGGACGTGAACTAGTAATGATCTCTAAAAGATCCTGAACACCTACTTACGTCAAACATAACCCCACCGTGTTCTCTCTCGGATAAGGACTCACGAGAAGAGACAGTCACGGTTACGCACACAGTTGGTGTATTTTATTTGAGTTTACTTCAGTTTGCTATGACCGGGTGTTAAACAAAGTTTCCAAGTTTGCCACATAACCGCGGGCACGGCTTTCCGAAAGATTTAACCCTGCAGGGGTTCTCCAACTCATCCATCACAAACTAACCACACTCAGCGGGAATAACCTCGACCATGAATCTCATGATCTTCCTAGGCAATTCCAATGGAAAACCGCAACCTCGCGATAGCCCGAAGTATTTTCGGAATTCCTCGCACAAGACGTTCGAGAAAGGTAAAATAAGTCCAGCAAGACCGCCCGGCGCGTCGACGAACCCGATAGGAGCCGCGTATCTCGTTCTCAGGACACGTCGGATAAGCTAGTGTACAGGGCCTGATAGACATCACCCGAGTTGCCCCGGGGTGGCCCCGCACAGTGCTCTAGTTTGGACCAACACTCATGAGGAGCACTGGCCCGGGTTGTTGATTAAAGATCCTCGGGTTAATTACTCCCTATGCAGGTTTATTAATTATTAGACAAATGTAGTACCAATGTTGGGCCTTGCCAGACAAGTTTTATCCTAAAACAAAAATCAAGGGGGTCCCCATAACAACCCCGAGCCTGTTAGGAGCGCTCATTTATGGAACATAACACCGGTACACAAGTAACTAGGGCGGCAAGAGTGGAACAAAACACCGAGCAAAAGGCCAAGCCTTCCACCCTTTACCAAGTATATATGTGCATTAAATTAAATAGCAATAATATTGTGATAGCTGGAAACAATGCACCTGCAACTAGCAACGCTATAAGAAGGGTTGAGCAAGAGGTAACATAGCCACACAATGTTTTGCTAGGTAGTGGAGGGTTAGAGGCTTTTCATGGCAATTTGGGAGGCTTGACATACAAGTGGTAGGTAGCGAGACAGCGATAGCAACGAGACATCTAGCATGGCAATGATAGTAATGGTATCCAGGGAAATGATCATCTTGCCTGAGATCCCGCTTGGAAGAAGAACGAATCCGTGAAGTAGACGAACCAACGTAGTCGAACGAATCCTCACACTCCGAAGCGGTTTCGGAACTCTATCGAGAAGAAGCAATCGGAAACAACAATCAACACACGGGAACACCACAACAAATGCATGACATGATGCGCAAACAAATATGATGCATGTCCGGTTTAAATATGCACGGCATGGCAAAGCACAACAATCAACTTCTACACATTAAGTGAAGCTCAATATGCAACGAGTTGCATATTGACGAAACTCCACATTCAAATATTTAGTTCACTCCCGTTTAGGTACAAGACAATATTAAATGTTGTTAAACATGGCAAGAGGTGAAGCATAAGTAAACTACACATCTAGGCAAGTTTAAATGAGGCCGGAAACAGCATATAACATTTCCGAAACGACCCCATATGTTAATTTCGAAATTGGTCCAGATCTGAACTAATCATATTTTATAATTATTAAACAGGGAAATAAAGTATACCATGCAATTCTACACGTCATTCTAGTCGATTTACATATATGGAACATCTCAAACGGAGCTACGGTCTAAAAGATATGACATTCGCAAGATGCATATGACATGAATGCAAAATGCATGGAAAAGACAATCACAAACACTTCACAACATGAATGCAGCAAGATATTATGAAACTACATGAAATTCTAGTCAAGTTACATATGCAACATGTTCAAAACGGAGCTACGGTTCAACAATAACAAGCAACACAAGTTTTAGATGAAATCTGCCCAAAACAGCAACATAGCATATTGCAAGCATGAAAACAACAAGCTACAAGATTCTAAAATGCACAAACTAAGCATGGGGCAGTAGCATATAACATACACTTCATTCCAACTTCACATAACATACTCAAAAGAGGCATGTATCACATGGTAGGAAGCTCACAACATGGCAACAAAATATAGCAGATTAGGACTTGGTGAAAATAACAGTTTTTAGCATAGCAGATTTTCATGGAGGCATATTGGCAGCAGTAAAACCATATGCTACAGGTCATATTATGGCATGAAAATCTACAGCATGGTAGAGGACATGATGCATTACAAATAATTACATTATGGCAACATCAAATTATGCTCAGATTCATGGCAACCATCAACACAACATGGCATATTGAAGAAAACAGATTCTCAGACTTAGTGAAAATTAGAGTAGGCATGTGCAGCAGTTTTTAACAGATTGACATATAGAGCAACAGAAATAATTATGATGCAAAACCTATTCATGCAAACTATTGGCACAACATGATAGGCAACAACATGCTTAACAAAAGACTCCTTGGTGGCATCACCAAAAGACTCCTAGAACACTAGCAATTCACATCGCAACACAGCAACAAAATAACAGATTTCCAGACTTAGAAATATTTTGGACCCTCAAAACAACAGATTTTTATAGCATGTTGGCAACAAGAAAACAACACCTAAACATGCATTTCTATGACAACCAAAAATACCAGGGCCTAGCACACATGTTCAAGGGCATATCTCATGTTCAAAATTATTTCATAACATGCATGGATTAAATCCCACAAAATAGACAAACGGGCATCATGGCAAAAATGGCATGCACAAGAACTTCCTCCAATGACAAAACTAAATGCACAGTTAATTTCTATGGATTTTTCTACCCCGAAAACACATATAATATGCATAGGTTCATGTAGGAAAATATGTCACAATTAATTATGCAAGTTTATGGCCTAATCCCCTTTTAGCAATTATAAATGCAAGTTAAATGCAAAAAATACAATGAACTACTTTGTCATGCATGAAAATGCGATGCCGGAAATATGAACATTTTTAATATATAATTGGATGAATTCCCGATGCACGTTAATTAATTATGACAATGCAAAAAGATGGCAATTATGCAAAATGATGTAAACAGCGAGCTTAGGCATTTTTATCAAGGATGAAAATGGCATATTGTAAATCTACGCAAATTCTACACTGTCTACAAATACAAAGCATGTAGATATGATGCACGGTTTATTATAAATTAGGTTTTTTTTGAAGATGCATTTCCTGTAATTATTAAATGCCCTGAGAAAAATTGACAAAACGCAGATCTGAGAAAAACGTTAACGGGCCAAACAGGGTATGCGCAGGTTAGCTATAAGGCACACAGGGGCGCTGCATAGCGGTGCAGGGGCGGCTGGGCTAGCTCACCTAGCGAGCCGAGCCCATGTCGGTGGCGGGCGAGCTGGGCCTTGGCGGAGACCGCTGGCTCGCTGGAGGCGGCCCACGTGGGCGAGCGGGAGGCTGGCGCTGGATCGGGCGAGCGGAACGCTCGTCCTCCTCGCACGATGCAGAGGACCGAGGTCATGGCGGCGCTGGGGACGGCCGGACGAGGTGCTGCATGAGACGACGGCGAGCTTGAGGCGAGGGGCGGCCAGATCGTTGCCGCGGGGCTCGATCCCGACCGGATCTGGTGCGGCAAAGCTACTCCGGCGGCTGGCCAGGGCTTGGCGGGGTTCGCGAGGTGGTGGTGCGGGTCGGGGCCGGCGAAGGCCATGTCCACAGGGCGAGCTTCTCCGGCGAACGGGCGATGGGGCACCGGCGACGGCAGTGGGAAGAAGGCCGGCGTCAGGGCGCTTGGGGCCGGATGAGCTCGGTCGCTCGGCGCGGCGGCGGGGTCGCGGTGTACGGGCGGCGGCGGCTCGGCCCGGATCAGGCCCGGGGCGGGCCGCAGATGGGCTTCGCGGGCCCAGCGCGGTGGGAGAGGGTGGCTGGCGGCGGCTGAGTGGTGGGAGGAGGCGGCGGCGCGGATTTCGAGGCGAGGCTAGGGTTTAGGTCAAAAATGGACAGGGTAGGCTGCTTAAATAGGAAAGGTGGTCTAGGGTTAGGGATTTTGTCCGTTTTCGGACCCTCCGATCGCGATCGGACGGTTCCGGTCGCGGGTAGGCGTTAGGCTGGGCTAGGGGGCTGTGGAGAGGTGGTTGGGCCAAGAAGAGAGGGAGGTTTGCGGCCCGTGACATGATTTTGAAATACCGAAAGCGTCCGATAATAAACCGATGTCGCGGGCGCGTGCGTGTGTGGTTGGTCTCAAAACGGTCGACGACACGAACGGAGAGAACCGACGACTACGAACGGATGCAAGTTTTCGAAAACGAGTGACGATGCTATGCAGATGATGCGAATGATGCGAAGATGCATGCAACAATAAAACGAAACACATGACGAGAATGGAAATAAAACGGGAATCTTCTGGAGCGTCGGTTCCGGGCTGTTACAACTCTCCTCCACTTACAAGAGATCTCGCCCCGAGATCTTAGAATGAGAAGGGGAAGAGGAAGAAGAAAGGAAGAGGTAAAACTTAGTTGCTTCTTTGATAAACGAGTGGAACCATAGAAACATGAAGGTTGGAAGAGATGAAGAATGATATGAGAAACAAGCAAGAATTCAAAAGAAATTTCGGCAGCATTTCGGTAGGATAGAGAGGCAAAATTGATAATAAGAAAGGAACTTGAAAAGATGACACAACACTCCGGTTAAATGGATAAGCAAGAAAGCACATGATCTTGATAAAACAAAATAATGGATGAAAGAGAGCAACATCACAATGCCTCCGGAGCAAAAGAATAGAAGCTAGATCGATGGAAAGAAAAGAATGGAGAAGGAAAAGACAACTTCTACCACAAATAAATGGAAGCATCCTTACAAAGAATGGTTGAACGGAGTTGTTGGAGATCCAACAAGGAAAAGAAAACTTGTTGTGGGCTTATGAAAAACATCTCAAAATTATGAGGTGACAAACGGCCACTAACGGAAAGAAATGATTGGTTGGGAGCATCAAGATATGCAAAGCTTCTTTAACCAAGAGGATACATTGAGAACTTGGATCATTGATAAACACCATGATAGCAACAATTCTTAGGAAGTGCTTTAGGTGCAATCCAATCCAAGATAACTCCAACAAAGAAAGATGGGTTTAAATATCTCATTCTTGACAAATCCCTTCACGACTCCTCGTGGCTCAAGAATGATATACCACCATCTCAAAGATAAGGAAGAAAGAATTGCACTTGGGAATGCAAGATGAATGATACTTGAGGTACTACCGCAAGAATATTGAAGAACACTTCGAGAAGGAATTAAATACTTGAAAAACCACCATGAAGAACATCTTGGAGAACTCCGGAACAATGATGATCCAAAGAATGAAGGTTGAGAAGAATAAGATTGAGGCCTAGCAAAGATTTAGATGGAACTTCGCGAAGAGATACTTGAGAAACTTGGAACTCCGGAAAAGAAAAGATGAACAACTTAGAATCGAGAATTTGATATCATGAACAACCTCTGGAAGAATGTTTGAAATCACCTTGAAGAAATAAGAATAAGAATTATGTTATGCTTATCCTTCACCAAGTTAAATTGATGACAAACAACGGATTTGGCATACCACTAATTCTTCCTGAGAATGAATTGAGAGAGATTAAAACAAGCTTGAAGAAGTCTTCAACGAAACACCGGTAAGAATTTGAACGAATGAGGGAACTACGAATGAATGGAGATACATGAGAACAAAGAGATCAAGATTCGACAAACAGAAAACTTGAACGAAGCACCGGAATAATTGAGATACGAACGAAGAGACAACAATTGAGAAGAATTGGAGAACGAAGCTGAAAGCTGAGAACGAAGAAATCTTCTGAAATGATGGCCTTCGGAGGATCGAGAAATGAAAACAACTCTGAAATGCTCCGGATAGATATGGAAAGAATTACTCATGATCAAAAAGAATTTAAGAGGATAGCAACAAGCTGAAACCATGGATCTTCAAGAGAATAAGCAAAGATTTAAGAGAAACTCTTCTTCGGTCTTCATGCTGAGAATTATGACAAGGAACACGTCAAGAATTACTAAGACACTCCGGGATAATGAATAAGAAAAGGTTGAGGCAATGATGAAAATGATTTAGAAGCGATCTTCGGGAAGGAATATGACTGATGGAATTCATTCTTACGTCATATTTGAAAGAACTTGAGGACATCTCCGGAAGATTAGAAGAGTCAGGTAAGATCCTGGGGGAAAACCTGTGGGTTATGAGCCCACTCAAAGAGATCACCGTTGAAATGATTGCTTAGGAAGATATTGCACCGGTACAAATTAAGAACTTGATGACATGAGAGCCTTGAAATAATTTAAGAGGATATGAATGGGAATGAAAGTCTTCTGAGATATCTTGCCACTCCGGATAGAATAGAGAGAGGGGAATAAACAAGAGAGTCTTGGATAAGAACTTCCAACATGGGAAAGCATTTAGAGAATGAAAAGGAAATGATGAGCACCGAAAGCTTGAATTGAATCCACCGGGAAAGAAAACAATAACAAGGAATGATGAACTTGAGCACTTGGGATCTTCACAATGGATCACCGGATACGATACGGAAGAAAGATAGCGGAAGCATTTCATGAAAAGAAAGGCACTTGAATGAGAATTTAATTGTTGAAGAAAAAGGGTGGGAGGGTGGGAAAAACAAAGACAATTTGAGACAGATGAGACGAACTCCAGAAAGGAATATGAGGATTGATCTTGCAAATATTGGAGAGGGATGAATTAACTTTAAGAGAAACACACCGGTTGGAAAGAATTGACATGACAACTCCGTTTGAACAAAGGATTATCATTCCCATAAAAATATTAGAATACCATTTAGAAAAGATATGAATTCCCCACTTGACATCGAAGCAACTTGAATTACCATATTCAAACAAAACAAAGGATGGGGCTTGAGAATTAAGCCGGAAACAAATACAAACCCATTTGCATTTGTTGGAAGGATAATCCTAGGTAAACTACTTGAATTCCCACCTAAGAACTCCCGAAATATCGGTTATGCAATCGGGTACACGGATACACGGAGTTTCACATAATCACACAACTCCTAGCAGTAATACTACTCTCCAGTGTATCACATCCCTCAACACACAACCAAAGGTCTCGGAAACTCATCTATCTCAGATCCTCGTAATCACAACGATACTAAGTATGGAAGTACATCCGAACTCTCTCCACCAGTACTGGGGATGCCGGACTCCTCTCGCCACTACTAGTATTGAAGCAATTTCGAACATCCTCCGTCCTGAGATACTAAGGAAACTGAATGATAACGATGTGTCAAGAATCCCCTAGAGCTCAACTCCCCGGAAGAAATCAAGTCAGACAGGAGGCACCAAGACAGAACTCCGTCACATCGGTATCATATAGATCCCAAAATACCCGCGTGATCCTAAAAAAAATTTTGAGCGAGAAGAGGAGTAGAATGAAAATTCCTAAGTCGAATACCTCACCAGAGTATAGAAGAGGAGTAAAAGAATCCTACTCTCCGATATAACTAGACTCAAAATAGTTTTTACTAGACTCGACTCGGCCAAGTTCGATCAATCAAGGGGGCTCCTAGGTCGGTACAGGCTCTGATACCAACTTGTCACGCCCAAGATGCGATCCTATCCTTATTTTGGCACGAGGGCCTCGACAGGGATAGAAGCGCATCTCGTCGTGTTGCAAGAATGGATATCATTACATGTACATGTAAAGAAGAGATGAGTATATGGAATTGGCTTACACTCGCCACAAGCTACAACAATATCACATCAATACAATAACATAACAACCGCCATACAGAAGAGCGGGGTCCGACTACGGACGAAATCAAACGATAAAATGACATCCATCCTTGCTATCCCAGGCTGCCGCCTGGAACTCATCCTAGATTGATGAAGAAGAAGAAGAACTCCAAATCAAACAAGCATCGCGCTCACGTCATATCATTCTTGACAAATCCCTTCACGACTCCTCGTGGCTCAAGAATGATATACCACCATCTCAAAGATAAGGAAGAAAGAATTGCACTTGGGAATGCAAGATGAATGATACTTGAGGTACTACCGCAAGAATATTGAAGAACACTTCGAGAAGGAATTAAATACTTGAAAAACCACCATGAAGAACATCTTGGAGACCTCCGGAACAATGATGATCCAAAGAATGAAGGTTGAGAAGAATAATATTGAGGCCTAGCAAAGATTTAGATGGAACTTCGCGAAGAGATACTTGAGAAACTTGGAACTCCGGAAAAGAAAAGATGAACAACTTAGAATCGAGAATTTGATATCATGAACAACCTCTGGAAGAATGTTTGAAATCACCTTGAAGAAATAAGAATAAGAATTATGTTATGCTTATCCTTCACCAAGTTAAATTGATGACAAACAACGGATTTGGCATACCACTAATTCTTCCTGAGAATGAATTGAGAGAGATTAAAACAAGCTTGAAGAAGTCTTCAACGAAACACCGGTAAGAATTTGAACGAATGAGGGAACTACGAATGAATGGAGATACATGAGAACAAAGAGATCAAGATTCAACAAACAGAAAACTTGAACAAAGCACCGGAATAATTGAGATACGAACGAAGAGACAACAATTGAGAAGAATTGGAGAACGAAGCTGAAAGCTGAGAACGAAGAAATCTTCTGAAATGATGGCCTTCGGAGGATCGAGAAATGAAAACAACTCTAAAATGCTCCGGATAGATATGGAAAGAATTACTCATGATCAAAAAGAATTTAAGAGGATAGCAACAAGCTGAAACCATGGATCTTCAAGAGAATTAGCAAACATTTAAGAGAAACTCTTCTTCGGTCTTCATGCTGAGATTTATGACAAGGAACACGTCAAGAATTACTAAGACACTCCGGGATAATGAATAAGAAAAGGTTGAGGCAATGATGAAAATGATTTAGAAGCGATCTTCGGGAAGGAATATGACTGATGGAATTCATTCTTACGTCATATTTGAAAGAACTTGAGGACATCTCCGGAAGATTAGAAGAGTCAGGTAAGATCCTGGGGGAAAACCTGTGGGTTATGAGCCCACTCAAAGAGATCACCGTTGAAATGATTGCTTAGGAAGATATTGCACCGGTACAAATTAAGAACTTGATGACATGAGAGCCTTGAAATAATTTAAGAGGATATGAATGGGAATGAAAGTCTTCTGAGATATCTTGCCACTCCGGATAGAATAGAGAGAGGGGAATAAACAAGAGAGTCTTGGATAAGAACTTCCAACATGGGAAAGCATTTAGAGAATGAAAAGGAAATGATGAGCACCGAAAGCTTGAATTGAATCCACCGGGAAAGAAAACAATAACAAGGAATGATGAACTTGAGCACTTGGGATCTTCACAATGGATCACCGGATACGATACGGAAGAAAGATAGCGGAAGCATTTCATGAAAAGAAAGGCACTTGAATGAGAATTTAATTGTTGAAGAAAAAGGGCGGGAGGGTGGGAAAAACAAAGACAATTTGAGACAGATGAGACGAACTCCAGAAAGGAATATGAGGATTGATCTTGCAAATATTGGAGAGGGATGAATTAACTTTAAGAGAAACACACCTGTTGGAAAGAATTGACATGACAACTCCGTTTGAACAAAGGATTATCATTCCCATAAAAATATTAGAATACCATTTAGAAAAGATATGAATTCCCCACTTGACATCGAAGCAACTTGAATTACCATATTCCAACAAAACAAAGGATGGGGCTTGAGAATTAAGCCGGAAACAAATACAAACCCATTTGCATTTGTTGGAAGGATAATCCTAGGTAAACTACTTGAATTCCCACCTAAGAACTCCCGAAATCTCGGTTATGCAATCGGGTACACGGATACACGGAGTTTCACATAATCACACAACTCCTAGCAGTAATACTACTCTCCAGTGTATCACATCCCTCAACACACAACCAAAGGTCTCGGAAACTCATCTATCTCAGATCCTCGTAATCACAACGATACTAAGTATGGCAGTACATCCGAACTCTCTCCACCAGTACTGGGGATGCCGGACTCCTCTCGCCACTACTAGTATTGAAGCAATTTCGAACATCCTCCGTCCTGAGATACTAAGGAAACTGAATGATAACGATGTGTCAAGAATCCCCTGGAGCTCAACTCCCCGGAAGAAATCAAGTCAGACAGGAGGCACCAAGACAGAACTCCGTCACATCGGTATCATATAGATCCCAAAATACCCGCGTGATCCTAAAAAAAATTTTGAGCGAGAAGAGGAGTAGAATGAAAATTCCTAAGTCGAATACCTCACCAGAGTATAGAAGAGGAGTAAAAGAATCCTACTCTCCGATATAACTAGACTCAAAATAGTTTTTACTAGACTCGACTCGGCCAAGTTCGATCAATCAAGGGGGCTCCTAGGTCGGTACAGGCTCTGATACCAACTTGTCACGCCCAAGATGCGATCCTATCCTTATTTTGGCACGAGGGCCTCGACAGGGATAGAAGCGCATCTCGTCGTGTTGCAAGAATGGATATCATTACAAGTACATGTAAAGAAGAGATGAGTATATGGAATTGGCTTACACTCGCCACAAGCTACAACAATATGACATCAATACAATAACATAACAACCACCATACAGAAGAGCAGGGTCCGACTACGGACGAAATCAAACGATAAAATGACATCCATCCTTGCTATCCCAGGCTGCCGCCTGGAACCCATCCTAGATCGATGAAGAAGAAGAAGAAGAACTCCAAATCAAACAAGCATCGCGCTCACGTCATATCATCGCATTACCTGTACCTGCAACTGTTGTTGTAATAATCTGTGAGCCACGGGGACTCAGCAATCTCATTTCCAAGGGTATCAAGACTATTAAAGCTTAATGGGTGAGGTATGGTTAAGTGGTGAGGCTGCAGCAAGCACTAAGCATTTATTTGAGTGGCTAACTTACGAGTACAAGAATAAAGGGGGGATGATTGTCGAATAAACGGACGTGAACTAGTAATGATCTCTAAAAGATCCTGAACACCTACTTACGTCAAACATAACCCCACCGTGTTCTCTCTCGGATAAGGACTCACGAGAAGAGACAGTCACGGTTACGCACACAGTTGGTGTATTTTATTTGAGTTTACTTCAGTTTGCTATGACCGGGTGTTAAACAAAGTTTCCAAGTTTGCCACATAACCGCGGGCACGGCTTTCCGAAAGATTTAACCCTGCAGGGGTGCTCCAACTCATCCATCACAAACTAACCACACTCAGCGGGAATAACCTCGACCACGAATCTCATGATCTTCCTAGGCAATTCCAATGGAAAACCGCAACCTCGCGATAGCCCAAAGTATTTTCGGAATTCCTCGCACAAGATGTTCGAGAAAGGTAAAATAAGTCCAGCAAGACCGCCCGGCGCGTCGACGAACCCGATAGGAGCCGCGTATCTCGTTCTCAGGACACGTCGGATAAGCTAGTGTACAGGGCCTGATAGACATCACCCGAGTTGCCCCGGGGTGGCCCCGCACAGTGCTCTAGTTTGGACCAACACTCATGAGGAGCACTGGCCCGGGTTGTTGATTAAAGATCCTCGGGTTAATTACTCCCGATGCAGGTTTATTAATTATTAGACAAATGTAGTACCAATGTTGGGCCTTGCCAGACAAGTTTTATCCTAAAACGAAAATCAAGGGGTCCCCATAACAACCCCGAGCATATTAGGAGCGCTCATTTATGGAACATAACACCGGTACACAAGTAACTAGGGCGGCAAGAGTGGAACAAAACACCGAGCAAAAGGCCAAGCCTTCCACCCTTTACCAAGTATATATGTGCATTAAATTAAATAGCAATAATATTGTGATAGCTGGAAACAATGCACCTGCAACTAGCAACGCTATAAGAAGGGTTGAGCAAGAGGTAACATAGCCACACAATGTTTTGCTAGGTAGTGGAGGGTTAGAGGCTTTTCATGGCAATTTGGGAGGCTTGACATACAAGTGGTAGGTAGCGAGACAGCGATAGCAACGAGACATCTAGCATGGCAATGATAGTAATGGTATCCAGGGAAATGATCATCTTGCCTGAGATCCCGCTTGGAAGAAGAACGAATCCGTGAAGTAGACGAACCAACGTAGTCGAACGAATCCTCACACTCCGAAGCGGTTTCGGAACTCTATCGAGAAGAAGCAATCGGAAACAACAATCAACACACGGGAACACCACAACAAATGCATGACATGATGCGCAAACAAATATGATGCATGTCCGGTTTAAATATGCACGGCATGGCAAAGCACAACAATCAACTTCTACACATTAAGTGAAGCTCAATATGCAACGAGTTGCATATTGACGAAACTCCACATTCAAATATTTAGTTCACTCCTGTTTAGGTACAAGACAATATTAAATGTTGTTAAACATGGCAAGAGGTGAAGCATAAGTAAACTACACATCTAGGCAAGTTTAAATGAGGCCGGAAACAGCATATAACATTTCCGAAACGACCCCATATGTTAATTTCGAAATTGGTCCAGATCTGAACTAATCATATTTTATAATTATTAAACAGGGAAATAAAGTATACCATGCAATTCTACACGTCATTCTAGTCGATTTACATATATGGAACATCTCAAACGGAGCTACGGTCTAAAAGATATGACATTCGCAAGATGCATATGACATGAATGCAAAATGCATGGAAAAGACAATCACAAACACTTCACAACATGAATGCAGCAAGATATTATGAAACTACATGAAATTCTAGTCAAGTTACATATGCAACATGTTCAAAACGGAGCTACGGTTCAACAATAACAAGCAACACAAGTTTTAGATGAAATCTGCCCAAAACAGCAACATAGCATATTGCAAGCATGAAAACAACAAGCTACAAGATTCTAAAATGCACAAACTAAGCATGGGGCAGTAGCATATAACATACACTTCATTCCAACTTCACATAACATACTCAAAAGAGGCATGTATCACATGGTAGGAAGCTCACAACATGGCAACAAAATATAGCAGATTAGGACTTGGTGAAAATAACAGTTTTTAGCATAGCAGATTTTCATGGAGGCATATTGGCAGCAGTAAAACCATATGCTACAGGTCATATTATGGCATGAAAATCTACAGCATGGTAGAGGACATGATGCATTACAAATAATTACATTATGGCAACATCAAATTATGCTCAGATTCATGGCAACCATCAACACAACATGGCATATTGAAGAAAACAGATTCTCAGACTTAGTGAAAATTAGAGTAGGCATGTGCAGCAGTTTTTAACAGATTGACATATAGAGCAACAGAAATAATTATGATGCAAAACCTATTCATGCAAACTATTGGCACAACATGATAGGCAACAACATGCTTAACAAAAGACTCCTTGGTGGCATCACCAAAAGACTCCTAGAACACTAGCAATTCACATCGCAACACAGCAACAAAATAACAGATTTCCAGACTTAGAAATATTTTGGACCCTCAAAACAACAGATTTTTATAGCATGTTGGCAACAAGAAAACAACACCTAAACATGCATTTCTATGACAACCAAAAATACCAGGGCCTAGCACACATGTTCAAGGGCATATCTCATGTTCAAAATTATTTCATAACATGCATGGATTAAATCCCACAAAATAGACAAACGGGCATCATGGCAAAAATGGCATGCACAAGAACTTCCTCCAATGACAAAACTAAATGCACAGTTAATTTCTATGGATTTTTCTACCCCGAAAACACATATAATATGCATAGGTTCATGTAGGAAAATATGTCACAATTAATTATGCAAGTTTATGGCCTAATCCCCTTTTAGCAATTATAAATGCAAGTTAAATGCAAAAAATACAATGAACTACTTTGTCATGCATGAAAATGCGATGCCGGAAATATGAACATTTTTAATATATAATTGGATGAATTCCCGATGCACGTTAATTAATTATGACAATGCAAAAAGATGGCAATTATGCAAAATGATGTAAACAGCGAGCTTAGGCATTTTTATCAAGGATGAAAATGGCATATTGTAAATCTACGCAAATTCTACACTGTCTACAAATACAAAGCATGTAGATATGATGCACGGTTTATTATAAATTAGGTTTTTTTTGAAGATGCATTTCCTGTAATTATTAAATGCCCTGAGAAAAATTGACAAAACGCAGATCTGAGAAAAACGTTAACGGGCCAAACAGGGTATGCGCAGGTTAGCTATAAGGCACACAGGGGCGCTGCATAGCGGTGCAGGGGCGGCTGGGCTAGCTCACCTAGCGAGCCGAGCCCATGTCGGTGGCGGGCGAGCTGGGCCTTGGCGGAGACCGCTGGCTCGCTGGAGGCGGCCCACGTGGGCGAGCGGGAGGCTGGCGCTGGATCGGGCGAGCGGAACGCTCGTCCTCCTCGCACGATGCAGAGGACCGAGGTCATGGCGGCGCTGGGGACGGCCGGACGAGGTGCTGCATGAGACGACGGCGAGCTTGAGGCGAGGGGCGGCCAGATCGTTGCCGCGGGGCTCGATCCCGACCGGATCTGGTGCGGCAAAGCTACTCCGGCGGCTGGCCAGGGCTTGGCGGGGTTCGCGAGGTGGTGGTGCGGGTCGGGGCCGGCGAAGGCCATGTCCACAGGGCGAGCTTCTCCGGCGAACGGGCGATGGGGCACCGGCGACGGCAGTGGGAAGAAGGCCGGCGTCAGGGCGCTTGGGGCCGGATGAGCTCGGTCGCTCGGCGCGGCGGCGGGGTCGCGGTGTACGGGCGGCGGCGGCTCGGCCCGGATCAGGCCCGGGGCGGGCCGCAGATGGGCTTCGCGGGCCCAGCGCGGTGGGAGGAGGTGGCTGGCGGCGGCTGAGTGGTGGGAGGAGGCGGCGGCGCGGATTTCGAGGCGAGGCTAGTGTTTAGGTCAAAAATGGACAGGGTAGGCTGCTTAAATAGGAAAGGTGGTCTAGGGTTAGGGATTTTGTCCGTTTTCGGACCCTCCGATCGCGATCGGACGGTTCCGGTCGCGGGTAGGCGTTAGGCTGGGCTAGGGGGCTGTGGAGAGGTGGTTGGGCCAAGAAGAGAGGGAGGTTTGCGGCCCGTGACATGATTTTGAAATACCGAAAGCGTCCGATAATAAACCGATGTCGCGGGCGCGTGCGTGTGTGGTTGGTCTCAAAACGGTCGACGACACGAACGGAGAGAACCGACGACTACGAACGGATGCAAGTTTTCGAAAACGAGTGACGATGCTATGCAGATGATGCGAATGATGCGAAGATGCATGCAACAATAAAACGAAACACATGACGAGAATGGAAATAAAACGGGAATCTTCTGGAGCGTCGGTTCCGGGCTGTTACAAAACAAGTCAAGGGGGGCCACGAGGCGTCCACAAGCCAGGGGGGCGCGCCCCCTAGGCTTGTGGTGGCCTCGTGGCTCTTCTGGCCCAACTCCAATGCCCTGTGGGCTTCTTCTGGTCCATAAAAAATCATCGTAAGTTTTTATTCCGTTTGGACTCTGTTTGATATTCCTTTTCTGTAAAACTTAAAAACAAGGAAAAAACAGAAACTGGCACTAGGCTCTAAGTTAGTAGGTTAGTCCCAAAAACAATATAAAATAGCATATACATGCATATAAAACATCCAAGATGGATAATATAATAGCATGGAATAATAAAAAATTATAGATACGTTGGAGACGTATCAAGCATCCCCAAGCTTAATTCTTGCTCGTCCTCGAGTAGGTAAATGATAAAAACAGAATTTTTGATGTGGAATGCTACCTAACATATTTATCAATGCAATCTTCTTTATTGTGGCAAGAATGTTCATATCCATAAGATTCAAAACAAGAGTTTAATATTGACATAAAAACAATAATACTTCAAGCATACTAATAAAGCAATCATGTCTTCTCAAAATAACATGGCCAAAGAAAGTTATCCCTACAAAATCATATAGTCTGGCTATGCTCCATCTTCATCACACAAAGTATTAAATCATGCACAACGTCGGTTTTAGCCAGGCAATTGTTTCATACTTTAGTATTCTCAAACTTTTTCAACTTTCACGCAATACATGCGCGTGAGCCATGGACATAGCACTATAGGTGGAATAGAATATGGTGGTTGTGGAGAAAACAAAAAGAAGGAGATAGTCTCACACCAACTAGGCGTATCAACGGGCTATGGAGATGCCCATCAATAGATATCAATGTGAGTGAGTAGGGATTACCATGCAATGGATGCACTAGAGCTATAAGTGTATGAAAGCTCAAAAAGAAACTAAGTGGGTGTGCATCCAACTCGCTTGCTCACGAAGACCTAGGGCAATTTGAGGAAGTCCATCATTGGAATATACAAGCCAAGTTCTATAATGAAAAATTCCCACTAGTATATGAAAGTGACAAAATAGGAGACTCTCTATCATGAAGATCCTGGTGCTACTTTGAAGCACAAGTGTGGAAAAAGGAATATTAGCATTGCCCCTTCTCTCTTTTCTCTCATTTTTTTCTTTTTTTCTTTTTTTGGTGGGCTTCTTTGGCCTCTTTTTTTATTTGGGCTTCTTTGGCCTCTTTTATTTTTTTGTAAAGTCCGGAGACTCATCCCAACTTGTGAGGGAATCATAGCTTCCATCATCCTTTCCTCACATGGGACAATGCTCTAATAATGATGATCATCACACTTTTATTTACTTACAACTCAAGAATTACAACTCGATACTTAGAACAAAATATGACTCTATATGAATGCCTCCGGCGGTGTACTGGGATGTGCAATGATCTAGCGTAGCCATGAAAACATCATGCTAGCTATCTTACGATCATGCTAAGCAATATGACAATGATGGTGCGTGTCATGATAAACGGAATGGTGGAAGTTGCATGGCAATATATCTCGGAATGGCTATGGAAATTTCATAATATGTAGGTATGGTGGCTGTTTTGAGGAAGGTATATGATGGGTTTAATGCACCGGCGAAAGTTGCGCGGTACTAGAGAGGCTAGCAAGGGTGGAAGGGTGAGAGTGCGTATAATCCATGGACTCAACATTAGTCATAAAGAACTCACATACTTATTGAAAAAGTCTATTAGTTATCAAAACAAATTACTACACGCATGCTCCTAGGGGAAGGGTTGGTAGGAGTTAACCATCGCGCGATCCCGACCTCCACACAAAGGAAGACATTCAATAAATAAATCATGCTCCGACTTCGTCACATAACGGTTCACTATACGTGCATGCTACGGGAATCACAAACTTTAACACAAGTATTTCTACCAATCCACAATTACTCACTAGCATGTCTCTAATATCACAATCTTTATATCTCAAAACAATCATAAGGAATCAAACTTCTCATAGTATGCAATGCACTTTATATGAAAGTTTTTATTATATCCCTCTTGGATGCCCATTATATTCGGACTAAATTCATAACCTAAGAAAATTACCATGCTGTTTAGAGACTCTCAAAATAATATAAGTGAAGCATGAGAGTTTAACAATTTCTATAAAATAAAACCACCGCCGTGCTCTAAAAAGATATAAGTGAAGTACTAGAGCAAATTGACAAACTACTCCAAAAAGATATAAGTGAAGATCAATGAGTAGGTAAACAATTAAGTAGCTATGTGAAGGCTCTCTCTCTCAATAAATATTTTAAGATCTGAGTTTTTTATTCGAACAGCAAACTAAATAAAAATAGCACTCCAAGAATAGCACGCATCATGTGAACGAATAAAAATTTAGTCTCAACATAGGCTAACCGATAATTGTTGATGAAGAGAGATAGGATGCGTAGCATCCCCAAGCTTAGATGCTTGAGACTTCTTGAAATATTTATTAGGGATGCCTTGGGCATCCCCAAGCTTGAGCTCTTGTATCTCCTGAATTCCTCTCATATCACGGTTTCCCTAGATCTTAAAAACTTCATCCACACAAAACTCAACAAGAACTCGTGAGATAGGTTAGTACACATAAGAACAAATCAACACTTCATGTACTGCCAAGACAAGTTGCACAATAATTTTCAAACATCATCTATTGTTTACTATCATTTCCACAATTTATATCTACCAGTATAGGCTATGGAAACTATAGGATAAGTAAATAACGAAACTATGACAGCAATCTGTCCAAACAGAACAGTCTGTAGTAATCTATTAAACTAGTGTACTTATGTAACTCAAAACATTATGAAAATTTAGTACAAGCTAACGAATTTATATCACAACACTATGTAAAAACTTCAGAAACTTTCCACGTTCCAGTAAAATATGAAAATTCAAACACTACAGAGAAAGTTTTTGTTTTTACACAGCACACATCAAACATGCAATGCAAGCATCCTAAGGCAATTCTTGGAACTTTTTATTGAAAAAAAAGATTATAAATAACACCTAACAGAAAATAGCAAAATATAATGATGATCCAAGCAAAGCACATATTATGTGACGAATAAAAATATAGCTCTAAGTAAGATATACCGATAATGTTGAAGACGAAAGAGGGGATGCCTTTCGGGGCATCCCCAAGCTTAGACGCTTGAGTCTTCCTTGAATATTACCTTGGGGTGCCTTGGGCATCCCCAAGCTTAGGTTCTTGTCACTCCTTATTCTCCTCATATCGGTGTCTCACCCAAAACTTGAAAACTTCAATCACACAAAACTTAACGGAAATTCATGAGAAAGGTTAGTGTAATAAAGATAAATCATTCACTTAGGTACTGTCAAGACAAGATTAATAATTGTTATCACATGATACCTACTGTATTCTATCATTTCCATAATTTATACCACTAAATATAAGCTATGGAAACACTAAAACAAGCAAACTATGCATGCAAAATAGAATCTGTCACAAACGGAACAGTCTGTAAAGATCTGTAGTATAGCCATACTTCCCCGTCTCTAAAAATTCTAAACAATTAGGACAACCTGACGAATTTGTATATTCAGATGGTGTAAAAATTTCAGAACATTATCATGCTCCAGTAAAAAATGAAATTTCATGTACTGGAGTCAAAAGTTTCTGTTTTGGTTCAGCATCAATTCTACTCATCTTGTGAGTCATCCCAAAGGCTTTACTTGGCACTTTATTGAAATAAAAGGCACAAAACATGATTACTACAGTAGCTTAATCATGTGAACACACAAAAACAGAAAGTAAAAGTATTGGGTTGTCTCCCAACAAGAGCTTTTCTTTAATGCCTTTTAGCTAGGCATGATGATTTCAATGATGCTCACATAGGAATAATAATTGAAACATGCAAAAGAGCATCATGAATCTCATGACAAGCACATTTAAGTCTAACCCACTTCCTATGCATAGGGATTTTGTCAGCAAACAATTTATGGGAGCAAAAATCAACAAGCATAGGAAGGCAAAACAAGCATGACTTTGAAACTTTCAATGTATAGAGAGGAAACTTGATATTATTCCAATTCCTACAAGCATATGTTCCTCCCTCATAATAATTTTCAGTAGCATCATGAAGGAATTCCACAACATAACTATCACATAAAGCATTCTTTTCATGATCTACAAGCATTGAAAATTTATTACTCTCCACATAAGCATATTTCTTCTCATTCATAATAGTGGGAGCAAACTCAACAAAATAACTATCATGAGAAACTTGATTGACATAACCACATTGAATATTAAAATCATGATAACAAGTTTCATGGTTGTCATTACTCTTTATAGCATACATGTCATCACAATAATCATCATAGATAGAAGGCATGCCATCATCATAATAAATTTTCTCATCAAAACTTGGGGGACTAAAAATATCATCTTCATCAAACATAGCATCCCCAAGCTTGTGGCTTTGCATATCATTAGCATCATAGATATTCAGGAAATTCATGCTAAAAATATATCTATCATGCTCATCATTCAAGGAATTCTCATTAAGTATTTTCATAAATTCTTCCTCTACCAATTGAGCACAATTTTCCAAACCATCATTTTCACGAAAGACATTAAAAAGATGAACCAATTGATGCAACCTAAACTCCATTTTTTTTGTAGTTTTTTTATAAAACCAAACTAGTGAAAAACAAGAAACTAAAAGATTTAATTGCAAGATCTAAAGATATACCTTCAAGCACCCACCTCCCCAGCAACGGCGCCAGAAAAGAGCTTGATGTCTACTACGCAACCTTCTTCTTGTAGACTCGTGTTGGGCCTCCAAGCGCAGAGTTTTGTAGGACAGTAGCAAATTTCCCTCAACTGGATTACCTAAGGTTTATCAATCCATGGGAGGCATAGGATGAAGATGGTATCTCTCAAACAACCCTACAACCAAATAACAAAGAGTCTCTTGTGTCCCCAACACACCCAATACAATGGTAAATTGTATAGGTGCACTAGTTTGGCGAAGAGATGGTGATACAAGTGTAGTATGGATGGTAGATATAGGTTTTTGTAATCTGAAAATATAAAAACAGCAAGGTAACTAATGATAAAAGTGAGCACAAATGGTATTGCAATGCCTAGAAACAAGGCCTAGGGTTCATACTTTCACTAGTGCAAATTCTCTCAACAATACTGACATAGTTGAATCATATGTAAATCCCTCACGTGCAACAAAGAGTTCACTCCAAAGTCACAAATAGCGGAGAACAAACAAAGAAATTATTGTAGGGTACGAAACCACCTCAAAGTTATCTTTTCCGATCAATCATATGAGCCATCCCCATTAATTGTCACGAACAGCCCTAGAGTTCGTACTAGAATAACACCTTAAGATACACATCAACCAAAACCCTAATGTGACCTAGGCACTCCAATGTCACCACGAATACCCACGGGTTTGATTATACGATATGCATCACACAATTTCAGATTCATCATGTTCAATCCAACACAAAGAACTTCAAAGAGTGCCCCAAAGTTTCCATCGGAGAGTCAAGACGAAAACGTGTGCCAACCCCTATGCATAGATTCCCAAGGTCACGGAACCCCCAGGTTGATCACCAAAACATACATCAAGTGGATCAACAGAACATCCCATTGTCACCACAAATATCCCATCGCAAGACATACATCAAGTGTTCTCAAATCCTTAAAGACTCAATCCGATAAGTAAACTTCAAAGGGAAAACTCAATTCATCACAAGAAGATAGAGAGGGGAAAACTCCATATGATTCATCTATTTCAATAAAGCTCGCGATACATCAAGATCGTGCCATCTCAAGAACACGAGAGAGAGAGAGAGAGAGATCAAACACATAGCTACTGGTACATACCCTCAGCCCCGAGGGTGAACTACTCCCTCCGCGTCATGGAGACCGCCGGGATGATGAAGATGGCCTCCGGTGATGGTTTCCCCCTCCGGCAGGGTGCCGAAATGGGCTCCCGATTGGGTTTTCGTGGCTACAGAGGCTTGCGATGGCAGAACTCCCGATCTAGGTTTCTTTCTGGAGGTTTCTGTATTTATAAGAAATTTGGGCGTCGGAAACAAGTCAAGGGGGGCCACGAGGCGTCCACAAGCCAGGGGGCGCGCCCTAGGGGGGCGCCCCCTAGGCTTGTGGTGGCCTCGTGGCTCTTCTGGCCCAACTCCAATGCCCCGTGGGCTTCTTCTGGTCCATAAAAAATTATCGTAAGTTTTTATTCCATTTGGACTCTGTTTGATATTCCTTTTCTGTAAAACTTAAAAACAAGGAAAAAACAGAAACTGGCACTGGGCTCTAGGTTAATAGGTTAGTCCCAAAAATAATATAAAATAGCATATAAATGCATATAAAACATCCAAGATGGATAATATAATAGCATGGTACAATAAAAAATTATAGATACGTTGGAGACGTATCAGGAGCCATTACTGCTTTAAGCCGGGCAAAGGCGTCGCAATCAGAACTAGACCCGGCAGAGATAGCTGGCGGGTATCCGGAGTATAACGACGATGGAACCATCTTTAGTGAGGCAGACTTTTCAAGATGTGTCAAAGATATGAGGCCACTGGCATGCCAACTTGCCCAAGAGCTAAATTTGACCAAGTATCAACCGGCTTACGACAGCAACAACGCTCGTATCAAGGCGCCTTCTCATGCGGTTGTCGACTTAACTCCTCAAAGGCGTAAGCATATGAAGCCACCTTTGAGGCGTTAACCAGCATCGACTGGACTTCGGATGATCTCCAGATGGTCGACGACAAAGAGCCGGCACAGGATGACCCGGAGCCTTCCACCTCCAAACGCCAAGATGACATAAATCCTGTTGGTCCTAACCCGGATGGTACTGAGGCCGGCTTAGAGTGATGTAATCGTCAAAAACACATGGCCAGAAAAATTGGAGGGCCCGGCTATGGCCTTGTAATAGTCGTAGTTTGAAAACAGCTGTGATCTTGCCATGCCTTCGTGCATGTTTTTATCAACTTATATCCTGGCGGCTTAACAGTTGCGATCTTTATCAAACACGCTTATGTTTGATTTGATCATATCTCTGAATTTGTCATGAAATCTTGATCTGTGACAATTCATCAGCTCCTTGACTGGCGACTTATAGCCAAAATCCGGGGCGAGTTAATAACTCAATACCCCACAGTCTTGAAAATATGTAAACAACCTCGCTGGCAGGTCATAACAGTTATAAGCTTAATCAATGAGTAATGCTAAGCCAGATCAATTGTCATCCAAAGACTTAAAACCTTCTCATGAAAAATTCCTGTAAAGACAATAAGCAGAAAATATATATAGGTATATCTCCAATTTTCGTAATTCGGCTTTGAAGGCACAACCAGAAGAGATCAACTCTTGAAAGCGCATTTGCTCCCTTGGTTGTTTTGGTAATTAATAACAACATATATGTCATTGAACTAATGTTTCCACTAAGTATATTTCAGGAAAAGTTCAATGATGGGTTGGCAAAAGGATTGTGGAGAAACCCCAAGATGTAAGGAAATGGATTGGCACAGCTTCAAGGAAGAGGACTCTACATTTTACTTTGTGAGAAATCACTTTGAGTCCGTAGGAAAGCCAATTCTATTAAAAGGGGTTAAGGTACTGTTGGTGAACAAGATGCTCCACGTGCACAAGTGATAGTCACCAAAAACACCCACAAACTCTTCCACAAAAAGTCTGTCCAAGCCATTCATGAAAATTGGTGCTACCAACAATTCCCACTCGGTGCCACCGATTCCCAAACTCAGATAGACCCATGCCAAACCCTAGCCCTTCGGTGCAACCGATTCTGCATCGGTGCCACCGAGTTCAGCTTGCCAACTTTCTGCAATCTGATCGTTGGTCACCTAATCGGTACCACCGAGAGTTATGTATCGGTCTCACCGAGATTCAAAAGTTACTGCCTTTTGGTCACTTCGGTACCACCGATTTTTACACTTAAGTGTCACCGAGTTGGTCACTTTAGGTGTAACGGTTGGATTTTTGGGGATGCCTATATATACTCCTTCACCACCACCCACTCGAAAGAGAAGCACTCAGAACTATTCCATACTTGCCCCATCCAATTTTCTGAGAGAGAGCCACCTACTCATGTGTTGAGATCAAGCCATTCCACTCTATCCATATGAATCTTGATCTCTAGCCTCCCCAAGTTGCTTTCCACCCAATCAATCTCTTCCACCATAGCCAAATCTGTGAGAGAGTGATTGTGTGTTGAGGAGTCTATCATCTTGAAGCACAAGAGCAAGGAGTTCATCGACATTGCCGAGCCTATTACCTTTTGGTGGGTGGTGCCTCCTAGATTGGTTAGGTGTCGCTTGGGAGCTTCCTACTTTGTGTTGTGGAGTTGAACCAAGAAGTTTGTACGGGCAAGGAGATCACCTACTTCGTGAAGATCTACCCATAGTGAGGCTAGTCCTTCGTGGACGGAAGCCGTTATGGAATTGTCAAGGTTGCTACTTCGTGGACCCTTATGGGTGAAGCCCTACGTGGACTCTCGCGACCGTTACCCTTCGTGGGTTGAAGACTCCATAAACGTGGACGTACGATAGCACCACCTATCGGAACCACGGGAAAAATCTTCGTGTCTACAAATTGCGTTTGATCTTCCTTCCTACCCTCTACTACATATGCTTGTTGTTACTTTCCGCTGCTATACTCTTAGACATGCATGTGTAGGGTGTACTTGAGTTGCTATCATTGCTAAAATTTGCCAACACTTAAAATTGGGAAAAGGTAGAATTTTTATTTGGTCAAGTAGTCTAATCACCCCCCCCTCTAGACATACTTTCAATCCTACAAGTGGTATCAGAGCTTTGGTCTCCATTGCATTGGTCTCACAACCTAGGAGAGTATGCCGTCTAGTGAGGGAAATTATCACCGTAGAGGTACGTACTTTGATGGCACAAATTTTGCTAGTTGGAAGCATAAAATGAAAATGCATATTCTTGGTCATAACCCCGCCATTTGGGCTGTTGTTCGTGTTGGTTTGCAAGGTGAATTCTTTGGTGATGCAAAGGAACCGGATCGTGAAGTGACCGCGGATGAATTGAAGATGTTGCAATACAACGCTCAAGCATGTGACATTCTTTTCAACTGCCTATGCCCCGAAGAATTCAACAAGATCAGCCATCTTGAGAATGCCAAGGAAATTTGGGATACTTTGGTTGATATGCACGAAGGTACCGAATCCGTGAGAGAATCCAAGTTGGATGTTCTTCAAAGTCAGCTTGACAAGTTCAAGATGAAGGATGGTGAAGGAATCGCAGAGATGTACTCTAGGCTAGCTCTCATCACCAATGAGATTGCCGGCTTAGGAAGCGAAGAAATGACCGACAAATTCATCATCAAGAAGATACTTTGAGCTTTGGATGAGAGATATGACACCGTGTGCACATTGATCCAAATGATGCCCAACTACAAAGATCTCAAGCCTTCGGAAGTCATTGGAAGGATTGTTGCTCATGAGCTGACACTCAAGGACAAAGAAGAGCTTCACAAAAAGTCTAGCGGTGCTTACAAATCCACAAGTGATGCTCCCGCAACTTCAAGCGACAACCTTGTCACCAATGAAGAGATAAGCCTCATGGTTAAGAAATTCAACAAGTTCTACAAGAATAGAGGCAGAGAACGAAGCTCCAACTCAAGATATGAAGAGAAGCGTTCGTCAAGTCATGACCGAAAATGCTACAATTGTGGGAAGCCCGGACACTACTCCAATGAGTGCACGGCTCCCTACAAACAAAGAGAAGAGTCATCAAGAAGAGGAAGCTCAAGGAATGAATCGCCTCAAAGAGAGAGAAGGAGTAGAGATGATCGTTATGAACGAAGACCCTCAAGGAGAAGTAGGGACTCGAAGAAGAAGGACAAGTACACCAAGAGCTACACAAGAAGAAGACATCAAGCTCATGTTGGTGAATGGGTTTCCGGCTCCGAATCCGACAACAACTCCGAGAGAAGCTATCACTCCAACTCCGACTATATTCAAGATGAAGGTGTTGCCGGACTTACACTAGTGACTACCAACTCCTATGATCTATTTGATTCACCAAATGAAGGGAGTGGAAGTTGCTTCATGGCTAAAGGCCCCAAGGTATCACACCCCGAGTATCTTGATTTCAATAGTGATGAAGATGATTTACTTGGTGATGATGACTTGCTCTTTGATAAAACTAGTGATGTTAGTCAAAATAAACTTGATAATTTTCATACTAGTCAAGATAAGTCGTGTGATGATGATAAGATGGAAATAGAACGACTAACTAAAGAATTAAACACTCTTAAGTTAGCCCATGAATCTACTCTCGAAGATCATAGAGAGCTTGTAAGGACTCATGAGAAGCTACGCTTCGAGAAGCTCACCTTGGAGCAAGAACATGAGTTTCTTAAAGCTATCAATGACGATCTCCGAAAGAAGACTTCATCTTATCTAGCGAAACGACTACTCTTTTCTATATTCATGCCACAAATTAAGTCTAAGCAAACTAGTAACAAAGGCAAGAAAGGTTCTTCATCTAGTAGTAACAATAAAAATGCTAAATCTAATGATGTTGCTTCTAGTAGTTCTATTGATTCCACTAATAATGATTTCTCTTAGCCAAGTTACACTTGAGCAAGAAAACAATTTATTGAAAGGAATTATAGATAAAGGTATCTACAAGAGTCTTTCCGGGTGTAAGCAATTTGAGGAGATTGTACGCAAGCATGGAGGATACAGGAAGAACCATGGCATTGGCTACTTCAACGCTAATGGAGTTGAATGGGAAGAAGGTCAATACCCCAAACCCAAGTTTGTTCCTCAAAGGGAGAAGTATGAACATACTCTTCCCAAGGGAACAAACACTCAAGATGACCTTCCACCACAAAACCACAAGCTCAAGGGAAAGGACAAGCTTCAAGAGGACATTGACTCATATGAAGATGAATCCCAAGCTTTGGTGGAGTGGGTTCCCAAGGCTACTTCAAGCTCAACTTCTACAAGTGTCACTTCAACACCAAGGATCCCCATCAAGTTGAAGTGGGTTCCCAAGAAGAAGAACTAGAGAAGTTCTTGAGGGGTGACTCCGCCAATGAAATTCACTCACATTCATTGTTGGCAAGAACTAGTTGCAATCCACATCAACATCATGCAATAGTTTAAGTACTCACACATTCCCTCAAAGGTAAGCAAGGGTCAAGGTAATCAACAAATCCATGGACATCATCATGTATGCTTTGCACTCCATGTCCATAGATATCCTTGTATTTGTCTCTTGTGTGTTGGGACTAACCCATGTAGGTGAGAAGAGTAAGGAAACAACAAGGATGCTCCCAACTCTTGGTGATCTTCATCAACCTTGAGCATCCACCACTACCTCACCAACATGAAGTCCTCATCGACAAAACCCAAGGTTAGTTTATCCCTCCTATAGAGGGATGTCATATCAAGGGGGAGCTTTACTCTAAGACTTGAGTTAAAGCATCTCATAGTATGTGATAACAGTAAATGCTTTGTGTAAAAGTGGTAACCCCACTTGTGCTTAAACGATGAGTATGACCTATGATCAAGTATTCTTACTTGGCTCCTAAGTCAATATACTCATATATAGATGACTCCGTCATCGCCCAAAATGCTTGATAGATGCTAGTATGCATGTGCATGTTTTACCATGATTTCATTTGACATCTTGTTGTGTGAGCATGTTGGTCTGCATTTATTTAACCATTCGAGGACATCCAATTGTTGCTATTTGGTTTTTGATTTCTCTTTTGCCAATTGGATGGACAAGAATGCCTAGGACCACTCTCTAGCTATCTATGCTTTCTCGTCTCACATTCCATTCTTGCAGCATCACAAAATTTGAACAAGTACTTTTCGATCCCTATGTGTGAGGAGCAATCGGAGTTCCGTATCGACAAAGGACTGACCATTAAAACCTCCCAGGTGCATCTCGGTGGAACCAACACCAAAATCTTGGTCTCACCGAATGCCTGGGGTTGATCTGGTTTTCAATCTCGGTAACACCGATTCCTTATTCTCGGTTACACCGAGTTTCCCTGTCAACTGACAGTTGAGAAACTCGGTGGCACCGAAAATTTCGAACCGGTGTCACCGACAACAAAGGGTATATTACCTGGCAGACCTGACTTTTGAAATTCAACTGCAAAAGTCTGTTTCCTCCAACCCTAAGCTGCCGCTCCGGACCCCTTGGTCGTCGCCCTTGCCTCCCCGTGCGTCTCCGCCGTTGGGAATCACCGCCGCCGATGAAATCTTCACCGCCGTCGTCGCCTTAGCGGATCCTTCACCGAGTTAGGGTATGGATCCGGCCCTCTTTGTGCTCCACTTCTGATTCACGCGCATTAGAGTAACTTTTATCGACAATCCACTGATTGCAATCCTCTCAATCCACTAGAAATCTCTCTAGCTTAGCGAACGAAAGATTTTTAGGTTTAGTCGTCCGCAAAATCGAATCTCAGTGACACCGAGTCAGAAACATCGGCTCTACCGATTTTATTTTTGTACTACTGAGGACAGTCTCGGTGAAACCGAGTGGCATTTTTCGGTGCGACCGAAATTGCTGCCAAGTTTCTGTAAAGAGTTCTATGCGTCTCGATGGTACCAAAATTTTTGACCCGGTGACACCGAAATCCCTTTTTTGCTGAAAACTATATCTAAGAATTTCTTTTTCAAACCTTTAAAAAATCTCTGCATTTTGTGATGACTCAACCCTTCTACTCTTCTATACTCTATTTCATAGGGTCAGAGATGTCAGATCATGAAGATAGCCAGAATGATTTCAAAGAGCAGAGTGTTGACATGAGCTCAAGTACTAGTCCCGAGGGGAGCTATGATGATGTTCCTAGCTCACCTGATCTGCCCAAGGCTTCAATTAGGGCAAGAAGGAAGCTCAACTCAGATGAGGAGGATGAAGATTTCATACCTGAGGAGCTGTCCAAGAAGGATGATACTGCCAAGAGCACTGCTGCTGCCTCTTCATCCAAGAAGAAGAAGGCTATAAGGAAAGAGTATGCTAGCTCAGGGACTGCAAGAGCACCAGAGAGTGCCAGGGCAACAATGATTGTTGAGCCCTCCAAGAAGTCTATGCCTAAGAAGGCAGGAGAGAAGAAGGCCAGGAAGAGGATCATCCATGTCATGGGCAGGCCTACCTCTATGTATGAGGACCCAGCAGAGGCTGCTGCTGAGGAGGAAGAGGAAGAGCCAGTTGCAAAGGCTCCTCCTAAGAAGAAGAAGAAGAAGCTCAGGGCTCATGCTATGCCTAAGGATACATCATCCAAAGGCACCAAGAAATCCCCCAAGAAGGTTGCTACAGATAAACCCAAGAGGTTCTCCAGAGACATCCCAGCTGCTTCCAAGAACAAGACTTCCACTTTTAGGGAAGCTGAGGATGATGCTATGTCAGCTTTGATGAAGCTAAGACCACACCTTCCAGAGCACAATGCCAGCCATTTGATAGCTGAGAACATGAAGAAGAGGAAGGACTCATGTTTGAGAGAGTGGAGAGCCATTGATCCATATTCACAGAGGAGGAAGACTGCTATTGACTACATGTTCTATACAAAGGAGCAACACGATTTCTATGAAACAATTTTGCTTGATAAGAGCCCTGCTGTAAGTGACATGAGATATGTGGACTAGAAGTACATCAAGGATAATGAGGACTACTTCCCAAGTGTGCAAGACAACTTTCACTGCATTGGTCTGGATAAGTTTGTTGGTAAGGAATTTACCGCTTGGAATGATGAGATGATCATGCAATTCTACTCCACTGCACATTTCTACGCATATGGTAGAATTGTATGGATGACTGAAGGTGCAAGATATGAATCCACAGTTGAGGAGTGGGTTGCCATCTTAGGAGTCCCAAAGGTGGAAGATGGTGACATCAATGTCTACAATGAGTCCAAGGCAAGCCATGATGCCATGAAGAACATGTACAATGAGATCCCTGCTGCACATGTGAAGTCTCACAAGCTCAAGCTAGGATCTATCTATTTCCTCCAGGCTGGTCTTCGCACGATCAACACTATCCAAAGGCATACCTTGATGCCTAAGTCTGGAGATGAGAAGATGATAAGAGGCTATTCCATAAACATGCTGCTCCATCTAGATCAACATACAAGATTCAGAGTGATGGATCTGATTGTGGAGACAGTGAAGAAGGTTGCTGCTGATCAGAAGCGTTCATGTTGCTATGCACCCTACATTCAGATGCTTATCAACTCCAAGTTGGAGAAGCACATTTTTGCACTTGACTGACCACATTTGCCACTGTTGCCAGATCTAGAAGACAACGTTGTGGTGATGGACCCAGACCATCCCACTTCAGCTACAGCACAGGCACATGCAGAGGCTGCCAGAGACTCCAGTTCTTAGGTGCCCAGGTCTAGGACTGAGCAGATGGATCTCCTACTTAGCTCTGTGCTCAGCATGCAGAAGGACATCATCGAGATATTGAAGAATTAGGCGAGCCTCTTGAGGATTGTTGACAACAAATTTCATATTCTCAACAACAAGGTGGATGAGCTCACAGTGACTGTTAATGAGCTCAAGAAGAAAGTTGACGCAGTGCCTAGCCCTCATTCTGCAGATGATGATGACGATGATGATAATCGTGCACCTCTCAGGACGAGCACTCAGTTCACTACTTAGGCTAGATCAGCTACAGTGCTAGCTCCAGAGTTGAGACCTTCTTCATCAGCACGTGCTACAGCTCCTTCAGCTTCATCAGCTCCTCCAGTTTCTCCAGTTGCTACACCGACTCCGTCCATGACGTCTGCAGATATGTTCGCCGATGCCGTTCTCTCGACTCCTTCATCGGCCACCGGAGGAGATCAGCCCCAGAAGAGCACTTAGATATATAACTTCGAACTTTTTGGTAACTTGTTGCCAAAGGGGGAGAAGATGTATATAGATCTTTAGGCTTCGAGAGAGAGCGTTGCTGTTTTATCGCTTTTCAAAACATTGATAACTTTTGGTTGGTTTGCTTGTGTTAAACCTTGTTGGTGTTTGATCATACACTTGATGTGTATTGCTACTATTTCCTATCCTTGTGATGCTTATTAAATGATCATTCACCTTTACTTGATTGTGTTGTGCTATGATATTCATTCTTATTACTCTCGCACACCACCAAGTTATACGTAACATGAAAGAGTGCCCCATGTACCTAATCGATTGTGCATTTGCATTCAAACGTAAATTAAAAATAATGCACAAATTTAGGGGGAGCTCTTGCTTATCACATACTTCTCAAAGCGACGATTATATTCATTGATTATATAATATGTCGAAGCTTTGATCTATATATTGTCATCAATTACCAAAAATGGGGAGATTGAAAGCACATTTGCTCTGGTGGTTTTGGTAATTAATAACAACATATATGTCATTGAACTAATGTTTCCACTAAGTATATTTCAGGAAAAGTTCAATGATGGGTTGGCAAAAGGATTGTGGAGAAACCCCAAGATGCAAGGAAATGGATTGGCAAAGCTTCAATCAAGAGGACTCTACATTTTACTTTGTGAGAAATCACTTTGAGTCCATAGGAAAGCCAATACTATTAAAAGGGGTAAGGTACTGTTGGTGAACAAGATGCTCCACGTGCACAGGTGATAGTCACCAAAAACACCCACAAAATCTTCCACAAAAAGTGTGTCCGAGCCATTCATGAAAATCGGTGCTACCAACAATTCCCACTCGGTGCCACCGATTCCCAAACTCAGACAGACCCATGCCAAACTCTAGCCCTTCGGTGCAACCGATTCTGCATCGGTGCCACCGAGTTCAGCTTGCCAACTTTCTGTTACCTCATTTCATAAAATCGGTCTTACCGATTTTTCTGGATCGGCGTCACCGAGTTGTGCAATCTGACCGTTGGTCACCTAATCGGTACCACCGAGAGTTATGTATCGGTCTCACCGAGATTCAAAAGTTACTGCCTTTTGATCACTTCGGTACCACCGAGTTTTACACTTCGGTGTCACCGAGTTGGTGACTTTAGGTGTAACGGTAGGATTTTTGGGGATGCCTATATATACCCCTTCACCACCACCCACTCGAAAGAGAAGCACTCAGAACTATTCCATACTTGCCCCATCCAATTTTTTGAGAGAGAGCCACCTACTCATGTGTTGAGATCAAGCCATTCCACTCTATCCATATGAATCTTGATATCTAGCCTCCCCAAGTTGCTTTCCACCAAATCAATCTCTTCCACCATAACCAAATCTGTGAGAGAGTGATTCTGTGTTGAGGAGTCTATCATCTTGAAGCACAAGAGCAAGGAGTTCATCGACATTGCCGAGCCTATTACCTTTTGGAGGGTGGTGCCTCCTAGATTGGTTAGGTGTCGCTTGGGAGCCTCCTACTTCATGTTGTGGAGTTGAACCAAGAAGTTTGTACGGGCAAGGAGATCGCCTACTTCGTGAAGATCTACCCATAGTGAAGCTAGTCCTTCGTGGACGGAAGCCGTTATGGAATAGTCAAGGTTGCTACTTCATGGACGCTTATGGATGGATCCCTCCGTGGACTCTCGCGACCGTTACCCTCCGTGGGTTGAAGACTCCATAAACGTGGACGTACGATAGCACCACCTATCGGAACCACGGGAAAAATCTTCGTGTCTACAAATTGCGTTTGATCTTCCTTCCTACCCTCTATTACATATGCTTGTTGTTACTTTTCGCTGCTATACTCTTAGACATGCATGTGTAGGTTGTACTTGAGTTGTTATCATTGCTAAAATCTGTCAACACTTAAAATTGGGAAAAGGTAGAATTTTTATTTGGTCAAGTAGTCTAATCATCCCCCTCTAGACATACTTTCGATCCTACAACTCTTGTTTTTATTTTTGAGAAAACTCAAGGTTTTTGCTTCGAAGAAGCTAGGCATGAACGCCTTTAACCCCGTAAGCCGGCTCTCACGTGACGTAAATCCATCGTTTTAACCTTTCTGATCATGTTCTTCTTCTTCTCCGGGCTGATCCGGGACAAGCAGCTTGGAGTGATTCTGCTTGCGATCCAGATCGCAACAACCTGCTGCCACCCAATGAGGGATCAGCACGCACCCCTCCACCCCCACCCCACATGTCCCTGCATACTGGGATCTATCACTCCCCTATATGTTGTATGTTAGACACAATTTTCAAACAAAGAAATTTAGACCTTGTATCTGAAAAAGGAGACATAAACTGGACAACACCTAAATTTTAGGAATGCATCACTGAACAACATGTATGAAAACTTAATAATGAAAGTAGAATGAGTGACTGAAGAAAACTGAGAACTAGAGTGCAGCCACATATAGAGAGTGACAAATAAATTCTATAAACAGAAGGGCGATCGCGAGAAAAGAGGTTGCATACCTAATGTTCCATTTAAAAATGCTCCATGTAGAGTCCTCCTGCGTTCCTTATACAGACCTTTTAGAAAAGAAATAGAGGGAAAAACGACTTTAAAAATGCTGAAAAACTAACTGAAACTTTATATTTATGTTGTTGTCCAGGAAAAAAGACATGTCAAAATAAAAGGTGAGATGAAGGATTGTACAGAAAGTTAAGTTATCACAGAGTAAAACTTATAGGAGAAGAAAGATAAAGACTGACCGAGAAGAAAGAAGATAATTAGTTTACTCTCAATGTTCCATTAATATTGAAAAACAAAAGAAAAATGAAAACCGAATGACTAAATAAAACTGAACGGCTTAGCATAAAATTTACTTACCACCCAAAATACCCACCATCTTTGCAACACACATGAGCTCTCCGCTCACGCTCCTGCGGCGCGCCGCTCCGGCGCCCGCAGCCACCCACGCCGCTGTCGCTCCCCTGGTTTCCCCACGGTCCAGCTGCTCCCCTCCCTCACCGAGATTCCCACCTGGCTTCTCCACCCCATGGGGCGAGCAAAGAGCCTGGTCCCTGTGCTGTTCCAGCAGCTGGCCGTGGCCGATCCAGATCTGGAATCCCTGACGCGGCAGCCTGCCTCTTTGGGCTCCTCCTATGTGTCGGATTCGCAGCCAGAGGATCCTCCAACACTTTCTGCTCCATCCTCGACACGTCGCATCTGCAAGGCTTGCTTTGCCGCAGCTGAAGATTTGTAGAGGCCAAGGCCTCTGCCCCTCATTCATGGCGCTCCAAGGCCATGCCTCAAGATGGCGTCCCATCTGGCCTTCACTGCTGCCTAGCAGGAGATGCGGCTTTGCGCTCCCTCGAGTCCTGCGCCGTTGCGGACTCCTTTAAGTGCACCTGTGGAGATGGAGTCCAGCTTGGAGGTGGAGTGGTGTGTAGTTAAGGCGCCGTACTGGTGGAGAGCTGAGTTGCCCAACCACCGCCTTTTCAAGAAGCCGGATTGCGCATTCATTTTCCTCACCAACAGGTAGAGAATTTGTCAAGCGACGCCGAAGAATCTGCCACAAGTGCCTGGAGAAGGGGCATTGCAAGGTTGACTGTAGAGATCCCTACAAGTGCTTGATTTGCCGGCAGAGTGGTTACTGCGCTCGCCAGTGCTCCAACTCCCCACCCCCTACGCCAAAAGACTGCCCCAACCTCCACCGGGGATGTATCTGGTGCACCGGGAGCATTGGTGCTACCGGTGCACCCGACCCCGTAAAATGTTCGAAAAATTCCACGAAAAATTTAGTGAATTGACGGAACATCAATGTTTGTTGTCACAAAAATTCAAATCAAAATTCGAAACATTGCTCAAGATACAAAAATGACAAATTCGACATTGAATAGTACATACACAAGTTGGGCTTTCAGATTTGGCCCATTTAGCATTGATGCTGAATTTGTCATTTTTGTATCTTGAGCAATGTTTCGAATTTTGATTTGAATTTTTGTGACAACAAACATTGATGTTCCGTCAATTCACTAAATTTTTCGTGGAATTTTTCGAACATTTTACGGGGTCGGGTGCACCGGTAGCACCAATGCTCCCGGTGCACCAGATACATCCCCACTCCACCACCTCTCCAGGCCACCCCTACTGCACCTCCAAGACCTCGCGGTGGTTCCAACGTGCCGCCTCTGCCCGAGCTGGACATGCCTCACGTTGGGGATCCGGCGCTGTGGCCGGCTGAGGGTCACGTGGTGGTGGTCTCCACGCCTGAGATGGATGCTCAGGCGGCCAGCCTCGCCAACCTCGCGGTTGTAGTCTGGCTTGGAGGCAACCGTCCGTCGGTCAGTGCATCAGTCATCAGAGACGTTGTTGCTGCATCCACCGGCGTCAACCGCATCCACGTCAAGGTCGTGCCTTTCTACCCGGAGGACTTCCTCGTCCGGTTCGACTTCCAGCACCACCGAGACATGGCGACGGCCGGCCCAGGACGGTTCTCCCACTACAGCGCCGATTATGGCAACCTGGACATCCACATTGCCAAATGGCGCCTCAACGCTCACGCCGACGCGGTGCAGGCCAACTACCATGTCCATCTATGCATCGGGAATGTGTCGTACAACTCCTGGAACGACGCCGTCGCAATGCAGGTGCTGGGGCCCGACAATCTTCCTCCACTATTTCGATGTTGCCTTGCGAGGATGCCGCAACCCTCAACATGTGGGCATGGTCGGCAGACCCAAACAAGATACCAAAGGTGCAGCAGGTCACCTTCGCCTGCAACCAGCCACCGGCGGGCAGCACCCCCAACCAGGCCGTGGGACGGCAGGGGCTCAAGCATCGGGTTTTGGTCCATCTGGACCCGACCTAAGACTTCACTCCGGACGCTAAAGGCAGGATCCCTCGATGCACGTGCTTGCATCCTCCCTTCCACTGGCGCCTGGGAGTGGTGGATGGTGAGGCCCGCTCGCGCGCTCGCCAAGGGGTGGATGATCATGACGTGGCTTGAGACCGCGTCGGTATTTCCCCAAAGGGGAAGGGATGATGCAGCACAACGACGGTAAGTATTTCCCTCAGTTATGAAATGAAGGTTATCGAACCATTAGGAGGATCACCACCACCCAATAAGTAGCACCTGCACACAAACAAAAAATACTTGCAACCCGACGCGAAAGAGCGGTTGTCAATCTCTCCACGGTAAAAAGATAGATTAGGTAGTGATAGATAGGAGAGATAGATCTGTCAAGAACACAAAATAGAAAGGGCAAATAAAATATGCAGCAATATGTTTTTGCGTTTTTGGTTTTGTAGATCTGAAAACAAAGATTGCAAAAAGGTAGATCTGAAAGCAATATGTTGGAAAAGTAGACCCGGGGGGCGTAGGGTTCACTAGTGGCTTCTCTCATGAGTATAGCACACGGTGGGTGAACAAATTACTGTTGGGCAATTGATAGAAAATTGAATAGTCATGACGATATCCAAGGCGATGATCATTATATAGGCATCACGTACAAGATAGGTAGACCGACTCCTGCCTGCATCTACCACTATTACTCCACACATCGACCGCTATCCAACATGCATCTAGTGTATTAAGTTCATGGAAAGACGGACTAATGCAATAAGAACGATGACATAATGTAGACAAGATCTATTCATGTAGGAATAGACCCCATCTTGTTATCCTTAATAGCAACGATACATGCGTGTCTTGCTGCCCTTTCTGTCACTCGTAAAGAACACCGCAAGATCGAACCCATCACAAAGCACCTCTTCCCATGGCAAGAAAAATCGATCTAGTCAGCCTAACTAAACAAAGATTCGGAGAAGAAATACGAGGCTGTAAGTAATCATGCATATAAGAGATCAAAGAAGACTCAAATAATATTCATGGATAGAAACTGATCATGAACTCAAAATTCATCGGATCCCAACAAACACACCGCAAAAGTTTACATCAAATAGATCTCCAAGAGACAATTGTATTGAGAATCATAAGAGAGAGAGAGAGAGAAAGCCATCTAGCTACTACCTACGGACCCGTAGGTCTATGGTGGACTACTCACGCATCATTGGAGAGGCACCTATGAGGAAGATGAACCCCTCCGTGATGGTGTTTAGATAGGATCTCGAGGTTCTGGAACTTGCGGCGGCTGGAATTGTGTTTCGTCGACTCCCCTAGGGTTTTTGGAATATTTGGGAATTTATAAGCATTAGAGGTGGTGGAGAGGGGCCCCGAGGAGGGCACAACCCATCAGGGCGCGTCGCGCCCCCTGGCGCGCCCTGGTGGGTTGTGGTCTCCTCGGCTCTCTCCCCCGGCACTTCTTTGGCCCACTGGGTGTCTTCTGGTCCAGAAAAAATCTCCAAAAAGTTTCGTCGCGATTGGACTCTGTTTGGTATTGATTTTCTGCGAAGTAAAAAGCAAGCAAAAACAGCAACTGGCACTTTGGCACTATGTCAATAGGTTAGTCCCCAAAAATGATATAAAGGTGTTATAAAATGATTGTAAAACATCCAAGAATGATAAAATAACAGCATGGAACAACCAAAAATTATAGATACGTTGGAGACGTATCAGCATCCCCAAGCTTAATTCCTACTCATCCTCGAGTAGGTAAATGATAAAAACAGAATTTTTGATGTGGAATGCTGCCTAACATGTTTATCATATTATTTTCTTTTGTATAGCATGGACATTTGGACATGTAAATGATTCAAAGCAATAGTCTAGTTTTAACATAATGACTTCAATACTCAAGCATATCAACAAGCAACCATTTCTTTCAAAATATCAACACTAAAGAAAGTTATCCCTAGCCCATCATGCTCAATCATTGATCCATTCATGAAACACACTCAAATATTAACTATGCCCAAAGCTCAAGTACGATCATAGTGCCCCCTAGTTGGTGCTTTATAGGAGAAGGTGGAGACTCAAAGCAAAATTAAAAATTGCATAAAGTAAAAGACAGGCCCTTCGTAGAGGGAAGTAGGGATTTGTAGAGCTGCCAGAGCTCAAGGTTTAAATTGAGAGAGAAAAAATATTTTGGGTGGCTTGCTTTTCCTGTCAACGAAAATGACAAAGTAGCTCAAAATACTTTCCATGCTAGATATATCATAGGCGGTTCCCAAACAGAAAATAAAGTTTATTCATTTTTCCACCATTCTTTCACTTTCCATGGCTGGCCGTATCCACGGTTGCCTTCCATACCAACACTTTCCAAGGAATTTATTATTTGACAACATAAAGTAATTTTTTTTATTTTTCATTTCGTGAATGTGCATCCCTATTACCGCCGCACTCTCGTGCAATCACAAATGAATAAACACTCATCTTGAGAATAACACATCTAGCATGGAAAAATATTGGACACTCCCCACCGTTTCATGAGCGGTACGGGCACACAAAAGAGAAAATTTATTTTCAAAAATTTAGAGATGGCACATACAAATTTGCTTGGAATGGCATGGAAATACCACATATAGGTAGGTATGGTGGACTCATAAGGCAAAACTTGGTTTAATGATTTTGGATGCACAAGTAGTATTTCTACTTAGTACAAATGGAGGCTAGCAAATAGATTGGGAAGCAACCAAACCAAGAAATGAAAATTCACATGAGCGAGCATTGAGCATATCTAACACCGAATAATGCACCACAAGTAGGATGTAATTTCATTGCATAACTATTGACTTTCGTGCATGCATAGGGAATCACAAACCTTAACACCAATATTCCTACTAAGCATAATTACTCACTAACATGACTCACATATTACTATCATCATGTTTCAAAACTATTACAAGGAATCAAGTTTAATTTGCCCAATGATCTTCATGAAAGTTTTTATTATATCCTCCTTGGATATCTATCACTTTGGGACTAGCTTTCATATATTTCCATTGCTTTTTGGCAAGCTCAAACAAATTTAAGTAAAGCACATGAGCATAAAGATTTCATCTCTAAAAAAGGTATAAGTCAAGCATGAGAGGATTTCTCCAAAATTTACTAACTCTCAAATTAATCTAAGTGAAGCATGAGAGTATTTATACAAAAATTTCCAAGCACACCGTGCTCAAAAAGATATAAGTGAAGCACTAGAGCAATTCTATAGCTCAAAAAGTTTAAGTGAAGCACATAGAGCAATTCTAACAAATCATAGCATGGTTTTGGATTTCTCAAATAGGTGTGTCCAGCAAGGATACAAGGGAAAACTAACAAGCAAAACAAGCAAAGATACAAGACGGTCCAAGTAAAACTCATGATACGTGACGAATAAAAATATAGCTCCAAGTAAAATACCGATGGTCGTTAGAAGAAAGAGGGGATGCCACTTGGGGGCATCCCCAAGCTTAGTTGTTTATTTCTCTTTGGATATATCTTGGGGGTGCGGTAGCATCCCCAAGCTTAGGCTTTTTATCACTCCTTATTCCTTCATCCATCGTGATCTCACCCAAATTAAACTTGAAAACTTCAATCACACAAAACTCAACAAAATCTTCGTGAGATCCGTTAGTATAATAAAGCAAATCACTACTTTAGGTACTATTGCAAACCCATTCATATTTTATTATTGCATTATACCTACTGTATTTTGAATTTACCATGGCTCATACCCTTCAATATAACCCATAGATTCATCAAAACAAGCACACAATGCAACGAAAACAGAATCTGTCTTAAACAGAACAGTCTGTAGTAATCTGTACTCTAACCGTACTTCTGTAACTCTAAAAATTCTGAAACATTAGGACAACATAAGGAATTTGTATTGCAACACTGTGTTAAAATTTCATCTCAAGATTATGTTCCAGAAAAAAAATTAAAATTCATATACTGGACGCAAAGTTTCTGTTTCAGATTCAGCATTGCTTCTACTCATCCTATGAATCATCCTAAAGGCTTTACTTGGCACAAACACTAAATAAACCATAAAACACAATCATAACAGAGGCATAATTGTGTCAACACTCAAAAACAGAAAGGAAAAAAGCAAAAATTTATTTATTCATTGGGTTGCCTCCCAACAAGCGCTATCGTTTTACGATCCTAGCTAGGCATAACACATAGATTCAAGTATTGCCATCTTTGGTTTTGGATCCATAGGATGCCCTCATGATTGATTCATATGGTGGCTTAATTCTTGTCCTAAGGAAGTGTTCCATGCCCTTTCTTAAGGGAAATTGAAAATGAATATTGCCTTATTTCATATCAATCACGACACCTATAGTGCGTAAAAACGGTCTACCAAGTATAATGGGACAAGACGGATTGCAATCAATATCAAGCACAATAAAATAAATAGGCACATAGTTCCTATTTGCAAGAATAAGAACATCATTAATTCTTCCCAAAGGCTTTTTAATAGTAGAATCCGCCAAGTGCAAATTAAGAGAACATTCTTCAATATTGGTAAGACCAAGCACATCACATAGAGATTTCGGAATCGTGGAAACACTAGCACCCAAATCACACAAAGCAAAGCATTCATAATTTTTAATCTTGACATTAATGATAGGTTCCCACTCATCATGTATTTTTTTAGGAATAGAAATCTCCAACTCCAACTTTTCTTCAAAATATTTCATCATGGCATCAACGATATGTTTAGTAAAAGATTTATTTTGCTCATAAGCATGGGGTGAATTCAACATGGATTGCGGCAAAGAAATGCATTCAATCAAAGAGCAACTATCATAATTAAAGTCTTTGCAATCCAAAATAGTGGGCACATCACTAGTTAAAGTTTTGACCTCTTCAAACCCACTTTTATCAAAAAATTCATCAAGATTTTCACCCTCCAAATTATTGGGACGCCTTCTAGCTAAAGTTGACTCTACTTCAGTCCCTTCATTATCAATTTTAATATTACTAAACAAGGAATCAATAGAAGAAACACCAATCACTTTAAGATCTTCATCTTTTTTATCCTCTAGAGAGATTGGTTTGGCGGCCATTTGATTTATCAAAGTAGCCTGAGCGTCGGAGATTTTTCCAAGCAAATTTTCAGCATGAGCATATTTAGATTGAAGATTACAAAATTCTCTACTGATATCATCAAGTTGTTTTGTTATGGCATCTAGTACGGTAGAGTGTTCTCTAAGCTCATCGGTAAAATACTTATTATGCTCAAATTGTGTAGTCATATATTCCTTGGTACTTTTCTCATTTTCAAGCAAGATATTGGGGTAAGGAACTTCATAGTACTTTCGTTGAGACATCATGACTACGCAGACAAGATTGCAAGCAAGGAAGAGATCCGGCAAGAAAAAGGGTAAACGACAAAGAGGGCGAATAAAACGGAAATTGGTGAAGTGGGGGAGAGGAAAACGAGAGGCAAATGGCAAATAATGTAATTGCAAGGAGATGAGATTTGTGATTAGGAACCTGGTAGATGATGATGGAGTCCCCTCGACACCTACGATAGGCACGTAGAAGAGACCACTTACTCCCCGGCAACGGCGCCAGAAATTCCTTTGACGTGGCTTGAGACTGCGTCGGTATTTCCCCAAAGAGGAAGGGATGATGCAGCCCAGCGACGGTAAGTATTTCCCTCAGTTATGAAACCAAGGTTATCGAACCAGTAGGAGGATCACCACCACCCAATAAGCAGCACCTGCACACAAACAACAAATACTTGCAACCCGACGCAAAAGAGAGGTTGTCAATCTCTCTACGGTAAAAAGATAGATTAGGTAGTGATAAATTGGAGAGATAGATCTCTCAAGAACACAAAATAGAAAGGGCAAATAAAATATGCAGGAATATGTTTTTGGGTTTTTGGTTTTGTAGGTGTGAAAACAAAGATTGCAAAAAGGTAGATCTGAAAGCAATATGTTGGAAAAGTAGACCCGGGGGCCGTAGGGTTCACTAGTGGCTTCTCTCATGAGTATAGCACACGGTGGGTGAACAAATTACTGTTGGGCAATTGATAGAAAATCGAATAGTCATGACGATATCCAAGGCGATAATCATTATATAGGCATCACGTCCAAGATAGGTAGACCGACTCCTGGCTGCATCTACCACTATTACATCACACATCGACCGCTATCCAGCATGCATCTAGTGTATTAAGTTCATGGAAAAAAGGAGTAATGCAATAAGAACGATGACATGATGTAGACAAGATCTATTCATGTAGGAATAGACCTCATCTTGTTATCCTTAATAGCAACGATACATGCGTGTCTTGCTGCCCCTTCTGTCACTGGGAAAGAACACCACAAGATCGAACCCATCACAAAGCACCTCTTCCCATGGCAAGAAAAATCGATCTAGTCGGCCTAACTAAACCAAAAATACAAGGCTATAAGTAATCATGCATATAAGAGATCAAAGAAGACTCAAATAATATTCATGGATAGAAACTGATCATGAACTCAAAATTCATCGGATCCCAACAAACACACCGCAAAAGTTTACATCAAATAGATCTCCAAGAGACCATTGTATTGAGAATCATAAGAGAGAGAGAAAGCCATCTAGCTACTGCCTACGGACCCGTAGGTCTATGGTGGACTACTCACGCATCATCGGAGAGGCACCTATGAGGAAGATGAACTCCTCCGTGATGGTGTTTAGATTGGATCTCGAGGTTCTGGAACTTGCGGCGGTTGGAATTGTGCTTCGTCGACTCCCCTAGGGTTTTTGGAATATTTGGGAATTTATAGGCATCAGAGGCGGTGGAGAGGGGCCCTGAGGAGGGCACAACCCATCAGGGCGCACCGGGGCCCCCCTGGCGTGCCTTGGTGGGTTGTGGTCTCCTCGGCCCACTCCCCCGGCACTTCTTTGGCCCACTGCGTGTCTTCTGGTCTAGAAAAAATCTCCAAAAAGTTTCGTCGCGATTGGACTCCAGTTGGTATTGATTTTCTGCGAAGTAAAAAACAAGCGAAAACAACAACTGACACTTTGGCACTATGTCAATAGGTTAGTCCCAAAAAATGATATAAAGTTGTTATAAAATGATTGTAAAACATCCAAGAATGATAATATAACAACATGGAACAAGCAAAAATTATAGATACATTGGAGACGTATCAGATCACCGCAGCGACCGTGACGACCGCAACAGCCGCGACGACGACTGAGACAGAGATGATGACCATGAAGATCGCGGGAGACGCGGCGACCACCGGTCAGCTTCCTGGCGTGACCGACTGTTCCGAAGCCGCTCAAGGGCACCCCGGCGAGTTGATGAGCGCGACAACAACCCGCGTGATGATCGGAGGCGTGGTGACCAAGGTTCGGGCGGCCGCCAAGATGATGACATGTGAAAGGATCGATATGGTTGACTAGAGGGGGGGGGGGGGTGAATAGGCAACTACCAATTTTTCAGCTTTTCTTAGCAAATTAGGTTTAGCAACAAATAGGTTGTCTAGATATGCAACTAGGTGAACAACCTATATGATGCTAGATAAGATAACAACAAGATAAAAGCAAGCACAAAGTAAAGGTAAGAGGTAACCACAAGTGGAACCGTTGGAGACGAGGATGTGTTACCGAAGTTCCTTCCTTTTGAGGGGAAGTACGTCTCCGTTGGAGCGGTGTGGAGGTACAATGCTCCCCAAGAAGCCACTGCGGCCACCGTATTCTCCTCACGCCCTCACACAATGCGAGATGCCATGATTCCACTAGTGGTGTACTTGAAGGCGGCAACCAGACCTTTACAAACAAGGTTGGGGCCCTCTCCACAACTTAATTGGAGGCTCCCAATGAAACCACGAAGCGTCACCACAATGGAATATGGCTTCGAGGTGAACTCTTCCGTCTAGGGTGCTCAAACACCCAAGAGTAACATAATCCACACAATAAAGTATGGGGGAATCAATTTTCCTTTGGTGGAAGTGTAGATCTAGGTCTCCTCCTTCAATCCCTAGCAAAACAACAAGTTTGAGTGTCTAGAGAGAGAGATCAGGCAAGAAAGCTTGAAGGGCATCAATGGTGGAGAGAGAGAGAGGTAAGAGATAAGGTGGAGGTGGAAGAACCACTCCTTTATATAGGCCCCCACTTTCCAACCGTTACAGCCGTTTTACATGGCAGCGGTACAATCGATGATGCGGGCGGTAGAACCGGTACGACCGGAACAACCGCCCAACCACCGGCTAACCACCGCATCAAAACAGAACCTGGGGCGGTGCTTCCTCCCCGGTGTAACCGTTCGACTCGAGTGCTGGAAACGGCAAAGTCCCGAGCGGTACAACCGCTTGGGACACCGATAGTAACGGACTATAGTAATATAGCGGTACAACCGTCCCACATCCGCCCAACCACCGCAGCACAACAGAACCGAGTCCGGTTGTAGCCCGGTGCTGGGCTGGTACAACCGCCCAGGGCTGCCACCCAGGGTCACCCAACTGTTGGCGGTATAACCGCCCGGAGGCAACGGTACAACCGCTGGGGACCAACTAGAGGCAGCACCACAAGGGTATCACCCCTGGGGTGGCGGTTATGCCGGATGACACGAGTGAGCGGTACAACCGCTTGGGCCAGCGATACAACCGGCCTACATGGAAGGAAAGCATGGCCTCTGTCTCTGATGGAGGGGAATGAGGTGGGTGCCAAGGATGTGCATGTGTATTGATTCACCCCAAGACCTTCCAATGAGAATTCCCTCTTAATAGTACGGGATCCCTACGACCAAAGAAAATAAACGCGTAGAGAACACCGTCTTCGTTCTTTTCCGTCAGAAGGGAATGCCTAACCATCTTGTGTCTCACACGGAGTACCTGAATAACTTGACACACTATTAGATAGCAAAGTGAGGTGTCATCATCACCAAAACACTAAGGTAAGAGAATGCCCTTACAATCTCCCCCTTTTGGTGAATGATGACAACAATACGATTTGCATTGATGATCTAGAAAATAAAAAGCGGAGCTCCCCCTCAATGTGTGCACCAGATGAGATTTGCTCACACATTGGAGCTCCCCCTCGATTTTATAGACCAACCAATGGGTGCAAAAGAAGGAATAGCAATAATGGGCATTTGTACGGGATAATAAGTAGAGCTTAATAACAAGGGCATCAATGAAACTCAGGCTCTACTTAAACAACGAGACAAGATAAGATATTAAGGTAACGCAAGGAGTCTTCACATAAGCTAGGTCCATAACCGATTAAAAGCAAATAAGAGTTTGTCAGGACCGGTTTTCCAGGATATTAATTCCCAGTAAATGGCCCTTGTGCTCACCAGCCCCAGGATTACTGTTAGCTGATGAGACACAATCTTGATACATAAATTCCAAGCAAAATACAAAAATATGTAGTACAAGACCATTTTGTTCTATGAGTACAACAAAAGGTTTCTAGCGGTTGATGGCGGAAGCGGTTTGCGGATCATCAGCGTCTATGGGACTCCATTTCCCACAGGAACAGCTGACCTGGATAACCCCTATCTTCGCGAGGCTGCTATCATCGTTGCCTAGGTTCCGGGGCTGTCCTCAATGCGCTCCTCTCCAAGCAATAAATCTGGCCAAGACAATAGCCAGGGACAAGCCAGTGAGTACTTTGAATGTACTCGCAAACATCATGAAAACAGGTATAATATAACAGACGATAATCACACACTGAAGTAATCCATGATCACTTAGTCAGTCACCAAAAAAAATTCATGACGCAAGGCTTATAAGGAAAATAAATAAATAATATGCGTGCCACAGTTGGGCGTCTGAGCGACACCACATAAAGGGCTTATAAAGAAAATAAATAACAAGCATGCCACAGTCGGGCGTCTGAGCGACACCACATAAAGGGCTTATAAAGAAAATAAATAACAAGCTTGCCACAGTCGGGCGTCTGAGCGACACCACATAAAGGGCTTATAAATAAAATAAATAACAAGCATGCCACAGTCGGGCGTCTGAGCGACACCACATAAAGGGCTTATAAAGAAAATAAATAACAAGCATGCCATAGTCGGGCGTCTGAGCGACACCACATAAAGGGCTTATAAAGAAAATAAATAACAAGCATGCCACAGTCGGGCGTCTGAGCGACACCACATAAAGGGCGTATAAAGAAAATAAATAACAAGCATGCCACAGTCGGGCGTCTGAGCGACACCACATAAAGGGCTTATAAAGAACAATCACAATGAGTATCCAGGAGGTAGAACCATCCCAGGGATACTCAATAATTCAAATAATATAAATGGTTAGTCCACAATAATAATAATCATAATCATCATTTGTCACATGTCATGATCAATGTTCCGGTTTAGAAGTTTTTCCTCCAAAGACCGACACTAAGACCGACACTTGACCCATCCCAGACTGTAGTCCTTAACCGCGGACACGGCTATTCGAATAGATATAAACTCTGAAGAGGGTGTACTCTTTACCCACGAGTAACGGATTCCTTTAGTCCACCGGGACTAATTCCGCTTACGGTCTTTGAATTGAAAACACACCTGACCCACACACACCAGCTTAACTTACCGGTGCCTGGAATCACCCACGACACTCGTTAAGCAAAACTCTAAGTGGGGAGGCTACAACCTCGATTAGCATGGGATCAAATTTATACCGCGCGCTACGAAGGGGTGCCCCCCTCTCGGTCCCAACCGGAAACACCCATGCCCCCGGACCAGGTGGCATGCCTACCGGATGCACCCGGTATCTTCCACCATGGCCTCTCTGTACGGTGTGTGCCAAGAAAGGGGTTGACAACTGACTGAACCGTACCCTACTTGCGGCAGGGACAAGTGGGAGTACGAAACAAGCATGGGGGTTACTGGAACAAGACTCGATCTATGGTCGACTCAGGAGGCTTATGTGTTTCCTGCATGATTAGCATAACAAATATGTTCCACATCAATAGACAGAATCACCACTCGTTATACCTCACCATGCCCTACTGATCATACTCGCTCCAACGAAATATCAGTACCAAGCTCATGTCTACCCAAGACAGAGGCTTCTCCGGATTCCTTCCGGTAGACATGAAAGACATACGAGGGTGGATACTATCACAAGTATATCAATTCCAACAGCAAGGAATCTTCATCATGCACTCATGAGCATGATCATATCATCACATAAAATAACGAATACTTCGTGTCAAGGGGGTGTTGTAATTGCTTCAAACAACACACACAAATATTATGCCAGGGTTCAGAATGCTTGCCTTCAAGTTGTCGAGAGGTAGCGTGCATCACAAAACTTTCGAAAGTTTTCTTCTCTCTCCAAATTCCTATTTTGAAAATACTTCGGTTTAACACATAATTCAAAAACAGCACATAAAAGTTGTTTGGAAAAATTTAAAATAAATATGAAAATAAACTAGATGGAATTTGGGAGACAACAGAAAAAGAATCAGGTCCATTGGAGTTATATTTTAAAAGTTACAGCCAGTCAAAGTGGAATCAAACTTTGTTTTTAAATAAATCAGAAAAAGAAAAACGGTTTGGCAGGGCTTACGCTTTCCTCTTAGCGGAAACGTAGTTTGAGGAATACGCTTCCACTTAAAACGCTTCAGCCGGTCCTGGAGTCACTGACGGCTGGGGCCCTCGGGTCCACTGGTCATATTTGACCAGTCGCCCTTCTCCTTCCTCCCGCGGCCGAGCCAGAGCGGAGGTCCGGTGATCCTCGCCGGTGGACGACGGTTCCTAGGAGCCTTCCGTGGCCGGGAATGGATCCACTGCTCCAGGGCGGTCCTCCTGGTGGTCGCTATGGACGGAGGGGTGGACAGGGTCGTCGGTGGCGTCGCCTCCGACGGACGGCGGCGTCGGACGGAAGGGGTTCTTCCCCTACGGTGACTCCCCTGACAAAATAAGGAGGGGAACGAATTCGCGAGGCTAAGAGGGGTCTAATGGGGAGGATGGCGAAGGTTGACACGCTCTGGTGGCCTCGGATTTAACCGGAAGGCGGCGGCGGCCAAGGTTGCCATAGGCGGGGAGAGGAGGGGCTCTGATGGAATTGGAGCTAGGGGGGCTTGCTACGACGCTGGATATGGCCGTATGAATCGCCAGAGAGCTCGGGAGCTTCTATTTATAGCGCACAGAGGTCGGTTCCGCGGCTGCGAGGATAAGAACGGCGGCGGCCGAGGATAAGATCGGCGAACCACCTTGCTGTAGCTTGCAGCGCGACGCGACGAGGCTGGGGATGGCGACATAAGCTAGCGGACGAGCGGGCACTGCTCCAGGGGCGAGCTGGCGATCGGTAGTGGCTCGGGCGACGCCGTCCATGGCAGAGCCGGTCACGGGCGTCGGTGTGCCGCCAAAGCGCCATCGCTGCCACTCTGAGAGGAGCAGGGCGTGTCGGGGCAGCACTAGGGGATAGGGGAGAGGATTGGAATGAGCGGGGGAGGCGGCAACTGGTCACGGCGACTCGGGAGACCGCACGTGCAAAACGCGCGCTCTGCTCGCGCTCCGGGCATGCACACAGGGTGCCCGACGATTTGCCTGGGCAGTCTACAGGTCCTAGCTTACGCCAACACTTAACATGGTCATGAGATGATGCTCTGGAAGCTCAGTGGACATGCTGGTTTGGCCGCTGGAGCAAGTCCATAATGCAAGTTCATAAGCATGCCAATTCTGTTCATGAACACAAGGTGTTCGACAGAATGCCAAGGGCACCTAGAAATGCTTTCTGGCCACCAAACTTTCCAAGTTAAGGTCTCCTTAGATGCACAAGAAGTTGGCATGATTAGCTTGTCAAAAGCAAAAACTCCCTAGTGCAAGCTTTGCAAGTTTACAACTCTGGACAGAAACAAAATGGTGTTATTGCATGTACCAAAAATATTCCAATGGTCTCAAACTCCTGGACTTAAGGGTTTGGTAGGATTTATTCTAAGTAGGAAAAAATCTCATGGGCAATAGGGCAAGATAAAGAGGGGTTGCAGTACAAATTTCCAAACTGGACCAGAATGAATATGAGGATGGTTTGCTCAAATTTTCCAAAGAACACAAATAGGTTTTTGCATATAAAAGAATTATATACCTCTACTAACATCTCCAAATTTTTATGGATTTTTTAAAGAAATATATACATAGGTTGTAGTGCAAACCACAAACTGAACCAGATTTGAAAACTTGAGGTAAGGCTCAAAATCTCCAAATGACTAAGAGAGGTTTTTGCATAAAAGTGATGTAGGAACATCACATGCCTTCTAAATTTTTTTGTAGAATTTTTAAGTGAAGTTACCAAATGGTTGTAGTGCAAAAAAGGGCTCTTAAAATTATGAGAAACCATCTTAAAAGGAATAAAGCTTAGGAGAATAGTTATGAAAATATTTCCACTGTTCATAAAACAAAAAGAAATACTCTTGAGAAGGTATTCAAGTCCAACAATTATTTTTGAAAAGTTTCTACTTGGAGGAAAAGCTCCACAATTCAGAAGAAAGGAGTGATTCTGAAATCATTGGATGATCCAGAAAATAAAAATTTAATCTCCTGGCAAAAATTTAAAAAATAAAACATGGCCAAATTTTGGGGTGTTACAACACTACCCCCCTTAAGAAAAATCGCGTCCTCGAGATTTGCTAAGGACGGTTTCAAAAATATTACTCCTGTTATCAAGCAATAAGAATCTGAAAATCAAAGATCCTGCTCACGCAATATGACGCGTTACAGTGAGAAGGCAAATAATTGGGGAAACTACAGTGTGGGTACTGGCGTTGCGATTAGTGCTTGTGGTCGAGTGGTTGTGGCTGTGAGCCTGCTGTCGTGGTGCTGTGTGAAATTAAATCTATGTCACGAAAAAAAAATGATGCGATGACTCAAAGAAAATCTCTCCCTGAGATTTACTGAGAGCGAAAACAGTTGGATCAAAAAAATCACAGTAGTAAAAACTACTCACATCAATAGAAATCAAACAATTTATTCATAGCACAAACTTAGAATACAACGCATAAACTGCAACACATAAATAAATGCTAGGCTAACAAACACAGCAGTGACGTCTACAATGTAAACGCAAGATAGGCTGGGTCCTGAGAAAATGTCTCCGGCACTGGGGCACATTCCTCTTCTACCGGAGGAAGCGGATTGACCAGTCGAAGAACGCGCCTCTCCTGGTCTGGCCTCAATGGTCTGCCAATGGCAATCTGAGGATTTAAATCAGCGAGGCTCTGCAGATAACCCATTACTCGCTGGGTCAATAGCTCTTGCACGATGACGTACTGGGCAAGGTTGGCCAGTACCGGGTCCCTCTCAATTCGCCCACCGGGAAAATATGCTACTTCTCCGGGTGCTGCACGACTCGGGAAGTAATAATACCCCCTTTCGCTGGCATAGGGTATCGCGAATCGAAGGCGAGCAAGCGCTTCGTACGCAGCAGCTTCTATTGCCATTTGCGGAGTCAGCATAGATTTCCCCACGAAGGAGACTTCCGTTGGGTCTTGGTTCGGGTTTGCGGGAGGGATGTGTACTACTGCCCAATATTTCGAGGCGGATGGGGTGATCCTCATTTTGAGCAGCTCGTACAGGGGTGGATGGGTAGAACTCATGGTACTGCAGGTAAAATCCCACAGTATTTTAACAAAACTACCCGGGGTTGCATCTGGAGTTCTCAGATGAATACTAGGGCTCGGCATGGCAAAAATGGCTATGAGAGCTGTGCACAAAGTGAGGGATGCTTGATAGGGTCACGGAGTGGCCTCTTATATAGCATCAGGGCTGGGTTACCGATTGCGGTGTGGGGGCAAACTCGTTCATCGGTTCTGCTCTATGGGGGGGGGGGGGGTTGGGGTCAATGCCATAGATATACATATCTCACAAAAGTGACGTATTACTGTGGGTGTCGTCTGGGGGTGGTTTTTGGTAGCTACGCCCGGAATTTAATATGCGACCGAACGCCTACTCATGCGTGGCTACTATTCAAAATAATGGCACACAAGCAGTCTGCATTTAATCAAGGCGATTACAAGGTCACACTATTACAAGGCGTAGAATACTAAGACTCGGTACTACTCGAGTGACTCAGTCTACCTCGTTAATATCTAATCGTGCGCGCCTTGTGGATGTCGAGGCTTCTCCATGGGCTTCACCGTCGGGGTTTGCTAGATGGGGTTGAGGGGCTGCAGGATCGGGGTAGCAATGATGACCATCGCGGGGGTTGGAGCTAACGTTCCCTTTTATAGAAAAAGAAAACGGAGTCTTCCTTCGCACGCTTGCGAATGAGACAAATAAGGTGTCGGTCACTGGCGCGTGATCGACGGGCTAGGCTGATAGGTTAGGCACCGACTGCCAAAAAGGTGTCAGGGTCACTGTGTGGCTATTGTACACGAGAAGCTTGGCTGGGGTTAGGTTAAGGTCTGGTGGGTGGGTTAACCTAGGTTTATTGACCTGGCTAAGATAGGATTAGCCAACGGTCAGCCTGGCTCTGATACCAAGGTTGCCAGGACCGGTTTTCTAGGATATTAATTCCCAATAAATGGCCCTTGTGCTCACCAGCCCCAGGATTACTGTTAGCTGATGAGACACAATCTTGATATACAGAAATTCCAAGAAAAATACAAAAATATGTAGTACAAGACCATTTTGGTCTATGAGTACAACAAAAGGTTTCTAGCAGTTGATGGCGGAAGCGGTTTGCGGATCATCAGCGTCTATGGGACTCCATTTCCCACAGGAACAGCTGACCTGGATAACCCCTATCTTCGCGAGGCTGCTATCATCGTTGCCTAGGTTCCGGGGCTGTCCTCAATGCGCTCCTCTCCAACCAATAAATCTGGCCAAGACAATAGCCAGGGACAAGCCAGTGAGTACTTTGAATGTACTCGCAACCATCATGAAAACAGGTATAATATAACAGACGATAATCACGCACTGAAGTAATCCATGATCACTTAGTCAGTCACCAAATAAAATTCATGACGCAAGGCTTATAAGGAAAATAAATAAATAATATGCGTGCCACAGTCGGGCGTCTGAGCGACACCACATAAAGAGTTTATAAAGAAAATAAATAACAAGCATGCCACAGTCGGGCGTCTGAGCGACACCACATAAAGGGCTTATAAAGAAAATAAATAACAAGCTTGCCACAGTCGGGCGTCTGAGCGACACCACATAAAGGGCTTATAAAGAAAATAAATAACAAGCATGCCACAATCGGGCGTCTGAGCGACACCACATAAAGGGCTTATAAAGAAAATAAATAACAAGCATGCCATAGTCGGGCGTCTGAGCGACACCACATAAAGGGCGTATAAAGAAAATAAATAACAAGCATGCCACAGTCGGGCGTCTGAGCGACACCACATAAAGGGCTTATAAAGAACAATCACAATGAGTATCCAGGAGGTAGAACCATCCCAGGGATACTCAATAATTCAAATAATATAAATGATTAGTCCACAATAATAATAATCATAATCATCATTTGTCACATGTCATGATCAATGTTCCGGTTTAGAAGTTTTTCCTCCGAAGACCGACACTAAGACCGACACTTGACCCATCCCAGACTGTAGTCCTTAACCGCGGACACGGCTATTCGAATAGATATAAACTCTACAGAGGGTGTACTCTTTACCCACGAGTAACGGATTCCTTTAGTCCACCGGGACTAATTCCGCTTAGGGTCTTTGAATTGAAAACACACCTGACCCGCACACACCAGCTTAACTTACCGGTGCCTGGAATCACCCACGACACTCGTTAAGCAAAACTCTAAGTGGGGAGGCTACAACCTCGATTAGCATGGGATCAAATTTATACCGCGCGCTACTAAGGGGTGCCCCCTCTCGGTCCCAACCGGAAACACCCATGCCCCCAGACCAGGTGGCATGCCTACCGGATGCACCCGGTATCTTCCACCATGGCCTCTCTGTACGGTGTGTGCCAGGAAAGGGGTTGACAACTTACTGAACCGTATCGTACCTGCGGCAGGGACAAGTGGTAGTACGAAACAAGCATGGGGGTTACTGGAACAAGACTCGATCTATGGTCGACTCAGGAGGCTTATGTGTTTCCTGCATGATTAGCATAACAAATATGTTCCACATCAATAGACAGAATCACCACTCGTTATACCTCACCATGCCCTACTGATCATACTTGCTCCAACGAAATATCAGTACCAAGCTCATGTCTACCCAAGACAGAGGCTTCTCCGGATTCCTTCCGGTAGGCATGAAAGGCATACGAGGGTGGATACTGTCACAAGTATATCAATTCCAACAACAAGGAATCTTCATCATGCACTCATGAGCATGATCATATCATCACATAAAACAACGAATACTTCGTGTCAAGGGGGTGTTGTAATTGCTTCAAACAACACACACAAATATTATGCCAGGGTTCAGAATGCTTGCCTTCAACTTGTCGAGAGGTAGCGTGCATCACAAAACTTTCGAAAGTTTTCTTCTCTCTCCAAATTCCTATTTTGAAAATACTTCGGTTTAACACATAATTCAAAAACAGCACATAAAAGTTGTTTGGAAAATTTTAAAATAAATATGAAAATAAACTATATGGAATTCGGGAGACAACAGAAAAAGAATCAGGTCCATTGGAGTTATATTTTAAAAGTTACAGCCAGTCAAAGTGGAGTCAAACTTTGTTTTTAAATAAACCAGAAAAAGAAAAACGGTTCGGCAGGGCTTACGCTTTCCTCTTAGCGGAAACGTAGTTTGAGGAATACGCTTCCACTTAAAACGCTTCAGCCGGTCCTGGAGTCACTGACGGCTGGGGCCCTCGGGTCCACTGGTCATATCTGACCAGTCGCCCTTCTCCTTCCTCCCGCGGCCGAGCCGGAGAGGAGGTCCGGCGATCCTCGCCGGTGGACGACAGTTCCTAGGAGCCTTCCGCGGCTAGGAATGGATCCACCGCTCCAGGGCGGTCCTCCTAGTGGTCGCTATGGACGGAGGGGTGGACAGGATCATCGGTGGCGTCGCCTCCGGCGGACGGCGGCGTCGGACGGAAGGGGTTCTTCCCCTACGGTGACTCCCCTGACAAAATAAGGAGGGGAACGAATCCGCGAGGCTAACAGGGGTCTGATGGGGAAGATGGCGAAGGTTGAGACACTCTGGTGGCCTCGGATTTAACCGGAAGGCGGCGGCGGCCAAGGTTGCCATAGGCGGGGAGAGGAGGGGCTCTGATGGAATTGGAGCTAGGGGGGCTTGCTACGACGCTGGATATGGCCATATGAATCGCCAGAGAGCTCGGGAGCTTCTATTTATAGCGCACAGAGGTCGGTTCCACGGCTGCAAGGATAAGAACGGCGGCGGCCGAGGATAAGATCGGCGAACCGCCTTGCTGTAGCTTGCAGCGCGACGCGACGAGGCTGGGGATGGCGGCAGAAGCTAGCGGACGAGCGGGCACTGCTCCAGGGGCGAGCTGGCGAGCGGTAGTGGCTCGGGCGGTGCCGTCCATGGCAGAGCCGGTAACGGGCTTCGGTGTGCCGCCAAAGCGCCATCGCTGCCGCTCTGAGAGGAGTAGGGCGTGTCGGGGCAGCACTAGGGGACAGGGGAGAGGATTGGAACGAGCGGGGGAGGCGGCAACTGGTCGCGGCGACTCGGGAGACCGCACATGCAAAACGCGCGCTCTGCTCGCGCTCCGGGCATGCACATAGGGTGCTCGACGATTTGCCTGGGCAGTCTACAGGTCCTAGCTTACGCCAACACTTAACAGGGTCATGAGAGGATGCTCTGGAACCTCAGTGGACATGCTGGTTTGGCCGCTGGAGCAAGTCCATAATGCAAGTTCATAAGCATGCCAATTCTGTTCATGAACACAAGGTGTTCGACGGAATGCCAAGGACACCTAGAAATGCTTTCTGGCCACCAAACTTTCCAGGTTAAGGTCTCCTTAGATGCACAAGAAGTTGGCATGATTAGCTTGTCAAAAGCAAAAACTCCCTAGTGCAAGCTTTGCAAGTTTACAACTCTGGACAGAAACAAAATGGTGTTATTGCATGTACCAAAAATATTCCAATGGTCTCAAACTCCTGGACTTAAGGGTTTGGTAGGGTTTATTCTAAGTAGGAAAAAATCTCATGGGCAATAGGGCAAGATAAAGAGGGTTGCAGTACAAATTTCCAAACTGGACCAGAATGAATATGAGGATGGTTTGCTCAAATTTTCCAAAGAACACAAATAGGTTTTTGCATATAAAAGAATTATATACCTCTACTAACATCTCCAAATTTTTATGGAATTTTTAAAGAAATATATACATAGGTTGTAGTGCAAACCACAAACTGAACCAGATTTGAAAACTTGAGGTAAGGCTCAAAATCTCCAAATGACTAAGAGAGGTTTTTGCATAAAAGTGATGTAGGAACATCACATGCCTTCTACAAATTTTTGTAGAATTTTTAAGTGAAGTTACCAAATGGTTGTAGTGCAAAAAAGGCTCTCAAAATTATGAGAAACCATCTTAAAAGGAATAAAGCTTAGGAGAATAGTTATGAAAATATTTCCACTGTTCATAAAACAAAAAGAAATACTCTTGAGAAGGTATTCAAGTCCAACAATTATTTTTGAAAAGTTTCTACTTGGAGGAAAAGCTCCACAATTCAGAAGAAAGGAGTGATTCTGAAATCATTGGATGGTCCAGAAAATAAAAATTTAATCTCCTGGCAAAAATTTAATAAATAAAACATGGCCAAATTTTGGGGTGTTACAGAGTTCAACTGGGAAGACACAAAACGAAAGACAACCACAACACCCACACCCATGCAAATCCCGTCATAATATAACTCTCCCCCTTTGGCATCGAGACACCAAAAAGGAAAAGAGCGATGCTAGCGCCCCAGAACTCAGTAGACCTCGTCAGAACCATCAGTCTCCTCGGAATCATCAATGTCAGACCCGTCACCATTAGCCTCATCATCATCCTCCATAATGTCATCACCATCATCATCAGTAGCAGCAGAGGTAGAGGCAGCAGGCTGACCCGAGACATCATCATCAGTCCAAGTGCTATGCTCATAGATCCACTGCTCCTCAGGACTGATAGTCTTCTCAGAACCACTGGCAGCCTGAAGATGGAGAGCCCGCATAATCTGTATTTGTCTGTGTCTGGTAAGCTTCTCGTTGACATGGGCTTCATATAGCTTCTTCTGAACATGGGTTTGGAGACAGAAGGTCTTCTTTATTTTTTCAGTGAGCTTAGTGACCCACGAAGGCTTGGCCCCGGCTGGAAGCTCAAAATCATTGTCGCTAGAAGTAGCAAACACATCCTCAGGGGGGTCAACGGGAAAGCGAGGGTCAGCATGCTTCTTTTTCCGGAGTTGCTTGATCTCATGCTCGACGAGGTTGTCCGGAGAAGTGAGAGGCACTCCAGGCCTACGAACTTCCCACATAGAGTTGCGAAAGTACATGATGAAGGGAGCATAGGTGGGGACCTTCCTGTAGGAGACCGTGTTGTACATCTCCTCCCATAACCACTTGGAAGCATCAAACGTAGCACCAGTGGAGCTTCAGACTTCATGGCAACAAGCAGATCAACAAAGTATCCATGCATCACATCTTGATTTCCAACCTTGAGCAGAAGAACATTCCAGAAAACACGGTGTAAGATATCATAGACCTGCTACAGGTCCTTAGAGGCTCCAATAATGCCATGCCCGGGAATGTACAAGGGGGCTAACTCCTTCTTATCCATGGGAGTAGCACGGTCATGAGGACGGATGCCACCATTCCCAGTGAGGCTAGTATCCTCATAGCCAAGTGCATTGCAGAAGGCACGCCACAGAACCTGGAAGAATTCATCATGGCACATGAAGGAAAGGTGACGAGCATCATCAGTGCTGAAGTGGACAGTGACATAGAACTGGTGAATGAGCTGCACATCAAAGGGAGAGTTGATAGTCATGAGCTTGATCAAGTCAAACTCCTTGCACAGTGCCAACGCCTCTCCAAAGTAATCCAGGTTGTTCCTCCAGTACTCAATGTCAATAGTCCATTGCTTGGCAAACTTGTTCTTGTGATGGTCATAAAGTTCGTGCACAATCCACATTTGTAACTCATTCCTGAACTGAGGGGTGGACCACCTGGGAGCAACGGGGACCTCATAAGGATTTTGAAAGCGAACCCTCTCCCAATCAACTTACTTCCAGGAGTGCACATGCTTTGCAGTCTTTTGCTTGGCGGCCAATGACTTCTCACGACGAGTGGGCTTGGTGGGGATCACAACTTCCTCTTCCTCTGACTCATTGACGAGCCTACATCTGCGAGCTCGTTTCTTGGACTTCTTCTGAGGAGCAGAGCGAGAACCAGAGCCACCTATAGACACACACAAGAGAAGCACACAAGATACCTAGACAAGATGAGAGGATTGTACGCAAGAATACGAATATATTAGTTGTGAGGCAGATAGAATAAAACAGTGGGACGGAATTCAGAGCAACCAGTTGAACCGGTCACGACAGCGGTTGTACTGCTGCGGTGGTTGTACCGCAAGTGTAAGCGGTTGTACCGCTGGTGGGCAACCGGTACCTTCGGATTTGAACCATGCACAACTATTCTAAGTTCTAGGCACCACAAGTAATACGAGGTGTATATATGATCTCTTCCCACCAATAGTTTGATTACAAACGTGGGAAACCAAGCAATGCCCTAACAATGGAGTATCCAAAAGAGAGGACTCCAAGAGAGGGGTAACAAGGCATTACCGGTGTCCATGGGACGAGATCAGGGAGGGGAAGGGCCTTCACGGAGCAGATCCGAGAGGAGGCCGCAGATCCGAGGCGCCGGGGGCACTCCGGGGTGGTGGTGGTGGCGGCCGACGGCTAGGGCAGCAGAGGGGGGGTCAGGCACGATGGCGAAACTGAGTACCCATTCGGCCCAGCCCTCCCCTTAAGTGCCCGAACTACCGCGACCGGTTGTACTGTCTGTAAGAGCGGTTGTACCGGCCCTGGTACAACCTGGGAATTAGCGGTTGAATCGCACAACTCCACTGGTTGTACCACTGAGGCGGGACAACAGGATGGCCCATCGGTTGTACTGCTCGGACCACCGGTTGTACTGCCCGGTCACAGCCACCACCAGCAGGTTGACAATGCGTACAATTGGATAGAGAGTTTTGAGATGAGGAGAGCTTGGGATAGAGACAAGACACAGGTGTATGGTGAGGTAAGCTCCATGGTTGCAAACACAAAAATGCAAAAAGACAAACCATGGAGGATACCCACACCTAGGTCCTAAACAAACTAGCAAGAGCAAATGAAGACCACGAAACACACACTTGGGCAAAAACCACGACAAATGCCTCACTAGGAGGGGGCGGTGGCCGAGGCCACCTATGTTTGAGTCAATTGGTATGGCACCGCGAAGATTTTAACCTTGGGTCCATGACCAAAACTCATCGTTGAAGCACAAGTACCATCAAAAATGGCTAATGTGAAAGACTTGATCGATTTACACATAATAAGGGGAGGGAGAGTTCATTGAGAGAACAACACTCCCCCTATGTCCATGCATACATCTAAGTAAGATAGTATGATGAGTGTGGTGGGGTGTGTAAGTTTTCAATCCACATTGCTCGAATCAATGATATTTAGCTCATGCCTTAACTCGCGAAATCTTGCTTCATCCAATGGCTTCGTGAAGATATCTGCGAGTTGCTCATTAGTGTTGAGATGGATAAGATTAACCTCTCCCCGCTTGATGTGCTCTCTAATAAAGTGATGACGAATCTCAATGCGCTCCGTCTTGCAATGTTGAACCGGGTTGTTGGAGATCCTTATTGCACTTTCATTGTCACAGTAAAGAGGAACTTTGTCACACATGACACCATAATCCTTTAAAGTTTGCCTCATCCAGAGAATCTGTGCACAACAACTTGCGGTGGCTACATACTCGGCCTCGGTGGACGAGAGAGAAACACAATTTTGTTTCTTTGAAGACCAACTTACCAAAGAGCGACCAAGGAATTGGCAACCTCCGGAAGTTGACTTCCTCTCCACATGGTCTCCCGCCCAATCCGAGTCCGAATAACCTATGAGATCAAATGAAGCACCTTTGGGGTACCATAAGCCAAAGTTTGGGGTATGAGCCAAATATTGAAAGATTCGCTTGACCGCCACAAAGTGGCTTTCCTTAGGTGCGGATTGAAAACGTGCACAAATTCCCACACTTAACATAATATCCAGCCTAGATGCACAAAGTTAAAGCAAGGATACAATTATGGAGCGGTATACCTTTTGATCCACGGCTTTACCATTGGGATCACTGTCAGGATAGCATTTGAGAGGCATAGGAGTGTTGGCCTTGGGCGGATTGAGCTCATCAATCTTGAATCTTTTGAGCATGTCTTGAGTATATTTAGCTTGGTTGATGAAGGTTCCTTGACTTCGTTGCTTGACTTCGAATCCAAGGAAGAACTTCAACTCTCCCATCATGGACATCTCAAACTCTTTGGTCATTAGTGCGGCAAACTCTTCATTCAAAGCTTTGTTATGAGAACCAAATATAACATCATCAACATATAGTTGGCATATGAACAAGTTCCCTTTAACCCTCTTTGTGAAAAGGGTGGGATCAATTTTACCAATTTCAAACCCACGGTCTTGCAACATCTCGGTAAGGTGCTCATACCACGCACGTGGGGCTTGTTTAAGGCCATAGAGCCATATCGAGAACATATACATGATTGGGGAACTTGGGATCCTCGAACCCTGTGGTTTGCTTGACATAAACCAACTCCTTGAGTGGACCATTAAGAAATGTACTCTTCACATACATTTGATATAATTTAAAATCATGATGATAAGAATGTGCAAGCAACATGCGAATAGATTCAAGACGTGCAACGGGAGCAAAGGTTTCACTGTAGTCGATACCCTCGACTTGGGAGTAGCCTTGTGCCACCAATCTTGCCTTGTTGCGAATGACGACACCGTTCGCATCTTGCTTGTTCTTGAAGATCCATTTGGTTCCAATGACATAGTGGTTCTCCTTCGGTCTTGGCATCAACCGCCACACTTTGTCGCGCTCAAAGTTGTTGAGTTCATCGTGCATGGCTTCAAGCCATTCTGAGTCCTCGAGCGCTTCTTGTACTGTAAGGGGTTCAATGCAGGAAAGAAACGCATGATGTGCACAAAAGTTTTTTAATTGTTTACGAGTGGTTACCCCTTTATTCAAGCTGCCATAGACATTTTCCAAAACATGTTGTCTGCGATCAAGCTTGGCAGCTATCTTGACGGCTCGTCTTTCTAAGATCTCCTCCATGGAAGGTTGTGGAGCACCGTTTTGATATGATGGAGAAGCATGATCTTGAGGATCTTGAGCGTCGTCATGAGCTAGCTCTTGATCTTGAATATGATCTTGATCTTGAGCTTGCTCGGGGGTGTGAACTTTACCTTGGGCATCACTTGGTGAATCACCAATATCACGAGGTTGATCCTGCCCTTGATCTTGTTCTCGTGGTTGAGGGCCTTCACTTTATTCTTCGGAAGCGTGTGGGTCTTGGGTTGGTGATGGTTCCACTTGAGTGGAACATTGTCCTTCTCCTTCGGCCACAAGGGGTTCCTCAACGGGTAGGAAGTGTCTCACACCCATTCTTCTTATGGCTTGGGGAGGAATTTCATCACCTACATCACAAAGACCACTTTGCTCCACTTGGGAGCCATTATTTTCATCAAACTCCACGTTACACGTCTCCTCAATAAGTCCGGTGGACTTATTTAGGACACGATAAGCGCGAGAGTTTGTAGCATAACCAACAAATATGCCCTCTTGAGCTCTAGGTTCAAATTTAGACAACCGAACCCCTTTTTGAGAATGAAACACTTACATCTGAACACCCGGAAGTATTTGAGGTTGGGCTAGTTACCGGTAAGAATTTCATAAGAAGTCTTGTTCAAGCCTTTGCGGAGATAGAGCCGATTGGATGCATGACATGCGGTGTTGATGGCTTCGGCCCAAAAGTTGTACGAAGATTTGAATTCCGCCATCATGGTCCTTGCCGCATCCATCAACGTCCGGTTCTTCCTTTCCGCAACACCATTTTGTTGAGGGGTATATGGTGCGGAGTATTGATGCTTGATCCCCTCATCACTAAGGAACTCATTCAAGGTGTAGTTCTTGAACTCGGTGCCATTGTCACTTCTTATCATTAATATGTTTGCCTCAAGTTGACGTTGAGCTTCATTGGCAAAGTCAATGACTGTTTGTTGAGTCTCACTCTTCCTCTTGAAGAAGTATACCCAAGTGTATCTTGAGTAGTCATCCACAATCACCAAGCAATACTTTCTTTCTCCAAGACTATCAAAATATGGGGGTCCAAAGAGATCCATGTGAAGGAGCTCCAAGGGCCTTTTTGAGTAGATGATAGTCGTGGGTCGGTGAGCCTTCTCATGTAGCTTTCCTTCAATACAAGCACTGCAAGCACGATCTTTGGCAAAACTCACATTTGTTAGTCCAAGGACGTGATCCCCTCGGAGAATACTTTGCAAAGATCTCATATTGACATGGGCTAGCCGGCGATGCCAAAGCCAACCCACATCAACTTTAGCCATTAGGCAAGTCGCGGTCTTAGTGAGTCGCTCCGAGAAGTTAACCACATAGAGACCATTTTTGACATGCCCAACAAAGGCTACTTTAAGAGTCTTGCTCCACAAAAGGGCCACGGTGTCAACACCAAAGAAGGTACAAAAACCCATGAGTGCAAATTGACGAACAGAAAGTAAATTGTATGCAAGGGTCTCAACAAGCATGACATTCTCAATGGACAAGTCCAGAGAGATTATCACCTTGCCAAGACCCAATACCTTTGAACTTGTATCATCACCAAAGGAGACTTGAGTGGCCAAAGATGGGTTGGTATGAACGTCCACCACCAAGTCCTTGCTTCCGGTCATATGATTTGTTGCTCCACTATCAAGCAACCATGACACTTCTCCGGAAGCAAACTCCTACAATATATTAATGCTTGGATTTAGGTACCCATTCTTTAATGGGTCCTTTCATGTTAGTAACAAGGGTCTTAGGAACCCAAATAGACCATTCAATGTACTCATAAGAAGAACCAACATATTTAGCATAAACATGCCCATCACTAGCATGTCACAAAACATCAGAGGGGTTAAAATCTCCGCCTTGTTAGAGTGGGTGGTCTTGCCCTTCTTGGCATTACCATCCACAACCTTGTCCTTCTTCTTCTCATGATAACCATTCCCCGCTTTGACAAAGGTTTCCTTTAGCGGGGGAACTTGCTTGGTCTTCACTTTCTTCTTCTTCTTCTTCTTCTTCTTCTTCTTCTTCTTCTTCTTCTTGGTTTTTGGTGC